>CM053623.1:119421920-119441845 GCA_028646595.1 Phalanger gymnotis
TTTCTGCTTCTTTCTGTCCCGAGGACGTTCCTTTAGTGCTTTGATGATCAAGGCTGAGGCAGAAGGTACAACCTCAATCTGGGCCTGTCTGTTCTGAATGGTAAGTTTCACTGTGATTCTTAGCCCTTTCCAGTCACCAGTTGCTTTGGCAATGTCATCACCAACCTTTTTGGGAGACAAACCCAAGGGACCAAATTTGGGGGCCAGAGCTGATGTGGCACCAACTTCACCACCTGTGCACCTTAAAAACACGACTTTAATTTCATTAGGGTCAAACTTGGGCGGCATGGCGGCGACGAAGGTGGTGGCTTGGCCTGGACGCTGCGAGGTGGCTGCCGGTGTCGGATGAACCCGGATTTGGGACGACCGAAAGAAGTTGCACCTTCACCACCACGAGCTGGGAGCCAAAGGTGAAAGAGCTATTCTTAAAGTCCATTTGGCTAATTCAACATCACTCCTTTCCTCTTGTTCAAAAGAGAATAAGACTGTCTGGTAGGCAATGTATTTTCTTTGCAGGATCTGGACTAATTTCCAGGGTTAGCTTGTAAACTTGCTAGCAGCTCACCATTTCAATTACTTGATATGGGATGTCCATCAGTCTGATATTTCACATATTCTTTCTTTGTACACTAAGATTTCTTAACAGAATTCTGTATCTTTTAAATTTTTATTTTATTTTATTCTGAACTTAAGAAATACAACAAGCATTTGTATAAAATACTTTAATAGAAAAAAAGATGACTGTACACAGAACTGCAAATCTATTATGTACAACCTGTTTTTAAAATATATCTGGACCATGAACTTAAGGATCATGCTATCCCTAATATCTAACAGAGATACTCCAATAGCATAGATGAAAATGGGAACTTCCATCTTTACCCTTTCTTTATTACCTTTTTTGGGGACAGTAATCATGGAAATAGATTTTGAATTAAGGTCAGCTTAGGTCAGCTTCTTTGTTTCAGCAAAGAGAAGTGTTGATTGTTAGTCTTTATTCATTCTAACCACATTGTGCTTATAAAACGGTACCATGTAGGCTAAACATATACTTTACTTCGAAATGCGAGTTATAATGAATTATTTTTAAGGCTTGGTAGCTGCCATATTACTTCGAATCCACACCAAAGGGGGCTTGAAGGCTTAATCCCACAGAATAAGTAAACAGTATAGTTTCAATTACTGGAGTATGCTTTTGGTAGTCATATATGTAGTTTAAATTTAGGATTCATATGAGAGCCAGTATGAAGTTTCCAGTAACAATTCTTTTGTCCAGAGAGAAATGAATTTTCTTTCGGTTCAATCTGAGGAATATAAATGTGTGTATATACAGCACATTATATGTGTGTATATACATATTTCTCATATATATATATATATATATATCACTTTAAGATTTGCAAAGTGCTTTGCAAATATCTTGTTTGATCCTTGCAAAAGCTCTGAAGGGTAGAGTACTACTATTATTCCCATTTTCCAGATGAAGAAACTGAGACAGATAAGTGGCTTGCCCAGGGTCACACAGCTAGTAAGTGCCTCCTGACTCCAGGTCCAATGATCTTTCCACTATACTATCTAGCTGCCTATAACAGGTAGACAATTAGGTTGTCAAAGTTTACCATATATGCCACATGAAACATTCAGTGTTTCTTAGTATTGATTTAGGAAGGTTTAGAAGCAGATCTTTTGGATACTCAAATGTTTGCATCCAAGAAATTCCAAGCCTTTCAATTATTTGATTGTTCAGTTCAATTGATCACACATCCTGATCCCTTAGTTTTCCTTTCAGTTTCTCCAGGCTATTTTGTATATCTGCAAAAATATTAACAAATCAAGCAATATATTTGACATAAAGACCATTCCTGCAATTCAAAACATGCTCAATACATTCACTAATTGATATTAAATCTTCAGATTGCTCAGATGCATTAGATTTGTGATTTCCAGGAACAGAGGTTTGCGCTTAATGTATCCAATTTCAGGGCCCATTGAATAAAACGCAAATATCAAGGACATAAACTTATACAAAGAATACAAGAAAACGTGTATATCTGCTTCAATAGCATGAGTCCCCATCTTGTTCTGGTCCAGGGAAATGAAGCTTCACATAAAATTGCTCCCAAAAGAATAGCTTTATCCAATGAGAGTCCAGACCCCAGCTGGCCCGAAGACCTTTTTGGCTGTGCTTTTTTATATTGAAGTAGATGAAGGGAGCTAGGTGGTCCAATCTAGAGAATGCAAACCCCAATCACCACTGAATAAACCAAGCATGAGTAGGTAAGATAAGGCTACACGTAGGATTCCTTGGAAGTTAAGGGCTACACTCATGGAGTAATAATTCTAGCTGCCTCTAATTGCATGTCACCCCTTCATCCAAGGGCAAAGACCTTGATCTAGCCAGGATGTATCATCAGATAACTGGAGGAAAAGCATAAACACTTTTCATTTATGAACTATACAAACTATGGATTGGGTTCAGAAGCCAATGCAATAGTAAAGCCATATGTATTTATCAGAACTTTATATTTGTATTGACACCTTAAAAGCTGTACAGTATCTCAGGCAGACTCAGACAGCTGCAACAAATCTCACCCCACTTAGCACTACTGATATTACCTGATCAATTCTTTCTCCAGATCCAAAGGCAATCTAGTGAGGATGTTCTGGAATTACTTCAGAAATTAGTTGAAATGCAAAATCTCCTTTTTATAAGTTAACTCAAGCCCTCATTTCAGTATATATACAACTGGAGAAATCTCTTCTCCCATAAGTCTTTCTTTTCTTCCTCTCAAACTTCAAATTTAAAGGCTGAACAAAAATCATGGTCGATGTCCATGAAATTTATTAACTGTACTATATAATAAACACAGGTAGACATTTAAAAACATATAACTGTGATGAAAATTGCAGTCAGTCACTTCTGTGAAAAGATAAAGAAGCCTCTGACTAGAATTCTTCTTATCAGTTTTGACCAATTACCAACCATCTTCTGGTTAACTTTTCTTTCATCAGAATGACAGTTACAAAGTTTTTCTTTCTCTAAATGACTAATCCTCCTCAAAACGTCAGTTAACTGCTCATTTCTCCTGAAGTCTTTCTTATCTCTAGAAAAGTCTTCCGGGTTCTCTGTGATCTTCTAAAATGAGTTCCTAACTTGGGGTCCATAGAACCCTGCCCAACAGACCAATGCAAAGATGGGGTCTATGAATTTAAGGGAAAAAATCAATTGTTACTTTACCAGATTATAACTGAAATTTAGCATTTCTTTCAGTTACCTAAAAACGTTATTCTGAGGAAGGATCCATGGACTTCTTCAGATTGTCAAAGAGGTCTACAACACGAAAAAGTAGAGCACGGGCCCTGGAGTCAGGAGGAACTGAGTTCAAATCCAACTTCAGAAACTTGACACACTAGCTGTGTGACTTTGGGCAAGTCACTTAACCCCAGTTACCCTGCCTTCCCCCCTCCCAAAAATCAAAACCAAATGAAAAAGAAGCCCCAGCTCTAAAAGGTATAACATCGATATCCAAAGTCTCTGTGATCTTCCTCCTCTTCCTCCTCCTTCTTCTAAATTAAAACAGATTTGTTACTAAATAGCCTAAGGTTATTGTGTATGGAATCTGCTGTCTCTGGACTGTGCCATTAGTTCTTTTTCTTTTCTTTTTTTTTTCGGAGAGGGGAAGGCAGGGCAATTGGGATTAAGTGACTTGCCAAAGTCACATAGCTAGTAAGTGTGTCAAGTGTCTGAGGCTGGATTTGAACTCAGGTCTTCCTGACTTCCTGACACCAAGGCTGGTGTGCTCTACTCACTGTGCCACCTAGCTGCCCCATCTTTTTCAAAGATGTTTTCAAATAGGGACAGACAGACAGATAGACAGACAGGGGATAGATAGACAGACAGACAGATAGATAGATAGATAGATAGATAGATAGATAGATAGATAGATAGATAGATAGATGGATGGATGGATGGATGGATAGATGATAGAACATTTATTAAGCACTTGCTGTGTGCCAATCACTGTGCCAATCACCGAGGATACAAAAACAATGAAGACAGTCCCTGCCCTAAGGAGCTTGTATCCTAATGGGGGAAGACCACACATAAAAAGGGTTCTGGAAAGGGGCGATGAGGAAGGAGAATCCTGATACTCGGCCATGGAGAGGAATCTGAAAGAAGTTACAGGGCCTGCAGGGAAAGGTGAAAAGTTCACCTACAAGAGCTGGCAGAGTCAGGGACAGAGTCCAAATTTCAGGGCAAATCTGTGTCCCAGAGCCTGCTCCTGGTAATGTGGTGCATGTAGACGCTTTTGAAAATGTTTCCAAGGGAACTAGCACTTGAAATATTCTTTTACTCAAATATATTAAGTACCCAAATGCTAATGATTACCCAGGACTCTTATTTGAACTCAGGAACTGTTGGAAGAAAGTAGCTGCCTGAAATACCCTCTCAAAGCCAGAACTGTTTTTTTCATGTTTTTCCTTCACTAAGAGCCAGCAGCTCAGGAAGCCAGGGCGGAGCTGGAGGTCCTGGGGTTGTGTGTGTGGGGGAAGATGAAAGGTAGGGAGGGGTAACTGTCATACGAGATTTCACTAACTGTGTTCCCTATATGACTGCTGATGGCTTGTTAACTGAATTGCTTTCCCTCGTCTTTGTAGCTGTTTATTATTTGGATTTGTACTTTCATTAGTAGAGGGAGAAAACATCTTCCACTGATGCAGGTTGGCAAATTCCTCAGTAATTTAGAACGTTAGAGTATGGTCTTTGGTGTTGAGAATTCAAATAACTTGCCTATAATCACTCAGTGTATAACTGAGGGATGATTTGAACCCAGTTCTTCCTAACATCAAGACCAGCCTTCTATTTATGATGCCATTTATCTAATCAACATTCTGAGGAGAGTCATTCTTAGGAGAAAATGTTGCTAATAATAATGTCGTTATTACCATAAAATATGTTAATATTTATGGCACCTCCAAAGAGGTAGGCATAGTCTTAAATATAACCAAGGAAGGCCAAAACTCAGGTCAAACCCCACCTTCTGCAGGAGGCCTTTTCTGGTCTCTGGTGGCTAGCGCCTCTCCCTTTCATATTACTTTCCGTCTACTCTGGGCAATTTAGAAGATAAATGTAATTCTGGATATAGTGAGAAAAACCAATGAAAACTGGAAAAAAATGCCTGATATTTCTGGTTTTGACCTATGCCCCATAAGTTCCTATATAGCAGCAGCTTTTCAGAAACTAACTGGTTCTACTCTGTTTCTTGTATCGGGGAGCTCTTAGCAGGTCTTTACCGCACTCCCAAACTGACCGTAGCTTAGAAATGTATTGTATCTCAGTCAAGATTGGCCATTCTCGATCTTGACCAGTAGAATGCAGATGTTACTACTTAATGTGAACTTGGCACTGGCCCCTTGCAATTTAGGCATTGCCCCACTTCCCACCCCTCCATGCCTGGTCTGTTCATAGATGGTCACATGACTACCATCAGGATCTAGTCAGACTTTTTTTTGGCTGGTTGGCCCATATGGAATACTGGGCTCAATCTCCTGTTAAGGGCACATTGCCATCCCCATCACGTGGCAGGCCCCTGAGGGCATGTCAACATGTCTGTTCTATTTATAGAATAGAAGCCAGCCACAGCTGGCCAGCTGGGAAAGCAGACATAGAGCTGGAAAGGTTTCCCAAGGAGACTTCCAGGAAGGCTTTTGGAGGAAGACTTACAGAACAGAATGTGTGCTCTGGTATCTTGTTTTCCCAAAGCAGGCTTGACTTACGAAGCTTACACTTCCACACATAGTACTTATGGTGGCTATATTTAGGAGGCTTAAGTTGTCAATGAGGAAATGAGAATTTTTTAAAAGGAAATTTGAAGGAAAATAACTCAGTGGCGTGCTACCCTAGGCAAATTGAATGAATAACTTTAGAACACAGTAGATCAGCATGTAAGGAATTTGCCTAACTTTAATCTAAACCACCCTGGGCTGGATGGATTGGGTAAGTACTTTTGTCTTTCGACATCAAGTGAACTGTGTTAACTGAACTCAGGGTCAACCTAATTTAGCCAATACAGGTAAAACCTAAAATAAATAAAACTGAGCCCCGGTGCTTGCTTCGGGCCAAATCTCTTACTCAATCAAATTTGGTTTGCACTTGGGTTTTAGTCTTACAAGAGTGAATTCCTTGAAGTGCATAGTGCATACTTTTTGATAACCTTGTTTCAGTGTTTCCCTAGAATACAGGCAGTCCTCATCTTTGTTAAGCATTTATACCGGGTCATTGATATCTAGTTAATGTTCAGAGCCTTAGTTCAGTTCAGTTGAATTAAATGCAACGAACATTTGTTAAACACCTACTATGTGCCAAGGATTGTGTTAGGTACAAAGACAAAAAGGAAATAGTTCTTTGTTTTCAAGATCCTTATAGGGAGGGGGAAGCAATACACATACAGAAAAGTAAGAACAAAATATATGCAAAGTAAAGAGGGATAGGAACTGGGCATCTAATTTCATTGGTACAGGCACACCTTAGAGATATTGTGAGTTTGATTCTAGACTCAATAAAGCAAATATCACAATAAAATAAGTCACAAGAATTTTTTGATTTCCTACTGTTTACACTACACTGTATGTTAAGTGTGCAATAGCATTATGTCCAAAAAATGTACATACCTTCGATAAAAAATTGCTTAAAAATGTTAACCATCATCTGAGCCTTCAGTGAATCATGATCTTTTTCCTGGCAGAAGGTCTTGCCTCCATGTGGATGGCTGCTGCCTGATGAGGGTGGTGACTGCTGAACATTGAGGTGGCTGTGGCCATTTCTTAAAATAAGATAACATTGAAGTTTGCTGCATCAATTGACTCTTCCTTTCATTTGAACACTTAGAGGCCATTAGAGGGTTATTAATTGGCCAAATTTCAATATTGTTGTTTCTCAGATAATAGGGAAGCCCAAGGAGAAAGAGAGAGACAGGGAATGGTCAGTTGGTGGAGCTGTCAGAACACACACGACATTTATCCATTAAGTTCACTGTCTTACAAAGATGTGGTTCTTGGCACCCCATAGGAATTACAATGGTAACATCAAAGATGACTGATCACAGATCACCATAACAGATATAATAGTAATGAAAAAGTTTGAAATGTTGTGAGAAGTACCAAAAGACATGACATGAACACAAGCTGCTGGAAAAATGGTGCCCACAGATTTGCTCAACACAGAGTTGCCACAAACCTTCAATTCGTAAAAAAAAAACACAATAGCTGTGAAGCACAATAAAATGAGGTGTGCCTGTATAGAGAATGCCCCTGGTGAGGAAACACCTTTTTCTAACACAGGCCAGAACTTTGTGTGGAGCCTTTAGGGTGCTGAGAGATTGTCTCTCAGCCAGTATTATAAGAATCCAGATTCCCTGGCTTCTTCTAGGCCATCTCTCTACCTACTATGCCACGTTTCTCAAAATCAATGTAAAGTAATTTTGGGGTGGGAGAGGCGAGCACTGAGGGAATCAGGAAAGACTTCTTGTAGGAGGTGGCACTTGAGCTAAGCTAAGGGAGCTAGAGAGATCAGGAAGCAGAGGTGAGAAAAGACAGAATTCTAGGCATGCTGGACCATGTACAAATACACAAGAGGCAGAGAATTTAATGTTGTTTTTGGGAAACAGCAAGTGGGCTAGTTTGGTTAAAATATGAAGGGAGAGTAATGTGAAATAATTCCAGAAAAAATAGGTAGGAGTCAGGGCTTCAAACAAAAGTGTTCGTATTTTATTCTAGGGACAGTAGGAATCCACTTAAGCTTCTTGAACTGGGGAGTTACATGGTCATATCTGTGCTTTAGGAATATCCATTTAGCAGCTGGGTGGATGGTGGGTTGGAGAGAAGAGAGAAGGGAAAGGATCTAGAGGCAAATGGATCAATTAAATGAATTATAATAGTTCAGAAGAAATGAGTGAGGATCAGAATTTGGGTGGAGGCTGTGTGAGTGGAGAGAAGGGAAGGAAGAAAAAAAAATCCGGCCTATAATTAGGATAAAGGTGGTAGATTTTGGAGTCATCTAAATAAAGATGATAAGATCACCAAGAGAAACAGTATTGGAAGAGGAGAGAAGAGGAGAGGAGAGAAGAGAGGTGAGGAGAGGAGAAGAGAAGAGAAGAGAAGAGAAGAGAAGAGAAGAGAAGAGAAGAGAAGAGAAGAGAAGAGAAGAGAAGAGAAGGGAAGAGAGCCCAGGGAGAGCTTTGCTATATCTATCTATCTATCTATCTCTCTATCTATCTATCTATCTATCTATCTATCTATCTATCTATCTATCCACATGAGGGAAGGGAGTGAAGGAGATGCAAAGAGAAGGTGAGTTGAGGATGAAAAGTCCCATATATACCAAAATATTAATAGCAGTACCCATTGAGGTAGCAAAGAACTGGGGGTAAAGCTGTTGTCTAATGATTGGGGAAGGACTGAACAAATTGTGGCATGTGAATTGATGGATTATTATTGTGCCATAGGAAATTATATATATGAAAGATTCAGAGAACCATTTGTATGAAATGATGCAGATCAAAGAAAAGAGAACAGAGAGAAAAAGATGTACAATGACTTCAATAATGTAAGTGAGAACAACACAAAATAGCAGCCACCTCTGGATAGTCCTGCTTCTGAAATACATTGTACAGGGTGTCCCTAAAGTCTGAACGCATGGGCAAAAATGCATATTTTCAAGAAATGAAATAAATGAAATTTTCAACATTTCATTTAATTGGAATATTAGCACACCTTAGCCCCCTTGACATCTTTTTCTGGGATATGATAAAGGAGAAGGTGTACTCAATGACAATCACAGATGCAACACATTTGAATGAATGCATAAAGAGTGAATTGGTGGCAATGTGGAGTTACTGCATCGAGTTCATGTGAATCTTGCAAAGTGCATCAACCTTTGCATCGCAAATGATGGAAATCATATTGAAGATGTTATTTGTTAATATTCCAATTAAATAAAATGTTGAAAATTTCATTCATTTCATTTCTTGAAAATATGCATTTTTGCCTATGTGTCCAGACTTTAGGGACACCCTGTATCTAGTACATATCTCTCCTCTCTGCAGAGAGGTAGAGGACATTTGGTACAGAATTTGTTTGATATCTCAAATGTGGTTGTGGTTTTGCTTGGTTGTTTTTGTTTCAGGGGAAGTTTCTTTCAGGGGAAGTTTCAATGGGGAGAGGTGGGAGGTATGTCAGGAAATGACTATAAAGTAAAAAAAGCTACAAAAAAACCAAAGAAGGTATTAATAACAAAAACCCCCCAAACCCTTTTTTCACTCTTGTACTAATGATCCAGTTTATTTTATGAGTTTCCATTGGTGTTATGTTCTTTGATAACTGGCAACAAAATGCCAAGTAAAAAGTTCGTGCAACTATGAAATTACTCCTAAAAAAAGCATGTGAGGTTGAGGAGTGGGGAGGGAGAGAGGGCAAATGAAGAAATGAAAGCCAAGCCCATGCCAGGGCTAATTGGGCAAATCAAATTATCTAAGTAGACAAGCTCCTTTGGTCTGATTCCTGGAAACCTGACAACTTTTAGATGGAAGTTGTCATTGGTTACCAAACCCTATTATCTGGACAATGGGTCCTATGTTTAGTTTGTCAAATACAAACAAAAAATAGCAGCAGCAAAACTCCATTTACTAAGTTCATATTATGTGTCAAGCACTATATTAAGTGTTTCAAAAGAGATACAAAGATTAGACAAGACACGATCCCTACCTTCAAGGAGCTTTACAGCCTAGAAGGAAGATGAGACTCTACCAACAGATAGAATAACATGACACAATAAATGCATCAGTTACAAAAAAAGTATCATGTAAGATCTTAGGAAGAAGCCTTGTTACTAATGGGGGATGGTGTTGGTCAAGGAAGCCTTCAAGGAGGAGGTGGCATTGAGTTGGGTTTCTCTGATGTCTCATCCTTATAGAGACTTGCGACATTCAGTCTTACTTTTAGATGTAAAGAATTCCCTAGGGCCTGGCTTCCATTGTTGGCATCTTTGTCCATTTGCCATATCTCCTGTAGGATGGCTTTCACCTGCTTTTGTTTCTCTTAAGTAGTCATCCACTCCTAGGATGGTAGTTCAGAAAACAGAGAAGGAGATAAGTAAGCATGGGGGGACAACACAATGATGAGTGGGCTGGAGTATTTGAGTTGGAGAAACAAATGGTATGACTGCAACAGAATCCCATGGCAGGTAAGAGAATGCAATAATCCAAGTGATAAGAGGTATGGAAGTAGAAGTGAAGTCCTGCTTGGTCAGTTCTCATTGATTAGTCAATTGAGGGTGAAAGGTGAAACTCACATAAAGGAGAATGAACAAGGTGGACTTAGAATTCGACATATATTGGTGGCACTAATCCAACATGGAGTGTGATGGGAGACTTTATAGCTGAAAATCATAACTAAGGAATAAATGTGTGAGGTGTGAGGCACAGAAGGAGAATTACCACAAGGAATGAAGTGAGACATCTTTGTAGGAATGTTCGCTACCACAAGGATGGGAGGACGACAACTGTTTGATGAAATCCATAGTCCACTGTTGCCCGTGGCCAATGACGTGTTGATAAAGGTTGCAAGAGCCCGGGAGTTTATCCTATGAGATATGTTTCTTAGGCCCAGAATTCTCAGGGCCAAATATAACAGCTTAACATTATACCGATGATGGGGTCACTGGAATTTCCCCATGATAGTGTGGAATATCTTGAATAGTCTGTGTTTAAACATCTACACAAAGCTTCAGCCCTGCTCCATTAGGTGTCTCTGAGGAGAGACAACTGTGCATCATGCATAGCAGATAAAACAACCTACTGGATTCCATTTCCTACTCATCCAGATTGGGGAAGAGGGATTCCTTCTATTTGTATAGTAGATACATGAGCCTGGAACTAATAAATCAGAGACGATGTGTACTAGTAGATGGAGCTATTGAACCAAGGCTCAGGATACACCTGGGTTCAAATCCTACCTTTGATACCAATGATGTGATCACAAGCAAGTTACTTAAATTTTCTGAGTCTCAGTTTCCTTATCTATAAAATGGAGATAATATTACCTGTGATAGTTGCTGAGGATCAAATGAGATAAACTATGTTTAGCACTCAACAAACTAAAAGTACTACATAAATATCAGTTATTATTTTATGGCTCTGTCTGTATCTTCCCCCTTATAATCTAGAATCCCTAGGAAGTTCAGTTTCCCCTTCTCAAATTGGCATTTCTTTTTGGCTATGTGTAGTAGCAATTTAGATTTGAAGATTTTTCCCACCCATTAATAGGCCATGTGACCTGCTTACATCACAGGAAGCCTAAGACACATTTGGTGGGAGGAACTTCTTGACAGGAAAAGGAAGTTATGTCACAGGAAATGCTGAGAGAGAGAAAGATCTTATGGCTACTAATGGCTGCTAATGGCTGCCCTAGTGATTGTTAGAAATGAACAGGCTGACTTAGCTGTACTGTGAGTTTGTTTTGGGGAAGACCCCAGCAGGGGGTCTGAGAGGTTTAGGGATGGTGAGTCTCCTGGCTGTTATTTGGTGTTCTAAGTTCCTTGCTGTTATGATAAAGTGGGCCGACTGGCTGCGGGAGCTGAACATTTGGTTATGGGATATGATTTTCTGGTGTCTGAGTAAATGTTATACTTCTTTTACCTTCTTTATGGAAAGTCCCTCATATCTTGCAATACAGAACTACATAGTCATATTCACGATTATCGTTGATGTCATGTTTATTTCTTTACTGATACATTATGCCAACAGATGGCTCTGGCACTAGAAAACTATCTCAAGAGGATATGCTAGTTATGGTCTTGAAAGTAAATTCAAATGTCATTGAGACACACTATTAATTCGATTGTAAAAAATGGGTTCACCAGCCACCACAAAATCGGGTGGGTATCATATCACCAAAATGACTTTACTAAATACTTGAATGGTCCTTGAAATGCCATTTTCCATGCATCCCCTCTTAGAGACCCAAATAAGGATCTAGGTTCAGAAGAGGTGCAATTTGGAGGAGCTGGATTCAAATGAAGGGAATGGACTCCATGACCTCTGATATGCCTTCCAGGTCTCCGTCTTTGATCTTATGGTGGAGGTGAATGGTCCAGGGATGGGGTACAGAATGGGACAGGGAAAAGAGCACTGACTCTAGAGTTAGAGGACCTGGGGTCATGTCTCTCCTCAGATGCTTCATCTTGGGATGACTTTGGGCCAGCCCTCTAACAAGCCTGAACCTCTGCTTCCTCTTCTCTAAGATGAAGAAGTTAGACTAGATTCCTTCTAAGATTACTTCCAACTCTAGATCAATGATCACCTCCCCCACGATGATTTTGAAAATCAATAATCACAAGAGAGCCTTTGTTTCTTATCACTTTCACAAATGGCATGGGGACTCGTTGGAAACGTAGAAAGACAGATGAATCCTTTATCCACAGTTTTCTCCAGGAGTGAGTCTTTCCTGGGTCTGGTTTGTGAGAATGGGGGTGATGAAACTAATTCATGTAATCACACACTCTGTTTGGGGGCAGTATTTCTTTCTTCAGGACACTGAGCAAGGTTCAGAATTGATGATGTTGAAGTAAAAGTGTGGTGTCCTGCTTTGGAGAGGATGCCCAGGATGTGACTGGGGAGGATATGGTCCCGCCTCCCCGACCCCCAAATCCCACCCCTGTGTCCAATGGCAATATTCAGAGTAAAGCAGGATTGTTCTTGTTGCTGTTGTTTAGTCCTATCTGACTCTTCATGACCCCATTTGGGGGTTTCTTGGCAAAGATACTGGAGTAGTTTGCCATTTCCTTCTCCAGTTCATTTTACAGATGAGGAAACTGAGGCAAACAGCATTAAGTGAGTTGGCCAGGGTCACATGGATGGTTAGTTTCTGAAGCCAGATTTAAACTCAGGAAGATGAGTCTTTCTGACTCCAGGCCTGTCATTCTATCCACTGCACCACCTAGCTGCTCTTTGACTCCCAAGAAATATCCAGGCAATACCATGACAACATGGAAGGTCCGGTTATATTTAAGGTGAGCTACATGCTATACTCCCATTATGATTATGTTTACTGGGTCACTGCTCTGACCATGTTTGTGCTACTCCTGGGCTCACCTGGTGAAGGAGAAGCATCTGCTCTCGCTGAGTCAGCTTCATACACAGAAAATATGACAAAGCCTTCCAAGCCTTAGACCCAAAGCACCAAGTCTCTTGGAAGTGTCACATTAGGGGCAAAAATAAATGAATGAATGCATTTAAAAAGCATGCTAAACCCTAAGGATACAAAAACAAGCCATTAAGGTAGCTCTTGACCTCAAAGAGCTTATATTCTAATTAGAGAAGACAATAAATAAAGCAGAACTAAACATGAAAATCTGATGGGGAAACAGGAGGGCATGAGCACAGTGGTGTGTCTTGGGGATGGCTGCCCATAATGGAGCAGAGCTTGGGATAGAGAAGGTGAGTGCTCACCACTTGGAGCTCAGGACCACAGAGACGGGAGCCTGAGTGTGCAGATAAGATCTGACTGGGGGAGGGAGAGATTCAGACAGAGGTACCCATCATGAAAGTCTTGGATTTCTCTCCGCTTATTGAATTCTCAGGCTCTGGGCTGAGTGCCATCCTTATAACTCACAGTATAAACATACACTTGGCAATTCACTGGACCTGTCCTGGATATCCCTTTGTCCCAGGATGCATGGGCTCTTCTGCATCAAATACTGGATCAGGGACCAGGTCTAGCTGATAGTGAGGCTGGAGTTAATTCAGCCATAATTTCAAACAATCAACTAACAAACATTTTAAAATGCTTACTATGTGCCAGACGTCATTTGAGTTCAATGTATTTAGTTAATCTTGTATTATATTTGCCAAAGCATACTTTGGCCATGTAATGAGAAGATAGCAGTCATTGGAAAAGATTCTGATGCTGGGAATGATTGAAAGCAAAAGAAAAAGGACATGGCAGAGGATGAGAGGGATAGTGTCATGGAAGCCACAAATATGAGCTTGGACAGACCGGGAGACAGAAGACAGAAGGGCCTGGCATGCTGTGTTCCATAGGGTCATGAAGAGTCAGACATGACTGATCAACAACACAACAATATAAACTAGTCCAGCAACAGCAGCTTGATCTGGGACCAGCCTGTGGCAAGCACTGGCATCCTTTGCCATCCAATTTATCCCCCTACCGGAAAATACAGATGTGTTTGTTGGCAGAGTCTATGTGAAGTGAGTCATCAAAAATGCCTTGAGTTATGTTATAGGAGCTAGTCACCTGTCAGGCAGAGTGTGATACAGGAGACCTGGAAGGGTGCTTCCTTGGGCATGCTGGAGATGAATTCCCAAGGATCATAGATTAAAAGCTATAACGGATATTAAAGTCCGTGAAGCCCAACTCCCTCATTTTACAGATGAGGAAACTAAGCCGAGAGAGGTAGGTGGCCTTCTCATGATCATACAGTAGATTGAGGCAGGATTTGAATGCAGGTCTTCCTGAGATAAATGCTCTATCCACTGTACCAGGTTCATAGGTAGGATCAGCTGAACAGGAAAGCAGGGAAGGTCAATGGTTCAGCCAGAAAACTTCTCAGGGAGTACTCACTGAGCTTCTGGACTTCTTCATGGAGTTACCTGGCTGGGATGATAACCAGGCATTCTCTTCATCAGAGCTCAAGAACTTCTTAGTCATTGTCTGTTACCAGCTCTATAAGGTTTTTTGGGCTTCATCAATTGACTTCATAACTTGCAGTTTTCTTGTTGCTGCTAGAGAGAAGTTAAAATATAGATACAGGCCTGGAAGGTACGTTAAGCCCAACTCCCTTGCCTTAAGCATGAGAATGTCTTATTTGCAGGTGAGGCCTAGAAATGGGAAGTGACACGCAAAATCACAAGACAGGATTTGAATCTAGATAGTTTGACCCCAAATCCAGCAAAATTGCCATCATAGCCTCATTATTTTGTTAAGACTGGGTCCAGGATGTGCCCTGAGTTAAGGCTGAGGGTCTTCCATGATGATGGCTGTAGCCTCTGAGTCTGAGAAGTGAAAAAGGCCAACCTGTTTTTCTCATTCATGGAAAGACCTGGGGCTTCAGATTTATTAAATAAAAGTAACCATTGGCATCTGGCAGAGGATTGGGGAGGCACTGAATAATGCTGCAAGTGGGAGATAGTGTCATAATCAAAAAACCAGAGTCAGTACTAGATTCAAAAGCCTCCACCACACATATTATTTCCTAAAGAAATAGGCAATAGCAGATAGTCCTCCCATTTCAGGAGGCTTAGTCAGCAGCATTTCTGGCATATCAGGGATTATATCCCTTGGAGCATTTATGAGAGCGTTTCAAATAACTTCCATGGACACGTGGGGCTCATTGATGACAGGCTTGCCCTTTGAGACAATGAAGCAGTCCCTTTATTTTCTACATAGTAGGAAAAGCTACTGACTCAAAAAGAGACCGACTCCATCCCAGGTTCTCTCTTCCTTTGACTCTCTAGGTTACAAAGATGTAAAGCTTGGATTTTCTATAAAGGGAGGGATGAGGAGTGGGATTCTGTACTCAGAAAGGTTGTAAGATAGTATCAAGGCATGATGACTATTCCCATGTGTCAGCTAAAGCAGGAGTTCAGCTAGGTGAGCTTGAGTCTGGCATCTGACCGTCCCTTATATTTTACGTTCTTTTGTGATTGTAGGTTGACTGTACAGCAATCTCAAGATGCAGCTTTCAGGAGTCAGAAACTCAGGAGTTTCTAGGTTGTTTAGTCAGTGATGGTTACGCTTTAGAAGATGCTATCTCTACATCCCTAACAGGACTCCTCCTCTTCCTCCTTTTCCTCCTCCTCCTTCTTCGTCTTTGTCTTCATCTTCTGGCAATTGGGGTTAAGTGACTTGTCATAGATCTAGTATGTGTCTGAGTCCAGATATGAACTCAGGTCCTTCTGACTCTAGGGCTTGTGCTCTATCCATCGTGCCACCTAGCTGCCCCTCTTACAGTACTTCCTGGAGGAGAAGGTAATCACACATAGTAGGAAGAGCTCAGTTTCTGGACAAGCTCGGGGAATTATTTGGACAATTAAAAACAAGGTGAAATGAAAAAATGCTTACTCAGAGTCCCCCACACTGCTTCATGTTGTGATGAATATGTGTCAATCTCTCAGAAGAGAGAGTAAGATAGTAGTTATACATCATTGCTCCTTATTTAAGGTTTTCTGTCACTGTGATCTTGTGGTCTAGCATATGTTAAGCATTTCTGTGGTGTAGAGGAAATAAAATTGCTATCTTACACCTGATATACATTATACATTGATTATCTTTCTGTTTCCCACTCCAGAGAGGTGCCAAAATCTAAACCTTAAGTAATTTCCCCAGGATTCCAAGGGTGGAAGTACAAAGAGCCATAGAGCTCAAGAAAAGGAGCATGATTTCTTTCAGGTGCTTAGGCTTCCCCAGGGGTGAGTGTACATGGGTCCAGACCTAAGAGCAAGAAATCAATCACTCCAAATTCCTGAACCTGAGGAGCTGCAGTTAGGCTGTCATGCTTTGGACCACTATTCACCTTACAATGATGTATCTTTAGAGGCACATGTGATAAGCCAGCAGGAGAATTAGTGCAGGGTGGCTTCCATTGACTGAGAGCAGAGCCCCATTATGGGCATCCTATCAGGACATCAACCTGGCATGCTTAAGACTATTTGAGTAACTCTTCAAAAGGTCAGAGGCTTTAATCACTGTGTTAAGACACCAACAGCAGTGGAGTCTGCTAAAACAAAGAATCACAGAATTAGAGTTGGAAGAGAACTCAGCAGCTAATTCAAGTCATACATGAAATCAATCCCAACCATAACATATCAGATAAATCACCTAACTTTTGCTCGAAAACCTTTAAGGAGGGGGTGCCCACAAGCTCTTCAGGCAGCGCATTCCACTCTGGATCAACTCTAATAATTAATTGGGACATTTTTCCTGACATCAGGCCCTCTCCACATACTTCTCTATACCTCTCCACAATGTTCATTCTTGGATTTGCTCTCTTGAGTAAAACAGAACAAACCTAACTCCTCCTTATGACGGTTCTTCAAATAATTGAAGATATCTATCATATCTCCCTGGGTCTTCTCTTCTTCAGGCCAAATAATCCCACTTCTTTCAACCAATTTTCACATGATATGGACTGAAAGGCCTTTCACCATTCTCTTTGCTCTTCTCTGAACACTTTCTGTGGCTAACAAATTACTTTAACCTTTGACACTCAGAACTGAACAAAATACATTTATTTTCTTTCCCTTCCATCTCCCCTAATCCCCCACTGAGCAAAACAAACAAATCAAAGTCCTTGTAATAAATGTGCATAGTAAAGCATAGGAAACTCCCACATTGTCCTTTTCCAAAAATATATGTTGCATTCTGCATCTTGATTCTCTCAACTTTTTGTCTGGAGGTGGGTAACATGCTTTATCATCATTGCTCCAGAATTATGCTTTGTGAGAGATCATAACTATTCCAAAGTTGTTTGTCTTTACAATGTTGTGATTATCATATAAACTAATTGTTTTCTTGGTTCTTCTTGTTTCACTCTGCATCAGTTCATACATATCTTCCCAGTTTTCTCTAACACTATTCATTTAGACATTTCTTATTCTGTGATAATATTCCATTATATTCCTAAATAATAATTTGTTTAGCAATTCCTCAATAGATGGGGACCCCCTTACTTTCCTTTTTTGTTACTAAAAATGAGCTAATATAATTTTTCATGCAAATGAGATCTTTTCCTCTTTCTTTGCTTTTTTTGGTGAGGTATAGACCTAGTACTGATATTGCTGAGTCAATTGAAAAGTTTGATTCAAAAACTTTTAATCCCTCACTATGTTAACGCTTGATAACATCAACTAATCAATCAACAAGCGCGTATTAAGTGCCTGCTCTGTTCAAGACATGGTGCTGGGCTCCGGGGATATAACTACAAAGAATGAAATAATCTCTATTCACTAGGAGCTTGGGGGAGACAACAAATACATAGACATAGAATAAATATAGACTCGGTAAATACAAATACATACAAAGAAGTTAAATACAGGGTAATCCGAGAGGGAGGGCACTAGCTAAGTGACCATCTGGGCTCTCGCCTGAAGACTTCCAAGTGCAGAAATTATCTGCTTGGGGTGCGGAGCCAAGATGGCACCTGGAAAGCAGGGAATTGCTCGAGCTCTCTCCCAAATCCCCCCAAACACCTGTAAAAAATGGTTCTGAACAAATTCTAGAGAACCCATGAACTAGCAGAGGGAAACAGGTCTCCAGACCAGGAGAGCCTGGATGGTCACCAAGAATGGTCTATCACATGGGGCTGAGGGTGGAAGGCAGTCCAGCATTGGCTGCCGGGATAGACCAGACCCTGAGTCAGCCAGTCAGGAACAGGCTTTGGGGCCATGAAACAGTGAGCTGTGGCAGTTACCAGACTTCTCAACCCACAAATATCAAAGAGCAGGTTAGGGGGAAACTGGGATTGAGTTCAGAGCTGTCTGGCAGCCAGCTGTGAGGTTGGAGGAAGTGGTGCAGTGTGGCTTAGCAGCAGCGGGAAGCGCCTGAGGCTGCTTCCAGAGCACCAGCTTCAGCTGCTTCCCAAGTCCCTGGCTTGCACAGTGGGAGGAATCTAGCAGTGGATCAGAGCAGGAGTACAAGGAACACTTTGTGGGCACAAAGGCAGATTCTCTTGCTGTGCCCTGCTTGGATCTGTATTGCAGTCCTGGTTGGCAGTTCTTGGGTGAGGAAGAGCACTGCTGTGACAGAACCTGGGTTGATGGTGTAGTAGAAGTAGCTCTGAAGACAGCAGTGCTTGGACCCTAAAGTTTAGGACAAAGTACTCTCTACTGTACAAGCAGTCATATCCTGACAAAAAGCTCAAGGGTCAAGTAGTTGGCTGGGAACATGAACAGGCAGCAAAAACAAACTCAGACTCAAAGTCAAACTCTAGATTCCTTTTTTGGTGACAAAGAAGACCAAAACATACAGCCAGAAGAAGTCAACAAAGTCAAAGAGCCTACATCAAAAACCTCCAAGAAAAATATGAATTGGTCTCAGGCCATGGAAGAGCTCAAAAAGGATTGGAAAAGCAAGTTAGAGAAGTAGAGGAAAAATTGGGAAGAGAAGTGATGGTGATTCAAGAAAATCATGAAAAACAAGTCGACTTACTAAAAGAGACCAAAAAATACTGAAGAAAATGACACCTTAAAGAATAGACTAACCCAAATATCAAAAGAACTCCAAAAAGCCAATGAGAAGAAGAATGTCTTGAAAGGCAGAATTAGCCAAATGGAAAAGAAGGTCCAAAAGACCACTGAAGAAAATACCATCTTAAAAATTAGATTGGAGCAAGTGGAAGCTAGTGACTTTATGAGAAGCCAAGATATGAAGGAATGAAAAGGAATGAAAAAATGGAAGACAATGTGAAATATCTCATTGGAAAAACCAGTGACCTGGAGAATAGATCCAGGAGAGATAATTTTAAAATTATTGGAGTACCTGAAAGCCATAATCAAAAAAAGAGCCTAGATATCATCTTTCAAGAAATTTTCTAGGAAAACTGCCCTGATATTCTCGAACCAGAGGGTAAAATAGAAATTGAAAGAATCCACCGATCACCTCCTGAAAAAGATGCCCAAAAGAAAACTCCTAGGAATATTGTTGCCAAATTCCAGAGATCCCAGATCAAGGAGAAAATACTACAAGCAGCCAGAAAGAAACAATTTGAATATTGTGGAAACACGATCAGAATAACACAAGATCTATCAGCTTCTACTTTAAGGAATCGAAGGGCTTGGAATATGATTTTCTGGAGGTCAAAGGAGCTAGGATTAAAACCAAGAATCACCTGCCTAGCAAAACTGAGTATCATG
>CM053623.1:119450044-119474476 GCA_028646595.1 Phalanger gymnotis
GTTATTTTAGCCAATCTGACAGGAGAGAGATGGTATCTAAGAGTTGTTTTGATTTGCATTTCTCTAATCAGTAGTGATTTTGAGTATTTTTTCATATGTCTGTAGATATCTTTAATTTCTTTCTCTGAAAACTGTCTGTTCATATCCTTTGACCACTTCTCAATTGGGGAATGACTTGTATTCCTATATATTTGGTTCAGTTCTGTATATATTTTGGAAATGAGGCCTTTATCAATGGCACTAGTTGTAAAGATTTTCTCCCAATTTTCTGCCTCCCTCCTAATCTTTGTTGCATTGGCTTTTTTGTACAAAAACATTTCAATTTAACATAATCAAAATTATCCATTTTGCATTTTGTAATGCTCTCTATCTCTTGTTGGGTCATGAATTCTTTTCTTTTCCATAAATCTGATGGGTAACCTATTCCTTGCTCTCCCAAATTGCTTATAGTTTCAGCGTTTATTCCTAAATCATGAACCCATTTTGACTTTATTATATGGTGTAAGATATTGGTCTATGCCCAGTTTCTGCTATGAGTCTGAGACAAGGAGCATAGCAACAGCCATGTTTCCAAGACTTTTAAAGTAATTAATTAAGCACTAATTATATGCACATAGTAGGATGCTAGGGATACAAGGAAAGGTAAAATTGCTCTCAAGGAACCCACAGTCTAATGGGGGAGACTACACACTAACAACTATGTACAAACAATCTCTCTACAGGATAAAGTGGAGATAGTTGTCAACAGAATGGATTGTAGCATGAGTGCTAGTGAAAAGTCAAAGACCAGAAGGAAGTTGCTAGCCTTGGTAACTGGGAATATGGTGGTGTTCTTGCCAGTAATAAGGAAGTTGAGAAGGGAGCAGGGTTTGGGGGGAAAAGATGATGAGTTCTCTTTTGAACATGTGGAAGTTGAGATGTCTTTGCAGCATCTAATTTAAGATATTCAAAAAGTAGTTGGTGTAACCAGGCTGGGGCTTAGGAGAGAGACGAGAGATGGAGATGTAAATCTGGGAATCATCTTCCTGGGAGAATTGATGAGATCTCACCAAGCAAAACAGTAGAGAGGAAGAAGAGAAGAAAAACCGGAGAACAGAGCTTTGGGAGACAGCCAAGATCAGTGGGTTTGAGCTGGATGAAGTTGTCACAAAGGAAGCTGATAAGGATTGGTCAGACAGGTAGGAAGAAGTGTCAGAAGAGAGAAATGTCATGAAAACCTAGAGAGGAAAACACGTTTGGGAGAAAGTGATTGATTATGTGAAAAGCTGCAGAGAGGTAGACAAGGATGAGGATGAAGAAAAGGCCATGGCTGTTTTTCAGTCATGTCTGACCTTTGTGATCCCAGTGGGGTTTTCCTGGCAAAGATAGTGGAGTGGTTTGCCATTTTCTTCTCCAGCTCTTTTTGTAGACGAGGAGACCGAGGCAAACAGGATAAGGGACTTGTCCAGGGTCATATAGCAAGTAAGTGTCCAAGGCTGGGTTTGAATAGAAGAACCTTTATAAATCCTTGTTTTCTTCCTTCCTATTTGTAAGAAAAGACAACGAACTTTATTTAGGTTCAGTCCCACCTATGCTGCTTTTGCCTGAAATGAAGAATCTAGCTCACTATTAGGGGTTCTGGTTTAAGCTAAGGGAAGGCTATGTGATTCTGTTGTACCAATAGACTTAAATTGTATTTTTTAAATGGCCTCTAAAATGAGATTTTGCAATCAAGTTCTCAGGAAGGCACTGAATTTATTGTACTAGTTGTCTCTTTTCTCTCATAACAGAAAATAAGATAACAGATCATCCCCTGTCCCCAAATCAAATGCATGCACAAGAAAATATTTTTCTGTATTTTTCTTTGTACAATGTAAGAGAGACAATTCATCACATGAACACAAACAATAGAGCATGGATACCAAATGAAGAAGCATATTGTTCACAAGATTTCTTTCTAAATGAATTTCATTCCTTTTTCAGGAAGGACCATTTCCTTAACATGGATTATTTTTTTAAATTTTTTTGTTTTGTTTTTTGGAGGGGAGAAGGCAGGGCAATTGGGGTTAAGTGACTTGCTCGAGGTCACACAGCCAGTAAGTGTGACAAGCGTCTGAGACTGGATTTGAACTCAGGTCCTCCTGACTGCAGGACTGTGCCACCTAGCTGCCCCGATTATTTTTTTTTTTATGTTACAACTACCTATTTGGAAAGCAACTCTTTCATCTTAAAAAAAGAGACCTCTAAATTCCTAAAAATTGCATGTTTTATCTCAGAGTTAAGGAAAACTTTCCAACAATTAGAAGAACCACATCTAATTAAGCTAAATAGCACAGTTTGAAACATTGGATCCATTTCATACCCTTGGGGCTATTCTAATAGTGCACAGGCAACAGGGCCAGTATTTTCTGGTGTTTTTGTACAACCATATGGATGAAGGATAGGAAATAGAGCAGAAAAATGTTTTGTTCTTATTCATTTCAGCTATGAGCGTGTAAAAATAAATTACACATATAAAACAGCAGTTGAAGTAAATTTTCAATCAATCAACAAGCATTTATTAAGTGCCTAATCTATGCCAGGCACTGTGTTAGGCACTGGGAATACAAAAACAAAAATGAACAGTCAGGTAACATATTTTACAGCTGGTGGATATATGTAATATATATTATTATTAAGATATATGTGTATATACATAAAGATATATTATTAGAATATATAAAGATACCTGTTTAATCTGAATGCTATGACTTTTTTGTTGCAACATGACCCTAGTGGGATACACCCAAATCTCAGAGCCATAAGGGACCTTGAAGACCATTCAATCCAATATCTCTCAATTTCTAGATAAGGAAATCAATGCCCAGAGAATTTCAGTGACTTATGAAAGGTGACAAATAATGAGAAAGCTAGGAATAGAACCCAGAACTTCTGATTCTAGCTCTTTCCATGCCACCATGTTACTCTAGAGTTTCCAGACTTCTCCCATAGCTCCATAAACTTGGTTCTCCCACAATTTCAAAGAAATAGAAGCTCAGTTTCATAGGATTTGATGAGGGCAGAAGAGTCAAATTGGAACCCAGGGGATGATTTACATGTACTTACATTCAACTTCAGAGTTGAAGTTTTACCTTGCCTTCAGAATATGGGGCAACCAGATCCTTTAGAACATCAATTCCATATCATGAAACAGGATAAAAAAATAACTAAGCTATCTTACCTAGCACAAATTCTGAAAAAGAGAGCAGTTGCTTAGATGCAAAGAAGCAAGACACAAAACATTTTCTTTCGTTATCTTTAATCATCAAGGAGGAGAAACTCTATGAGTAACTCCATTGGAAAGAAAATTTATACAAAGCTAGATCCTGGCTATTCTTTCACTCAAAAGTAATTATTCCTCACAAGAATAACGAAAATGTACTTCTCTGAAGCCTGGTTCTTCTTTTTCTTCCTGAAAGGACTTGTGGCAAACAAATTATCTTGAGAATCCCTGTAGCCTCTAATGCTCTCCTTTCAGGGAGGGAGAATTTGTTTTCCTCCCATACATAACTTCAGCAGAGTGAAATATTTCCAGTTGCCAAAGGATTGTGAAGTTGCCTTAAGATAGCAAATTTTTCCTCTCTTTGATTTAGGGGGAAAAGACTCCTTGATTGAGATAACACATATTTTTTCCCAAATTTCTTGGTCAAAAAAGTGATGCTAATGATGGAAATTTTCCCTACCAACCAAGCATAGATCTTGTCAAAGGAGAGAATCATTAGGCAGGGGAGGTGGTGTTATTACTATCATCTTAAATTCAGGAAGGTGGATGGTTAATGCTGTCTTATATATAAAAAAGCTTAAGATAAGGTCTAACTTCAACAATTATCATACTTGACAAAAATATATTTAATCTCTGATCACAAGCCCTACTCATATAACCTTAAAATTAGGTTAATTCAATGTACAGTTCTAACTATAGATCATTTCTAAGGTTTATAAATAATTTCCTAATGGTTCCATTTCAGAGAACTTTAATAATCACCTCATAAATAGCAAAATATATAATATTTCAAATAGCCTAATATAATATAGTTCAGTCATTTATATAGGGAATCTGAAAAATATATAGCAGTTGTGAACTTTTTTAAGCTTTGAAATAGTTTGGGGAAACTGGCATTCTTCTTAAAGGGGAAAATTTTTTAGAGGAAAAATTATTTTCTTTTAAAAATCTCTTTAGCTAAATTGAACAGAAATCACTTGTTTACTAATTTGCACCTTCTGAATTGTCCTTTGAAATATATTTCAAAAACAGGAAATTTGTTTCTTACAAAGATTAAAAATTTCCAGTAGTTCTAAAGGAGAATTTCTTTTCAAATTTTTTTCTCATATAAAAGTACCCTTGAAGATTTCATAATCCCATGTGGGCATGTATTTGTGTTTGTAAAGGGTTGGGAAAATGGAAAGTGAGAAAGGAGGTAGAGAGGGGAGAAAAACTTTAGGTGAGATGAGAGCTATAACAATGATGTCCTGTTTCTAAAGCTCCTTTAATTACACTGAATTACTCTTTCTTACATGGAGAGCAGTAACAGATGCAATCATTTGTATTACGCACATTCAAAGTCCTGGAACCAGACCAGCAGAAAAGAATAAGAGCAAAGAGGTGTGGATTTTCCATTTTAAGTTCTTGTGTGCCTTTTTATGTTCATTTATTCACTTAAAAGTACATAATTGCAAATAGCGTTGTGAAAAGACTAACCTGCCGTCTTTCCTCTTGGAATATCACTGGTATCTAAAGATATGAGAGGATGTTTTGAAAGCACCTTTTATGGAATGAAGTTAAAATGAATACATTTTTTTTCCTGTAGAGAAAAGGATAGAAGGAAAAAGGGAGGGGGGAACAATCAAGGGCAATCTTTGATACACAGATGAAAATAGATGTTGCAATTTCTTTCTCGAAGTATTTCCAGAAGCACCTAATAACTCAATCATATGTTTTAACATAACAATGATGATATTAATCTGTTTAAACTTAAAACTCTCTTCTCCAGGCATTACTGGGAGAACCTGGAAATCTACTCAGTATTAAGCATTTGCTATTCAGATAATCTGTGATGATAACAGTTTTCTTATTTTAAAAAAAGTCAGCAAGAAATAGTCATATTTCTGAAATACCCTCTGTTGGAATGTCCAATTTCATTTTTAGTTCAAGTTCAATAGCTGAAGTTTTATTTCAAACCTTCTAATGGTCCTTCACCTTCAACTCTTGCCCTAAGCATTAGGCAGAGTGTTTTTCTCCTTGTTTGATGCCAAGAACAAGATGTAAGAACCAGTTGAACTGCACGGTCCAGCCTTTGTCTCTACAAACTTCTATCTGATCAAGGAAATACTTTTTGGCCTCCTCTTCGTTTTTCCCCACTGTCAAGGCATCTCGGATATAGTCAATATCTTCCTTACTAGTTAACTGGGGCATGCCAGTCATCAGCATCATGGAAAACAGGATGATCAACAAGTTGGTGTGTTGTCGAAGAGCTAGGTAAGCCTTGACACAGATGTCCTGGATAAAGGGAAAGAAGATTGTTGTTGTTGAAGTGGCTAGAGGTACTTACTCAAAGAACAAGCTTCAAGACCTTAATTTGACTTACATCCCATAAGTAACAGAAAATATAACTCCTAAGATAGGGATATATAGAGTATACACATGTAAAAGCCAAACTGCCTTTGTAAGTTGTAAAATGCCTAGCAAAATTGTTTATTGTGAATATTAATTCCTCATTAACCATCTTTCATCTTATATTCTTGCCTTATACGTTAGGTTTCTCCCATATAGATATTGATAATGGAAATTTACATAGCCTGAGGAGAGGCATGAAACAATACTGACAGATTTCTACCAAGGGAAATCCACTATTTCTCCAGGAAGGTAAATTTTTCCCTTATCAAATCTGAATTTGCCTTTTTGTAATTTCTATCCATTGCTTCTATAGTACTGCCCTCTGGGGTCAGTGAGAACAAATCTAGTCTCTCTTCTACATGACAACTCTTCATATACCAGAAGTCAACAACTATATTCCTCCCTTGAATCTGCTATTCTCCAAAGTTAACACCCCAGTTCCTTCAGCTGATCCTGTCATATGTCATGAACTCAAGGCCTATTGCGATTCTAGTTGCCCTCCCCTGGACACTCTCTAGTTTCTTAATGTCCTTCTTAAACTGTTGTGGTCAAAACTTAACACACTAATTCAGAAACAGTCAGATCAGGGTAGAGTAGGTGGGACTATTGCCTCCTTATTGATGGTAGCTATTGGGTTCTTAATGCAGCCCAAGATCACATTTGCCTTTTTTTTTTTTTGCTTCCTTATGACTTATTGACCGATATTGAGCTTATTACAATCCAATAAACTCCATTTTCTGTTTTTTTTCAGACAAACTGCTATGTAAATGCATCTTCATTGTGTACTTGGGATTATGGATTATGAACTGGAAGGGACCATAGAGGTCATCTAGTCCAATCTTTTAATTTTATAGATGAAGAAGCTAGGAGAGGAAATGACTTATTCAAGGTCATAAAGGTTGTATGTAGAAATGGAACAGTTCAAACCCAGATCTTCTGACTCCAGTTTTCTTGTGAAGCTGATTTTCTGAACCCGAGCATAAGACAATATTTATCCCTTTTAAATCCCTTCTTATTTTATTTGGCCCAACATCTTAACTCATCAAGTTTTTTGGATTCTGATTTTGTCATCCAACATGTTAACTATCCCTCCCAGCTACAAGCTTTTATCCAAGTCATTCAAATGTTAAACACCACAGGGCCAAGTGCAGATTCCTGGGGTGCTCTACTATGGTTGACTTTTAACCATTCATGATAGTTTTGAATTCATCTAATTACACAATTATCACTATACCCCCCAATAGGATAGCATGAGAGATATTTTTGTATGCTCATCTAGGTTTGTTAAAATCTAGGTGAACTATATCTACAGCATAATCCCACCAAAAAGGGAAATAAATTTATCTTGGCATGGGCTGCTGTTAATGGAACCATGATGTCTCTTTGGGGGAAACCTCCTCTTTTGTTTTTTAGTGTTCATGAGCCATCTTTTAAATAATGTTTTCTAGACAATTGTCAGGAAGCAAAGTTGAGCATATTTACCTATAGTTTCCAGATTCTATTCCTTTTCCTTTTTTGGAGACTGGCTTATTGGCCTTTTTAAAATGTTAAAATGCCTGTTAAAATGTATTATTGATTTTTTTTAACTTCACTGTTACTTCCCTGATACTGCCATCTGGTCCTCAACAAAAGTCTATTTCGTAACAAAGGAGTAAAATTAAGCAAATCAAAGTAACACCTTGGCATTGTCTCATAATCTATACCTCCTATCTGCTCCTTTCCAGTCATTTGGTGCCTCTTTCATATTTTCCATGATCTTACAAATACTACTGATGGTGTAGCAATAACATTCACCAATTCTTTCAGTTATTGAGGGTGTGGATCATGTGACTCAAACTTATGAAAAGGAGTTAGCTTGCTCTCTTACTATCTTCCCATTTATCTTGGGTATGAACTCCCTAATAGCCTTTTTTCTTTAGTCCTTTCTGACCCACAGATCATTCTTTTTGGCAGAAACAAAACAAAAATGGAATAGCCCTGATTTCTCTCCTTCACCAGTTATCAGCAATTCTATTCATTCTTTGATCCTTCTTTCTCCCCAATATAGCTTTAACACTCCCCCCACCTTTTGGTTTTCAACCCTTAGCTTAATTTAGTGTTCTTATCCCTTTTCTTCCAGACTTTTGCCCCTTAATTTACCAGTGACTGATGGGTTAGATAGGGTTAGAATCTAACATCACATTTGTCTCTCTATCATTTCAAAAGAACAGAAATGTTTGTTCCACTCTTTAATTTCAGCCCTTCTACTTTCCATTTGCTGATGGATTCAAAGTTCTCCAAGTCCCTTGGAGTTTTTCTGTTCACGACCATGCCGAATACTTAGCCTTCTGGAAGACTGCCTCAGTGCATTAGGGCTTTTGCATTCTTAATGACTCCATTTATATTAAGAAATTATTTTCTTTTGTCCATGCATATGCCCCATTGAGCTGCCTTTCATTTTTCCTTAGTAATTGCTTTGGCTAAGTACAGACCTTACCAAAGGCAATATCCACATTAATTTGGTAACTTGTATAATTTTCGCAAGATGATGGATGTGGCTTTCTCTAGATTCAGAATTATTATGCTATTCTGATTAATAATTATTTTAATTCACTGTGATTTTGGAGAAAAGACATATGCCAGATGAACATCCTGAAGGTGTGGGCATACAATCAGGTTTAAACTCTGGTGTTAGCAGAAAATTTTCACCCAGAAATTAACGTATCATTGTGATGCCAATCAGTGAATGTTCCCTAATGAGTTGACTGATAACTGGTGCTTTATACAGTGCTTAAAGTTTGCCAAGGACTTTACATGCATTATTTCATTGGATCCTCAAAAACCCCTTTGAGATAGATACTACAGGAATTATTATCCCTATTTTAGAGATGAGGCTCAGGCAGGTTAAATAGCTTTGACCATGATTATGAGGTGTAGGATCTGAATCTATATCTTTATTTTAGAAAAAAATATTTGTCATTAAATATTTCCCAATTACACATAAAAATTTTTAACAATCATTTTTAAAAATTTTGAGTTCCAAATTATCTCCCCTGTTCCTGCCCCCTCCTTGAGAAGGCAAGCAATTTGGTATCTATTTTATATGTGAAGTTAGGCAAAACACATTTCCATATTAGCCAGAATCCATATCTTCTTGACTCCAAGTCTAGCCTTGTATGTACTAGGCCCACTGTCCTCCTCACGGCATCTTATGTGATCATGGCATTATCACCAAATGGGGACAGAATAAGAATGGATAAGTGAAAGACTGTGTAGAGTAATAGCAAGCACATTGGATTCAGAGACAGAAGACCCGAGTCTGAACCTTACTTCTGTTACCACTACCCCTAACCATAAGACCGTGGCAGCTAGGTGGCCCTATAGAATGCTAGGCCTAGAGTCGGAAAGACTCATCTCCCTGAGTTAAAATCTGGCCTCAGACACTAGCTATGTGACCCCTGACGAGTCACTTAACCTTGTTTGACTCAGTTTCCTCATCTGTAAAATGAGTTGAAGAGGAAAATGGCAAACCACTCCTGTATCTTTGCCAAGAAAATCCCAACTGGGTTACAAAGAGTCAGACATGACTGAACAACAAAAAACATATGTACATACACACATATGGATATAAACTTATATATATATATATAATATACATATATACATCCATATATCTTATAATATGCTAACCACTGTGTCAAGTATTGAGCAAGTCATTTAATCTTTCTGGGCTTTAGTGTCTTTATTTACAAAATGAGGAGGTTAGACTAGATTATTTCTAAAATCTTTTTCTACTATAAATTTTATGATCTGCCCTATTAAACAATTACAGAACCCTCCTGACAGGTAGGCATCTTGGAGACCACTAAATTCAATACATAACCTAACAAGAATTTTATCTCTAGCATCTCCAACGAGTAGAGTCATTCATGAGAATCATCTTTTACAAAGTCTTCCTTGGAGAAATAGTCCAGCAACTATTCTCTAGCTCTCAATTGTCCAGCTGGCCCTAAAATTCAGAAAGAAATTTCTCCTCTGGAAGAAAAAAATCTCTTTCAAGAAAGTTATCATTTGCCACATGCTCATCAGACTGACACAAAAGACCGGCCAGATCTAATTACTAGAATATCGATCTGGAAATTCCAAGGGCTCAAAGTCCTCATATCTTGACAAGCACAGATTCTCTGTTTGATTACTAGAGTAGATTATCCCTGTTGGCTCATACACGTTAAAGAGAATCTGTTATACCAGCATGGTGGAATTTCCACCAATCCTCATGACCTGCCCTAAATGGCCTCTTTCTATTAAAGGTCCTTCTATCAATAACAGGAGAAGGCCCCCCATCCCTGGAGGTTTCCAAGTTCAAAGCTAGATGATCACTAGGAGATGGTTTAGAGGGGATTCCTGCTCAGATATGGGATGGAATCCATGACCTCTGATTCCAACTTTCTTTGATTTTAGAAAGAAGAATAACAGTGGTTGCATCTAAAGCTGCCTGTATCTCCCAAGGAAGAAGAGGACAGTAGCTGCTTTGTCCTCTGTTCCACCTCCACCCTGTCACACTGCTATGGCCAGGAATGAGTTATACTTCCATTCTTTGCACTTAGATGAACGGTAGATCATGGCTATATGTGGAAATCTTCACATTTCTCTTTCCTGCCTCTCATTCCCCTTCTCTCCAAATTTAGAGGCCAAATTTAGAGGTGATTTGAGGAAATATAGTGTTGTGGTTCCAGGGGTGTAACACAGGAAACAAGAAATGCCTTATGTCCATCTTCTACCAACTTCCAGTGACCACTGTACTAGGCTCGAACATAACCAATCTTTCTCTTTCCCTAATTCCTACTTGAAGTATTTCCATTTTCAAATGGAGAAGACAAGACATGCCTCAGGAGTATAACCTGATTTCTAGAATGTGGTTAAATCCACTTGTTACTGAGGACATCCAAAATTACTATATAGTGAGGTCTGATGTTGACTGTTGACAGCTGTGACTTCTCCTACCTCAATTTTTTCTTGTAGCACTTTTCTGGATTTTTTTTTGTCCTTGTAAATGTGTATCATACTTATTTGAATACATATCATACCCTTTTTTCTATAAGCTCCCCCCCCAAAGACAGAAACATCATTTTAAACATTTGTATTCCCAGTGTCTTAATTCCCAGAGCCTTAATAAATGTTTACTGATCTTAAAGGAATGTTGATCAATAATCATCAAATTAACAGATAGTTCTCTTAATATTTCTGTTCTCGATCTTCCAGTTTCTTAACTGCCTTTTTTTAGTGTCTCATAGCATACTGAAAAGGCATTAAGAAAATCAACCACGAGCCTTGGGAATATGAGTGAACGTGAACATAAATTCTACTTCTCCAGCCTCTGACTAAGGTAGTAGTGATCAGCAAAATGATGAGGCCACTACGTTAAAAACAATAAAGATTTAAGCACAATGTACTCAATTTCTAATCGCTGATAAATGACAAATTGCCCTGGGTCGTAATGACTAGGCCTATTTTTTCTCCTTAAGAGAGCTCTCTACTTCGTCTGCATTTGCTTACACAGTAGTAAAGAGGAAGTGAAATAATGTTGACCCTGTCCTCAAAAAAGTGAAGCAGTCTTCTTGGTATAGTAGTAAGAGACAGAGGCGTGTGCGCACACACACGGAAACACATAGAGACAGAGACACACAGAGAGAGCCAAGGAAGAGGGTGAAAGAATCTAGAAGTGTGAGGTTAAGAGTAAATGGAGAGAGAAAAAGAAAAAGTCCAAAGAATATTTATAAATGAAAAGCTACTAGAAGGGAAAAGCATCTCTATACATTTAACACAACAATCATAAAAAGACCAATTAGCAGTAGTATTTACAGAGCACTTTAGAGTTTGCAAAGTGTTTTACAGATATTACTTCACAACAATTCTGGGAAGCAGGTATTTATTGTTATTATTAATTTACAGATGAGAAAACTGAAGCCAACAAAAGTTAAATTACTTAATTAAATTACGCAGCCAATAATTGTCTAATGCTAGAGTTAAACTCAGATCTATCTTGATTCCAGGTCTAAGGGTCTATCCATTGTACCTCCTAACTTTTTCTTGCACCTGTCAGAAGAGGGGAGAAAAAACTAGAATAGGGGACCAGGACTTTAAGTCTGAGGTGGATAATGGTAACATTTAATTTGTTCATCAATGTTTTTAAATATTCCTCAGACAAGACGATGGAGGTTTGGAATGAGATAATGTGCTTCTGCTGGAAGGCAAAGTGTGGCTAATCAGAAAGAATATTGAACATGTCAAGTGAAGACCTTGGTTTAAAGCCTTTGAATTACAACTTGTACCTTGATAGCTTTTTAAAAAGTGATTCTCTAAGTGGTTCCATCTCTTAGTGGAAAACCTATACTTACTTTCTTTGCAAATATTTAGCTAGGAACTTATTAGAAGCTGACAGGCTGCAATTAAGCTAGTATACATTCAGCTTGGGTTTTCTAATAGTAAGCAATGAGGAGAGAATTCCTGGAGAAAAGTTATCTTGGCTTAGCACATGGGAGCAATAGTAATCTCCTCTCCCAGACACTGGGCGACCTCCTGATGAGGTAGTGAACGAATCTCATTTCATCTTTGTAGAGCTGGGTTCATATCTCCCTCAAGCAGCAAGCAAATATGCTAGTGATTGCTCCTGAGTTCCTTTAAAATGGAGGTTTTTAACCATTTTTTAAATTTGTCATGGACTCCTTGGCAGCCTGGGGTAGCCTTTTCTCAGAACAATGTTTTTAAACAAATAAAATAGAGTACATGGGATTACAAAGGAAATCAGTTCTATTGAAATACAGACCCAAAGTTAAGAACCCCTTCTTTAAAAGTTCCCTTAAAACACATTGATTCAAGATCAATTCAATTATTAAAGAGTAAAGACTTTTAAAATTTAGTGACAAATCTTGACTTGACATTTATGAAAAATAAAAGGCTACACATTTGCTTTTCTTTCAGGGAAAAAACTCTCTCATTTTACAATAGTTTGCCCAAGGTCACAGAAGCAGAAAATGGCAGAATTTGGCTTTGGATTAGGACCTGACTTGAACTCTGGGACTCTTATGGCTCACTACACCACAGCTGCCTGCATCCTTACAGATGCCCGGAATTCCTTTAACAGGACCTTAGCTTTTCCTTCTGAAATTAGGAAGAAGATTCTAGAGAAAGTATCATACTAACAAATTCATGCTAAGAGTCAATGGCGTGCTAGAAAAATTTTGAGTTACAATTTTAATTAGAGAGTGATCAGAGAAGTACAGTGCCTGGAGTCAGGAAGACCTGAGTTCAAATGTGACCTCTGATACTTACTAGCTCTATGTGACTTTGGGCAAGTCACTTAACTTTGTTTGCCTCAGTATCCTCGACAGTAAAAGGAGCTGGAGAAGAAAATGGCAAAGTACTCTAGTATCTTTGGGGCCACTAAGAGTTGGACTTGATTGAAATGATTGAACAACAATAGAGAAGCAACGTGGACTTAGTTTCAGATCTTCCTTCAGACACTTTACTAGCCTAATCTTTCTCAGGATTGGTTTCCTCCTCTGGAAATCAGGGATAACAATATCAGATACACTGGCAGGGAGTTGTGAGGACCAAAGGAGATAATGTATATGTGTCAAAGCTGTTTTGTTTTGTTCGGAACAGACCATGATTTCATTCTTGGGGAGAATTCCTACTGAGAAAAATCCCCCTACCAATGCAGATCAGTACCAGTCCTGCAGCTTATATATAGTCTTTAGAGGATTGCCTGGAGTACTGAGAAGTTGACAGTCCAGAGTCACACATTTTCATCAGAGGCAGGGACTTAAACCCGGGTCTCCTTGGCTCCAAGGACTGTTCTCTTGCCATTAAAGGCTTAAGTCCTATATAATAGGATTGGGATAATATCTAGACCTGTGATTTCATTTGTACAGGAAACCCCTAAAATGTGGAAACTTCTACCAAGGCAGGCCGGCACTTTCTCTGCAATCTATAGTCTTAGGGAAATGCCTAGAACAAAGCCAAACTGAAATAGAAACTGGGACCACCAACCCTTTCATGAGGATTTCTTCTGGCCAAATATTGGCTTAGAAAACCACACACTAACATTATCTATGTCCTATTGTATTTTTATTTATTTTGGTAACTATTTCCTACTTATATTTTAATCTGGTTTGGCTGTTAGAACACTTCTGTGGCCTAGAGCACTGAGAAGTGAAGCGACTTGCCCAGGCCCACACCTCTAGGATGTGTCAGAGATGGGACTTAGACCCACATCTACCTGGTTTTAAGGACAGTTCTTTATCCACTATGAACACAGCTTCTCATGTGTAATGAGTATGCAATAAATGTTGGTTATTATTACCTAGAATGTGATAAAAGCTGGAGGGGATTGGATTAAGGAAATTAAAAAGGTGGTTGGGAGAAGCCAGATGGAAAAGAATGAACTGCAATTTTGCCTGGATTTAAGGTAAATACACCTCCACCCCTGAAATATGACTCTCCTATTTGTCCTATTTGCTGAAAATTCATTCTTTTCACATGGATAAACGAAGCTGTGCCTTAAATTCAAGTGAAGCTGGATGCCCTCCCATTTGGAGGTGTGTGAAAATAGCAGCTAGTGTGTGAGGAATTACTTTCCCAGCCAACAAAGGTCTTGGGAAAGAAAAACTCCAGAAGCACTGATTATAAATTCATGTAACAGGTACCCGACTTGTATAAAACTGCTTCTTAAGAGTGACATCTAGGGGTGACTGTCTTTTAAGTCCTCTCTTTAACTGAAAGCAATGTTCATACATTTGTAAAAGCTTAAATTTGCTTGGAAATATTCACCCATAATTCTAAACCGTTCATTATTAAAGTATTTATTGAGTACTTACAATGTTTAAAGCTGATCTTAGAATGCTTGTTTGCACTAGGCAAGATTGTCAGGTTACCCCAAATATGGTAGTGCAGTTTTTAGCTAATATCTTCAGGACAGCTAGTATTTTTCTTTCTTGACAACTGTCCCATATTACCATTGTTAATTAATAGTATTAGTATATATTTCATTATTCAGTTAATACATACTTCTTTTTCTAATTAGAAAAATTATATTTAATGCTCGTGAACAAAACAAAACAAAAACCCTACCAAAAAACTGTGTATACTAATTACGATGATTGATTGTGTCATTTAGTAATATGTTCAGTATTTATGTACTATTTTAGATTAGAAGGTTCCTTCCAACCATAAGGATTTTTTTTGTTTCATGTCTAAGTTTCATTATTCTTCAGAGGTAACAAGATTGCACCTATAAACTGAATAATATTTCAAAATTTATTTCATCTTATCATCAGGTGGCAGTATTTACTATTTCATTACAAACTCATAAAATCTTAAATTTGGAACGCATCTACTGGGCATCTAGTCCAACAGGATCTCATTCAAAGCAGGAATTTCTTTAACCAGACTCATTCACTTTTTAAAAACTCCCTGATAGGCTACTTAAATTAATAAAAACACAAAACAGAGGCACATATAAGCCCTTCTACTAGGGATAATACGTTTCGGCTGTTTCTCCCTCTACAGCTGGGTATTTCCTTGGGTGCTGATACTATGTTTCTAAAGGAAGAGAATTTTAACTTCTAAAGATATTCCTGAAATTTTGAATGTTTCTGGCTAAATGTTTGGAGTCCTTTCTTTAGATTTAAAAGGTGGTCTTAGATTAATTATCAATAACAAAAGAAGTCTTCCTTTTATGTTTCAGGAACATATTTCGTTAAGGAGATTAATTCATTATGATGATCATCATCAAAGACACTTATTGAGCACCCGCTATGTGCATGGTACTGTACCATGAGGTGGCCAGATTTCAGAAGGTTTTGTCTTCCTCTCTAAAGTTTATCTCCTAAGTCTCTACTTTTAGGGAATAGTCCAAAGTAACTAGCTCCACGCTGAACTAGTCACCTCTAGAAGGAGGGAGAAGCAAAGTAGAGTAGGGTCTTCCTTTGCTCTGTTCAAGTCAACTTTCCTCCAGGGACTAATGTTAATAATAATAGATGGCATGTCTAAAATCCTTTAAGGTTTGCAAAATGCTTTACAAATACTACCTCATTTGATTCTCACAACAATCTTGCATGGGAGATGTTACTACAATCCCCATTTTACAGATGAGGAAACTGAGGAGAAGAGAGGTTATTTGCCTAGGATCATATAGCTAGAAAGTGTCTGAGATAGAATATGAGCTCGTGTTTTCCTGACTCTAATTCCTGGGCTCTATCCATTGTGCCACCTAGCTGCCACTAGGTTGGTATGTTCGTTCTGTAAAGAAGCTCATTATTTATTCTTTTAATCTTTGTTTTCCTTTTTCTGTGTGACCTTAACAATCATCACCAAATGCAGCCAAGGGTGAGTTGGTAGTGATATATGCCTTTTATCATATCCCTTTCCTTTTATTCAATAAAACTATCAATTGGCAGCCCAACCTTCCTACTCTTCCCATGTAAGTTCCCTTTGCAGTTTACTCAATGCATTAATTAATCAAGTTTATTATAGGAATAATTTTTCCAGATCTACATGGGGCTACAGCCTCTTAAACATAATTTACAAATGTGTACAGTATCAGATTATCACTAGATTAACTGAAGTACTGATAACCTTTGGTACTAAGTACTGAGGAATCTCGACAGTGTTTTTAAAGGCCATAATTCCTGGCCCCAAGAAACTTAACACCTAAGCGGAAGCCAAGACAGACAAATATAAACTTGGCTAACAAACATGAAGGAGGTGATAACTGCATATACTGGCACAATATGCAATTTTTTCCTGGGCAAGTTAGTACTGTTCACATGAAGCTACAGATCACTACTTTCTAAGTCTCCTTCTAACCCATCAATCCTGATCTGAAGTCCTAATTAGAGGATGGAAGAATAAGAAATCAGTACTGTATGCAAAATTTTAGCTGACTTCCCGGACAACAAAAATTCTGTTCCACTGTATTATCACTAAATCTTAAAGTACATTCAGCATTGACAAGCTAGTGGCTAATTATATATATTTTGGCCTGTCTATATAATCTATAGGTATGCACAATGCATGTCTATGTTTTAGAGAAGGAAATGGCAAACCGCTCCAGTATCTTTGCCAAGAAAACCTCATGAACAGTAAGCTTGGACAGACTTCAGGAGATGATGTAGGATAGAACGGCCTGGCATGCTATGGTCCTTGGGGTCATGAAGAATTAGACACAACTGGACAACTAAACAACAACAAATGCTTACATTTATGCATATAGACACATAAATAATAGTAACATACTGGACTGGAGATCAGAATACCTGGGTTCTAGGGCCAGCTGTCCTGCTAACTAAGCAACAGAAGATTAGGCTTAGTAGAAGGGAGGCCAAATGGTGAGAAATGAGTGGGAATCATGACTGGTATTTAAGGGGATAGGATGGATACTTATGGAGACTGTGCAGTCTAGAAGTTGACTACATTTGAATGTGAAAGATCAAGAATCCAAGATGGTGTCAAGATTGTGGGTGGGGTAGCTAAAAAGATGTTACTGGCTATGATGGATGCAGAGATGGAGGATCATTATTCTAAGGGCAGTACATAATACTAATGGAAGAAAAAAGGAGATAAAATAAGCATATGATTCATTTTTTCAAAAGGCTCATTGAAAAATAATAATAGTAGCAACCATAAGGTATATTTATATAGTGATCTATAATTTTTACCAAATGCTTTCCTCCCAATAGCTCTACAAGTATTAACAAAGAGAATGGACTACAGAGCCAGATTCTCTGCATTTATCTCCTTCTTTAAATGTCAGTGTTTTCACTGTGTTTGGACAAATCCATTTAAATAAATCCTATCTATGTAATAGAAAAAGAACTGATGGAGTGGTTTTTGTTTCCTTAAAAGATGAATTTCGGCCAACTTTTTTTTCCACCTTTTCCCCCTCCAGGAAATTGTCAAAATGTGTGACTTTAACTTGGAAGAAAAACAGTGCTGAAACATGTCAAACCCCTTAAAAAGCAACAACCAAAAAATTCCACACCTTTGAAAAAGGCACCAAGTAAAGGTCTGGATCCCCACTGAGACAATGCAGAGAAGTACGAATGGAAAAAATCTCCGAGACCATCTGGCCACAGGGAGGTCTCAGTCTCACTGACTACAGCACTGAAGTCTGAGAGAAGTTAAGACTTGTAACCACTGAAGTGAACATCAGGCACATCAAAGACAAGCAGGAATAAATGAGAAACGAGAAATTTCAAAATGAAGTGGATGGGATTCATGATTGGGGTAGGGGTGGGCTGGATGACCTCTGAGCTCCTTTTTAAGAAAGATGGCAGTGAAGAGAATTGGCGGGCTAAAGACCCACCTATGGTACTGACTACTTGTGTGACTTTCGGTATAATCACTTAACCTCTTTGAATTCAGCTTCCTTATCAGTAAAATAGATGGGCTCTAAGGTCCCTCTTAGCTCTAAATATGTGATCTTGGATTATAATACATATGGCCCTGCAAGGCCTGCATTACCTTCCTAGAGACTTAGACTAGAATGGGGGTGGGGAACCTGTGGCCTTGAGGACACATAAGGCCTTCTAGGTCCTAGGGTACAGCCTTTTGACTGAGTCTAAGTTTTACAGGACAAATCCTTTTACTAAAGGGATCTGTTCTGTGAAGTTTCAGTCAAAGTGCTGTACTTGAGGACCTAGAGGATCACATATGGCCTCAAGGCTGCAGGCTCCCCACCCACGGACTAGGAGTTCTCCAACTTTTTGGTTCTAGGATTCCTTTACACTCTTAAAAATAATTGATGATCCCCCCCAAAGTTTTTGTTTATGTGGGTTATAGTTATATTTGTTATATTAGAAATGAAAATATCTTAAAATTAAGATAATTTTGACCACACAGGGTTTGTGGGACTCCTAGGGTCCGTGGACCATACTCTGAGAGATGCTGTTCTAGACCACAAAAGGAGCGACATATAATAAGTGCGGTCCTGAAAATCTTATATGTATGTGTATATACATATATATGTATATATATACACACACGTGTATATATATATGTGTGTGTGTGTGTATGTGTATGTACGTAGATGTATACAAAATTTATCATATATAACATATTATATATAATATATAATCCTTATACATAATATAAACCATTTAAAAATAAATAAAATCATAGATGTATCAAAGGAGATGGCTCATTAAAGGAAACTTTTGATAAATATAAAGTAAACCACCAGACATGCTCCATTAGTTTGGATTTTTTGTGAAACAGACTTTAAACTTTAAACACATACACACACACTTGTACTTGTAAATATAGCTTTTTGACTGCTGAATTTATTCATAATTTTAAAATTTGTGAGTGTGAAAATTCTAATTTCCACATTGGAGTTGTTTGATAGTCAAAACTGGAAAGGATTTAAAAAGCAGACACTGAGTTTGTCCAGCCTCTGTGGTTTCTTAGAGGGGAAAAAATGTTGGTCTTAGAGTCATCAGACCTAGGTCTGAGCTTCCATTTTGATCCTTAATAGCTGTCTGGCCCTGAATATATTCCTTAGCATCTTTAAGCCTCAGTTTTTTCATCTGCAGATGGGATTACTATTCATCCTCTCTTCCTCATAGGGTTGTGATGGGGAAGGGGCTCAGTAAACTTTGGAGCGTTATATAAATGTAACTGCTGTTTTACACCAGAGTTGGTGTGGACTGAGAGCCAGAAGTAGAACACTGGATAGAATATGTGGTGGCAGCTGGTGGCACAGTGAATAATAGAGTGCTGGGCCTGGAGTCAGGAATACATGAGTTCAAAGCCAGCCTCAGACACTTAGCTGTGTGACCCAAACAAATCCCTTAGCTCTATCTGCCTCGGTTCCATCAGAGTAAGTCTAAATAGCAATTGTTTCTGCTCTAGCTAGAAATTCTGAGGGTCTTCCCTTTCCCAGATGGATTTTTTTGTGAAGTCAAACTAGGCCATATTTTGCCTCAATTCTTACCTAATCTTTAATCAGTGAATGAGTGTTGCCCTGGACAAACAGAGACTTGGCAAAGACCTTAGCTTAAAGAGGATGGGGTCTCCCATTGCATCCAGGTCTATCACCAGTCATCCTGAGCTATATCTTGCTACTGGACTCAGATGACTCTGGAGAGTGAGGCTGATGTTTGCACAGCCCTGCCTCACTTAAATCCAATCATCAAGACATCCTGATGTTATTGGTTTCTTGGAGAATGAAGTATGAACAACCACAAAATGAGGATAATAATAGCACCTGCCTACCATGGTTGCTCTGAGGATCAAATGAGATGATATTTGCAAAAACACTTAGCACACACAGTGCCTGGCACATAGAAAATGTAAATAATGCAGATTAAACTTAAAAGTGTTCTACAGGTACATCTTGGGGTGGGGGGAGAGACAGTGATTAAACATTTACCAGCGCACCACTGAAGGGAATCTATGAACCTTCTCATTTTAATTTCAATCTATAAACCTTAAATCCTGTTATTTTATAGATGAAAAGTTGATGCTCAGACAGTTTAATTAGCTTGCCTAAGGCTATAAGGGCAGGTAGATGCCAAGTGAAGATTTGAACCCAGGTCCTATGACTCATGACCTGACGTTCTTTGAGTATCTTCCCACTTAGCTAGACTGATCCAAAGGTGATGGATATACAAGTCCATTGCTGGACTCACACTTGAAGCCTTTCTAGTTTGGCTCAACCAGCCAGAACTTGAAGTTTGCTTTCATAGTGTGGAGAAACTCCATGTGGTGATGAGTTGATGTTATCATTTAAGAGTAACACATATTACCTGAAATTTCTGGAAATGCAGGCTTGTTTTCTTTCCAGAAGTTCCCATCACGAAGAGGAAGTCTGGGGTTAGCACGAATGGAACTCTCTCTTTGTTGATACCCAGGAAACTTTTATAATTCCCAAGAATGTGACCGAAGTCAATATGAAATAAATTTCCTTAATGGAAAGAAACATCAGAGATCACTGTGGTGAAAAACTGCCTTGCAACAGCCTGGTGGGTTAATGTCGACTGCATGGAAGGTTTCTTAAGCCAACTACCTGGGGAGGGGCAAACTTTTTTTTTTGACATGATTTTCATCGTCTTCAATTCAATTAACTTCAACAAGCATTTATTAAGCACTTGTTATATGCTAGGCACCAGGGATATAAAGACAAAAACAAAGCAATCCCTTCCCTCAAAGACCTTATTGCACTTTCTGTTGGGGAAAGTAACACGAATGCATTAAGTAAATACAAAATCAATCACTCAACAAATACTTATTACATATTTATTTACATATTACACTACCTACACTTTGACTATTATCGTCATCTCTCCTCTCCCAAAACCTTGGACTCCATTCCAGGAAATGCTGGGCTCTCTCTTTCCCCTCCCTCCCTTTCTGTCTGCCTGCTCCCTTTTACATATGGCCTTCTTCTATTTGAATGTAAGCTCCTTCAGAGGAGGGATTGTCTTGCTCGGGCTTCTTTATATCCCCAGTGCTTACCGCTTAATAAATGTTTTAACTATTTATCTACCTATGTATTCTAGGTGCTATGCTAGTTTCTGGGAAATAAAAACTGTTCCTGCCCGTGGGAAGATTACATTCTATATACAAAGTAATGCGTAGAGTCATTACCAACTGGGTGATCAGGAGAAATGGCACTTGAATATAATTTTGAAGAAAGTTAGGGATTCTATGATTCTTTTGTAAGATGTGGAAGAAATAAACAGGAAAACATAAATGTATTTCTGACATTATTCTGATATTTTTAAAATCACAACCAAATGCCATTACTGAATTCCAGTTTATCATAGAATTATGATTAGCAATTTATATCAGAACTCTTGGGTTACTGTAGCCAAGTTTACATAAGGCCACAAGCTATTTTAAGTTCTAAATGGTAGAGAAATGGTTTTGAGTTTATCAGTTAGTAGTTGGGTTGTTGCCTCTAAACCTCTAAACCTTAAAGGTACTTTCAAATTTCACAAAAAATCTGAAGGAGGGTTTATTGCTAGTATTAATTGAAGGGGGTGGGGGTGGTCAGAATTTTGAAGATGTACAAATTTTGCCTGGGAAAATTTGTGGTGGTGGGAAATACAGTCTTCCTAAAGGTTTAAGAATCTCTATATAGAATTCTATGTGTGATAGGACAATTCTTTTGGGAAACATCACACTTAAATGTGCTCATCTCTTAAAACAATGCTCTAGGTTCATAAAAATTTCCATATAACAAAAGAAAGCAAACATTGGGCAGTTATACTAACCAAGTTTTTCTTGAAGAAGAGATGAGAAAATTCACCTCCCTTCTTTAACTTGGAAAGGGCATGAAGCTACAGGCACAAAACACTAAATATACTGACAAACAGTAATATGCTGGTTAGTTTTTGCTAAGCTTCTCCTCCTCCTCCTCCTCCTCATTCTTCATCTTTTCCTCCTCCTTTTCTATTCCTCCTCACTTTTATGGGTAGATTTTTGATGATTAGTCATAAAACAACTTTATTCCAATAATATTTTTGAATGCCCAGGCAAGAATGAGCTATAATGACTTTGCCTTCAAAATGTCATCAGGAAAACATGCATTTTATATTCACCCTAACTGCAGCAGTACAAAGTCTTCGCTTTAAAAAAAATGGGCATTTTAGTGAAAACTGCGTAAGTGCCTAAGGCCAAGGCACTGTAGTCATGCTTTCAGATGGCTTCCCACTTTTCAAAGAAAAGAGAGACAATCAGTGGTTGAGGATGAGCCATGCTCTTCTGTGTAAAAAATACAAGGGTACAGTTAAAAGGAGAGACAAACACAGAGCTAATAGTTTTCTGAAAATAAAAGATGTGTTGACTCGTAGTAGTATTATTTTCACCAATTTGACAGGACATAAAAATTGCTGCTGCATCTAAAATTCATTAAAATGAAAGCCTATTACTATCGCATACAGAAGCCCATAAGGTTTTGTTGATTGGTTTTTATTGTTTTACATAAAGCAAATGTTTGGCATACACTACATTTGCAATCAATAACAAATGTGTGCGTTGTACAAATCAGGCTCCTGGTTCCAAGGCAGACGGTAAATATTGCTTCATCTGCAGCTATCCTTCTGCTGGAATTTTATTTGAATACAAACATTCTTTTTCTTTTTTTAGAAGGGGGAAGGCAGGGCAATTGGGGTTAAGTGACTTGCCCAAGTTCACCCAGCTAGTAAGTGTGTCAAGTGTCTGAGGTCACATTTGAACTCAGGTCCTCCTGACTCCAGGGCCAGTGCTCTACTCACTGCACCACCTAGCTGCCCCTGATTACAAACATTCTTAATATCATTTGACACATTTTTGCTAAATGTATTTGTGTCTGGGGGTGTATCGTAAGGTTATAATTTTGGAGGGGGGATATAAAGAGTGTTTACTGGCTGTTTTTCCTAGATTTCAGCCTCTAGAGGGGACTTATGTGGGTCTCTTCGTCTTATGGTTCTGTGGTATGTGAATGCTTCTGAGACTGTACAGAACTATGGTTTAATCTATGATTTGTCAGCTCTAAACTAAGCTAGAAGTATGGTGGTTCAAAAATTCATTCAAGTTGCCTCACAGGTGCTGATAATTTAAAGTCTGGCACCTTCCTTTTGTAGTAATAGAATGAACCCAGAAAAAGGTACCTTCAATTTAATCATTTAAAAGTAAGTACTATTGTAGAAGCCAGCTTAGCTTGAATACTTCCATTTTGAAAACTGTCATTTTCATGAGGCTTGAAGGAAGCACATATTCCAATCACCTCTCATCCCATCCCTTCTGTAACCTCAAGCTTGACCCTCCCATGTCCCAGAAGATGATGTCTATCTGTTGATGCCTGCCTAATAAAAATGACTTACAGATAACCCTTAAGTTCATACTTTTGCCTCAGCAACTTCTTGCATTTTTTTTCATTTGTACAGGGTGTTCCTAAAGTCTGGACACATGGGCAATTGACGGCAATGTGGAGTTGTTGCATTGAGTTCACGTGAATCTTGCAAAGCACATCAACCTTTGCATCACAAATGATGGAAATCATATTGAAGATGTTATTTGTTAATATTCCAATTAAACAAAATCTGTTTTCATTTCATTTCTTGAAAATATGCATTTTTGCCTATGTGTCCAGACTTCAGGAACACCCTGTAGAATGCTTCAGTTTAGACATCCTGGAAAAGTCTGGACTGAACAAAGACTCTGTCCTCTGTAGGTGACTTTCCCCTCACTACTCACTGATCTAGGTAGGAAACTTTGGGCCTTAAAGGACAACTCCTTAAAGAAGTGATTTCTACCCTATTCAGCCAAGTTGTTTTAATAAAATCTTTGAGCAATCTCACCTCCTAAACAAAGAATGTGATTTTTATTCTATGAAACACTATGTGTAAGGTCCCATTCTAAGTACTAGTCATCCAAAGATATATGTGACTCAGAGTCCAAAGTTTGGAGCAGGCAATGTGGAAAGCACACACAAACAAAAATTAGCAAACATTTCAGTCCCAGGCACTGTCCTGGGTGCTGAGAGTACAACAATAAAAATGAATTTGGTCCTTGCCCTCAAGGTGCTTACACAAATAGCTATGATACAAATAACTATGATACGATGAAGAATGTGGGGGGGCGGAGCCAAGATGGCAGCTGGGAAGCAGTGACTGGCGTGAGCTCCCCACCAAGTTCCTCCAAAAACCTATAAAACAATGGCTCTGAACCAATTTTAGAGCTGCAGAACCCACAAAGTGGCAGAGGGAAGCAGGGCTCCACCGCAGGACAGCCTGGATGGTCCCTGGGTAAGGTCGGTCCCACACGGACCTCCC
>CM053623.1:119474976-119509140 GCA_028646595.1 Phalanger gymnotis
GACTGGGGAACAGGGCAACCAGAATGTACTCCATCTTGGAGTGGGGGGGGGGAGGAAATGGGGAGAAAATTTGTAATTCAAACGCCTGTGAAAATCAATGCTGAAAACCAAACATGTCAAAAATAAATTAAAAAAAAATAAAAAAAGAATGTGACAAATACAAAGGAATCCAGGCAAAATGTCAGAGATGACTTTCAGCTCAAGATAAACAAAACAAAAAAAAAAATAAACTCATTAGAATGCCTTTGTGAAACCATCAGGCTTTGAGAATTTATCTTTGTTGGCTTTAAAAGGCAAAGAGAAGAAAAAGAGTTGTGTGATTTTGTTAATTCTGCTTAGCTTAAGGTAAAACAAACTGAAGAGTCTGAAAGTCTGTAAAAGGTTCTCTGAATTTGGGTTTGGACTATTTAGTTTTTTGCTTATCACACACTTCACTCTGGATGGTCAGATTGCTATATACAAGCTCTATATATGCATGCATAAACACTTACATGCACACATATATATGTGCCTGTTTTTGAGGTATAAAAATTGTATGGGGTGGAAATATTTTTATATTTCACATGGCATGATATTTGGGCAAGTGCGTTAAGAAGCAAGTTTGGGCTGGGATCAGAAAAGATAGAATTTTCCTGCCCATAAACCCTAATACATCTTAATTTCAGTTAAAAATTAACAGAGTAGGAATACTCACCTGTCTCTGTGATCATAATGTTGTCATTGTGTCTGTCTCCTATACCAAGAACAAAGGTTGCCACACAGTAGCCAGCACATGAATACACAAATTTCTCCACTGCTGCCTGGAACTGTTAATACAAAGATACCCAAAGGTTATTTGATATTCCTCATCCCACCCCCAAGTAGCAGATTCTACCTAATAAAGATAGTAATAAAATATTTCCCAAATCTCCTATTCTGGAAACTGCATTCAAAGATCAGATTGTAAGGGTTTTCATCTGAGCCATGGATGTTAGACAGAACTGATCTTTACTCTGGGATAACTAGGTGGTGCAGTGAATAAAGTGCCAGTCTGAAGTCAGGAAGACTCATCAAATTCAAATCTGGCCTAGACACTTACTAGCTTCTAACCTTGGGCAAATCACTTAACCCTGTTTGTCTCAGTTTCCTCGACTGCATAATGAGCTAGAAAAGAAAATGGTAAACCACTCCAGTATCTTTGCCAAAAAATACCCCAAATGGCCGCACAAAGAGTTGGACATGACTAAAATGACTGAATAACAACAAATATGTAATAAGCCAAGAAAGGTAGGACTGAGGTTGGTAGATTTTTAGCTACTGTACAAGGGATCATTATGACTTGATTGAAGAACAAATGTCAAAGGCAGTATTAATTAAATCAAAAAGGTTCACTACCTCATCATGCATCAGTGCCCAGACCCCAAAGGGAACCCAAAGTAATTTTCTCCTACACTGTATAACCCTTGCTTTGCTCTTGATCATTAATGGGATATGGGCTTTCACAAAGCCATCATGTATAATAGAACTATTAAATGTCACTAATTACATTCTTTCCTCCCCACCCCCCAACAAAAGACTAGTAACCATGCAAATGAGGCTCACTAATCCCGAGGAGCAGAACTTTAAATGACAGCCAAACAACCTTACTACACAGCTTGCAAAGGACTCAGCATATGCACTTCAAAAGCATGCTGGAACTGACATTTTCGGTATCCATAATTAATTGTTTAGATTAGAGCAGAGTTGTAAATCATAAATCACCTTATAGAATATTTGGTATTTTGTTAGGTAAAACATAATTTACATGTATGAATGAATATTTCTGGTGGATGGCAAAAGTTATACACACACACACACACACACACACACAATGGTTAACCAAATGTTTTGCTCGGTCTAATTTTATACAAAGCATGGCCTGGTAGTCAAAGGAGAGGCAAATACTAAAAAACTGGGTGTCCTGAGCTTATTGCGGTCTTTTATACAGAGTGCTGAGTCACAATGTGCATCGATCTGCACAGATCAATCGCTTTATCTGTAACTTATCTCAGATATGCTGGCTACCATGATGGTAACAGGTCACTTTGAAAAAGTGAAATTGTTATATAAATAGTATCTGTATAAAGGATCCTTAGATTGAGGTAAGAGAAATTAGCTCACCTTTTCTTCAATTGGGCATTTTTCTTTGAGCCAATGATTTAGCACTTCATCCTTAAATGCTCCAGTATTACCCACCGTGCTCTGCTGAATTTTGGCAATTGTTGTCGCATCCTTCACAATTTCAATCATTCCTATGTGACAGGAACTCAGTTTTAGAAGAATAATCTTGACTTAGGTTTACATGTCATTTTAAAAGTTACAAACTACTTCCATATGCATTATCTCTTTTAGACGCAGCTAGGTGACACAGTGGATAGAGGACTGGGCCTGGAGTAAGGAACACCTGGGTTTAAACTCAGACACTCAATAGCTATATGACCCTGGGCAAGTTAATCAACCTTTGTTTGACTCAGTTTCCTCCTCTGTAAAATGAGAATAGTGATAGCGCCTACCTCCCAAGGTTGCTTTGCGGATCAAATGAGATGTTTGTAAAGGGCTTAACGCAGTGTCTCGCACATAGTAGATGTTCCATAAATGCTTGTTTCCTTCCTCTTGACCCTTACAACTACCAGAAGAGGTAAATTGCACAAATAATCTTCATTTTATAAAGGTGGAAATTGAGACTCAGAAAGGTTAAGTGACTTACCCAGTCACACAACTGGTAACTGACAGAGCCAAGATTCAAACTCAGCTGTCCAATGTCAAATCCAGTGTATTTATATCAATGATACTTTGCTGCAGGGTTATTTGCCAAGTCATTAGGTTCACAGCATTTTCTGGTTTTCTTTTTTTAGGAGAATAGGAAGGAAATTGTGAAGAACTTTGTTACAAAATCTCTGAATGAAAAGTTTACATTGAGTATAATGTTCTATTTGTGAATGGGGAGAAGTAAAATTCATCTGTCCTGGCATGGTGAGACCATTCTTCCTCTTTAGGCCAACGAACATTTTCCTTCTCCTTTATTTAAAATTACACAGTCAAAGCAAAGATCACTGCACTAGTTTCAAATCATAAGTGTAAGACTTCTTACTCCATACTCTTTCCCCAGCCATTTCCCTCTCTCCCATGGCTTCAAATATTACCTCATCTCTGGAGTTGACTTTTAAAGCTCTTTGAAAATGGAATTGCTTTTCCAGATTTTCCAGGCTCCCAACCCTCCAACTGCCTATAGGACAGATGAGGGCTCCCAAGGTTTCATACTTGGGTTTGAAGCCAGCTTCACTTTTCCTGACAAAATCGCTCTTCCTTCTGGTTTCACTATTTCAGTCGGGGACATCATCATTTACCTTGTATGTTCAAGGCCTTTGACTATCCCCTCTCCCTCATCTCTCATATCCAGTCGCTTGGAAAATCCTGTTAATTCAACCTTTGTCAATTCTACCATTGTGAAACATAGAGTGCTTCCAGACTTCCAGCTGGAAGAGTAGGGTCAAACCCCCTCTGAGGCTTCCTGTGTCACTTAATCTCTCTAAGTCTCAGTTTCCTCATGTATAAAATGGGTATAAAACACCTATGTTGCAAGGCTATTGTGAGGCTTAAATGAAATTATGAAACTTAAAGTCCCCTTATTATCATTAATTATTATTGTTGTTGCTGTTGTCTGCCCCTTCCTATGTATTCCCACTGCTGCAGCTCCAGTAGAGAGCCACCTACTTGGACTATTACAACAGCATCCAAACAAGCCTTGTTGCTCCTAGGCTCTCTCTACTCTAAACCATCCTTCGTGTTACTGCCAGATTTATGTTCTTCCTGCACAGATTTGGTCATTTTACCCTCTGCTCCACAATTAGTATGGCCCTATTTTTCCAAACTTATTTCATATTATTCCTTCTTACACGATTTCCCTTCCATCTAAGTGACTCCTCATCCTCTGTGCCCACCTTAGGTTTCCCTGACTCTGGGCTTGTTTGCCTTTGCTCATGCTGCTCACACTCCTCCTTCCTGCTGAATTCCTAGTCCTACTTTGAAGCTTGACTCCAATGTCACCTCCTCCTCCTCCAGGAAGCCTTCTTTGTTTTTTTTCCTACTTAGTATTAATCTTCTTCCCTCACCCCCAAGCCCTTAGATTTCACACACACTTTGTTTTTGTTTTCCTTATTCGCTTACTGTGTATTGCATTTGAGTGCGTATCATATCCTCAATAGAGTGTAAGCTGAATGAGGGCAAGTCCTACCTCTCATCTGGACTTTGTATCATCTCCCCTTCCCCACTTAGCACAGTGCTCTAAACACAGTTAACATGAACTTCTTCACAAACTTTCTCACGTTCCAGTTTAGAACATGCTTATACCTCCCCAGAGCTCTCAGAAATGTTTTAATCGACTACTGCCATGAGGAGACAGTGTGGTATAGTAGAAAGCATGCCAGACTTGGGGTCAGGAAGCCCTGGGTTCAAACCTTCCAATAGATAACTTACTAGCTCTGTGACACTGGGCAGGTCACTTAAACTCTCTAGGACTCAGTTTCTTCATTTGTAACCTGAAAGGGTTGAATTTGACTCATTGGTTCTAAGTCTCTTCTAGCTCTAAACTGATGACTATAATCAATCAGATTTCACCTGGTTTGTCAGGGTTTTATCATCACAATCTCCCGCTGAGCTCCATGGGCACTGGCCTTTGGTTTCAACATGCATTCAATTTCAGGGCTCATAGCACCAGTTTAGCATCAGCTTTGCCACAAAATTCTCTCCATATTTCCAAACTCACCAGGGATCTACACCCCAAGTCTCTAGATGCAGTCTCTGGCTTTTTGGTGATCTGCATCTGAGTCCCCTACCTCTGGGATCTGACATATATATATCCGGCGGACAACCTCCTGACTGCCTTGATTGCATTAACCTCTGTATTATGCATGGCAAATACCCAGGAGGCAGGCTTTCAATGCTGGTTTCTCCACAGATTATCAGCTTCTTAGCTACCTTAGAGGCAGTGGGTTATTCACTACCATGCACAGTGGCAAGCACTGCACAGTTGCTTCCTATTCAAAACTCTATCAACAGCATGTGCATAATAAAGGTTGGTTGAAAACTCACATTCCTGCATGGACTAAATGAGGTGACTATAAAGCTAGAATAAAAATACATCGTATTGGACCTGAAAAGGTTTTTTTAAAAAATGCCTCCAAAAGTACATAAAAGCAGAATGAGTAATAGCTCTGATAATCTGAACTTGAGGTAACTGTAATAAGTGGCAGATCTTTTCTGGTGTTTTCAAACATTAAGAGAGGGAGAATTTTAATTTGCAGTAGAAGTGGAATAGAAGTTTGGGTGGGGTATGGTTAAAAAAAGGAGGGGGGAAATTTTACTAAATTATCTGCATGTAGGGTCACAAGGTTTTAGAACATTTCATTTTTTTTCAAACATGTTCAGTACATCCATATCAAATGAAGTCATATCAATTAACTATGTTACATTTTCTTCCTGAGCTCATGAATAAATATTATCTTACCCCACTCCTCCAGCCCCATTATTCAATTTCTATGTCATAACTTGGAAAATGCCATAACTTGTTCCCACAAGCCGAATGGTGAGTTTAGCTCCTGAAGGTTCTGCGTACCTATTTTGTCTCCAGTTGAAATGCAACCATATGGCTGGAGGCACAAGTCCAAAGACTCTGCTTCCCAAATAGATCCCATAATTCGAAGAATCTAGACATGAAAACACAATGTGTTATATAATATAGGCTTATTTGTGTTGTGTGCCCTTCTCTTTTTTTAAAAAAATCACACTTGTTAAACTTGATGTATGACAGGAAAAACATGATAACCTGCTGCATTGTTCTTAAGGTCAAATCTTTCTAAATTATTCACCACCAAGTATATAATTTGGTATACAATCTGAAATAGGTCTGGGGGAAAAGGCTGGCTGAAGTCTTGTATGTTATTTTTGAAAGTCCTGGAACCTATTCATCTTTTATCCATGTGAAATACCTCTCCTAGTTCTGTGCAATCCTTATGAAGTGGTAACAAAACACTACCAACTATGATTGCTATTTAAATCTAAAGAGTAAGATACTCACACTCCAGATAACCAGAGTTGTTGGGACCCATGATTTCATTGGTCGAGGGCAGTGACTCTCAGACTTTTTGGTCTCAGGACTCCTTTATACTTTTAAAAAATTATTGAGGATTCTCCCAAAGAAGTTTTGTTTATGTGGGTTATATCTATCAATAACACATCTTAGCATTATTATTATTAACCTCTTGAGCTCCCTGAAAGGGTCTTGGGGACTCCCTGAATTCCAGGATCATATTTTGAGAACTTCTGGTCTATAGAATTATTCAATGAGGAAACCCTCTCTACCAATGTAGATTGGCAATTTATAATTTTAGAGGGCTGGGTAGGCACTGAGAGGTTAAGTGATTTGTTGTGGGTTACCTAGCTGCTACTATGAATCAGAAGCACGACTTGAACCCAGGTCTTCTTGCCTTTGAATCAGTTCTCTCCATCTCCAATTTACTAAGCTGCATCTGTATACCAACAGCATACATTGGATAAATGTGTATTTCATTCATTTTTAATCTTAATTTTTAAAAAAAGTAACTGCAGTAATAACAACTATGTGTTTTTTGTTATTCTTCAAAGGGTTCAAAAGATTCTTTTTTTAGATTTAATAAATCTTCAAAAATTTGAGGGGATGTTCATTTAAACAAAAATGTTTAAGACAATTCTCATGATATCCTTCAAAAATAAATAACCTCTTGTGATTACTTCACTAACTAATTATCTTCCTTACTATTCTTCCATTTCCTCTTTCACCTGCCTACTTAATCATCTCTAACCTATGTCTCTACTCACCCATTTTCTCTCTTTCATTTATTAGTCCACTGGCTTTTTAAAAGCTTTTTATTTCCAACCCTATTCTCTCTGAGTGTGTGTGTGTTGGTGTGCGTGTGTGTTGGGGTGTGTGTGCGTGTGTGTGTGTATAAAGAAGCATATCAGCAGCGGGGGAGAAACTGTAAGTGTGCATGTACCTGAACACAGATGAATGTGGAGTAGCTTTATGGTTGAGGATGGGCGTTAAGAGTGATACATGCGTGTTTAAACTATATCTCTGTGCTTTGTAAACTAGGTGCATAAAAAATTTGTACAGGGGTGTGGAGAGGTTGGTATGATTCATTATTCAGGAATCCTAGTTGAGAAACAAACCTCTAGTATGAATAAAAAGAAGTCCCTCACTGAACTGCATCCTGAGAAGGCCGTGGGCCTCATGGCACAGTTTACAAGGCAATGCCAACATGACAACTCACCGATACTCAATTACTGAGTCATGGTCCATACTTGAGCTCTGCTTGTATTAGATCCTTTCCCCATCCCCCAACAATAAATGTAAAATAACTAACCAAAACACCAATACTCTTAAATATTAGCTTACTTGTAAAATAAGCATGTCTTGACGCAAATCATCTCCGTGCTTGAAGATAATTCCTATTGTTTCATTGGACAGGGCTGTGGGATCAGCACATTTAAATTCAAGCCATAAGGGCTTCTTCTTGGATGCCATCACTTTACACTTTTCAATCTGTAAGGAAGAATCCACATGTTTTCTGTACACAGAATGGACTCATGGAATAGAGATACAATGTGTAGTCTCTCTATACCTTCAAATCCTTTTTCTTTCCTTTTCTTATTCAGAGACAATCCCTATAAACATCCATGCTACATTTGCAGGGTTTTGGTCACTTTCAAATAGAGCTCTTGAAGAAAAGACTGCATTTCAGAAGAGATTACCAATGATAACTAATGTCTAAATCATACTTTTAAGTTTTACATGGGTGAGAAAGAAGGAAACCAACATTTATTAGGAATCTGCTATGTGCCAGACACTGTGATAAATAAACGCTATCTCACAACAACCCTGGGATACTCATTTTACAATTGAAGAAACTGAGCCAAAAAGAGGCTTTGACTTGATCAAGGTCACATAGCTAATAAGTGTCCAAGGTCACATTTGAACTCAGGTCTTTCTGACTCCAGGCCCAGTACTCCACCTACTGTACCATCTAACTAATCATTAGATCCTCACAATGACCCTATGATATAACTACTATAGATGTTTTTTCTCATTTTACACATGAAGAAGCTGAGGTTTATAGCTTGATATCCTTAACTTTCTTTAAGACAGCTCAAACATCAAGCTTTCTTTCCAAGTGTCCCAAGCAATTTTGCCTTTCTTTCTAAGGTTGTCTCCCATCTGTTTTGTATATATCTTATAAGTATTTATATGAACCATTTATGTGCTTGGTGTCTCCCTTATAAGAATGTAAGCTCCTTGAGGGCAGGGACTGTTTTTGCTTAGCTCCATTCCTGGCATGTAGTGAGTGCTTCATATGCTCGTTCTTTGCGTGCTGGTTTAAAGTGTTTGCCCTTGCTCATACAGCTGGTAAGATTCAAATGCAGGTTTCTCTAGACTCCAGCAGATTCTTTCTATTGCACTACGCTGCCTTTATAACAGATTAACAAGGACAGCAAACAGGTAAATCAAGAGAAACTCGACCTTCTTAACGTTAAAGTTTTATAATTAAATCTCATTGATTTGGTCTCTAAGTAGTCAGAATTTGTGATAATTAATAGAGACACTAGCCCAAGGTTTTCTTTTGTATTAGCAATTGAAATGAAAGGGCATTCACTATGCAAATGAATAATGAAGTCCACTTCAACAATCAAATTGTTTTCAAGCACTAAACAAAACCACTTTGGTAGTCCCTTAATTTCACATTTCTTGCCCGAGAAGGAAAAGTACACACTCATCTTATTTCTACTCTCGTATCTCCTCCAAGTCATTTATCTACACTGATAACTCGTCATGCACTGAATTTGACTATATTATTTTTATTGTGCCCCAGTTACTTTGGCATATTAGTACAGAGTTGAAAATAATTGAATGTTTGTGAAATAATATGATGAAATTCAAAAATAGAACATTTATGTCCAATCTCTCTAATGATTTCTCCACTCTATTTTTTTCTTTTCTTAAAATATCTTTTTCCTCCTCCCTCCAATGGGTCGAGGACATTTTTTAGGGCTCTGGACTAGGCCAATGAAGGCTTTTGTCCTTCATTCAAATTCCTAAAGGATCTCACATGTCGCTATTGCCATCTGCCATCTTTACACTGATAATTCCTAGCATCGAATGCTTTGTCTTTCACTGATATTTGGTCTCAATATCTGGCTGTAAGGTTCCAAGGGATCCTAAAGTCTTTCTGGTAGAGGCTGATAGGGATGACTGGGATTCTTACACATTTCATGGTGGGTCTCCAAGAGTCTCTTGGCTTCCCACTTCATGGGTACAAGGGAAGAATTCTTCACTTTGCAAGCCTATGGCTCAGAAAGGATACAGAGACAAAACTGCCATATTCATGGAGAGTTTATATAGCATGAAAACAAACTCCTTAGAATATACATTTGTCCAGGAAAAATTAGCTTCTTATGCTTGCCAGACTCCTGACCATATAGCTTATCTGTCACTGTTAGATGTCCTCCACATAGTCCCTGCTGCCCATGCAAAGAATTCCTCAGTTAGTCATGACTTCTTACATCCTTCTGGCATTCAAATTGCTACCTAATGTTGTGACTGATGTCTGATTTTTAATAAAGGTTAAATTATTATTAATTATTATTACTACCAGTAAACATAGCAACAATAACAAAGTACATATTTTTGTGCTCAGCTTGATGACATTTAACATGTCTATCAACAACTTGGATAAAGGCATAGATGGAATGCTATCAGATCTGCAGAGGATGTGAAGTTAGGAAGGATAGCTAAATTCCTAGATAGCAGAGTTAGGATCCACAAAGATCTTGACAGGCTAGAGCACTGGGGTGAATCAATTAAGATGCAATTCAGTAGTAGGTATAAATGTAAAGTCTTATATAGTTGTGAAAATCAGTGTCATAAGTCTAAGATGGATGAGCCAGGGTTAGATAGTCATTTGTCTGGAAATGACCTGGGAGTTTTAGTGGAATGCAAGCTCAATTATGTTAGCAGTTTGTTTTGGCATACAAAAAAGCCAACATGATCTTGAGCTGCATTAAGAGAGGCATGGTTTCCAGGAATAAGAAGGAAGTCTGCCATGGTAAGAACATATTTGGAGTATTATGCTCAACTCTAGGCATGCCAGTTTAAGAAGAACAGTGATAAATTGAAGAGTGTCAGGAGAAGGATAGCCAGGATAGGGAAGGGGCTCAAGTTCATGCTATATTCATATGGCATGTCTGCAGACTGGTGGAAGGAAATGGGAATGTTTAGCCTGGAGAAGAAAAGGCTCGGTATGGTGGAGGTTTTCTAGGATTTGAAGGGCTGTCCTGTAGAAGGATCAGACTCATTCCACTTGGACCTAGATGGCAGCACTAGAACCAGTAGGTGAAAAACAACAACATATGGGTTTGATGCAAGGAAAAGCTTAATAATAGAGCTGTCCAAAATTGAAATGGGTTGCCTTGAGAGATAGTGACTTCTTTCTCGTTGGAGGATTTCAAACAAAACTTGGATGACTACTTGTCAACCATGTTACAATAGAGATTCCTTAGGGAGTATGGGTTGGACCTGATGGCTACCGAGGTCCCTTCTGACTTTAAAATTTTATCTTTGTGATCCTGAAAAGATCGGATCTGAGCAAAAGGAGAGCTAATGATTTCAAAGGAAATTTACCTTTTGGTCTTAAACCAAAGCCTTACCAGATTCAGATAGCACACCGACCTTTGATAGTACTGAGGCAGGAAATTTAAACAGAACTCTTACTGTGCTTGATATGTGAAAATGGCATGTTTCTCCAACCTTTTCACATAAGAAATCCATATCTGCAGGAGTCTGCAAAAGTTATGAAGCTGATTTCTTTTTTCTTTGGTGGGGAAAGAAGAGGAGGACCAGACCTGTGATTTCATTGGTTTTAGAGAAGTCCTGGTGAGGAAACTCTTTCTACCAATGCAGTTCAACAGCTGCTCAGCAACTTAAAGTCTTCGAATGCCGCCTGGGACACTAAGTGGTCAAGTGACTTGCCACACAGCCAGTGTCAGGAAGAATTTCAAATAAGATCTATTTGCTACACCAAGCTGAAATAACGATACTTTACTTTTGGTATAAAATTAATAATAATAAAATAAAATAAAATAATTTAATCTAATAATTTAGTTAAAATAAAATTAATAAGAATTCATTTATATATCACTCTTAGGTTTACAAAACATTTTTCTTACTATAAAGCTGTGTAATACAAGTACTTTCTACTCCTACCCTGATTTTATATGTACTACTGAATGTAGGTAGAGAAAATTACAGAACTGTTCTGATTGAGACTACTACAAATTTATTCTATACAGCCTCAATTGGGTCCTTATTGTTGTCAGATAGTAGTCCTTCAAGGATTTGTGATTTCAGCAGTGTGGGTGCTTCCCCTTCCAATGGATATCTCTATGTGTTTACTCTCTCAGGAGGTATTCACGAGTTTCTGTGGCTGAAAGAATTTATCACCCAGTGGTCAACTTTCTAGGGATAAGCCTCTGCATCTCTAGCTAGGTTGGTCCTCAGGTGACAGACACAGTCCAGCTAGATCTGTTTTTTCCAAGCCTTCCCAGATTGGTTGGAGTTCCTTGCATTCTACCCACCTGGCCTTTAAGAACCCAAGGTCGCTCCCAAGTCAAGATTAGACTTTAGAGTAGGCCTTCCCTGGAGGATTGTAATCTTGCACACAATTTTAAATCGCATGTATGTAAAAAACCATTACATGATGTTACATCCATAGTATGCATTGAGACCAATGTTTCTCATTGGCCAACAATTAAAATATAGATTAAAGAAAGTCAACACCCTCGCTGCTTTCTATCCCTTTTCTCAGATACATGTCAGCCATCTCAACTGATGGAACTTAACAGGATACAACACAGACAACTTCAAAATGAAAGACACTAAACTTACCACGAGTGTTCCTGCTCTCAGGCCAGGATCGTAGGGTACTCTAAAGCTTTTTGGAAGATTAGAATTCTGAAGGTTTTCAAGCTTTTGCTTAAGTTGTGAGATAACTGCAGTTGACACATCAGAAATCAACAAGAATTAATCAACGTTACCATTGCTCAATATCATAAAAAAATTACTAAGTTTACTTTGTAAAGGCATAGAACAAACAATTATCAGTCTTAGATGACTCAAAACTGGGAAGGGTGGATGATGGATATCCAACACACTCAAAAAAAAAGGGGATCCAAAAAGATGTGGACAGCCTAAAGAACTGGGATTAATCTAATAATATGAAATTCAATAGGAACAAATGTAAAGTGATATACTTTGGTTCAAAAAAGTCAACTTCAAAAATAAAAGGCAGTGGGAGCATGGTTGAAAAACAGAAAAAAGGATCTATTCTGATCTTGAAGGGGACAAAGGAGAAGACAAAGTAAAAAGATGGTGGGTGTGGAGGTGAGGGAAAAGTACAAAATATTTTTATAGTCAGAGTTCACATCCAGGTAAGCACATATGTAGCTCTATAGGGATAAAGGACTTAACCTGCAATTTCAACAAGTCATATCAACAAGCATTTGTTAAGGACTTACTCTGTGCCAGGCAACAATTTAAAACACTGTGATTGCAAAGAAACCAAAAACTTGGTCTCTGCCCTCGAGGAACTCACATTTTATTGAATCTATAGCACATTTCATTGGTATAGGGAATGCCCAGACATTGGCACCTTCTCTGAAATGTGTAATTTTTAAGCACTATTTCTAAGACATTTAGAGGTGAGGTGCTACATTACGAATTGCCCAGGGTTGCACAACTAGTATGTGCCAGAGATGGGGTTTGGACCCAGGTTTTCATGCTCCAAAGTCAGCTCACTACTAAATCCCCTGCCTCTAGCCACAAAGGTCCCCATACACATTAAATCACAGTGAAGGGAGAAGGCTAAGAGGTGACTAATGAAGCTTTTTTCTGCTTTGTGGTTGAGAGGTATGAGTAGGAGGAAGGCAAGGGACAAGGTAGTGGGGAGAGTAAGAACTGATAGGAAAACAGATAGGACTATATCAGATGCAAAATTGTATGGGTGCTATAAACACTTTAAACAAAAGGAAATTGTGGTGGGTGGGGGTGGGGGTTAGAGAATATGGGATAGCTTCAAATTGCTAAAGCGTTATTTTTGTTTGCTTTTAGCACTTAAAGAAATTAATCCAAAGTCAGTGCCTGAATATTAGCTAGATGAGAAGTCATCATAGATTGGATTGATGACAAAAATAAGAATGAGAGTAAGGGTACCTTTTCTTCTTTTGGGGAGAAGAGGCTATTACAAATACATTCAGGAAGAATCAAAGAATGAATATGGAAGTTCTGAATACATGGAACTAGTGTGTGAAACTGAAGGCTAAGAAAAATTCTCAAGCCTTTATTTAAAAAAAAAGACTGAAAATTGGGGTGTGGGGGAGGGAAAATAAATAACTGTTTCAGTATAGGAAGGGAAATGTGAAAACTAAGAAATAATGTAAGTCCCCTTTGCCTGAAGTTGCTCTTTTAAGGATTACGTTTTAATTATTATGTCTGTAGAGTATTTTTGAAAGCCATTTCATAGATCATATCATCAAAATTTGAAATATTTTTCTTTTTCTTTTTTTCTTTTTCTCTCCTTTCTTCTACATAGATAGAATATGGAAAAGTCTTTTTTTTTTTTGGTCCTTAGCTGTGTTAGGAAGAAGAGCTATACTCTTCAGAATGAGGGAGGTGACAGAGAACATATCTTGGGATACCATAGAAGAGACATGAAAGTATGGAAACTGTACCTTGGGAAGTGACATCGTACTTTTCAGCAGACAGTGACTTAATATCAATAGTGACTTTTTGTAGCATCTGTATCACTTGAACCTGTTTTGTGAAATCCTCTAACATGGCCATGCCGCAGCCCCTCAGATAGGCTTCGAGGATCACGGCAAACCGTTGCTGATAGTGCCTGGACTGAGCAATTTCACTTCGCAGAAACCAAAACAAGAAGTGACCAATTCTTTTGTTCTGAGAGTGGGGGAAAAATTGTTGAAGATGGTTAATGTGGATGACATTTGGGGTCTGTTAATAAATGAAAAAGATAAGGATTAAGGTCTCCTCTGTATAAGGAACTCCCAGATGATGAAATTCCCTCCAGTAATGTAGGTCATCATATTCTCTACAATTTATATTCTAAGAGCACTGAGAAGAAATGCCTTGCCAATGGTCACAAACTTGTCTCTGTGACCTGAACTCAGGTATCTCTGGCTTCCAGGAAGGCCCTAGTAGATACTACTAAAATGGTATACTAGCTAATGTTGCCTCGGTTAAAGGAAAGCTGGTTTTAAAAGCTAAAGTGATAGTATACTACCCCTTGCTGCTGCCTTGGTTAAAGGAAAGCCAGTCCCTTTAAAAAGTCCTTGCTATTATCAAAACAAGAATACTTACTCTCAAGCCACGTTTCAGCAGAAATCTGGCAAGAGCACTGTCATGGTATGGTTCAAATTTCACAGCCTAAAGATAAAACACATTTATGTATTTATGCATGATATATAAAGACATGTGTCAATGTGTCCAACTATACACATTTCTTCACCTCTTGTTAAAGCGTGACTAAAAACCAAAAGGAGGCCTGGGCTTCTACAAGCCAGGACAAACAGTAAAGACTTCATCATGCATCTCTAGCAAGTGTTAATATTCTTAGAAGTACAGAAAGCGGTCATTTTCCTTTTTCTTCTAGGGTCACTTCAATTTGTTCCAGTTGGGGCTGTAGGATTCCAGGTGTCTGAATGAGGGAGGCAGAATAGGGCTCATTGCTAGCTTTGATGTAGGCCTCTGCTTTGCAAGAGCAACAGAAAGGTGAGGTGGGAGGTTGGAACTGGGAAGATACTGCCTACTACAAATACAGGGTGACCATCTTCCCCAGGACTAGTGCCTGACTGTCCCACAAGTATGAGAATTACATACTTGGGGGGGAAAGAGGCTGTACCTCTCAGGTCTTTCCCCTCTGAAGTTGATCTATCCCTGCTCTCCACTCCAGGCCCACCAAAAAGCTAAGTTCATGGACTTCACCTTCAGGCAAGAGGAAAGCTGAACTGTCTGCTCCTGCTCTGCCTTCAATTTATTTCAAGACATTATCTGTCTGCTCTTAGTCCACTTCCTCCTTGGGGATGTGGGGTGTGCATGTGAACACTGTGCAGCCACAGGCTGGTCCATGGAGCAAAAACATTTTGATCATATCCCTGCTGTCTCAGGCCCTAATGGAGATCAAGCAGATTTACTGAGGGCAGGAATTTCCTCACTTTTGTGCTTTCATCTTTAGTGACTAGCAAACCACCAGGCACAAAAAAAATGCTCAAAAAATGTGTGCTGATAGATTAATAAAGATATGGGAAGAGATCAGAGTTCAATGCTTTCTTGTCTTTGCTCATTCTGATGCATATGCCTGGAATCCTACGCATCTTTTAAAGGTCAAGACAAACTCTACTTCCCCCACAAAGCCTTCTCAGATCCTCAAAGTCAGTAATGATCTTTTGCTCCTCAGACGTCATACACGCGACTTTGCTAAACTATATTATCTATCTATCACAGTTATTTATATATAGATTGCATAGTCTTGCTAACCTAGAAGCTCCACGGGCACAGGGACCTCAGAAAGCTGCCCTTATAGAGTTTTTCATGCAATGAAAAAGATACTATTATCAATAAAACTTGGCAATAGAGTGGACAAAAAGGGGTATGCATGTGAGAAAGGACTGAGGATATTTCCCCTTTCAAGGGGAGTCCACATTCCAGACACTGGTGTTATGACTCCAGCTCACTAGAAAGGAAGGAGAAATATATTGATTTATGGACTATTGTGAGTCCTCTGTGTTTTGTTCATTTTTTCTGGGCTTCTCTGAGTCCTTAGCATTTAATAATCAAGGTTATCCCGTAGAAGATTATGAAACAAAGAAGAAACAGGGGAAGAGAGAAGACAGGACAGGACAGGACAGGACTTGGAGTCTTGGTTCATAGACATACTTTCTATATAATCCTAGACAAGTCACTTGACTCCTCTAAGGTTTCAGGCATCTCAGCACAACTACTTCACACAGTTGTTGTGAGAAAGGGATTTTGTAACTCTTAAATGGGAACTGTGGACATATTTCATATTCCAAACCAAAAGACAATAAAAAGTAGAGAAATTATATTTTGCTCTATAGAGACTAGAATCAAAGAATTTTAGAGCTAAAGGAGACTTGATATTATTCAATCTGTCACATCCCGTTTTAAAAATAAGAGAAACAAGGCCCTAACAGTTGACGTAATTTGTCTGTGGCCAAGCAGCTGGCTTATTACCAGAGGAGCTGGCACTAGCATCTGGGTCTGCTGACCTCACATGAGTGCTACACCATGCCAAACAAGTTTCTCCTCCAATAGTAAAGAGTTGGTTGGACTAATAGGATTATTGTCTCTTACAATGAAGAGGCAGTGTGAAATACTAAAGTATTAGACATGAAATCTGGAGACGGGGTTCAAATCCCTTCTCATGCACTTACTAGCTCTGTGATCATGGGTGTTGCTTCACATCTCAAAATTTTGGTTTCCGCATCTGTACAATGGGTATAACACCTGTACTACCTATCTCAAATCCTGCAGTATAATGATACTTCTTCACAATGACCCGTGGAGGAAGGCACTTTATGAAACTTAAAACACTCTATCGACATGAGTCATCATTGATTTAAAGGGCAGAAGAGGAGGTGCAAGAAAGAGAAAAGATAAATGAGGCTAGAAGACCCAAAAAAGGGGTTAGACATAGCTAGATTTGGTTAGAAGGGAATAGAAGACATTGAACAATCAGCCAAAGTTGATAAGTATCATAATGTGTGTATGGACATAAACACACACACACACACACACACATATATACATATATAAGTATGTATCAATCAGATGTGGTCAGAGAACCAAAGAAATCTAATAATGATAATAATTGTCACAAAACAATAACAATAATAGAATTTTTAGAATGCTTTAAGACTTGCAAACTACTACAGTTATGTTACTTATTTTTCTCACAAAACCTCCATGTTGTAACTGCTATTATGATCCCCATTTTACAGATTAGGAAACTGTAGCCGATCGAGATTATAAGTGACTTGTCCAATGTCACACATCTAGTAAGTGTATGAGGCTCCATTTCCAGTGCCACTTTGCTGTATCAGCATGTTACTAATTTGTAACCTTTTGAAGTGTTTCTCTATCAATATCCTTAGATTATTCGATCTTTCTATTCAAGAAAAGGGAGAATAGAAAGCAGCAACACCCCACCAATTCTCTATCTGCTATTTTTCATGGGCGGGGCGGGGGGTCCATAAGAAGGCACAAAAATTTGTTTGGTTTCTCGTGCAATTTTGTCCTTTCACATTGTAAATGACTAAAAGTGGTTTATTAAACATGTTTCTGTTATGCCAAAGTTTCTTCAAAACAACAAAAACCCACCCTTGTCATGGGTGTGGTCAACTACATGCAAATTTAACTGCAATGAAGTTGCTGACTCTTAGAATGTATTAAGCCACTCATTCCAATAGTGAAGGAGTATATTCATTGTGGTACTTAAAAAAAAATTCTCGGTTGAATGTGAGAGTTGATACTTCATTTTTGTAAAGTCAATATGCAAAACTCAACTTGGAGATGGTTTTATTCAGGCATCAGGAATTTAAACACCCCTGAAAACATAGTGCAGCACTTTTAAAAACGGTCAAAGTCCACTAGTGCTCTGTTGGTAGAGTGGCAAACTGATCCAACCATTCTGGAGAGCAATTTGGAACTATGCCCAAAGGGTCATAAAACTGTGCATACTCTTTGATCCAGTAATGTCATTGCTAGGTCTATATCCCAAAGGACATCCAAAAAAAAAAAAAGGCAGGGAAGGACCTATTTGTACAAAAATATTGGAAATAAGAGGGATACCCATCGATTGGGGAATGGCTAAATAAGCTGTCGTGTACAATTATAATGGAATATTGTGCTATAAGAAATGACAAGCAGGATGATTTCAGAAAAACTTGGACTTACATGAACTGATCCGTAGTGAAGTGAACAGAAGCACAAACGTTGTACATAGTAAAGCAACATGATGCGATGAAGAATAATGAATGATTTAGCTATGCTCAGCAATCCAACGATCCAAGACCATCTCAAAGGACTAATGATGAAGCAGACTAGCTGCCTCCAGAGGCAGAATTGATATTGATTGAATACAGACTAAAGCATGCTATTTTTCACTTTCTTTCATTTTTTTCTTATATTTGAGTCTTCTTGTACAAGTGACTAATATGGAAATGCTTTACATAATTGAACATGTATAACCTATATTTGATTGTTTACTGTCTCAGGGAAGGGGAAGGGGAAGGAGGGAGGGATAGAATTTGGAACTCAAAACTTCAAATAAAAATGTTTTTAAAAATTGGGGGGAAATGGTCAAATTCATGTTTAAATTATGCCTGCTAGTTTGAATTTTTAACATTACTATTTCTTGATTTCTTTCATTGCAAGCAGGCAAAACTGAAATAACAGTAAAATTCCCAGTTCTGCAAAGTTTATTCACAAAACAGCTAAAGAGGAGCAATGTGGTTGGGCCCTTGATTTGGAACAGAGTTGACAAAAGTTTAGAGCTCAGACAATTCTGTACAGAACAACAAAATGAGAAGATATGTTTTTTGTGCTCTCTTTTTTCTAAATTTCTTTAAAACTCTGGCAATTGAGTGAATATTAGATGAAAGAAAGTAAAAAATAACATTGGATGCTTTTAGATGACATGTAAAGAAGTCCTACAGAAATGGTTTTTAAGAGTCTAATGCAAAGATAGAAATTTAATAGCTAAGAGTGAGAACCCCTCGGTTATTGGCAAAGTGATGTGATAGAAAAAACACTAGGCCTGGAGTTAGAATACTTTCCTCTGGCACTTACTAGGTGCCTAGGCAAGTCACTTAACCTCTTACCTATCAAATGGGGATAACAATACTTATAACACCTACCTCAAAGGAGCTCCTAAAGTACAATTCAGAAGTGAGCTCCTAGTATTATGCTTGTCTGGAAATTTTAGGGACAGCCTGTAAAAATGGATGACTTGGTAACTCACTGCCTAGAAATCAACTAAAGAGCATCATGTCTACATTAGTCCCTCCGTTTCTTCCCTAATAAGTACTTTGCCAGGAAGTCCGGCACAGTGGAAAGATGAATGCACCATGAGATTCCCCCTTTACCACTGATCAAGTTATGTCAATTAGGGCAGGTTGCTTATGTTCTCTAGGCCTCGGCTGTCATATCTTTGAAATGGGGATAAGAGCATACTTGCCTTGGGCAGAGGGCTAGCTCAGATGAACTTCTGAAGCCTGACCTTGGGCAATTCACTCCACCTCTCTTGGTCCTACTTTTCTCACCTGTAAAATAAGGGATTTGCACTAGATGACCTCCAAAGCTTTATCCAGATCTACAATTTTGTATGCCTACAAGTCTTTTCTGGCTATAGGATATCATGAACATCAAAAACAGGCACAGGCACTTTGTGTTTGTGATGACTGCCATCAAATGGCAAGTATATATTTTTTATCTCTTGTTCTCATTTCGTAAGCCACGTGGCTCCCCTCCTACTTCTCCAGCCCTGAATACGTATTAGTACTGAACTGAGTATTGCATTTATTTAAAATCATAGACATAGACTATCAGAACTGAAAGATTTTAGAAATCAACTCTACATCTTCAAAGAAAAATGTGGCACCAAGAAGTTATGGGACTTGCCCACAGTCATACAGCAGGTAAATATTAGAGTGAGGATATGCATGTAAGCCTTCTGGTTTTCTGTCTAACGGTCTTTTCTACTACCCTACAACATTCCCTATATCTTTTTTTTTTGAGATAATCAGGGTTAAGTGACTTGCCTAGGGTCACACAGCTAGTGTCTGAGACCAGATTTGAACTCAGGTCCTCCTGACTCCAGGGCTGGTGCTCTATCCTCTGCACATCCTAGCTTCCACTCCCCTAAATCTTAACAAGTACCTTACCTAATTCTGGAAGAACTCACTCCTCATTAAAGTCCAAGACATTACTGATGTCAGGTAATAGACAAGCATTTAATGTGGATGTCATAGATAAGAGAACTGAGCTAAAATGAAATAGCTGAGAAGAAGAGCTGGGAGGAGAGCTGCTCTTGTATTCTGTCTCTGTACCACACTGATATTCTGAATGAATAAGAGTTAAATATTATTATCAATCAATCTAATTCCCCTAGAAGGTGATGGCCCCTTATAGACCATAATAACAATAATAATGATAATGATAACTCACATTTATATAGCAATGTACAGGTTATAAAGTCATCATATCTCAATCCTCACATAAATTCACCCCATACTGTCTTAGACAGCAAGAAACAAACAGAATAATTTATTATTTGGTGAGTTGACTTCACAACCATCACAGTGTGTACAATGGGCAGAGTAATGGATTTGGAGACAGGGATTTGAGTTTGAATTCTGACTCTGCCCCTGGGAACCTGTGTGACTTTGGACAAATCACTTAACTTTGCTGGGACTCAGTTGTTCATCTATAGAATGGTGTCTAAGGTCCCTTTTAGCTGTGAATCTGTGATCCCATGATATAGAACTACTCTGTAGTTCAATCTGGTTTTCTTTTTTACTTACATTTATTTTACACATTTAGAAACATTATCCAGAGGGAGGTCCATAGGTTCCCAAGGCTGTCAAAGGGATCCAGGGCATAAAAAAAACATTATGAATTTCTGATCTGCTCCAACCTCCTCATTTTGCATATGAATAAATTAAGGCACAGAGAAGTCAATGGTTTGGCTCTAGGTTATACAATAAGTTCTTCACAGAATCAAAACTTGTACCTGTCTTTTCCATGACCCCATGCTGCTTCCCTCGCAATCGTGAAACACTAAACAACTGGCATTTTCATAACAAATGAATGAGGTGGCTGTGAACATGCAAATAAAGTTCTTGAGACTTTGTTTCCTCTAATAACTCAAACATATTTTACCTGTACTAGTTGCAGCAGGTAATGCAAGACATCATCATCCTCCAAGCTTTCTAGCTTTTGTACTGCAATGGCTCTTACATTTTCATCTGAAAAGTTACAGTCCAGGAGTTGCATTGTTAACCCAACATCCAAATCACTTTGATCCCAAGCTTCTCTTCTGGCTAACAACTGGTATGTTTTGGCCACAATTTCTTGCTGTCCCCATTTCACTGAGCTAAACAGCTTAGGATATGCTTTGGGGTGCTTAAGGCTTTCATACCTAAAATGCCATAGTAATTCTTTGTCCTTTGCAGTGAGTGGGTTAAGTGGGTCAGTGGCTATGATTTCTTCCAGCTGTTTTCGAAGTTGATTGGGCATTTCTCCCCGTACCCTATCCCCTTCAGGGTCAGGGGTGGTCCTGTGCTTGGGCAAGGCTATTGGGTGGCAATAATTGTCCAGAAGGATGGAGATTGACATAGAATTATCCTTATCAGGGTTGGTTGCTGACGTAAGCTTGTCAGCGTTGATGCTCCCTTGGTCCTCTCCCTTTCCTGATATCTTCCACATGTGCAAGACATATTCTCCATGCCTCAGGAGAAATCGATGGTCTATCAGTAGCAGGTTCACATAATAGAGTAACTGAGTTTTGCCTTTGACTTCAAAGCTACAACTCTCATGAGATCCAGCAGTCTTAGAAGACTGAGAAGGTGCTTTCCCACAGTAAATCTGAAGATTCAGTAAAGCCCCTTTGGGCAAGTCCTTGATTTTGATATCAAACTCAAGCCACACGTTCCAGAGAACCTCCTCTGTAAAAGGCTTAGAGGTAGTTCGTCTTTGGCAAAGGACCTGCTGCCCATGTTGGATGTTTGCTTCCACAAAGACTGTAAGCTCGGTGTTCCGTGGAAGCACAGGGATGTCAATGCCCCTGATCTTGACCCTGAACCTTCGGTCACAATCCCACAGGGAAACAGTAAATATCCTCTCATGATTCTTGCCATTTATTGTCAGCTGTTCATGGTAGCCCGTGACTCCTGTGCAGTCATCTACAAGTGGCCACTCTTCCTTCCTCACCTTATCCTGCACTGGGTCAGGAGGTGTATCTAGCACAAGGTGAATCTCTTCCCCATTTTTGATGCAATGCCTGATCCACTGGAAATTCTTGATAGGTGTTTCACCCACAATGTACTCATCCCGGCCACAGACTCGAAGCACAAAATCCAGCTCACTTTGACTTTCAGGGATGTCCATTAGTGACTTCTTCTTAGCCATCTTGGTGAAGAAGCTCTGCAAGATTGTGCCTGGGGTGTCATCTGCAGAGACCTTGATTGTCTGACTCGTGGTGCTTCTGTGGATGACAATCAAAATGCAATTATTAACAATCTTTTTCAACAGGTATGTGGGAAGGGGCTTGGAAGTCACCCAAGGATGCATGGCATAGACTTTGGGATCTCGGATGGCGACCTCCATGATCCGTGGAGTGACAAGCCGGCGCCGGGTGAATTCCAACTCATCGTCATGCACATTGCTCATGTTAGTAACATCATAGCCAATCAGATCGTTCAGCTGTTGCTGGAACTCCCGAGTTTCCTCCGTGGGTAGTTGTCTCTGGACCACATGGATCTGGCCCATGTTCTCGTGAAGGGCTTTCCAGTATTTCACACAGTCCAATGTCTGTATCAACTGGTACTTGTCATAGATCTCATACCACTGTCCCTTTTTCTGGTACAGCAGGAGAAATTGCTCTGGAGAGGACTGGTGATAGAATTCCATGGTCATGCTAGTTTCCATGGCCTGCATCCAGACCTGTGCTTTCACCTGTTCTACATTGCAATTTCCAGCTGCTTCCAGGATCACTGTTTCCGCAACTTTGGTGATCCGGTGGCTGGTGGGCAGGACAAATTCTATAGGAATGAGTTCCATTGAAGATGAGCCGATGCTGCCAGCACTTTGGGGCTTCATTCTCCTCCTCCTTCCCCTGTTATCTTCTCTCAGAACCACGGGCTCATGGTCCTCCAAATCCATGCCCTGGGGGAGCTGTAAGCAGAAGGTAGAGATTTTGATCACAAAATAGCCCCTTTCTCCTTGCCATATACATATGAAATGTAGCAACCAAAGCCCAGGAAATATTGGCCCATTAAAGGGCTACAAACAGGTCTCAAGATCAGCAAAATATTCAATTCAGGGACTGTGTCCTATAATCCTCCAAGATGTAAACAGAAGTTAAAATAAGGCAGGCCACCAACTTATTTCCCATTTCTCAGTATCAAACTTCTCCCTGAAACTTAGACACCCTATCTAATTTTGTCAGTATGTTCTCTATTTCCAAATCTTCTATACCTCAATTTAGCTATGCAGCCTAACTCACTCTTTGCTGAAATTCTTTTTATGTTTTGGTCATTATCCTTCTGCCCCTCTTTTCTGATTAACAAAACCAGTAAAGAAAAAAAATCATTATAAATCCAAGTAGTAAAAGAATTGGTTTTAAAAAAAATCTGGAACTAGCAGATAAATAAACAAATTAAATACTTTTGTTATAGTGGAAAAGGCATTGACTCTGGAGTTGGAAGACCCAGGTTCAAATCCAACCTCTGACAGTTAGTACCTGTATGACCGTAAGTCACTTAATATCTTGGGGCCTCAGTTTCCTTTTTTTTTAAATGTAGAGTTTAGACCTCATATTCTCTGAGATCCCTTCCAGCTCCATGTTTTGCTATTTCTAAATATTCCAGTTATATCCACTGAAACATCTGTCAAATTAGTATATGAACAATCATTTATGAAATATTTCTTTCTTTAAATCTATCAATATTTGGTATTTGATTTTGCTTTGTGTAATATAAAAATCAAACAATGATAAACCTGTGCAAAATAACTTTATTTTGAGCTAATTCATCTAATTTATCTCTGCCATAGTAGAGATGTTCTAGGAAAATAAAGAGACCCAACTACTACTACATTTCCTTTGTTAAGTCTTTCCTGCTCCCTCCAGCTGAAAGAGATAACCTCATAAACTTCTTATAATTTTCCTCTAATTTATCCTTTGTACTGACATTCTAATTGGTATCAGAATTTGAGTGTATTTTTCTTACCTCCTCCACCTCACCAAGCAGGGAAGTGTCTTGGAGGCAGAGACTGTATTGTTTTTTTATCTTTGTAGTAACCACGCCCAGTACTTTGGACACAGAAGGTGCTTAATAAACATTTGTTGAATTCAACTATTTAATTAGGGATTATAAACCACTTTTTATTAACAATGTAACATAACTAATACTGCCATTAATTATTAAACATCAACACAATGCTGGGCAATTACAAATATTAATTATTGAAATAAAAATTGAAGTGTGGTGTGTTATTATCCTTAAATGATTAATATTGTCAATTCTACCGAAAGAAATAAGCATGACATTCTTCCTTGCAGATATAATAAAGTGTTTTATCATTACAGGAAGATAAATTTCGAATATCAAGATACCATACCCCATTGTATTATAAATAGTTTTCAAATATTTGACTTACAGTTTCTATTTATATTTCCTTAAAACATAATTAAGGGTTACTTTGCTGGAACAAACCCAAATTGTTCCTTTTTACAACAGTGTTTGCAATAAAGAGCCACCTAGAAATTCATGCATCTTAAATCATTCCCCATTTAGTTCTTTGGCATATCACCTAGCAAGCAAAACAGTACAAAACTTGTAGGCTATATCAGTACTCACACTGACATAAAATTTTTAAAAATCCTCTTCATTTTAAGCAAGGAAGAAAAGAATACCAAATTCACTTTGATTTCTATGCAACAATCAAATAAGAAATTAGGTTTCAAAGAAAGCAGGCTGGCCTAAATACTCACAAGCTTTCCTTTAGTCAGTCTTCAAAATGCTCTGATGTGTCGCTGTCAATTTTGAGGAGATGAAGTCACAAATTCTTTGTGAATGAAAGGACACCCTACCTCTCTCTCAGCTCCGCTGCTTCCATTGAAATATCTTTCTTACCTCCCCCTTCCCCCTGCCCAGACTATGACCTTTCTAATGCACCTGCTAAACTATTGTTGGAACCCTGCAGATGTTTTTTTAAAAAAAGCTGACAAAATATATAATGAAACATAGAGTGAAACCCAAAGGAAATGTTATCTAATGAACGGGCAATGGTTCTTCCTAAAAATACTTTAGGTGAGGAGTATAAATATTAAGTTAGACTACAAAGGACAAGGAAATGTTACCTGTCTAAAAAAGGCTGCAGCTATAATACTGAAGAATCACTTGTTTGGTTTTTAAAGCCAGGGCATTTTTTTCTTCTTCAACAAATGTCTTCTGTTTTTCTAGGTCTCTTCTCAAATCCAGATGCAGAGGAAGTGCTGCAGTTACCAGGAAGGAAGTTTTGACCAAGTTGATTATACGTACGATTGCTCATTTTACAAGTGTCAGAAATACATTTCCTGTCATAGCCAATAGAGAGGTAGAAAAAGAGAATGAGAGAGAGGGAGGGAAGAAAAGAGGGAGAGAAATCAAAAAAGAGAAAGAGAGATAGAGGTAGAGAAAGAGGGAAAGAGAGACAAATACACCAAAAGAGAGATGGAAGTATGGAGAGAGATGGAAAGGGAGAAAGAGAAAACAAAAAAGAGAGAGAAAGAGAAAGAAGGAGAGAGGGAGGGGGGAGACAAGGAGAAAGAGAAAGAAGGAGAGATGAAGGGAAGGAAGAAGGAAGTGAGTGAGGGAGAGAGAGAAGAGACAGACAGACAGAGAGAAGGAGGTGTTTGAAATTATCCTATTTGTTTTTTTTTAACTGTGAAAGATAAATTGGAATTATTTATACCCAAATAGAACTACAAATAGATGTAAATTTTCCAAGCTAGTTAAATTAGAAAAGTCTAATGTCACTTTTATAAGTGTGATAGCCTAATATCACTAAAAGTTTTAAAGTGATGTAATTCCAGACTGCCTTATTAGAGCTGTGAGTTCATAGTTCCTACCATTAATCCTGGCTGTATGTAGAAATTCAAGCTCTTAGGGCAAAAATTCACTGGGGATGGTGTGGTCCTGAGGTATGATTCCTACTGTGGATAGTTGAAGTGGACTGGAGACAGAGGTCATGCAAGTTTAGGTTGAGGATGTCAAGATATTTGAAGTTGGGATAGAGAAGATTATAGGCCAGGCCCTCAACTTGCTGGGCAAGTTACTATAATCTATGACCTAGACACTCACAGATGACATTGAGGATATAGATGAGATGAAGAGAACTTTAAAGGGGGCAAGCTGGTGGCTGAGTGATGGTGGAAGAGGTGGATTCTGAAAATAACAATGAGGAACAAGGAATAAGCCAACTCCTCTTCCTGGTTCTATTTATCAGGGCATGTGAGAGGAGTGCTAGCCATGGAAAAAGTCTTAAAAGATAGATCGCCTTATGGATCATAGACTCAGAGATTCTAGGGACGTATAGCCTAACCCCCTCATTTTACAGGGAAGTTAAGTGATGTGCCCAAGGTCAGTCAGGGAGTTTGATGTCAGAGCTGAGATTAAAACCTGGGTCCTCTGAAAACATCCCAGGGCCTTTGTGGGCTGCGGAGAGCCATATGGGCTGCGGAGAACAGAGTAACGTGCCTCTATTCTGGTCAGAAGGCCCTCCTGGGGAGAGGTGAGATCGCACGAGACACTTGGAAGCCAGTGGTGGTAGGTTGGAAGAAAGAAACAGGAAGGGTAGAATTATGCCCTATCCCCCAAGATGTCGGCATTTGGAGACTAGCACAGGATTGCCCTGTGCTGGTTCCGTACTTATACTTGCCATATATTTCCCTTTACTGTAAACATGGATTTGTCTTTCTTTTGTAATGCTTTCAGAAACTCACTCATAGAGAGTACTAAACTAAGGAAACAAGGACAATGAATGCATGCATTTTCAAAGACAAGGTCCAAGTTCTAAGCTATTTAGCACAGCAAAAGATCTCTCTTGTTGTTTTGAGAGGTCAGCTCCAGAAATGTCACTGGTGCAAAGTGAAAGCAACCCAGTCTGTGACAAAAAGCAGTGTGTGACAGCGATTTTAACAGGAGGTGACAAATAAGTATGGAAACTGTATACCAGCTAACAAATAGATAACTTGGTAAACAGTAACCAGGTTGTTCATAATTCCAAGACAGAATAACTCATGGGACATAGGTCCAGAATGCTGGGGGTTCTAGGTCCCAAGAGATAAACTCAAAGAAGAGACTATCTTACATCAGTCTTAGGTCTCTAGGTTAACTCCATCACATCATCATAGCTCATATTTATAGAAGACTTTTCAGTATAAAAGTGCTTTCCATATAACAACCTCATGAGAGAGGTAGTTCAAGTAGTATTATACCCATAGTACAGATGAGAAAAATGAGATTTGGGGAGCCATTTGCTCAGTCTTGCATTGAGGTTGCGATTCAGATTCAGATCTTCTTAATCCAAGCCGAGTGTTCCTCCTACTATACCACAGTGCCTTATAAGGACTTGCATTTACTATTTTTTACAAGCATTTTGAATTTGGTGTTCCAATAACTCTGGTGGGGAAAGTTAGCATATGTTTTATTATCTCCATTTTGTATATAGAGAAGCAGAAGCTCAAGGAGGTTAAGTGACTTACTCATAGCCACATGAGTAGTAAATGAATAAGCCTGAATATGAACCTAAGTCTTATAACTATAATTAATTTATTGCTAATTAATTTATTGCTTTTCCAACTATACAAGGCACTTTTTATATCCAAGATGGGGTGGTGTTTCTCAGGGCTCTCTTTCTTGACAAAAACCCACCCTGGTAACATATACACTAGATGAGGACAGAGATTGTGTCTCAATTAAACTTTGTACGTTACCTAGGACAATATTCTCCATATCGCAGATGCTTAATAGATGCTTGGAGAGCCAAATCTAATTCAGAAATCAAACTGAATTCTGGGGCCTGAGGAGTATGAAGTATTTGACCCACCAGTCTTTGGCCAATCTTCAGCTCTTAGCATCTGGGAAGCCCTATGCCTGCTCTCTGTGTAAATCATTGTTTGGGGTCCATCCTTTCCACTTCTCTTCCACTTCTCAGATCATGGACCTCCTCAGCGGTACCAGTATGAAGCATAACAAAGTACTGGGACAATCTGTCTCCATCAGTATAGAAATCATTTGACGCTATACCTATCAGTCATTCAGAGGCACTTAAGCAATATCCAGGATCACATGTATTTGAAGGGTGTGGCTCTCTAGCCCACTCAAAAGTTAGTGTTTGAATTTATGTGTATGTTTCTAAGTTCATAGGCTGGCAAAACTTGGGCAGTCAGGCAAAGGAGCCATAAAGGTTTGCCCACACCAGCCAGCACTCCAGCTAGGAAGAAAATTATTTGGGAAGAGCTAGAGTGAGTGTGTGGGGGAACATGGGAAGAGGAGGGAGCTGTGAGCCTAACATACTTTGCTTCCCCAAAGGAATCGATCAATTGATCAGTAAACATTTATTAAGTGCCTACTATGTGCCATCAGTGAGATGGTTTGAAAGCTCCCTTATCTTCCCTACAGTACTGATTTTAAAAGGGTAATAGTGCAGAAGAAAAGTTATCATACATCTTCCAACAGGCACATTTAAAAAGCTGGCTATTCCAGGTATGTTGAGAAAGGAAGAGTAGCAGCTGTGGGGGGTGTAAAATCAGCAACAACCAGCTCACAGAATGCTGCAAAAGCCCAGATTCTTTTGATCTGCTTTACTAAGGAAAGCAACATAAAAGGGTTAACAAGCTTACTTTAATCCAGCATACAAATACCATTCATTTAGTTCAGGGGAAAAGGCCAGCACCTTGAACTTCAGAGCAAATACAAACTACAAATATCGACAGACAGATCAAATACAATTCATAGCTACCAACATCTAAGTTCAGCCCAGGAGCTCATAACAAGGGCTGGCCCAGAGTCACACACGCCACCATGACTGTGGGTCAAAGCTCCAAAAAAAGAGAAAGCCAACCCCTGGTTTTATATCTTTTTCAGTCAAGGGCAAGTCACACAGGTGACTCACCCATGTAACCTAAAATCATCACAAAGAGGTGACTTAAACCCATGTGGTCTAAAAGCCTCTGATGTCACAAACATGTCACTCAAACCCATGTAAACTAGGCTTTCCCTTTAGGCAAGAAGGTCATCAAGGACTCCTAACTTAATCAAAGAAATAAAGGCCAAACTCTTCAAGGGCACTTGGTTGAACTAAGTGCTGAGAGCCCATTTTGATTGCCAATACAGAAGGTAACACATTCCTCTGAGGGGTGGTATAGGACAGAGGAAATCATCAGGTAGTCATTAAACATTAGTCAATACACATTTACTAAGTGCCTACCCTGTGCTAGGCACTATGCTAATTGCTAGGGTAGGCAAAAGATAGTCCTGCCCTTGACAAGCACACAATCTGATTGGGGTGGGGGCGGGGAGAAACAATATGCAAATAAATATACATAAACAAGCTAAAAAGAAAGAGGGCTGACTTTGGTATCAGCAGACTTCTACTCAAATTCTTCCTCTGTCATTTATTACATGTGTGTTCTTGGGCAAGTCACTTCTTCCCCCTGTGTCTCAGTTTGCTCACCTATAAAATGAGAGTATATGATCAAATGGCCTCTGGGTTCTTTTCCAGCTCTAAGAGCCACCCATTTTAATGCTACAAACAAGCATTACCGAACAAGGTGATACAAACAAGATCTACCACGATCTGTAGATCTTTGATAATTCTGTTACCCAGTTTGCGACTATCACAATTCATTGTTTGGGATTAAAAATACTGTTCCTGGGGGTCAGAGCCAAGATGGTGGCTGGAAAGCGGGGACTTTCATGAGCTGCCCCCCAGGTCCCTCCAAACACCTATAAAAATGGCTCTGAACAAATTCTAAAACTGCAGAACCCATGAAATAGCAGAGGGAAGCAAGGCTCCAGTCCAGGACAGCTTGGATGGTCCTGGGGTAAGGTCTATCGCATGGAATTGGGAGTGGAGCTGAGCAGAGCCCAGCGTGAGCTGCACCTGGACCAACTAGACCAGGAGCTGGGTGGAACAGGCCCTAGCGCCCTTAATCAGTGATCTGTGGTAGTTACCAGACTTCTTGACCCACAAACACCAAAGACAATGGAGAAGGTTAGTGGGAAAAGCTGCTGGGACAGAGTGAAAGGAGTTTGTGGTTAGGCCACTGCTCCAGGGGCAGCAGATGTGATGCAGCTCTGAGGCTACTTACAGAGTTATAGCTGCAGTTGCTTCCAGCTCCAGGCCCACCTGGTGGGAGGAAATAAGTGGCAGATCTAAGCAGGAGTGCAGAACCAGCTTAGATCTGAGTCCAGTGTGGGTTGGCTGTTCTTGGGAGAGGAGGAGCACTGGTGTGGCAGAGCTTGCTGTGTAGAAATAGCTCTGAAAACAACAGCACAACCCCTCAAGCTTGGGACAAAGTACTCTATACTCTATAAGCAGTCATACCCTGACGAAAAACCGAAGGGTCAAGTAAGTTGACTGGGAACATGACCAGGCAGTGAAAACAGACTCAGATTCAGACTCAGACTTTGGCATCGTTCTTTGGTGACAAAGAAGACCAAAACATACAGCTAAAAGAAGTCAACTAAGTCAAAGAGCCTATATCAAAAGCCTCCAAGAAAAAAACATGTACTGGTCTCAGGCCATGAGTAGAGGAAAGTAGAGGAAAAACTGGGAAGAGAAATGAGAATGATGCAAGAAAACCATGAAAAACAAGTCAATGACTTGCTAAATGAGACCCCAAAAATACTGAAGAAAATAACACCTTAAAAGTAGACTAACTCAAATGGCAAAAGAGCTCCAAAAAGCCAATGAGAAGAAGAATGCCTTGAAAGGCAGAATTAGCCAAATGGGAAAGGAGGTCCAAAAGACCACTGATGAAAATACTACCTTAAAAATTAGATTGGAGCAAGTGGAAGCTAGTGACTTTATGAGAAACCAAAATATTACAAAACGAGGAATGAATTACAAAACAAAGGAATGAAAAAATGGAAGACAATGTGAAATATGTCATTGGGGAAACCACTGACCTGGAAAACAGATACAGGAGAAATAATTTTAAAATTTATTGGACTACCTGAAAGCCATGATCAAAAACAGAGCCTGGATATCATCTTTCAAGAAATTATCAAGGAGAACTTCCCTGATATTCTAGAGCCACAGGGAAAAATAGAAATAGAAATTGAAAGAATCCACAGATTGCCTCCTGAAAAAGATCCCACAAAGAAAACTCCTAGGAATATTGTCACCAAATTCCAGAGCTCCCAGATCAAGGAGAAAATACTTGCTGCAAGCAGCAAGAAAGAAAGAAACAGTTTGAGTATTGTGGAAACACTATCAGAATAACACAAGATCTATCAGCTTCTACATTAAGGAATCAAAGGGTTTGGAATATGATACTCTGGAGGTCAGTGGAGCTATGAAGAATCACCTACCCAGCAAAACTGAGTATCATGCTCCAAGGCAAAATATGGATTTTCAATAAAATAGAGGACTTTCAAGCTTCTCAGTGAAAAGACAAGAGCTGAATAGAAAATTTGACTTTCAAGCACAAGAATCAAGAGAAGCATGAAAAGGTAAACAAGAAAGAGAAATCATAAGGGACTTAATAAAATCGAACCGTTTGGTTTATATTCCCACGTGGAAAGATGATGTGTATAATTCATGAGACCTCACTATTAGGGTAGCTAAAGGGAATACACACACACACACGCACACACACACACAAGCACGTATATATATGTATATATATACACACATGTATGTGTATATATATATATGTATGCATATATATATATACACACTGAGGGCACAAGGTGAGTTGAATATGAAGGGATGATATCTAAAAAAAAATTAAATTAAGGGATGAGAGAGGGAGAAATGGAGAGATAGAATGTGGTAAATTATCTCACATAAAAGTGGCAAGAAAAAGCAGTTCTGTAGGAAGGGAAGAGGGGGCAGGTGAGGGGGAATGAGTGAATCTTTCTCTCATCAAATTTGACCTGAGGAGGGGATAACATACACACTCAATTGGGCATCTTACCCCACAGGAAAGAAGGAGGAAGGAGATCAAAAGGGGGTGGACAATAGAAAGGAGGGCAGATAAGTGGAGTAGGTAATCAAAAACAAATACTTTCGAAAAGGGACAGGGTCAAGGGAGAAAATTGAATAAAGGGGGATGGGATAGGAAGGAGCAAAATATGGTTAGTCTTTCATAACATGAGTATTGTGGAAGAATTTTGCATAATGATATGCATGTGGCCTATGTGGAATTGCTTGCCTTCTTAGGCAGGGTGGGTGGGGAGGGATGAGGGGAGAGAATTTGGAACTCAAAGTTTTATAAACAGATGTTCAAAGAAAAAGTTTTTGCATGCAACTAGGAAATAAGATATACAGGCAATGGGGCATAGAAATTTATCTTGCCCTACAAGAAAGGAAGGGAAAAGGGGATGGGAGGGGAGTGGGGTGACAGAATGGAGGTCTGACTGGGAAACAGGGCAACCAGAATACATGCCATCTTGGAGTGGGGGTGAGGGTAGAAATGGGGAGAAAAATTGTAATTCAAACTCTTTTGAAAATCAATGCTGAAAACTAAAAATACTAAATAAATTAAATAAATAAAAAGGAAAAGACAAAAAAAATACTATTCCTTTTTCTAAACCCTGAAAACAGACTCTTATACAGTAAGTGAATTAATAAAATATTTCTCCCTAGAATCAACAGAGTGATTTGCCTCAGTGAGACAAGTACTAGATTTACAGACCAAAGACCTGCCTTGGAGCTCTAATATTATAAACTGTGTGACCGCAGACAAGGGATAGTTTAATTGAGTCTTAAAGGATGGTAGAAGTATGGTGGCCAGAGAGGAGGGATGAGGGGATACCAGGCAGCAGAAAGTGAGGGGCAGTGTGTAAAAGAAAGTCTGAGGCTAGTTTGGGGGACCATGATTAGTCCAGCTTTGCTGGAATGGAATGTCTACATAGTGGGAGATAAGACTGGAAAATTCACAGACAGACTAAGTGTCAAAGGCTTGAATTTGAGGCTAAGGAGTTGGCATTTTTGTTTTTTTCTGAAGGGAAAGAGGGTTTGCTTAAAGGCCCACCTTTTGCATGCTGGTTTAGACTTTGTTCCTTCTAAAACTGGAGGATCCACTTTCCTGTGTTCCTTCAACTTCAATCGCCTCTAAAATTATCTTCCTTCTATGCTGTATATGTTTTGTAAGTACCTGGTTATTTACACATCTCCCCCATTAGAATGGGAGCCTAAAGAAGGCAGTATTTCATATCATAAGATGCAATGGCTCATTTATACCTTCATGCCTTATTTTTGGGGTTGGATCACCATTCCAAAAGTGCTATTGAAATGTAAATTATTACATATTGCAATACAAAAAGTGGGATCTAAGCAGAGTTGTAAAGGAAGGGGAATAAAGGGTTATAGGCAAGGAGGAAGAGCAGCCAGGACAGTATAATAATTTACACTGCAGCAGCACTTACTAGCTGTGTGACCCTTGGCAAGTCACTTAACTTCCATCTGCAAAATGGTAGATAATAATATTATCTGCCTCCCAGGGCTGTTGTTAGGATAAAATGAGCAACATTTGTGTAGATCTTACAGTGCTATGGATGCTGACACTGATTTTTCTGATTCCTGCTGGCTCCTAATGCCTTCCCATTTCAGGTTAACTTCTTATGTGTGTATGTGTGTGTGTCTTTATTACCTAGTTATTCCATGTAGTCTCTTCCATTAGAACATGAGCTCCTCGGGCAGAGCCAAGATGGCGGCTGGGAAGCAGTGACTGGCGTGAGCTCCCCACCAAGTCCCTCCAAAAACCTATAAAAAAAATGGCTCTGAACCAATTCTAGAGCTGCAGAACCCACAAAGTGGCAGAGGGAAGCAGGGCTCCAGGCCAGGACAGCCTGGATGGTCTCTGGGTAAGGTCTGTCCCATACGGAGCTCCCAGCCCCCAGCTGAGGGGAGCAGAGCTGAGCCCAGCGCACATGGTGCGAACAGACCAGACGCGGACCTACCAGACCAGGAGACGAGCGGAGAGTGCCCTGGCTTCCTGAAATACTGAGCTGTGGCATCCACCAGACCTC
>CM053623.1:119509640-119525980 GCA_028646595.1 Phalanger gymnotis
AAAGTAAAAAAGTTTTTTTTTTCATGCAACTAGAAAATAAGATGTATAGGCAATGGGGCATAGATATTTATCTTGCCCTACAAGAAAGGAAGGGAAAGGGGGATGGGAGGGGAATGGGGCGACAGAGGGGAGGGCTGACTGGGGAACAGGGCAACCAGAGTGTAGGCCATCTTGGAGTGGGGGGGGGGAGGAAATGAGGAGAAAATTTGTAATTCAAACGCCTGTGAAAATCAATGCAACCAACCAAACATGTCAAACATGACAACCAAACATGTCAAAAATAAATTAAAATTTAAAAAAAAACAAAACTGGAAGCCAGAAAAAAAAAAAAGAACATGAGCTCCTTGAGAGTAGGGCCTTTCTTTGTATTGCCAGCATAGTTCAGGCACATAGTAAGCTCTTAATACATATTTATTGACTGTCTAATTGATTGCTTATTAGTGATAAAGACATTTAGCCTTGCATCCAATCTTAGATCCTGGTATTTTGGAGGATTGCAGAGATAGTCATGGTGCTATACCGGTTATAACCACTATATAACCACTATACATGGTTAGTGGTCCGGGCTCTGCCAATCTTGAGAACCTAAGTAACTCCCTTAACCTCTCTGCCTATTTCCTGATCTGCCAAACTTGACAAGGGCAGATGTATGTACCTTACAAAAGTATTGTCATGATATTTTCAAAATTATGGGACCTCAGTGAGAAGAACCTGAGGAAGCTATAGCCAGTTCAAGGTGAACTGCCAGTAGGGCACTCTACTTCATCCTCTCTCCTTTAGTTATTAGACTAGTCTAAAGCTCAGCCTCAGTTACTCTCTGTACTTACTCAGATTTCCTAGTCTAGCTTAGCTCTTTCAATAAACCTGGAAATCACACAATAGTAGAAGGGGAAGGTATTTCACAAGCCACCTGCTCTAAACTCCTTATTTCATAGATGAAGAACCCAAGAGCCAGAGAATGCCTGAATGAGGGTAACAGACAGTAAATGACAAAGGCAGTATTTGGATATGGGTTTTCAGGCTCCAAAACAAGGGCTCTTTCTGCTACAACCCATTGCCCTCTAGCGGAGTGGCTACCAAAGATTTTTCTGGTTAATTCACTTTTCAGTAATGAACTAGGGATAATATAATATAATATAATATAATATAATATAATATAATATAATATAATATAATATAATATAATATAATATAATATAATATAATATAATATAATATAATATAATATAACATAACATAACATAACATAACATAACATAACATAACATAACATAACATAATATAATATAATATAATATAATATAATATAATATAATATAATATAATATAAATAGCTACAGGCAGACAAATTTTAGGTCAACTCAAGGAAAAATTTCCTAATAATCAGAACTGAGCAAAAGAGAAGATTTTGGGGGAGGAGAGCAAGAGGATGACTATGTTCAAGTAGGTGAAGAAATTTTGTTGTTTGTCCCCAGAAAGAAGAATGAGGAGCAATGGATAGACTTTTCAAAGAGGAAAACAGAGGCTTAATGTCAGGAAAGACTTTCTAACAGTTAGAATGTAATATCCCCTCAGGGTAATTGGTTGGGGCCTTTTCCTTGGAGGTCTTTGAGCAGAAGCTAGATGATTGCTTAATTATATGTTATATCGGGGGTTCTTTTTAGCTGTGGGATGCTGACATTCCTTCTGACTCCAAGATCCTGTAGAAAGCAGAGTGGGCTTCCTGGGTTGAGGTAGCAGATGAGTGAGAGGTGAGTGACTTTTTCATTTTCAAGCAGAAACTTGATGACACATGATTTGGGGAGGGATGGACTAGAGGACCCTCTGAGGTCCTTTCTATTTTGAAATTGACATAATTAATATGGCTTGAAAAAGTTGAAAGACAGGCTGATATAGTAGTGTTGGATTTAGAGTTAGCAAGATCTGGATTCAAATTCTCTCCCTCTGACCCTCTGTAACCACAGTAAAGCCACTTAACCCTTTTGAGTCTTAGGCAACTGCATTGCTTAGACATATTTACTAAGTTATAAATCAATTGCAATCTATAAAAGCAAGTGAGAGAACTAGCTTTGAAAGCAATGAATGGGGTACAGAAAGAGAAAGGGAATATTTCTAAGCTATTGCTATTCTTGTAACAGTTATTTTAGTGATGGTTTCCTCATCTGTAAAATGGGAATAAAAGCAACTACCTCAAAAGGTTGTGAAGACCAAATGAGACAGTAATCACCAAGTGCCTAGCACAATGCCTGGCGCATAGTAGGCATATGTTAGCATATGTTACCTGTTACTATTATTATTATGTGCTCTCTGTACTGTTTCTAATGAGGTCTATGAGACGAAATATCAAGTCTTTATGGAAGATCCTGTCTTATCTCTTGTGCGTCCCCTTTTCTCCACTCACAGATCCACCACCCTAGTTGAGGTTCTTAGTACTTTGTACCTGGACTATTGCAATAGGCTACTAATTAGTCCCCCTGCCTCAAGTCTCTTCCCACTCTAAACCACCTTTCACTCAGCTGCCAAAGTGATTTTTCTTCAAGCGTAGGTCTGACCCTTTCATCCCATTACATTAATTAGTGCCCAGCGGTTACCTATTACCGCTAGGATTTATACTCTTCATAACGTAGTCCCTTAGCACCTTTCTATTTTGATTAAACCTTACTCCCCCCTCCCTCATAAACTGTATAATCCTGATTCACTGGTTTATTTGCTTCTCTGGATACATGACTCTCTATCCTTTGTCTTCTAGCCTTCACACTAGCTGCACCCCCTCTTCCATGCCTGAAATGCTTTTGCTCCTAACCTCTCAGTTTTCCTGGATTCCAGTCTCAGCTCAAATCCCAGCATCTTTGGGAAGCCTTTCTCAGTTCCTCTCCCCCAGCTGCTAATGCCTTCACCTCTGAGATTATCTCCCATCTACTCTGTTTCTATCCCGTATGTACCTAGTTGGTTCCCCCCCCCCCCCCCCCCCCCCCCCCGTTAGAACTGGAACTCTTTGAAGGTAGCGACTATTTGTACCCTTCTTTGTACTGAACAAAGGGTTTAGCACAGAGGAAATGATTAACAGGTGCCTTTTGACTGATCTTTCACTTGATTTATAATCTGAGCACCAGAGTTGGAATCCGAGGGTCTGGGTTCCAGTCCCAACAATGCTACTTTTTTGTCTGACCTTGGGCAAGTCAGCTGATGTCTCAGACCTCAAAATGTCTAAAGTGCCTTCTTGATCTAAATACATGACTTTATTACTCGATCGTCTTAAAGATCTCTTCCAGATTTCAGTCTTATGATCCTATGTTTATCATGCCAACTTAACCAGACAACAGTCAGTCAATAGGCATTAATTAAATACCTGCTATGAGCCAAGCATTGTGCTAAGGGATACAAAGAAAGGCAAAATGCAGGTCTTGCCTTTAAGGAACTCACAATCAAATGGGAGAGACAACAAGCAAACAAATACCTACAAACAAACTGTTTAAGGGACAAATAGGAAGTAGTTAACAAAGGAAAGAGACTAGAATTAAAAAGGATTAGGAAAGGTTTCCTATAGAAGGTGGAATTTTAGCTGGGACTTAAAAGGAAGCCTGGGAAGCCAAGAGTCAGGGGTGAGAAGGGACAGCAACCCAGGAATGGGGAACAGCCAGAGATTCAAGAGATGAAATGTCTTATTCATGGAACAGGAAGAAGGATAGTGTCTCAGGATTGAAAAGAATATGGAGGGAGGTAGTGGTATAAAGTGTAAGAAGACTGGAAAGTCATGAGGAGGGCCCTAGGTTGTGAAGAGAATCTCGTTCCTCAGACCTAAAAGGGGGATACAACTTCAAGACCAGCCTGGGCCTTAGTGGAGAGAGCACTGGCCTGGAAATGGGGAAGACCTGTGTTCAAGTGCGATATTGGGCAAGTTATTTAACTTTTAGTGCCTGGGGCAATTATCTAAAACTCAGTAGGTTCCAGTGCACTGGTATAAAAAAAAAAAACCCCAATTAGAGATCCCAACATATGTGAAACACAGGTACAGTCAAAATCCATACCAAAACAAAACTGTAAAACCGTGGAACCTACCTTGCCATTCAATTCACAGCAAATTGCTTTATGGAGTAGAAGTAGCTGGTAGAGTGTGTAATTTAGGTTGGCAACTAGACTCAATAAAATAGCTGTTGTGCAGACCAACGCCTTTGAAATATTCATGACCATCATCACCATTTATTGCTAGTTGGGGGTTTGGGGGAAGGGAGTATATTTCCTGATTCTGGATTGGCTGGAATATCAGTCTGACAACAGATCCTGATCTGTACTGTGTTTCTAGGCTCATACATACTGCAGGCTTCACAATCAGAGGTAGTCGAAGACTGATAGGAAAGTGCATTGCAAGTCAAAACTATATCTATATATCTGTATCTATATATGGTTATATATATATATACACATATGTATGTCTACATATGCATTCTGTATATGCATATCTACACATGTATACATCTATATGTATATTGTTTCATCCTCCAATCCTCCACAGGAGTGTGCAGGAATATAAGAATGAATACACATACATACGTAAGTACACAATGTTTCAGAGACAAGGAGCTGTCTTCACAAGGTGAGAAAAAGCTTTTCCTTCTAGAAGAGGCTCAGTTTCATTCAAGGATTAAGTTTTTCTCCTGAACTACCTAAAGGTAAGGTAAGGACGAGGTAAAAAGGAAAAATATCCTAAATCAATATTGTGTCCTGAGCCAGCTTTACTAGCACTAGGGAAGGGAAAAGGGCCAGGTGGAATTATAACAGAAGCTACTTCCTAATCTTTTCCATGGGACATTGTTCCCAAACCCCTGGCTTCCTGGAAGCCCCAGGGAACAAAAGTCACCACATCCTGAAAGCCAGGAAACCTAGAGAAGGGGACCATTCTTTTTTTTTTTTAAGCTCCCATCTGTGACACTCCAAAACTCAGCTGTGGGCAGCATAGCCTCCCTGTGTTCAGAAAAAGGAGCTCCCTAGTTGTCCCAAACTTTTAGCCCTTTCCCTCCTTTCTCTTCAATTTTACTTACGAAGAGATATCAGGCCACTAGAGCCCTCCTCCTGCACCCCTTTCCAGGGCAGCAATGCCAGGTGCTGCTACCTCTGCCTCAGTCCTTAGAGTTGATCAGCAGTGGTGGATGCAGATGCCAATTCATCTGACCTCTGGAGCTCTGCCAGGTGGGGAAGTCTGTGGCAGCATCCCAGTCCCTAGCCTTAGCTCCACCTCAACTCCGCCCTTCACTTCCTGGGCACTCCTCTTCCAGAATTCCCCTAAGGGAGCTTGTTCGGCCTCTGCCACTAACCGACTCAGGTCCTTAGGGAGTAAACATCAGAATACCTGAAGTTGGCTGAGACTTGAGTTGGGAGCATCAGACCCCTGGAAAACACATCAGATCACTTCTACTTGTCTCTTTTCAATCTCTCTCTGTCTCTCTCTCTCTCTCTCTGTCTCTCTGTCTGTCTCTCTCTCTCTCTCTCTTTCTCTCTCTCTCCCCTATTTTGGAGCTTGAATAAATGCTTTAACTCCTCTGCCTTCTACTTAGAGAATTCCTTATATCCTGCGTTTCTGGACCATTCAGGGATATTCATGATTTTCTTTGAAATCATGAATTCTGCCTTAATGATATACAGGGTGGGCAATGAAAAGATTTCCTGGGGGTCCTCCTAATTAAGAGGCTTTGGGGCCATGACCAGCTACACTCTACCTACTGAACCCCAAAGAAAACCAAAGAGAGGTAGTTCCATTTAACCACGTAGGACTCTGTATTTCCAGAGGTTTGAAAACCTCTCCTTTGTTCTCCACTCCAGGGCAGCAATGCCAAGTGCTGCTACCTCTACGCCAGTCCTTAGTCACCCTATAGGCTGCGGAGGATGATGACAATTTTATTGGTCCCACTTCTGGAGGTCTGCTAGGTGGGTAAATCTGTTGCAGCATCCCAGTGCTTTGCCCCAGATCCACCCCAGCTCCCTCCTATGCTTCCCAGGCACTCCTCCCCCAAGGCTTCCATCAGGGCACTCCTTCAGCCTCTGTCACAACCCAGCTACAGTCCCTGGGGAGAAAATGATCTCCAGATGAAAACCATAGGGTTTTCCTTTTGCTCAGAAAAACCTTATGCTGTAATAATAGCTAGCATACTGTAGGCCATGAAGGAGTACCCTTCACTACCAAAACCTAGCCTAATGCTTTGTGGAGTCCATAGCTTTGATCGGTGGTACATTGTACTGGAATCAGGAAGACCTGGGCTCAGAATCAGTCTCAGATAATAGTCTGAGTTGGACCATTACTACTTGGACAAGTTACTAAAACTCTCTGGTGAACAGTTTCTTTATCTGTAAAACAAGGGGGTTGGCCAGGATAACTTCTGAGGTCTGTTCCTGCTCTCAATCTATGATTCTATGATCTCATGACTTGGCCACATGAGACATGTCTACAGATTGGGAAATAGTCTTTTCTGACTCTCTCAGAGTGAGTTTTGCAGTGGTCACAGTGAAACAAATATCTTTCATCCTGGACTGCACAAGAATGGCTGGAATTTTCTTTAGAAATACAAATATGCAGGGAACTGAGCCAAATTTATAGGAATACAAGTCATTCCCCAATTGAGAAATGGTCAAAGAATATGAACAGGCAGTTTTCACAGGAATAAATTAAAGATATCTAAAGGAAGAAATTAAAGATATCTATAGGCATATGAAAAAATGCTCTAAATCACTATTGATTAGAGAAATGCACATCAAAACAACTCTTAGGTACCACATCTCTCTCCTGTCAGATTGGCTAACATGACAAAACAGGAAAATGATAAATGCTGGAGAGGATGTGGGAAAATTGGAGCATTGTTACATTGTTGGTGGAGTTGCAAACTGATTTAGCCATTCTGGAGAGCAGTTTTGAACTATGCCCAAAGGGTTATAAAAATGTACATACTCTTTAACCCAGCAATACCACTTCTAGGGTTATAGCCCAAAGAGATCACACAAGTGGGAAAGGAATTCATACGTACAAAAATATTTATAGGAGCTCTTTTTGTGGTGGCAAAGAATTAGAAATCAAGGGGATGCCCATCAATTGGGAGAATGGCTAAACAAATTGTGGTATATGAATGTAATGGAATACTATCGTGCTATAAGAAGTGAAGAGCAGACAGACTTCATTACAACCTGGAAAGACTTACTATATGAACTGATGCTGAGTGAGGGAAGCAGAACCAGGAGATCATTATACATGACTACAGACACATAGTATCTGTAAGAACTAAGGTTCAAAGACAGCTCCAAAAGGTTCATGATGGAAAAAAAAACTATGCTCATCCAGAGAAAGAATTATGAAGTATGAATGGAGATTGAGGCAAACTATTTGCTTTCTTTTTCCCATTATTTTTTGCTTTTGTTTCTTCTTTCTCATGATTCATTCCATTGGTTATAATTCTTCTTTACAAATGGACTATTATGTAAATAAGTTCAATGTGAAGCTATATGTAGAGCCTACATTGGATTACATGCTGTCTTGAGGGAAGAGGGAGGAGGAGAGGGAGAGAGGGAGAAATTGGAGCCCAAAAAACTGTGGAACTGATTGTTGCGAACAAAAATAAATTTATTTAATAAAAAAGAAATACAAATAGCCCCTATGTGAGGCCTTTAAAAAGAAAATCTTTCCTTTAGAATTGTGTTTAGAATCCTTTGCTTAAAAGTAAGCACTTTATATTAGAACTGGTTGAATTTATATTGAATCCTATTGATGAAATACCTAAAATTCAAGTAGTTTCCCATAGTTTTTTTAAATTATGATAATCCTACCCCCTTTATTATCCTTTTGTTTATTGCTACTCATTTTGTAAATCTTGGTTGATACAGGTGGCTCATCAGCACATGTTAATCTCTCGCAGAATCTCTGGGCTTTGCTACTTACAGCATTTTAATTCTAAATGGAGAAGTTGCGAAGTTGGAATGCAGAATCAATAAACAAAGAGACCTTATCCAACCTTATCATTTTAAAGATACAGAAAGGGAGACTCAAGTTGGTAAAGAAATTTGCCCAAAGTCAACTAGGAAGCATCAAACATGGGATTTGAGCCCAGGTTTTGTGACTCCAGACCTAGTATTCTTTCCACTGTGGGCAACTGTGTTGTTTTGTGTACCACATACTGTTGTGTTAACTAGTATGCCACTGTGAGCAACGTGGCATAAGGGAAAGGCTATCATAATTTTGGCTGGTTACCTCAATTGATTGGGAAATGGTCACTTCCTGCTTCCCACCCCCGCGTCAGGGGATGTTATAGAATTCAATTCTTTAATATTTATATTGAGTGTCTACTATGTGTACGATACTGTGTTTGGGTGTATGAGCAATACAAAGATGAATTAGAAACAATTCCTGTTTCCAAGGAATTTGTCATCTTGTATTATAATCTGGTATTCTACTTTGAGAATACAAAGTAGCATGTGGAAGGCTACCTTACTAGGCAACTAAAGAACAAAATAAAACAAGAGAATTTGTAAAATTGCAGTACATATGATATTGTATACGTCCATGTAAGATATGTTTGTCTGCATGGGGTGTCTAAATACATAGATGTATATGTACAATGTATAAATGTATAGGGGTGGCATGAATCAATATCTCTGGTATATGGTCAACCCCTCTCCAAGGGAGACTGCAGCTCCCACCTCGAGGGAATCTAGAGAAGCTCTTTGGCTAGGTATTTGCTTTTTTTCATTGCCTGTCTCCAAGTCGTGCATCCGACTAAAATTATGGTGCAGTAGATAGAACACTGGGCTTGGAATCAGGAAGATTCATCTTCATGAGTTCAAATCTGACCTCAGACACTTACTAGCTATATGACCCCGGGCAAGTCACCTAACCCTGTTTGCCTCAGTTTCCTCATCTATAAAATGAGCTGGAGAAAAATGGCAAATCATTTTAGTATCTTTGCCAAGAAAACCCCAAATAGGATTGTAAGAGTGGGATGCAACTGAAAAACAACTGAACTGACTGACTGATCTCCCATCCCCCTTCAAGAATCTCTGGTTTAGGGATATTACTAGTCAGTTTCAGAACAAAAACCACTTTCTTGGTCCCTAGCCCACAGCTTATTACATTTGCTGGCTTGGCTCCTTCCCACCAAATGCTGGTTATACAAAAGCCCATCTCAAATAATGAGTAAAACTATCCAAGCAAACAGCAATGGTATTGGAGAAGTTCTACGGATTAGAGCACACCAAAGAATATATGAGAGCGAATGAGCTCTTTTGATGTGAGCAAAATAAAAATCTCAGCTTGAACCAAAAGAGAGAGATTCCATCTCACTCACCTCATTTCCCTAGAAGGGGAAATTCTCTATCTGAAGTCTCTAGGGAAATGAACTGGAAATCAGAGACCTGTTGAGGAACTGGCTTCACTACACGGCAATAGCTTCCAAAGTCTTTCTCTTCTGAAAAACATCTAGAACCTCCCACAAGATTGCTTCCCTTTATGGTATGCCTCCCCCAAAAGAAGCTCTGGCACCATTTCCACCCCTAGCGAAGTCAGCATTCTCTCCACCAATCCACTCACATCACCTTCTGCATGTTCAACAGTAGATAAAATGGCATCCCAGGCTTTGTGAAAGCCTGGTCATGCTTGCAATTGGTGTTTGATCAAAGTATGTTGAATTCAACTGCTGAACTGAAATATAAAACATTAAAAGGGCCAACAGGATCCTGGATCTTGAGTTGGAAGGAACCTCTGAAGCCATCTAGTCCAAGCTGCTCATTTGAGTCTGTAAATCACAAGAATCTTTCCTTAGGATAATTTCAGCCTAGACACCTTCATCTTGTCCAAAGAGCTATGACTGAGGAAGGCACTTTTCTATATGGCGTTTTGTCCTCCATCCCTCTATGCTTTAAGAAAGGATGCGGAGAGCATATCTTAACTCTTCCTTAAAAAGAAGCCCCCATAAAGGCCTATGGGCATATCTAACATAAAATCCTTCTCCAAGATTCTGAACTTCTGATGATTACTGGTTTCACGATCCCTAGCTTCTCCTGGGTTCTTCTAGTTCGTCCTGTTCCATGTTACTTGGGCCATTTCTCAAACTTTGACCTAGCTAGACCTTGCTGTCTCTTTGTGATTACTAATTTGGCTTTAACATTCTCTCTCTCTCCACCTTGATCTCCTTTCCTTGGATTTCTTGTCTTATATATCAATGGTCTGGGTCCCAAAAGCTGTCCTCTAACCCCTTTCTTCCTTTTTTAGTGAGAAGAATGACATCTGAATCCAAAGATAAGGAATTGCCTTCTTCAGTGGCAGAGAATACTGCTTTCATCCTGCTATCACTCCTATTTATCCTTCCTGGAAATCTGTATGGCCCAGGAACCTTGAAAGTCCTACTCTTATCACTGACCAGTGTTCCCCTGTCTAGGTTAATTTGCCTTCCACATATTCATAGCCGATTATTAAATCTAAGTCTTTCTAGGCTAGCAATTATATGATGGATATTTGAGGATACTGCTCCTCTTTAGCTCAACTGGAAGTATTTCTCATCCCCTTCCTTGAGTTACTTATATTTTTATGTGCTCATAACTATTTCTAGCCTTTGGCTTAGTTTATGAACTCTGGCTCTACATTTAGGTGAAACTCAGCTTCATCTATTATTTTAAGACAGCATTTGGGCCTCTATTATCTCCTACCTCCAGCAGTCATGTGGCTTCAGGACCAGATACCACTGTGCCTGTCTTTTGTTATCTCTCTCCAAGGTCTAGGAACAGATTTCTTTCTCTTCCTGTTTCAAAATGTGTACTCCTTTGTTGTACTTCCATTAAGTTCCTCTTTCTGAGAATGCCTTCATGTTTCAGCCCATTAGTAGAGCTCAGATGATTAAGAATACTAACCTCAATGATTAATCATAACCTTTTCCTGAGTTAGGTTACCAGCTTAACTGACTTCCTTAGCTTCTATTTGATGCTGCACCAGTAAGGTGTCTTACCCAAAAAAATGTTCCAATATGCATGCTCAAGATGAACTAGAGATCCTAAGTCAAGGAAGAAAATTGTACCTTTTGGGTACCATTGAGACTTGGAGAGATAAGCCCTATGACTTTAGTATAGCTCTGCAAGGGTGCATCTTATTAAAAGAAGAGATAGCATAGGTAAAAGTTTAGAGTTGGTGTGAAACAGCATGATATATTAAGATGATATGCTTATGTGAAAAAATCAAGGAATCATAGGGGAGAAGCATGGCAGAGAGCATGTGAGGATCAATGGAAGCAAAAACAAAAGTGATATTGTTATTAGAATACCTAGAGAGAAAGAAGAAATTGATAAGGAGTTCAGGAAATAGACTATAGCCTGGCTCAGAGGCATGATGGAAGGTTTCAATTATCTGGTCAATCTTTTTTCTCTCTCTTTCTGCCAGCCAGAGCAGCTAATAATTTCTTGATTTGTTTTAATAATAGTTTCATTTATATCAAGGAGAAATTCTATTCTGGATCTGATTCTAAACAACAGAGAGGAAATGATTATTTGGCTGCAAAATTTGAGGTATCCACTTTATCTTAGAGTTTGTGACAGAGAAGTAGAGAAGGGAAGTCTTTCATGTAACCTAGATTTGGGGAGAGCCTCTGTGTCGGTAAGGCAAAATGGGCTCCTTAGCACTTCAGGAGTTTGGCTTTTGTTTACTTTGAGTGATTCAACTGTTTCATTTAATCTTGCTAAGTGCTAAGCCCCAGGCCCAAAGCCCTATCAGGTGTGAAACCTGTGTGGGTGTAGATTGATGACTTAAGAGGGGCCAACTCGGCAACCAATGGCCTCTGGTCATTGAGGTGGGTCTTGAGGACGCCAGAGGCTCGGCTGCGAGGAGAGGCGAGCCAAGAGACAGCTACAGCTGAAGCTGAAAAAAAAGCTGAAGCTGAAGCAGGAAGCTGTGGAAGCAGAGCCGACCCGTGTATGGACCCATGAGTGCGAGCAAGGACTTGAGGATAGTGGGTAATCCCCTTACCGGAGAGGGGAAGCATGAATATGTGGTTTAATGTGGTTACTCTTGTGAGGCGGGCTTATTGGGCCTGGAAGCTTATGATCACAATATTGGAATGGGGAGTCTGGTTCGTGGGTCTGTCACTGTGGGGCCTAAATAGATGTTTTGATGCCTTCTACTTGGAGAGTTCTCTATACCCAACAATTTCGAACCATTCAGATATATATGATTCTCTTCGAGATCATAAATTCAGCCTTCCTACTACAGCCTCTTTCAAATGGTTCACGAGAAGTCGAAGTAGGATCCCATGGACTAAATTTCTATAGGCCATGAGAGATGGGAAGATCTTAAGAATGACATTCTGATGATGCAAAGAGAAAATTCCCATGAGAAGAAAAAAAAGGCAGTTGTCTAATGAGACCATCTGGAGACAAAGAGAACCCACCAAGTAAAAAATTTTAAAAGGTATTTACAGAAACAGAAAGCAAGGGCAAGTGACATAGACTGAATACAAAGGTGTTCCATGGTCCTGTCACATTAGGAGTGCTAATATTTAGAATGAGCAGAAGTTGGTGAACAAAGCTCGGGATAGGAAAAAAAAATAAAGTTCCCCCCATACCCCTTTTACTTATATCAGAGAAAAGAAGACGATGAAAGAAAAGAGAGGACTGCCTCCAAGAGAAGATAGGATGATGACAGCAGAAGACAGAGAGGAAGCAGAGCTACTTAATTACTATTTTACATCCATTATCTCTGTCAAGAAGACAGATCAGTAGACTGGGAAGGTCAGAATAAAAATAGCCAATAGGGAGTTCATTAGCCAAGACATATGAGGGAATAGTAAGAGAGTGCCTAGCAGACTCTGATGAGTTCAATTCACCAGATGAATATATTCTTGGATATTAGAAAAAACTAGTAGATGTGATTCCTGAGATGTGATCAGTGATTTCTGGAAGATTGTGGAAAGTAGGACTGGAGGACTGATGATGGCAGTGATTTTTTAAAGAAAAGAAAATATTGTTTTTATGCCATGGGCTGGTGAACTTGACTTAGACTGGTGGCAAAATTCTAGAATGTATTAACAAAGAGATGGTTGACAAACATTTGGAAAAGGAGGAAGTGATCACAAAGAACCATAGCAACTTCATCAAAAAGAAGTCAGTCCAGATTAACATTATTTCCTTTAAAAAAAACCACACAGTTATTAAGCTAGTAAATGCAGGAGATGCCTTAGATATAGTTTACATATTTTAGCAAAACATTTGATAACATCTTTCATGCTATTCTTAAGTGAAAGACGGAGAGATGTGAACTAGACAATATCACAGTTCTGTAAATTTGAAACTTGTTGAGTGGCCAGTCACAATGAATAATCATAAATGGTTTGATTTCAACTTGGAAGGCTATCTCCAATGAAATGCTCTAGAAATCTGTACTTTTCCCTGTGCTATTTAACATTTTTTTAATCAACAACTTGGACAAAAGGATAGAGGATAGTTATCAAATTTACAGATGGCATTAAGTTGAGAGGATTGAATAATGCATTGGATGAAACTGTCAGAATTCAGAAAAATCTTCATAAAGTGAGGGCTCTGGCATAGGGTGGGGGAAGGCACTGTGGACTGATGCCCAAAGGAGGTATGTCTTGATCATAAGGAGTGAATAATCAATCAGAGGGTATGAAGGTGGATATGTTGTAGGTGGAGTTTTTTTTTTCAGGAGTAGATGGCCACTGAGGGTCCTTTTCATTCTGAAATTCTGTGAATCTGAGTGATTTTCCCAGGTCTATTATTACAGTTTTGCAACATCACATAATTATAACATCTCAGAGTTGGAAGGAACCTCCTAAGCCATCTAGTTCAAATCATTTGTGAATAATGATAATATTGATGATGATAATGATGATGACAATAATAGTAACAATGATAGCTGTGAGTACTCTCAGTCAATAAAAAAGCTTCTATTAAGGACTGATAACCTGCCAGGCAATGTGCTAAATGCTGGAGATACAAAGAAAGGCAAAAATATTGTCTCTGTTCTCAAGGAGATCACATTTTAATGGAGGCATACTATGCAAAGAAAATTGTACATGCAAGATATATACAGTACAAATGAAAGGTAATCTTAGAGGGAAGACACTAGTAGTGTGTGTGTGGGGGGGGGTAGTGGGAAAGATCTCTTGCAGAAGATGAGATTTGAGCTGAATCTTGAAAAAAGCTAGGAAAGTCCCAAACTGGAAAAGACTGGAAGCGGGGAAGTCAGTTGGGTGACTTAAATAACTGAGGAATGAATGGTTCAAGTCCCAAAATATAGCCATGACAATAAAGAGTCAATATGACTTAATAACTGACTGGATATCATGAGCAAATGAATGTGAAGAAGGCAGGATATTATGGAGCTAGATGACATAATAAAATTAATTTAGAGGAACAAATGGTCCAGAATCCCAAAGAAATGATGAAAATAGCAGGAAGGCAAGAATACAAATTTATTTGAGGAGGAATTCCATAGTTGACAAGATTTTCTGAGGTTTTATGTCATATCCAGTGAGTGGGCAAAAACAACAATTGATGAGACTGATCAATACATTGTTGGTAGAGCTATGAGTTGGTCTAACAATTCTGGGAAAAAATTTGGAATCATGTTAAGAATTTGACTCAAATGTTCATACTCTTTGACTCAGAAATACTAATGCTAGGCATATTCTTTCAAGAGATCAAAGTCAGAAAAAGTACCATTTACCACAAAATATTTATAGCTGCAATTTTGTGGTAGTAGAGAACAAGAAAAAAGTAGATTATCAGAAAGAAAACATATTCTGGTAAACGAATATGATAGAGTACGACTTCACTGTAATAAATTACAAATATGAAGAATTCAGAGAAGCAACAGTAGATTTATATTAACTGATGCAGTGAAGTAAGCCAAACCAGGAAAAACAATATTGATTGCAAAATGACCACAATGTAAATGGAAAGAACAAAAACAAAAACAAAACAAAAACAAAAACTTTGAATGCTGTGTAATTAAAATGGCCAAGTTTATCCCTAAAGAAGAACTGAGAAAATGTCCCCCATCACCTACTCACTTCGGTGAAAGGTAAGGGACTATAGGTGTGTGATATTGAATAAACTACCAGTCTTCATAATTACATTAGTTAGTTTTGCTCAATTGCTCCTCTCCTATTTTCTTGTTTTTTCTTTGATAAAAATAATTGACTCTTTGGGGCAGGAAGGTCTGAAGGATATATTTGGAAATGAAAGTGTAATAAGGACAAAAGAGAGCAAAAATTTTTTTAAAGTTTTTTTTTTAAGGGAGTACCATGCAGTAAAGATAACTCCAAAATTTCTAGCTCAGGAGACTGAGAAAATATTGGTACCATTGACAGAAATATTGAAGTTAAAGGGAAGCTAGTCGCAGCAACATAGATTTAGAGCTGGAAGGCACTTTAGAAGTCATTGACTCTAGTCCCCTTATTTTTCAGATGAGGAAACTGAGATACATAGAGGTTAAGTGACTTGCCCAAGGTTATATATCTAGTGTCTGGAGAAAAATTGGAAGTCAGCCCTTCCTGAATTCAAGTCTATTCCTCTTCATGCTGCTTGAAAATCTGAGGATTTGATCTACTTAGCCTCACTTATTGTATAAAACTTTAGATACTGAAGATGGTGGCTGGAAAGCAGGGAATGGCATGAGCTCCCTGCCAAGTCCCTCCAAAAACCTATTAAAATGGCTCTGAACCAATTCTATAGCTGCAGGACACACAAAATAGCAGAGGGAAGCAGGGCTCCAGCCCAGGACAGCCTGGATGGTCTCTGGGTAAGGTCTATCCTGAACGTAGCTGGGAGCAGAGGGGAGCAGAGCCCAGCGTGGGCTGTGTGGACAAACCAGACCAGGAGCCTGGGGGAGCATGCCCTAGCACCCTGAATCAGTGAGCTGCAGCAGTTACCAGACTTCTCAACCCACAAACACCAAAGACAACAGAGAAGGTTAGTGGGATAAGCTGCTGGGGACAGAGTGCAAGAAAGAGTTTGCAGTTCAGCCACTGCCCCAGGGGGCAGCGGAGGTGGGGCAGCTACAGAACTACAGCTGCAGTTGCTTCTGGCCGCAGGCCCACCTGGTGGGAGGAATTAAGTGGCAGATCAGAGCAGGAGTGCAGAGCCTGCTGAAGATCTAAGTCCAGTACAAATTGGGGGTTCTTGGGGAAGGAGGAGTGCTGGTGTGGCAGTGCATCTGCCCAAGCTTGGAACATAGAACTCTTTACAAGCAGTCATACCCTACTGAAAAACTCAAGGGTCAAGTAAGTTGGCTGGGAACATGGCCAGGCAGCAAAAATATACCCAGATTCAGTCTCAGACTTTGGAATCTTTCTTTAGTGACA
>CM053623.1:119526480-119561150 GCA_028646595.1 Phalanger gymnotis
TAATGATATGCATGTGGCCCATGTTGAATTGCTTGACTTCTTAGGGAGGGTGGATGGGAAGGGAAGAAGGCAGAGAATTTGGAACTCAAGGTTTTAAAAAAATAGATGTTCAAAAGTAAAAAAAAAAAAAGAAAAAAGAAATAATGCTAGACACTGTCATTAACCACTTTAATATGGTCATAGCATAGTAGCTTTAGAGCTGTAAAGAACCTTAGAGGTCATCCAGACCAACCCCTTCATTTTACAAGTGAGGAAACTGAGACTCAAAGAGGTTACGTAACTTGCCATTTAGTAAGTAGCGGAACAAGGGTTTGAGACCAGGTCCTCTGACTCTAAGTTTGATGCGCTTTCCATTTCACCTTGGTGCCTCATAATCCTCACTCTCTCCCCAGTACCAATACCAAACCTAGGTTGCCTCCATCTTCTGTATCAGTTGAGGTGAGTTGAGAGGTTTGGAGATGCAGGATGTAGTAGAGTTAGCTTGTGGCAACCCCAAAACATCAGCATATGGCAAGGGGAAAGAAAGCATATTATCTTAGAAAGGTCTAAACTTCAGACAAATAGTTTAGTTCTCCAAGACTCCTTGTAACTTGACTTCTGAGCTGATGTGGACTTGCCCAACTTGAATAGCTACCCTTGGTTTGCAGATCATCTCAGGTTGGATTTTTCTGCTCCTAGAAAATCAGCTTCCTAACCAAACTGAGGCTTTGTGTTAGCTTACTTAATTCCCAAATTATACTCTACCCTTTTTCCCCATGTGAGGATTCTGGCTTCTCTTCAGATTCAGTGACTGTTGAAATCACTAGATTATATTGGCTTCCCATGAGGAAATATGGCAATATTTTTTTACTCCACCTAGGTCCCTAAAGCTTTAACCTTTTAGTTGAATCTAAGGAGTCCAAGACTGTTGGTCTTTCCTGTTACCATTGAAGTTTGTAGGCAAAGGGGGTTCAGTTATGTACCCACAGCTTCTTAGGAAGATGCTATGGATACATGCAAATTACCTGCAGCTAACAAATAGTCCCGGGCCTTACTTAAGATGCATCTACATGTTCTCTAACTGCTAATGCTTTTGAGAAGCAGGAAGGTAGAAACTAGTCTAAATGTGTGGAAGCAGAGTTGAGAAGGAGAGTATCTTCACAAGAAGAAAAGGGTGAGTAGGAGGAACAGTTCTGTCTAAGGAGGAAAAGAGAAAGACAGAGAGACAGAGTTAGAGAATACCAAGCAGGAGTACTGTGGAATGTTTGGGAGTTTGGAGCCCAGTGCATTGTATGAGAGCCTGTGGATGAGTGTGAGTAAGCATGGTGGTAGGTTCTGTGTTTTGACCCCTAGTGTCCCCCTCAAAAAAACTCCCAGTATTAGAATCCATGATTATGAAGCCTGTTGAATTCTACATCTGAATGTCAGGTTTCTAAACTGTTTGTATTTTCCCCATATTAAGTGAGTATACTTGGTTGTAATAAGAAAACTCAGTGAGTTCCAAGGATGAGTGACAGTAGTGAGGCTTTGAGTGTAGGGCCATTATATCTCCACTACACTAGAAAGCAATGTGTGTTGACTACTGCTACCCAGGACTCAACTCTATTTGCATAAGACTTTCCTTGTTGATGAAGAAATTTGGCAATGAAAGGTAGAAAAGTCAAGAGAAAGTTTAAGGGCATATTGGGTTCACTGAATATGTTCCCTACATTGGCCATTCCACTCATTAAATCATTTCCAACACATGTATCATTCTTAGCAGATGATCTCTCATCATACTTATGGAGATTGAAGTTATCCAATATGGGTTCCTCCATATATTTCTGTCTTCCTTTCATCTATTTCTTTCCACCTCAAATTCTATAAAAACATCTCAACCTCTAAATGTATCTCTGTCTTTGCCCATCTCTCTACCTTCCTTTCTTTCTTGGAAAAAAGGGTGTCCTTTCTCTTTAACCTCCAATTCACATGCACAATGGAAGTTTGCCTTACTAATCACTACCCCAACCTCAAATCTCCAAAATCTCTCCTCTCTCTCTCTCTCTCTCTCTCTCTCTCTCTCTCTCTCTCTCTCTCTGTCTCCTCCTCCTCCTCCTCTTCCTCCTCCTCTTTTCTCCTCTCCTCCCCTCCTTTCTCCTTTCCTTCTGCCCTCAAACATGTTAGACCTTCTCCTCTCTGAACAAAAAAATCTTTCTCTCTAATAATCCCTCAAGCTACTCATTTTCCCATTATTTTGTTACTAAATTTCTTTAAACATTAACTTATATTTGTTACATCTAACTGGAAGACTCTTAGGTCTCTATTTTTCTAATTAAATCTGCTCTTTATTTCAAAACCTTACTCAGAATGTTTTTCCCAATTGACCAACAGATTTTGTTCATTCATTTACCTTAAATTCCTTTGTTGCCTCTACAATATTTATACTTGTTATCTTGCAAGGCCATTGCCACCTAGGAGATAAGAGGTTCTTCTCTAGAATCCACTAATCACTAATGCTGTGGAATCCAGGTTTCTGGAACTTTTTATATAGATTTCTGGGATGAGGTTGCCAGAAAAAGGAGCCAGATTGAACATTGGCATTCAGAAACTGTCCTCCAACTTGGCTCCATTTGCACTTTCCCAAATTTAGCACTTCACTAGGACTCTGGGTTCGTGCTTCTCTGCTCTTCCCCACAAAGACTCTAAAACGTGTCGCCATTGCTGCTGCTGCTAAGGGTGCTGACCGTGCATATCAGGCCAAGTTTGGTGAGATGAGAGCACTGCCTTTTCAGAGACAATATCCTTTCCTGTAGTTAAGGAAGCAATCGCTCTCACCTCCCTCCCCCACAGAATCACAAACTTTTGGTGTTACTTTGCTCTGTGATAGTATTCATTAGCCAGCTGGAAGTTGATTTGCAGGAGGGAGGGAGGAATAGAGGTAACCTAAACCGAATCAAAAAAAAATACAGAAGATATTTTGTCAATTAGTCAATAAGCATCTATTAAATGCCTCTTATGTGAGCCAGGCATTGTACTAAGAGCTGAGGATAAAAGTAAAGGGGAAAAATAGTTCTTGCTCTCAGGGAGCTTATAGTATAAGAGGGGAGACAACATACATACAACAACATATAAACAAGCTATTATAAAAGATAAATTTGAGATAATTTCAGAAGGAAGTCACTAGGATTAAGAGGGACCAAGAAAGGTATCTTAGAGATAATAGGGTTTGCCTTTAGACTGGAAGAAATACAGGGAAGACAGAATGCAGAGATGAGGAGGGAGACCATTTTCTGTGCATGGTAACTAATGAAAAGGCACACTTAGGAAACAGAATGTCTTATGTGAGGAACATCAAGAAAACCAGTGTTGCTGGATCACAGAGGATGTTGAAGGGAGTAAAGGGTAAGAAGACTAGAAAGATAAGAAGGGACCAGATTGTGTTGGTTTTTAAGAGCCAAACAGAAGATCTTATATTTGTTCCTGGAAGTAAACAGGGAAACATTGGCTTTTATTGAGTAAAGAAATAATATGGTCAAATCTATACTGTTGGGGGGCAGCCAAGTAAAGCACCAGCCCTGGAGTCAGGAGGACCTGAGTTCAAATCCGGCCTCAGACACTTGACATACCTACTAGCTGTGTGACCTTGGACAAGACACTTAACCCCGATTGCCCCCCCCAAAACCCAAAAACCAAAACACAAATCTATACTGTTGGAAGATCATTTTTGCAGCTGAGTGGAGGATGGCCTGGAAAAGGAAGAGGTGAGCCTAAGAGATCAACCAGAAGGTCATTGCCATAGTTTAGGCTTCCTAGACTAGGGTGGCAGTTATGTCAGAGGTTAGAAAGTGATATATATGAGAGATTTTGTAAAGATAGAAAGTGAGCCAACCAGAAACCAAGGAAAGATTTTAACTCAGATCCTCTAACTCCAAACCCAGCACTTTCCCCATGGTATCATAATCTTTCTAACTTGGATAGGTTGATGTGTTGTACATCAATTGTCAGAGACCAAGACCTTTGTGGTTGGCTCTGTACTTAAGCAAAGAAGAGAGGCCTTAGTCAAGTGCTTTTAGACGTGTCACATAGAGCTGAGCCTGAGGCCATGTCTCATTACTGAGACATTTCCCCAAGGGGCTGCACTATGTTGGACAGATTACTGATGTAGTCCTTCTGAGATTACTCTTCCTAGAGGGAAAAAATTATCATACACACTTCTTGGTATAACATTTTAATCAACTAGCCCCCTCATAGTGCTCCATACTTGTGCTCCAAGAAGGAACCCCAACCCAAGATGGCCATACTGGTCTTTTTGGAGGGTCAGTGGTTTTCCAAGTTCCAGAGCACTTTGGAACTATGCCCAAAGGGATATATAAAACTGCATACTTTTTGACCCAGGAACTACTAGGTCTATATCCCAAAGACATTTTTTTTAAAAAGAAGGATATGTAGAAAAATATTTATAGCAGCTCTTTTTGTGGTGGCAAAGAATTGGAAATTGAGGGAATGCCCACCAACTGGGGAATGGATGAACAATTTGTGGTATATGATTGTGATACAATACTATTGTTCTATAAGAAATGCCAAGCAGGATGGTTTCAGAAAAACCTGGAAAGACTTACATGAATGGATACATAGCAAAGTGACAAGAACCAGAAGAATGCCAATATTGTGAACGACTTAGTTATTCTTAGCAATACAATGATCTAAAACAATTCCAAAGGACTTAGGATGAAAAATGCTATCCACCTCTAGAGAAAGAACTTATGGAGTCTGAATGAGGATCAAGGCAGACTTTTAAAATTTTTATTTTTCTTGGGGTGTTTTGGATTGTGTTTTCTATCACAACATGACTATATGGAAATATATTTTGCATGACTGTACATGTATAACCTATATTAAATTGCTTGCCTTCTCAATGAGGGAGGAGGGGTAAAAATTTTTTAAATGAATGTTAAAAATTGTTTTTACATGTAATTGGAAAAAATAGAATATTAAAAAAAACAAAGTATCTTTTGGTTAGCTACCATCCCTACTTGAGCAAGATTCACATGAGTTTTCTACTATTCTTTATTTTCTTCTATTATTATTATTACCCCTGTTTTCCCTAGTGCCCTATTCTCTCTCCCTCTCTCTCTCTCTCTCTCTTTCTCTCTCTCCCTCTCTCCCTCCCCACCCCGCTTTGAGCTATAGTATGATATCACTGTGAAGTCATTTCAGGTGTCTATGTTTTGTCTCTTTGGCAATACTGCAAACTCCTGACAGACTGTGATCCTATCACCCAGGGGCAGTGGCAGGGATGTGTTAGTAAATGTGCTCTGTGAAAAACCAAATATACAACACATACTTTAAAATTTGATCTGCATTATTAACATTTTGGTTATCACTTTCTTAAGTCTAGACAATCAACAAAACACAAACAGTAAAGCCCTGATTTGTAGTTTGCTGATTTCTGTCCTAGGCATGAATCCCCACACTGAAGATTTAACAATCTGCGTTAGCTGGCCCCTGCATACCCCTGCTATCACTCCTACCACAGAAACATCCACAGTGCCTTGAATAAAGTTCTGAACAAAGTAGATACTTTATAAATTGGGCAGAAAACATTTACACAACCTCTATGCTGTTGAAATTTTAAGTTGTTCATTTACTTGTCTTTTAGAATGAACTTTGCATTTCAATAAATATGCCTGGAGTCAGCAAGCCGCACGATAGATATATGACAACCTGGAAATGTGCATATTCTAGATATTATTTATTTTTAATTATTTTTTTAAATTAGGAAATTATTTTATTTCCCTCCCACCTCATTTCTCCCCTACTGAAAAAAAAGAAAAAACAAAACTCTTGTAACAAATCAGTATAGTCAGGCAAAACAAATTCAACATTGGCCATCGCTAAATATTATTTGTAATGGGTGCTTTCTGCACATACAAGATTTCTGTCAGTCAACTCAAAAGAAACTCTACAATGAATGGAATGAGATATCTCCTAAGTACCCTGGAGAAAATTAACAGAATAAGATGCAATCAAAGATGATTAAAACCACAGAATCAGTAATTCTGATTACAAGAACAAATCTACAGGAAGAAAGTGTTGCCCTTAATTAAATGCTTAGATGTCTCTACCTTTATAGGCATTGAATCTAATTCCATTTGACTTGGGTATAGGAGCAGTCACACAATAAGTCTTCCTGATTAATTTTACTTTGATTATTACTGCTAAGGAGAACAAAAATCTCCAGCATAAAATGAAGAAATTAACTCAAAAGAAGGACCATGTGCAAAAATATTAAATAGTTACTGGGTACATATAAATGTGTCTAGAGGACATCATTCTTATTTATCCTTCTACCAATATCATTAGCTGACTTAGTTGTATATCATCATTGAGACATCTAACAAAAAATGCAACTGTGTGGTATGCCTTGTTGGTTGGTCTGATGATGATGGACAGTTGCTCAGCCATCCAGTAACAGAGGATATGAAAAGACTGAAAGCCATCAGGGAGGTAAGTGATGGAATGGACAGACAGCATGCTGGACCTAGAGTCAGGAACACCTGAGTTCAAATGTAGGCTCAGACACTTAATAGCTATGTGATCCTGAGCAAATCACTTAACCTCTGTCTGTCTCAATTTCTTCACTTATTATATGGGGATAATAATAGCATCTACCTTCCAGGATTATTGTGAGGCTCAAGTGAGATAAAATGTGTGAAGAATTTAGCATAGTGCCTGGCACATAGTACACACTTAATACTTATTTCATTCACTTATTTCTTCCTTCTGGGATAATAAGAAGAAACTCTTTGGAAGCAATTTCAGTATACAGCCAATTTGTTTAACCGAAGTGGCCTATTCTACAGAACTTCCCTTGACCCACTCCCTCAATGGTTCTGCCTCCGCTGGGAGCCTTCAGGGAGTCATCAAATTTGTGTAACATAGAAGAAAACTGTATGAGTGGTGGTGCCTTCCTGGGAAATACAAGAGCGACAGCTGTCCACAAAGCTTAATCCTTTGACTACCGCCTAGTATTTGCCTTGTCAGCTCAAAAGCATTTAAGGGGAATAGGGAGAGAAGAGACTTAGCATAGGGACTTATTCTGCCCACAGTAATGCTCCAAATGGTCCCAGACCATTCAACATGTCTTCTTTATGGACAATAGTAGGTTACTCAATTTTTTTACGGAGTATTAGAGACAGAAAAGCCCTTAGTCCGACCTTTTCATTTCAATGATGAGAAAACTAAGACTCAGAGAAATTAAATGACTTGTCTGAAGTCATAAAGCTAAACTATGATTTAGTTAAGACAAGAGCCCTGCTCTACTGACTCTAAGTCCTATGTTCTTTCTGCTACATTGTGTCAAGGTGCAATAGGCCCTTTCTTCTGCAAGTAGCTGAAGGAAGTTAGTAGAGTAAAAACCCTTCAGAAACATTTGTTTAAATGACTGAATGGAAGGAGGCTGGGCAATAATAATCACAAAACCTTCTAGTTTCATTTACAAGGAAATCATACTGCAAAGCCTAGAAAACTTGCAAATGTTAGGGTTTTGTTTTGGTTTGGTTTTTTTAGGTTACTAGCAAATTCAGATCCTAGAAGCATTTACAAAAGTCTGGGTAAAATTTGGAAACCTCCCCCATCTCTATCTAATTATACAGCCTCTTATGCTAAAGTGATTCTGAGAGCCAGAGAAAAGAAACTGATTACATTATACAGAAGCTGTCCAAATATCTATTATTCCCCACACAGTGTGTGCTTGGTCAGAGTTATATTATTAGTTTCATATTTAATTTCTGGTGATTGGTCTACTTGGGATCTCTGAGGTTGAATAAGTAACAAATATTCATATGGGACGAACAAATGTTTCATTTCTCACTGCCAAAAGACAGGGAAGGATTCAGCCTAGATAATCACCTCCAAGATAAATGAGATTTGGCTTTAGCAGCAAGAAAAAGTCTGATTAGATAGGAATCTTGTATCCTGGTAAAGGTGTGATTCCAAGGGTTTGGGAAGTTTAGCCCTCCCCAAAAAAATATTATCCCCATACCCTAGCTCAGAAATTCTAAGGAGAAACTCATACCTTTGGCTTAAGATTTCTATCCCTTCCTGACAGAATTAATGTATTAGTTTTTAACAGTTGTCTACAGCTCAGGGTGAACCCTTCACTCCACGAACATTTATTAAAGGTCTTCTATCTGCAATTCACATACAGAGGATGGATAACAATGGGTAAGAAAGAGTCCCTGACTTCGAGGAGCTTATAATCTAATAGGAGGTGGTAAAAGGTGTAAAGAAATACAAATTTACTTGGGATAAATATATATGAGAAGCAGTGATGAAGTTACTAGTGACTGAGGGAAACAGGAAGCCTTAATTGAGGAAATGGCCTCTGAACCTGGATTATCCGGATCTTCTGCTGACAGTAAATTTTGTTAAGGCAAAGGTAGCAGAGGGCAAAGGACAGTGTATGTCTGAAGGGGTTGGAAGAAGGGGAGATGAAGCATGTGTGAAGGGCACAAAAAGAGGAGGCTGAACATGCAACATTTTGGCCTAGGGCAGGTCCTAGGGAGCACATATACTTTAAATATCAATAATAATCGCCATTTATCTAGCACTTTAAAGCTTGCTCTATACTCAACATTAAATAGTTTGAAGCTCACAACTCTGTAAGGTTGTTTGTATCCTCATTTTAAAGAGATAGAAACTGAGTTTCTGAGAGGTTAAGTGCTTAACCATAGTCACTCAGTGGCAGTGACAGAATCTGAACTCAGGTCTTCCTGATTCTGTGCTCCACCTGCCCCCCATACTATCCACTCCATAACACTTTAAAATCCAGATTTTATCTAAAAAGTTATCTTACAGCAATGTCTCAATTTCTCAAATATTCTTCATATCTTTCGAAAAATCAAGCAGCATATTTTTCTAAGGGTGTAATTTCTTTGCATTTCCAAGTGAATTTAAAAAATCAGATTTGTAGGGAAATTAGGAAACCAACTAAATACTGCAGGGAAGGCTATGGTCTGTGCAGTTACACAATAAATGTCAAGGCCTTAAACATCTTCAGTCTTGTCATTTTGATGCAGGGCAGTCTCGCTAATACTGAACATTTGGTGGTAGTATTTCCACAGCATTTTCTATAAACTCCTAGTGGTCTTAGTTTGAAAATGAACTACATGAATGCCATCACCGATGGACTCTGACAGATATACCAAGGACTGTATGAAAATATGTGGATATATTTTTCAAAAAACCCAACAACTTGCACTCTAAATAATGCAAGCAAGAAAACTGGGACATAAAAAACACCAACTGAAGACCTAATGGTTAAGAACAGTATCTTATTTTCTTTCAAAGTTGCCTTTATCTCTTCAGTTCCTCCCCTTGGACACTCTCTCCTTTGGGGAAAACTGCAATACTGTTGTGTCTCAAGGCTTCCCAGAAAAAAGGGAGAGTTGGGAAAGAGTATTACTGATTTTTCACCCAAAAGAGGAAGACTTTCATGATGTAAAGAAAAGAGAAGCAGGAAGAAAGACACTGCAAAACTGCCAGTAGCTAAGGAAAAGAGAGCATTGTTTTGATTGTAGATAATTGTTTTCATGTCATTTCTCCCATTGGACTGTGAGCTCTTAGACAGCAGAGATTATTATTTGTCTTTCTTTGTATTATCAGCCCTTAGCACAGTGCCTGGCACATAGTAGGCACTTAATAAAATGCTTATTGACTGAATGTTCAAAAAGAGAAAAGCACAAAGGAACGGCTTGGCAGGTAGGCTCAGAATCTGGAATTGGTTCACAGTGTTCAGGAGTGTGTCTCAAACGGGAATCGAAGGCCTGAAAGAGAAAGATTAGTTTTCCCACAATAATTGAAATACTCTGGAGGAATAAGGAGAGTGTCAGGAAGAGCAAAAAGCAATTAGAATAAATCCGCAAGTATTTATGGAGTGTCTGCCGTGTGGAAGGCCCCATATGAGCGTTGCAGGGAGATATGGTACAAACATGGTCCCTGCTTTCTAAGACTTTCAGTGTAGCTGTGTGTGTGTGTGTGTGTGTGTGTGTGTATGTGTGTGTGTGTTTGTGTGTGTGTGTATGTGTGTGTGTTTGTGTGTGTATGTGTGTGTGTATGTGTGTATGTGTGTGTGTGTTTGTGTGTGTGTATATGTGTGTGTGTGTGTGTGTTTGTGTGTGTGTTTGTGTGTGTGTGTGTGTACTCACCAAGCTAGATATCATATCACAGAGAGTCTCGGTAAAATAGGAAGAATAATTAATTAGGATGATGGTCTCAAGTTCATATGATATGAGAATTTGTAGAAGTAACCTAGGATGTTTAGCCTGGGAAAAAAGAAGACAGGGTAGGCATGACAGCTGTCTTCACATATTTGCTGGGCTAGCATCTATAAGACGGAAAAAAAAAACCATTTTACTTGGTCTCAAAGAATAGAACTAGAAGTAGTGGATAGAAATTGCATAGAGGCAAATTTAGGTTTGACGAAGGAAAAAGTATGCAGATCTATCCAAATATGGAATATGTTGCCTTGGAAAGTAGTGGATTCTCCTTTGTTAGAGGCTTTCAAGTAAAGGCTGGATGAACAACAGTTAGATATACAGTAGAGGGGATTTTTTTCAGGTATGAGATGGAGTAGATCAGTGGTCTTCCAAGTGGCATGAATGTACCCAAAAGATGTGTGAGACAATCCCAGAGAGTATACCTTACACTGTACAGGACCAACCAATAAGAAGAAAGAATACGTTCTACCTTTACAGTGGGATATTCCTTAAAAACAAGCCCATCTCTTCTTTCACCGGGGACACTTGCCACCTGACTGGGGAGCAGAGTATGCTTATATTGTTGGCGGGGGAAGAGAGAGAGAGAGAGAGAGAGAGAGAGAGAGAGAGAGAGAGAGAGAGAGAGAGAGAGAGAGAGAGAGACAGAGAGACAGAGAGAGAGACAGAGAGAGAGAGAGAGAGGAGTTCTCAGTAGTATCCTTGCAACTACTGCTTGTACCCAGGTCATGGTTATAACCATTCCAAGTGGTCAATGGCTGGCCTACTCCATTTTAGTAGGAACATCTGATCCCCTGGCCCCATTCCTGGCTCCAGTTGAGATTGAGTTGACCTTGTTTCTTGGCATCTTCTCTACTGGAGAGATTTAACTATGGAGAATACAGCAGCCAGTTAGCTCTGTTGTTCCTGACTGGCAGCACTACTCCTGTTTGTCTAGCAGGGTCCCCACTGATGCCTCTCCTCCTTTTCTTCTCTTCGCCCACCGATGCTTGCTTATATGGTCCTATCTAAAGAAGAAGTTGGCAGCAAGGGGAGAATTTATAGAATTGGAAGTCTGAGAAAGAGAAGAAATAACTTTGGAAATTCCATTTGATTCAGAACAAATGCTTGTTGGAATGAATTGTCCTAGGCCCCACCACCCTCAACATAAGGATTCAGGAAAGAAAAAGAGTAACAAGGAGCATATCATCATTGAGGAATGCCTTAGTCATGAACCAATAAGGCAGAGTGGGGACTTTTTTTTAAAAAAAATAAAAGATGGATGTTTGTGAAGACAAATGTAAAACAAATGACCATGAATACAGCTGAATGTCAGAAATACGGAAGTACTAAACATATGCTGAAAAATGCAATGAAAATGTAGTTGTTTAGGGTGGAAAATGGTAGTCTATAGAGTGAAAGTATTAACATTGTCTTTTAAAGGAAAAAAAAACTCTATATAGTGAGTGTCAATATAAGAAGAGATAGGCATAGGTGCATTTGTGAAAAGTAATATTTAAAAATGTGCCTAGTTGTGCCCCTCTGTGTGTTGTACCCAGCACTATTGCTTATGTCCTCTCCTTAGCTTAGTCTTAGTGCTAGCCTGCTGGTCTTTTACATTTAATTGTTCAGTAAATAGGTCATTATGATAAATAATAATAAAATTCCCTTCACATTGCACTTTAAGGCCAACAAAATACTTACCTCACAACAACCTAGTAAAATAGTGCAAGTATTATGACCCCACTTAACAGATGGAAAAACTGAGACTCAGGTGAAATGACTTCCTTATAGTCACAAAGTTACTGTCAGAAATAAGACGTTTCTTTACTTCAAGTCCAGAGCTCTTTTCCATTCCAAAATGTTTTCTTTGTTAAGGTCAGCTTATTATTTAAATAATAAAAAGGAGTATCAACCAGGTTTATATCTTCCAATTTATTTTCCTTTATTTTTGTTTCCTAATTAAATTTTGGCCACTTCTGATAGCATTGTCTTACACTGACACCTACTGGGCAGGTGGGAAAAATAATTGATACCTATCAAGTTGACGTTTATTCTGATTTAAAGTAAATATACACATGTGCGTGCGCACACACACACACACACACACACATACACACACACCTCTCACCTGAGATCACCACATTTTTATAGAGCTCTTTCTGAAAAGTATTAACATTCTGAAGATTTATTTTCCACTGTCTTACTAAACTCTCAGAATATAAGTTCCTTGAGGGTAGAGAACATTTCTAACTAAAATTTTCTAGTCTCCAGTAGCTAATAGGCTGCCATTCAATAAACATTTGAAGATAATGACTTAAGTATTACATTCATTTAATGTGATCTTAAATCCACGTACAATGCTTGTCCAGAATTCTCAGAAATGTTGGGTAGCCCATGGAAAGTGAGCTCTATAATATGGGCAATAAGGATTTACAAGAGACACCATTTGATATATAAGGAATGGTATGAGGGTGGCTACATGTAGACTTGACACATCAGATCAATATATGCCCACACTCCTGGTGCATCTGTCCAGGATTTGATGAAGATCTTTCCAAAATTCAGCAGACACATTCTTCTGGGAAGAGAAATGGCACCTTCCACTCAATGATGAGCATTCTCACACCTGATCATACACTACAAATCCCAGTGACTCTGAAACCCTGCAGGTCATAATCTAAATCCTATTCTTTATCCCCACATCTGATTCCTTGTTCCTATTTCCCTCAACTCTCCCACACTCAATTTCCAAATAAGCATAACCCATCTCTTCTGCTGTGCCCTCTAGAATGCCTGTTCCATAGGTAATACACTTCCCTTCATCCTAAATCTTTTCCTTTCCCACTCCTTCCATCTTCTAGCTATTAGTGAAACTTGGCTTCCTCCTGATGACACAGCTTCCCTGGCCATCCTTTCCAGTGCTGGATATACTTTCACTCATTCCTTTTTGGCTCAATGGTCAAAGCAGGGGAGTTGAAATACTCCTTGTTTCCCACTTCCAGGTTGTCTCCTTATCGCCATCACTCAGTAATCTCTCTTCCTTTGAGGTTCATGCAATTCCTATCTACCACCCAAACAAAATCTGGTAGTTCTGTCTACAGACCTCCAGGACAGTGCCCTTCCTTTCTCAATGAGGTCACTAACCTGTTTCACAATTTTTCTCTCTTCTCCTACTCTTGCCTTCATGCTAGGGGACTTCAAAACCCATTGACTCTCTCTCAAATACCTTATCTACTCAGTTCCTCAACCTACTCACTTCTTATGACCTGATTTTCTACTCCACCTCAGCCAAACATCAAAGGTGGTCATACCTTTGCTCTTGTCATCATCTACAAATGCACCTCTATGTTAAAAAATTTTGAAATCCCATTATTTATTCACAGTCCATTGGTTTTCAACGTCTCTCTCTGCCTTCCCTTACCAAACCTTAGTCTTCATCCACACTGTGGCCTTCAATTTCTCTTGCCCAGGCAATCACCCCTACTTTAACCACTCTCTCCTCTTTTCCCCATCTTTATCCCTTAATGAACCAGTTCAGCTCTACTCTGTCCTCTCTTCTTGAGTCCCTAGTCCTGCTATCATATCACTGTACTCTGCTAAGTCTTAGTCTTGGACTACTCCCACCATCTGCCACATTCTGTCCTATACATATGCTATTCAACAAAGGTAGAGAAAATCATGCAACTCTTCTGATTGGATCCACTAAAAATTTATGCTATGCAACCACAAATGAACACTCATTGATTCTAGGCAATCCTACTCAATCTCCCACGTCAACTCACAATCTCACTCTCTACAGTGACTCTTCCAAATCTTTTCATTCATTCTCAAGCCTTCCATGCCTCTCCCTCCCCCTTGCCCTCATTCCCTCTCACCTAAGAACTTGGCCTTATATTTTACAGGAAAATACTGAGGTCATTCTCCATGAGCCCCCTTTTCTCTTCTCTTCTTCATCTCACATCTCTTACTTGCCTTCTGCCATTATCTCCTCCTTCACCCTTGTCTCACATGAAAAGGTGACCTTACTCTTTATCAAGGTGTATCAGTAAAGCAATAAATAACAATGTAGTTGATAATTGTCAAAATGTTTATATAGTTCTGTATCACAAAGTATATGAGACTCTCCACATAGAAAATAGAAGAAGGAAATCATTTATTCAGACACCAGAGAACCATATCCCATAACCAAATGCTCAGCTCCCACAGCCAGTCAGTCCACTTCATCATAACAGCAAGGAACCCAAAACATTCAATACAGAAAATCACAACATGGAGCCTCAATATCCCGAAACCTCTCAGACCCTCTGCTGGGGTCTTCCCAAAAACAGACTGCCAGTACAGGTGTCACAGTTCGTTCAGCTATCAGAGGTCTACTTGTGTTACCTCAGCTCTAGCCGTCACTACGGCCATTAACAAGCATAACAGCTTTCTCTCTCTCTCAACATTTTTCCTGTGACACAACTTCCTTTTCCTCTCAGGAAGCTCCTCCTACCACATGTGACTTAGGCTTCTTGTGATGTAAGCAGGTCATATGGTCTATTGATAGGTGGGAAAGATCTTCAAATCTAAATTGCTATTACACAAGCCCAACCATTCAATCCTGTCTCCTCCACCAGATTTCCATCTCTGTTATATCCACTCTATCTTTTATTTTCAATATCTCCCTGTCACTCTGTCCCTGCTTACTAGAAACACACCCATGTCTCCCCCATCCTCAAAAAGACATCACTTGATCTTTCCATTCCTGATATCATCCCCTATCTCTTATGCCCTTTGTGGCTACACTCCTTGAAAATGGTGCCCGTAGTAAGTGCTTCCACTTTCCTCTCACTCTCTTCTTAACCCTTTACACCCTACCCTCATCATTCCACCAAAACTGACCTCTTTCCAAGCTACCGGTGATCTCTTAATTGCCAAATCCAGTGGCCTTTTCCCAATTCTTGTTCTCCTTTACCTCTTTGCAGCCTTCGACACGCTTGATTATCTCTTCTCCTTGATACTCTCTTCTCTTTAGGTTTTTGGTACATCATTCTATCCTGGCTCTCCTCCTACCTAACTATTCTTTCTCAGTCTCTTTGCTGGATCTTCATCCAGATCATACCTTCTAATTGTAGGTGTCCCCCACAAGTCTGTCCTGCGCCCTCTTTTCTTCTCTGCTTATACTAATTCACTTTGTGATTTCATCAGTTCCTATGGATTTAATTACCATCTCTAGATTCTCAAATCTATCTTGCCTCAATCTCTCTGCTAACCTCCAAACTCACATCTCCAACTGCCTTTCAGACATCTCAAACTGGATATCCAGTAGACACCTTAAACATAACATATCCAAAATGGAACTCTGAATCTTTTCCCCTAAACCCTACCCCACTCTTAACTTCCCTATTACTATAGAGGGCAACACTATCCTCCCAGACTTAGAGGTTCACAACCTAAGTAACAGCCTCAACTCCTCATATCCAATCTATTGCCAAGAGCCATTGATTTATACCTTTGCAATATCTTTCAAATATGCCCCCTTCTTTCCTCTGATACTGCCAGCACTCTGGTACAGGCCCTTATCATCTCACATTCAGACTATTGTAATAGCTTGCTGGTGGGTGTTCCTGCTTCAAGATTCTACCCACTCCAGTCCATAATCCATTCAGCCACTAAAGCGACTTTCCTAAAGCACAGGTACAACCATGTCACCATCCCCCCCCCAACTCAATGAATTCCAGTGACTTTCTATTGCCTCCAGGATCAAATGCAAAATGGTTTGTTTGGTGTTCAAAGCTCTTAATCACATAACCCTTTTCTACCTTTCAAATCTTCTTATACTTTGGCCTCCTTGGTAGTGAACAAGACATTCCATCTTTCAGCTCAAGGCATTTTCTCTGGCTGTTCCCCAATGTGTGGAACATCATGTCTACCTACTAGCTTCCTACAAGGCCTAATTAAAATCCCACCTTCTAAAGGAAGCCCTTCTCAACTTCCCTCTCCCTTAATTCTAGTACTTTCCTTCTTTTAATTGTTTTCCTATTTATCCCATGCATAGCTTGTTTGTGCATATTTGTTTGTTTATTGTCTCCCCCATTAGATTTTGAGCTTCTTGAGGGCAGGGTCTTGCCTTTTACTTCTCCTTTTTATCCCTAGTGCTTAGTATAGTGCATGTCACATAGTAGGTGACTAAATAAGCGTTTATTGACTGAAAATCTCTATACATTCAAAAGTAATCTCATCCCATCTTCTCCAGCAGATTGCCCCCTCTATTATCCTCACTCTTTCACTAATCTTCAATTCCTCCCTGTCTATTGGCTTGTTTCCCTAATGCCTACAAATGTGTCTTTGTCTCCCCCAGCCTCAAAAAAACCTTTACTTTATCCATTCATCCTTTCTAGCTATGGTCCTAAGTCTACAAAGGTACCATCAGTTCCTTCTTGTTCTCTTAACTTTCTGCAGTCTGCCTTTCAACTTTATCATTCGACTTGAAACTTCCAAAGTTATGAATGATTTTTTAATTGCCAAATCTAATGATAACCTTTTCTCAGTCTTCATCCTTCTTGACCTCTCTGAAGCCTTTGACAACTATCTCCCTCTCCTCTCCTTGACATTTTCTTCACTCTAGGTTTTCATGACACTACTCCATCCTGGTTCTTCAGCTACTTGGATAACAGCTTCTTCTCAAACTTGTTTGCTAGATCTTCCCATTAAAGTATCCCCCAAGGCTCTGTCCAGGGTTTTCTGCTCTTTTTTTCTCTATACTGTTCTGCTTAGTGATCTCATCGGCTCCTGTGGACTCAATGGCCACCTGCATGTAGATGCTTCTCAGGTCTTTTTACACACCTTAACCTCTTTCCTGACTGCCTTTCTCATAGTTCCAATTATTCAACATCTCAGAAATAGATGTCCTAGAGACATCTTAATATCAACATGTCCAAAACTAAACTCAGTATCTTTTCCCCCAAACCTTTCCCTCTTCCTAACTTCTCTATTGTTATCAATGGTGTCATCACCCTCCCAGACACCCACGGTCACAATTTAAGTGTCATCCCCGACGCTTCGCTCTCTCTCACCCATCATATCCAGTTAGCTTCCAAGTCCTATTGATTTGACCTTCACAATATCTCTCCTCTACAAACCTTTCTTTCCTCTGGAAATGCCACCACCATAGTGTCTTTATCACCTCATGGATGGACATAAAACAATTTATTGGTTAATCTTAATGCCATAAGTCTCTTCCTACTCCACTCAACTGTCAAAGTGATCTTCCCAAAGTGCAGGTCTGAACATTCCACACTCTCTTCAATGAACTCATGGCACTCCCCATTACCTCTAGGATCAAATATAAAATCCTCTATCTTTTACAACTTGACCTCTTCTTATCTTTCCTGTCTTCTTACTCCCTAATCTCCTTATTTACTTATGATAGATTAACACTGACTGTCTTGCTGTTTCTTGCACTCCAATTCCATGCATTTTCATTGGCTGTTCCTCATATTTGTAATACTCTCCCTACCTGTTTCTGCTGCCTGGCTTTCCTGGCTTCCTTTCATTTTCAGCTAAAATTCCACCTTCATAAGAAACCATTCCTAGTCCCCCTCCCCCCCACATTAATGCCAGTGTCTTTCTTCTGTGATATTCTCCAATATATCCTATATAGATCTTGTTTGTAGATGGTTGTTTACATGCTGTTTCTTCCGTTAGACTGTAAACTCCTCAATGGCTGTTTTTACCTTTCTTTGTATTCTCAGCATTTAGCACAGTACCTGACACATTATGGGTATTTAATAAATGCTTACTGACTTGACTTGTATTTATTCTACATATACTTATTTAGATGGGTACAATTGTTTCCCACATTAGAAAGTAAGCTTCTTGAGAGCAAGGCCTGTTTCATTTTTGTTTTCACATTCCCAAGACCTTGTGTAGAAGTGTCTGGCCTATGATAGATGCTTAATGAATGCTTGCAGACTTAAATTGTATTTATTTCGTATATAATGGAGGCTTTGGAGCAGTCCTGAATAACATATAGCCCACAGGCCACTTGTGGCTGGCCAAAGCAGCTCATGGTTAGTTTGTTGTGCAGGCCCATTTTACATCCTCTATATTTTTTACTGCCCATCTGAAATCCTTTGGCAGGCCTCAAGTGGAGCACAGGCCATATGTTGTGCAAGTCTGCTTTGGAGCATGTCCAGATTACCTAACATGAAGGCACCATTTTTCTGGAGAAGACATCTTTTCCCTACTGAATAGGTGGGAGGAGTCTTAAGAGTGCCAGAGAACCCTGGGGGAGATGCAACATCCCTGGCCTTCATGCAATGAGGGCTAAAGTCATCATTGTTACATGTGTATGTGTGTACGTATGTATATATATACACACATATACGTATACATATATACACATATATCATCTTCCACATTAAAATATGGTTTTATTGAAAGCAGAGACTGTTTAATAATACTTGCTCATTGGACTTGCATTTATTCTGTGTATATAAGTATATTGTATAGGTATACATGCATATGTATATATATAGTAATTGCAATCACTATATATACAATATATACATTATATACATATATACAGTATACATTACAATATATAAATATATAATAAATAAAAAAGATATTATATTATTGTCTCTCACATTAGAATATAAGTTACTTTACTACATATGTAGTCTTACATATAAGTTCCCTGAGAATAGAGACTGGTTCGTTTTCATCTTTATATTCCTAGCATCTAGTACATATGGTACCGCACCTGGCATGTGGAAGGCACATGGATTGAAAGCTGGTTCCTTGTCTGATTGCAATGTCTTCTTTCTGGGTAATACATTCAGTTTCATTTCTCCCCCACCCTCATTGTCCCTCATTGTGGGCTGAAAAACTAATGTCCGTGGCATTAAAGTTATATGGCTTGCTAACAGGAGCAAAGTGAAACTAGGTGGATAAATCTAGTGAGATTCTAGTCTCTAATATCTCACATCTTACCCCTCACATCTTACAACTGGCAGTGTGCCACAAGGCTTGTCCACATTTGGCCAAGAGACTGCCAAAAAGATGAGAAAGAACTCTTCATCTTTTTTCAAGTATGTACTGAGGGAAAGGATAATTTTTGTGGCAACCTACCAGAGACTACCATGTTTACCTTCCTGACAGGACCAAGTAATACAAAGTGTAATTTGATCCCCAACCTAGATGAAGAAGTAAAAGGGCTAGAAGAACAAAGCTTTATTTGTCAGGTTGTCTGAGAGAATCCATGTTGTTCAATAAAACAGAAGAAGAGCTTTAAAGAGGAAGCAAAGAAGAAAAAGCAAAGAAGCAAAAAAGAAAAAAGAAGAGAAAGAAGTACATGGGAATTTTCAACTGCATTAGGAGGTTGGAGGGAAGATTTTGAACCAAAGAAGGAAACATATGTAGTAAAGTAATTGGTGTGAGCTTCATCCTATTGAGTAGAGAGCTGGACCATTTCAGTGGGGCCTCTTTGGCTCTGAGAAAGTCTGATGTGGATCTCTTAGTAGTAGCAGGGGAGATGTCATATAGTCATAAAAGAAACAAATAGCAGTGGTTGGTGACTGCTTGCTGAAGTATTTGGACAACAATTGGTTGACCTTACATTAAAAAAAGAGGTATCTGCTCTCTTCCTGGTATTTGGCAGAGAAACCCCCTAGACTCGTCAAAGATGACAACTTTCCACTCACTCCTGGTGATTCATATAAGAATCAATGATCTCATCAGAAGCAACCCTGAAAGCCTTGTTAATCCCCAACTTATTCTGCCGATGGAGAGCAAAAAAAAAAAACCTGTGAAGGCTAAAGGGCACAGGTGGCATTTACAGTACTCTGACCATTTGACGGTAAAAGATTCAGAAGAAAAGGGGAGATTTGAGACGTGAATGGGGATAGATATTGAATTAGTTTGGTCTTTTTCTAGATTTTTAAAACTTATTTTCCAATTCGTCTCATGGATGCAAATTTAACCTCAGGTTTTTATTAAGTATTTGACCCTGGCAAGTCCCTTAACCTATCTGTCTCAGTCTCCTTATCTGTAAAATGGGGATAATAGTAGCACCTGCCCCTCAGAATTATTGTGAGAATAAAATGAGATCATATTTGTAAAACACTCTGCAAACTTTAAAGAGCTATACAAATGCTATTGTTGTTATCCCAATATATGGAACATTTAAAAGTCTTATGTAATTTGTAAATAAGTAAATAGATATTCCTATAATTACTCCATTTTCTAGAACCTGATCTAGCCTCAAAATAACCCTCATCTCTTCTGGACCCACTCAGATACTTTGAAAAAGCACCCACTGAGGCTTTTCTCTTCTCTTTGCATATTAAATTTGCAATTGTTTAAGATAATCATTTTGAGGTTCTGGTTGACAATTGTTTTTACTGTTATCTAAAACAATCTTTTAAAGAGATTGTTATCAATAGCTTTTTCCTCACCGTTTTCTAAAATAACCACTAAGTAGCTGATAAGAACAGTCTCAGCACAGGTATTACTCATTTTACAGGGAAACTAAATAGTAACTCTAACTTTCATAATTCAATAGCGGTACTACCCATTATATAAATTTTCATACAGCGTATATACCATATATTTTTGACCAAGGGGACCCTTTTCCTCTTGCTGAACAATACGAGAGGGAATGGTACTTCTTCTTTTTCATGCTCCCAGCAAGAAAAAATAAAAAAATTTTGTGCTTGTCTGATTTGTTTTAACAGGAATTTTTTCATTCTGTTAAACTAGTCTAAATTCAAAGAAGAAGGTTCACAAACTGATGATTCCTCTTACACAGAGACGTGTTTCCTCTCAAATGAGCACATCATTTGAGACTTGGTCAGCTCTCTCTTAGACTTCCAACAAGGAAGGAAAAGGGATTTATCCTCCTATCACTCCAGTGGCAGTGTCCCAGAATTCTAGCACATGGCAATGTGAACATGACCTTTTTTGTTTTTTGACTTAGAACTGGAAAGGACCTTAGATCACTTCAACCAACCTCAACTTACTTTCCCTCAGAATTGTAGAGGCAGTCCAGAACCCCGAGCCCCAAAACACTAAGAACAGAAGCACTACCCAGGACCCTGGCTCTGCTTCTAGCCTCTCCAAAATTATTATCCAGGGGAACAGCCCATGTGAAGGCAGGACCCCCATCATTCTTGCTATCACCAATGCCAACCACCACAACTCCCTCCAAAGGGAAGGCAAGCCAACATAGCTGAAGTTTTAAGATCCTCGCCAGGAGTGATAGGAGGACTCATGTGTCAGCTAGGCCTTGACCACCACTTTTCCTCAGATTCCAGTGGAGATAGCACAGGAGCCCTAGGAATAGCAATGCCCCCTCAGGCCACTGGTGCTACTTCCAACCTGGCTCTGAGGCCATTATCCAAGAGACTAGTCCTTGTGAAGAAGTGGCTGTGGGACTACCTCTGCTGGTACTGCTGCCCTGGCTTCTCATCAGCTTTGGCTACTGTGTTTGCCCCCAAAGTCATTGGCATTTTCAAATGGTTAGAAGTAAAAAACAGATATGGTTTTATCAATAAAATACTTTTTTAATCAATAAAAAGGACACTGAACTATGTCCAAAAGGCTATAAAACTATGGATACCCTTTGACCCAGCAATACCACTACTAAGTCTGTATCCCAAAGAGATCAAAGAAAAAGGAGAAAGAAATGTATGCAAAAATATTTATAGCAGCTCTTTTTGTAGTGGCAAAGAATTGGAAATTGAGGGGATGCCCATCAATTACGGAATGGCTGAAGAAGTTGTCATATATAATTGTGCTGAAGTAATATTGTGCTAAAAGAAATGATGAGCAGGATGCTTTCAGAAAAATCTGGGAAGACATATATGAACTAATGCGAAGTGAAGTGAGCAGAACCAGATCACTGCACACAATAACAGCAATATTGTGCCAGGATCAACTATGACTGACTTAACTACTCTGATCGATACAATGATCCAAGGAAGTTCTAAAAGCCTCGTGATGAAAAATGTGGTCTACCTCCTGAGAGAGAACTGATGAAGTGTGAGTGAGAATTAAAATATTTTTTTTCACTTTCAAAAAGAAATGACATTAGAGAAGATTCATTACCATCTGCCTTTCTACTGTACCCTAAAGACAACTAGGCCTTTCCATTTCCCTTCAAGTGTACCATCTTCATTAAGTTCCTTGAGAGCATAGACTGTTTTACTTTTCCATTTCATTTCCCACTATGTGGCCCATAACAAGCACTCACTGTTTTATCACATTCATTGACTGAAATGCTCAGCTGATCTCTGATATCATCAATATGTAGGTTTCCTCCAATTATGCAAATTGCAACCCATCCATGCATGTCTATCATGTGTGCATTTTCTTCCGCAAATTTCCCATAAGGAGTCCATCCAATGTGCTAGAATTGTTCTTCACTTTGCCTTGATACTCTAAAGTTACCAGTGTAGCACTTGACCTATCTACCTATTATCCTTTGCCCTTGTTATGTGACCAGTTCATCTTCTTTTTCTGTCATACATTTCCCTGATGACATTCTTTACTCCCATTCTTCTTTAATTATTTGTTATACACTGCTACCTGCTCTGTGATACTCATTTTCCATTTTTCAGAGATTGCAGATATCATAGCCATACAAAAACACTGGTCAAATTTTAAGATTAAAAAGATGATTATTTCTGAGAGATGTTTGAGCTTACTAAAGAGTAACTTTGTGATTTCTGGATGTCTATGCTCCAGTTTAATTCTGGGCCAACTCATTGTCCTAATGACTGACTAACTCTCTTTTTCTCTGTCTTTCAAACACACATACACACACACACGTATATACAAATATACACACAGAAAAAGACAGACAAGTTCTATAGGTTGCTTATACAACTGTACATCAAAATCTAGAAAATAAACATTCTTTATCTGCTTTTTTCCCCATGTGGATGATAAAGCCAAAATATTTGCGTGGTTGCAGATACCTTTCAGGAGGTTATTCCATGTCTGTGGGCTTCATGCAACCAGAACAATCTGCAAACGGAAACATTTTCGAGACTTCAAAATGCTCAATTTTGACCGAGTGCCAGATTACTTCCACAACGGTGAAATAAGAACACTGATGGCCAGCGTATTTTTCCTTTCTTTATGTCTTTCCTGATTTATGTGATTAGGAGTTTGTTGAACAAAGTTATTTTTGTTGTTATATCTTTCAAGGAATCATGCATGGTTTTGATATATAAAGGGGGGAGAGACTTTGTTAGGAGAAAGCCTTGTAAGGTGGTATTTTGCTCTGAGGAATCAATATGCTTTTTTATAATTAGCAAAAAATAATCATAGCATTAGAGTCTTAGTGTAGTAGCTCTATTTTCTCTGATGGTGACAACAGTTTGCCATAAAAATATTTTCCATATTTCTTCTGTTTGTTGCCCTCTTTCCATTTTCATCCTTAAGTGACTTGTTAACTAGCAGCTACTAAAAACAGATGAGAATCACTGCTAGATATTGTACTGATGAATTTTCTGAACTCATATATGTTTTACTATTTATATTATTTTAGTCAGAAAAACTATTGGAATAAGGGATGTACACATATGTGTATTTCTTTACGGGGCAGCTAGGTGTCACAGTGGAGCGAGCACCAGCCCTGGAGTCAGGAAGACCTGACTTCAGATCTGTCCTCAGACACTTACTTGCTGTGTGATTCCAAGCAAGTAATTTAACCCTGTTTGCCTCAGTTTCCTCATTTGTAAAATGAGCTGGAGAAGAAAATGGCAAACCACTCTAGTATCTTTGCCAAGAAAACCCCGGACGGGGTCACAATGAGTCCAACACTACTGAAATGATTGAACAACGTTTCTTTATATGGTTTCTTTGTATTCTCCTGTGATTCCTTACTAAGAAATGGCCCAGAATTTCTAAACTTGACCCAGTTTCTCCTCAATTACGTTGTTTAACAAAAGCTATGAGTTAACCAGTTAATAACTCATTTAAAGGTCTCCTCTCCCATCCTTGACTTGAACAGATAGTGACAGGGTTACTCCTAGAGAATATGGGACCCCTGCAAATATTTTTATATGTCAATACAAATTTTAAAATGTATTACAAAATGGGACCATGTGACATAATAAGCACTGATGACGATTTAGAACAAGTAGCTTACAACATTCACCTTTTCATAAGACGTATTGTGATGAGCTGAGACAGCATTCTAAATTGGTATTACTATAGGGTGTTTTTAAAGTCTGGACACATAGGCAAAAATGCCTATTTTCAAGAAATGAAATAAACGAAATTTTCAACGACATTTTATTTAATTGGAATATCAACAAATAACATCTTCAATATGATTTCCGTCATTTGTGATGCAAAGGTTGATGTGCTTTGGAAGATTCACATGAACTCGATGCAATAACTCCACATTGCCACCAATTTTAGCACATTCACTCTTTATGTGTTTATGTTTTCAATCAAGTGTATCGAATCTGTGATTTTCATTGAACACGCCTTCTCCTTTAGCATACCCCAGAAAAAGAAGTCAAGGGGGCTAAGGTCTGTTAATACTCCAAATATTTTGAAATCTGCATTTTTGCCTATGTGTCCAGACTTTAAGGATGCCCCGTTTTGCAGTCCATTTGACCATTTGTGTTACAATTCCATGCCTAGTCCAGGTCCTCTTTGTCACTTGCCAATGGCCTTGGTCCCCATTATATCCAGCTCTTCCCTTCTTCAATTCATCTTCCATACAGCTGCTAAATTGATTTTCATAAAGCACAGGCCGAATTGCATCATTCTCTTCCTCAAGAAGCTTCAGTGGCTCTCCATGGCTTTTAGGATCAAATACATAAAATCCTCTATTAGGCATTTAAAGTCTTTTGCTCTTTGGTTCAAGCCTACCTTTCTAGGCTGGCATTCTGGGCCATCACCAGGCTTCTTGACTTTTCTCCTGCCACTGGATTCCAAAGACTCTTGAGGAGACAGTGAGGCTGGTGACATTTCACAGCTCTACCTCACTTAAATCCCTCCTGATATCATTGGTCCTCTTCCAGAAAGAAGGACAGATAACAAAAACGACATCTTTCTAGGCTAATTACGCAGCACTTTTCCTCAGGTACACACTGCCCCAGTCACACTTACTGGTCCCCATGCATAACATTCCATTTCTTTTCTCTGTGTCCTTCCCCATGCAAAAAGTTCTCTCCCCTTGTTATTCCCTCTTGAGCCCTTAGTAGCCCTTAAGCAACGGCTCAACTGCCACCTCCTTCAAGAGGCCTTTCCTGATCCCCCCAGTTGTTAGCCTTGCTCTCAATCACTGTGCATTTATTTTGTATTTTGCTTGTATTCACTCATCTGTGAACACATTGACAACCCCCTAGTAAAATGCAAGCTTCTTAAGGACAGAAACTGTATCATTTTTGTATTAGTATCTCTTGCATCCAGCAGGGTACTTGACACATAATAGGCTCTTTCTAAATATATGATTATTGATTGGGCACTGACACTATGAAGCCTGCTCTCATGGTGCTTACAAGTTATGACATGTTGTAACATTGTTATGCAGCTGCTGTGGAGGTGTAAGGCCAACAACACCAGCACACAGGAGTGCTGCTAGCACAGATGCTTTGATATGCTTTTATAAGGAAAGCAACTTTAAGGGGTTTACAATCTCACCTTAATTAAAAATACATAAACATTCACTTAGTTCAGGGGGAAAAGTCAGCACCCTGAACTTCAGAGAAAACACAAACAGAAATTACGAGCAGAAATTATTTAAACAGAGCAAATAACACAAATAAGCAGACAGGGCTTCTGTCCATAGCAATACATGCATAGTTAACAGAGAGAGAAGCACCAATATCTGGGTTTTCAAAGCCAGGGGCTCTTTAACAGCTACCCAGAGTCTTGTCTGGCCAAAGTGATGAACGCTCTTCCAATGAGTGAACCCCCAAAGCAAAATGCTAACCTCAGAGTATATATACACTTCTTCAGGGTCAGCCCACAGGGAGCATCACAACCATGTGACTCAAACCCATGTGACTTAGGCTTTCTTGTGACTTAAGCAGATCATCAAAGACTCGATTCAATCAAAGGCTTAATTGAAGGCACTGGTTGCCTTAGTACTGAGAAGCACTCCAACAGAAAAAAACAGCAAAAAGTCCCACTTTGCTTGTCATTACACACGTACATAAATAAATAGAATTCAGTCCTTAGTCTTATGACACGTGAAAGATGGAGATATAAAAGAGCTCAAGGAAAATTTAAGTGGGAAAAAACTTACATCAAGGAGATCAGGGAAGAAATGGCATTTAAGGTGAACCTTGAGGGAAAAGAAGGTTTTGGAGAAGATTGGGGTGAAAAAGAAGCACATTCCAGGCCGGGAGAGCGGGCTATGTAACTACACAGAAGGAGAAGATAGCAGAAAGAATTTGGAAAATAGCTCCTAGTTCTGCCTGTCTGGAATATAATTGTATAAAACCAGTTGTCTGAACAAAATGTAATGGTAGCAATATAATATTCAAAGTATTGTATGGAATGAAATAACTCCACCAAAGAAACCATGTAAAAGAGCTGGCCTTGGAGCTATGAAGACCTGGGTTTCAAGTCTACCTCTGACACATAGACTCTGTAATCCTGGGCAAGTCAAAACCTCTCAGTGCTCTACGTAACCCTCTTAAGTCTGTAAATTGCAGAGAAGATGGCAGCCTACATTGGTAGAGGGAATTTGCTCTCTTTGAGCTACCTATGTCAATGAACTCACAGGTTCAGTCCCTATTCTACAAGTGATTATTCCAATTAATATTAAAAAGTTCACTGACATGATTATTGGTGTCTTGTGTATCTTTCAATTAAGTAGCCAAAAGAATTCACATGCTTGGCTAACTATATAGGTCAAATTAACTAATTAATCACTAATATAATTATATATGTCTTCCCTATGTGCCACCACATATATAGGTTTTTAAAAAGCATATTTAATCACCATTCTTACTAAAAAATTAATATTTTATGATAACAAAAAGTTTTTTGCCCCATTAATAAATAAAATATTTTAAAATTGTTTGCCTTTATCTCCTTTTTAATGTCTGTTTTTGTGTATGTTTCATAGTATGATATATTAGTCCGTTATTGGTAAATAATTTATAAATACACACAATATTTACTGATGAGGGTACACTGTTAAAATAGATTGGAGACAAAGGGCTAATGATAAAGCACATTATCCACCTCCAGAGAAAGAACTGATATTGTTTAAATCCAGACTGAAGCGTGCTATTTTTAATTTTCTCTCTTTCATTCTTTTTCTTTTATTCTAGTCTTCTTGTACAAAATGACTAATATGGAAATGTTGTACATAATTGCACATGTATAACCTATATCTGATTGCTTACCATCTCAGGGAGGGAGAGAAGGAGAGATGGAATTTGGAACTCAAAACGTTATTAAAAAAATGCTAAAAATTGTTTTAACATATAATTGAGGGGGAAAATAAAATATATTTTTTTAAGAAATAGATTGGAGAACTCTGACCTAGGGCACTGAGAGGTTTAGTGACTTGCCCATGGTCACATATGTCAAGGACCACCTTTTCCAAGACAACCTGCCTTTTGTACTTCTTTCCATTGAACTGAAATTTGCCTCCTTACAGATTATACCCACTACATCTAGTACCTGGCCCCACACCCCAAGCAACAGATAACAAAAAAGTGTGTTTCTAAATCCAAATTTTATTTCTAAGGTTTCAGACATCACTATCATTGAGATGTCTAGTCGAGGTGACCAAATAGTGAGGATGCTAGATTTGGAGTCAGGAAGACCTAAATTAGAATTCTGCTGCAGACACTTACTGGCTATGTGATCCTGGGCACTTCCCCTTTCTCTTTCTCAATTTCCTCCACCTGCCTCGCAATATTGGGTAGGATATTGTGAGGATCCAAAGTGAAGCTCCTCGCCAGCCTTGAAGTGCTATGGAAATGCTTGTCGCTTTTATTGTTTTGTCTCCTCTGTATATTTGGTCCCATCCCATGGCATTTGGGGTGGGAGGGAAAGAAGCACTAGGAAAAAGAGCACATCATTGACGGGCTGCTCATCCCCTTACCCACTTAATCCTGCTGGTGGAGAGAAGGCCCAGGTTGTCTTTGGTCATGTCCATTTTTCACTGTCACTCAGAGGATGTCAAGAATGATCCTAACGGTCACCTCCATAGTGTCCTGGTGACCCGGGGCAAGGCAGCCCTTCATCACAGGGAGGACTCCAGGACAGAAAAGTCGTGCTGAGGAAGCAGACCCTTATCCCCAACAAATACTCCAGTTGGGGCTTGGCCCCTTGTTGCACCAGTGGGGCCTAAGTCCAGTCAAGTCCAGCCCAGCCCTAGTGTTCTGGGGGCAGCAGGAGAGTTTCCTCTGCTCAATTGCCCACAGTTTGGGGGTGGGGGCGGGGCAGTGGTGTTTGGAATTGGCTCCAGATGCTTCCCCTCATGGATTCCGGAGTGGAGAGCTACTCTTCTGCAGTGGAGCTTCTCACAGCTGTTTCTCATCTTCTGTCCAGCTGTATTCCTCATACTCTCTCAGCCTTCGCTTCACTTTCAGGCCACATAATCTAGGACAGCTGACTGGCTTAATTTAGATGTAAATTCAGGCATCCCTGTATCCCATATAATATGAATGAGGTAACTTTGGCTAAGTTGTGCAGGTCATTCTTTATTATTTTGCTTCATTCTGCATTTGTATCTTTCTTCAGTATTTTTTTCCATATATTTTTGGGTCTCCTTTAGCAAGTCATTGACTTGTTTTCATGGTTTTCTCACATCACTCTCATTTCTCTTCCCAATTTTTCCTCTACTTCTCTAACTTGCTTTTGCAAATCCTTTCTGAGCTTTTCCATGGCCTGAGACCAGTTCATGTTTTTCTTGGAGGCTTTTGTTGTAGGCTCTTTGACTTTGTTGACTTCTTCTGGCTGTACGTTTTGGTCTTCTTTGTCACCAAAGAAAGATTCCGAAGTCTGAGACTGAATCTGAGTCTGTTTTTGCTGCCTGGCTATGTTCCCAGCCAACTTACTTGACTTGAATTTTTTGTCGGGGTATGACTCCTTATAGAGTAAAGAGTACTTTGTTCCAAGCTTGAGGGGATGTGCTGTCATTTTCAGAGCTATTTCTATACAGCCAGCTCTGCCACACCAGCACTCTTCCTTCCTCAAGAACCGCCCACCTGGATTGGACTCAGATCTTCTGCAGGCTCTGCACTCCTGCTCTGATCAGCCACTTAATTCCTCCCTGCAGGTGGGCCTGGGGCCAGAAGCAACTGCAGCTGTAGTTCTGTAGCTTCCCCACCTCTGCTGCCCCTGGAGCATTGGCCCAACTGTGAACTAGTATCACTCTGTCCAGGAAGCTTTTCCCACTAACCTTCTCAGTTGTCTTTGGTGTTTGTGGGTTGAGAAGTCTGGTAACTGCCACAGCTCACTGATTCAGAGCACTAGGGCCTGCTCCGCACGACTCCCGGTCTGGGGTCTGGTTGGTCCTGCCACTGCCCAGGCTGGGCTCTGCTCTGCTCCGCTCCCAGCTCCTAGAGCGATAGACCTTACCCAGAGACCATTCAGGCTGTCCTGGGCTGGAGCCCTGCTTCCTTCTGCTATTTTGTGGGTTCTGCAGTTCTAGAATTTGTTCAGAGCCATTTTTATAGGTTTTTGGAGGGACCTGGCGGGGATTTCACGCAAGTCCCTGCTTTCCAGCTGCCCTTTCATTTGTATCTTAATAATCTTGTGTGCCTGTGCTGAGGAGTGGTCCTCCAGAGTGGGAGGAGGGGCCTGAGTCACCTGTCTGGAGAAGAGGCCTAGCTAGCCCAAGTCTAATGGCAGTACTGGATAGAAATGTCCTTTGAGAGAGCCAAGCCCTCAAACTGCTAAGTTTGGCCTCTGATACCATGAAACTCATGTGGTAATAATCTTGGATGACAGAAGAACTGATGGACACCTCACAGTCCAGGTGAGAAAGTGAGATTTCTTCTTGTATTTAAGGAAAAACCAAAGTCCCACCTTCAGGGTGCTACAAACTTAGGAAATTTATATCCCTGCTAAAGAGTCTTCACTGGTGGGATCAGTGGTGTGCCCCCAAACTAGACAGTTCTGAGAGGTGGGGGAGGGGACATACATCACCTGTAGTATCGTATCCTGCCCATGTGAGAACAAGAATCCTATGTGAGAAGTATGCTCCAAAACAACCTTCAACAAATTTTGTGAATGACTTGTCTTTCAGTTTCTGATGTGGTCATAGGCTTACACAAATAGCACTCATTTTTGAAACCATTTGCTGCTAAACATTGGTAGGAAAGGACGAGAAAGCTTAGTCACCTTCCCTTCACTTAAAACTGCAATTCAGATGTAAGACGTGTTCTGAAGGTAGAATCAACAAGATTTTGCAACTGATTGGACATGAGTGATATGGGATAGAAAAGAAGAGAACAGGGCCAGCTAGGTGGCACAGCACTGGCCCTGAGAGTCAGGGGAACCTGAGTTCAAAGCCAGCTTCAAACACTTACTAGCTGTATGACCTTCAGCAGGTCGCTTAACCCTGACTTGCCTCCAAAAAAAGAGGGGAGCCTGACACTTAGGCTGTGAACCTGGATGATTGGAATGATGACAGTATTCTACACAGATATAGGCACGGTGGGAAACAGAGATTTTGGTTGGCAGGAAGAGGAGAAACAGGGACTGTTTTATTGGAATAAGGGAGGGTAAAGAATGTCGTTGATCTAGATAGATTTAGGAAAAAGCATTAGAATATTGGTGGCATAACAGTCTTTGATGGTAGGAGTTATAAGAGTAATCATGAGTATCTATACAAAGCTTTAAGGTTTTCAAAGTGCTTACATATGTTAACTTATTTGATCATCACAGCAACCCTGTGAGGTTGATGCTATAGTTATCCTCATTTTACAGAAGAGGCTAAATGACTTGTCCAGGGTCACACAGTTAATAAGTGTCTATCAAATTCAGGTCTTCCTGGGTCTAAGTACCCAAATGGAGTGGGTGGCAGAGGAGAAGGAGGGAAGAGATGATGATGATGTTGATGATAATGATGATGATAATATAGCAGCCCTTAGCTTCTCTCGACACACCCTCCTTTATCTCTTTATGGAAATGAATCTGGGCATTAGCACAGAATATCGTGAAGGATATGGTGACTTGTATGGGCTGTTAGAGGTCCCCTGACTGCTGTGGCCCATGGCTGGGACTTTTTATGCCTTTAGATGACCAGGAAGTTGTGTTAAGGAAGCTGGTATCAATAAAGTTCTAGGGATAGCTTTGTCTTCTTTAAATGGATGTCTTCTGTCAGAGGAGCAAAGATGGCAGAGCCTTAGCCTACCCCCAAGTTATGAGAGCGGGGTGGGGGGGAAGAAACTGCATTAGAGTACCACTAGGAAATATTAGTCCTATCACATATGGCATAAAATTTTCAAGACTACTGTCTGGAGTTGTGGTCTGTGCCTATGGGATGAAGAAAATCTAAATGACGTATATAGAGAACCCTCTGACTCCATTTCCTCATGCTCTAACCAAATTGATACAACTTATAAGCTACTCCAAGGGATCTTGCTAGTTAAAGATGGAAAACTCAAGCTAGATGTGTCTATAATGATTTTTATGTGTTTTGCCTTCTATATGCTTTGCTACTGAATGAATATTTTGAATGTACTCTTTTTTTTTCCACAAGCGATAAAGTATTTAATTATATGAAATGGTAAAGCTCGTGTACAAAGTTCAAACAGCAAAGATGATAAAAGAAATTTTCTTTCTTTTCTTAATTAAGATTTTTTTATTTTTTTAGTTTATAACACTCAGTTCCACATGATTTTGAGTTCCAGATTTTCTCCCCCCCTCTTCTCCCCTACCTCTCCAAGAATGGCATGGAATCCGATATATCTTCTACATATAACTTCACATTAAACTTATTTACACAATAGTCAAGTTGTAAAGAAGATTTATGACCAATGGAATGAATCATCAGGAAGAAGAAACAAAACCAAAAAAAAAAAAAAACAAAAACAGAAGAATAAAAAAAGGAGAGCAAATAGTTTGCCTCAATCTGCATTCAGACTCCATAGTTCTTTCTCTGAATGTAGATAGCTCTCTCCATCATGAGTCCTTTGGAGTTGTCTTTGAACCTTGTATTGCTGAGAAGAACAAAGTCTATCAAGGGTAGTCATCACAGAATCGATATATCTGTGGTTGTGTATAATATTGTGTTGTGAAGCAAAATGGGCTCCTTAGCACCTAGTTCAACAAATGCCCTTGAAGAGTTTGGCTTTTGTTTGCTTTGAGTGATTCAGCTATTTCATTGAATTTTGCTAAGTGCTAAGCCCCAGGCCCAAGATTTGGGTGTCCTTGGTGCCTCCTTGCCTCAGGGGAGGGCTTAGTTTAGACATGAGTTTGAGTGACATGTCTGGGACAGCAGAGGCTGTCCCAGACCAAGTGGATTTAAGTCTCTCTTTGTGGTGATTCTAGATCACGTGGGTGAGTCGCATGTGTGGCTCACCCCTGACGCTGACAAAGATATAAAAACCAGGGGTTGGCCTCTTCTTCCTTGGAGCTCTTTGCTGAAGCAGTGGTGGCTCGTGACTCTGGGCCAGCCCTTGTTCTGAGCTCCCGGGCTAAAACTAGAAGTTGGTTAACTATGAATTGTATTGGGTCTGTCTGTTTGTAATTTGTTTAAGGGCTCTTGAGATGGTGTTGATGATGAGAATTTGGGCAGCTGTAGGTAAGGAGCCCTCCAGCTTGTAAACTCGGATGCTGAGACTTTGTTGAACTCTGGTAACTATGTATTGGGATTTAAATCAGACAAGGTCTGTCTGTTGATGTTGGTAATTTGCTTGTACTTTGCTCTGAAGTTCAGGGTGCTGGTTTTTTCCCCTGAACTAAGCGAATGATATTTGTGTGCTGAATTAAAGTAAGCTTGCCAATCCCTTCACCTTGCTCTCCTTATTAAGGCAGATCAAAAGAACCTGTGCTGTCCGGCAGCTTTCTGGGTGCTGGCTGTGGGTGGATCTCTCCCCCCCCCCCAGAAGCTGGTAGCCGGATTGTGGAAACAAATATACTCCTAGTACTGCTCAGCTCACTCAGCATTATATTGTGTAGGTCTTTCCAGGTTATTATGAAGTCTGTATCTTCCCCATTTCTTACAGCACAATAGTATTCCATTACATTCATATACCACAACTTGTTCAGCCCTTCACTAATTGATAGCATCCCCTTGATTTCCAATTTCTTGCTACTACAAAAAGAGCTGCTATAAATATTTTTGTACATACTGGTACTTTTCCCACTTGTGTGATCTCTTTGGGATACAGCCCTAGAAATGGTATTGCTGGGTCAAGGGGTATGAACATTTTATACCTTTTTGGGCATAATAGTTTACCTATCAGATTTATGGGAAAGCAAAGAATTCATGACACAACAAGAGCTAGAGAGCATTACAAAATGCAAAATGGATAATTTTGATTATGTTAAATTGAAAAGTTTTGTATAAAAAAACAATGCAACAAAGATTAGGAGGGAAGCAGAATATTAGGAGAAAATCTTTACAACCAGTGTCTCTGATAAAGACCTCATCTCTAAAATATACAGGGAACTGAGCCAAATTTATAGGAATACAAGCCATTCCCCAATTGCGAAATGGTCAAAGGATATGAACAGGCAGTTTTCAGAGGAGAAAATAAAAGATATCTATAGGCATATGAAAAAATGCTCTAAATCACTACTGATTAGAGAAATGCAAATCAAAACAACTCTTAGGTACCACATATCTCCTGTCAGATTGGCTAAAATGACAAAACAGGAAAATGATAAATGCTGGAAAGGATGTGGGAAAATTGGAACACTGTTACATTGCTGGTGGAGTTGTGAACTGATCCAGCCATTCTGGGAGCAATTTGAATGTACTCTTTTTTAATTTTTTTATATTTTCTTTTTTTTATTCAATATATTTAGTTTTCAGCATTGATTCTTGCAGGAGTTTGAATTACAAATTTTCTCCCCATTTCTACCCCCCCTACTCCAAGATGGTGTATATTCTGGTTGCCCTGTTCCCCAGTCAGCCCTCCCTTCTGTCACCCTACTCACTTCCCATCCCCTTTTCCTTACTTTTATTGTAGGGCAAGATAAATTTCTAGGCCCCATTGCCTGTGTATCTTATTTTCTAGTTGCTTGCAAAAACTTTTTCGTTTTTGTTTTTGACCATCTATTTTTAAAAACTTTTGAGTTCCAAATTCTCTCTCCTCTTCCCTTCCCACCCACCCTCCCTAAGAAGTCAAGCAATTCAACATGGGCCACATGCATATCATTATGTATAACCCTTCCACAATACTCATGTTGTGAAATACTAACTATATTTTGCTTCTTCCTAACCTATCCCCCTTTATTGAATTTTCTCCCTTGACCCTGTCCTTTTTCAAAAGTGTTTGTTTTTGATTACCTCCATCCCCATCT
>CM053623.1:119561650-119577533 GCA_028646595.1 Phalanger gymnotis
CACCAGCACTCCTCCTTCCCCAAGAACCCCCAACCAGCACTGGGCTTAGATCTTCAGCAGGCTCTTCACTCCTGCTCTGATCTGCCACTTAATTCCTCCCACCAGGTGGGCCTGGGGCCAGAAGCAACTGCAGCTATAGTTCTGTAGCTGGCCCACCTCCACTGCCCCAGGGTGGTGGCCAAACTGCAAACTCTAGCCCAGTTCCCAGCAGCTTCTCCCACTAACCTACTCTGTTTTCCTTGGTGTTTGTGGGTTGAGAAGTCTGGTAACTGCTGCAGCTCACTGATTCAGGGTGGTAGGGCCCGCTCCACCTGGCTCCTGGTCTGGTAGGTCCGCGCCGCCCACGCTGGGCTGGGCTCAGCTCCACTCAGCTCCGCTCCCCTCTGCTCCCAGCTCCGTGCGGGATAGACCTTACCCAGAGACTATCTAGGCTGTCCTGGGCTAGAGCCCTGCTTCCCTCTGCCACTTTGTGGGTTCTGCATTTCTAGACCTGGTTCAGACCCATTTTTTATAGGTTTTTGGAGGGACTTGGCAGGGAGCTCACGCTAGTCCCTGCTCTCCAGCCGCCATCTTGGCTCCACCCTGAATGTACTCTTAATAGTGAAAATTTTCCCTCACTCTCCTTCTTCTGGTAAGAGTTCATTCAAATTGCTATACTAGTTGTCTCTATTAGCTTGGCAGATAGCCATTTCTCCACAAATTCCAATAAAGACATTATTCATTCATTTGAATTGTAAAGTGCTACATAACTTAAGTTGCTGCTACCACCACCACGCATGATCATGATTAGACTGAGCCTATAGTAAATAATCCTTTTCAAATTTTTTTATTGATTTTTGTTTGTTTGATCTTGTGAATCAATCAGTGTCTAAAAATGCCATTGTAGAAATAGGACTTGCCCATGTTCACACAGCTAGTGTGGATCAGAGGTAGGACTCAAACCCAGGTCTTCCTGACTCCAGGGCCAGCCCTCTTTATACATTATGGCGTGTTGCCTTTAATTTATTACTTACATAACAATAATCAACATTTACATGATGCTTTACATAATACGTATAATTCTTTTATAATATACAAGTGATGGAATCCTGACCCTCCATTTAGCAAATGTGACCTCAGACGCTTACCAGCTGTGTGACTCTGGGCGAGCCATTTAACCTCTCTGCCTGTCTCAGTTTCCTCATCTGCAGAATGGGGAATAATAATGACACCTGCCTTTCACGTTATCGTGAGGACAAAATGAGATAACATTTACAAATTGCTTTACAAAACTTAAAGCCTAAAAAATTAAAAATATCTTCTCTAGTGAACTATTTCTTTGCTATTCCTTGCAAAATAAATGTGAACTTCATGGGAGGAAGTGGGTTGGCAAAAATGTGGTCTGGTAAACTTTTATATTTGTTAGACTGGTTTACATGTAAGTACCTAGTATGGTTAAAAGAGGGATCAGAATGCACTTTTATATTGGGATGTCTGTGCAAATATGTGAATGCTCAAGGTATAATAAAATCCGAAGAAATGGGGATGCAAATTCTGTTAGTTTTCTGTCCTCTGATTTCTTATTGGCCAGCTCTGCTTTCACATTTATTTTCTCATTACTCTGCTGTTCTTCTTTAAAGTCTTCTTTCCGATCTTAATGAAGTCATTCTAGATTTAGTCTATTATTAATTGTAATTAGTAACAACAAAGAAACATAATAATTCAATTCAATCTCAATCTTTCATGGGCATCTTCTCTAGAATCACGCTGTTACTTGAGCTCATGGGAGTATAATATTCAGCTCATACTTCCTCTACTAACAGACCAGGCAGGAACCATAAATTAAATAGCAAAATATTTAACTAAGAACAGAACCATAAAGTAAGTAACAGGGGGAAAATCAAGCAGTGGAATCATTCTCAGCTCCACTCTATCCCCCATGAACAAATGGATACAATCTCCCACAAACTCTTCCATGTACTAGTGGGAGAGTGAGCAATTTGCCAGACAACTCATGCTCTGAGATAGAGAACCATTTTAGATTCTGCCTTTTAGCGCAGCTGGGGATGCCTCAGGGGGTGTGCTAGGGAGAGTTCCATCCTGCAAGCCAACTGTTAAATTTTCAGTGTGAGCATTTACACACAGAAATCAGCAAGCCCTACAAGCTGGGGCTTCATTTAGTGTTTTGTTGATGGTGTAGACTTAGGAAAGTGATGGGGGAAATGTTAATGATGCAGATTAAGCTTATAAATCTGCTGTGAGTACTTTTTTGTGAGTTAATTATTAAAAATTTACCAGCACACACAGTACCTTCCAACTGAGTCCTCATGGCTCTTCCTCTGGCAGCTCTTTGGCTTGGTCCAGGGACTCTTGCTTATGTTTTGATCGACCTTATTTATATTTGCTGCATTGGAGGTTTGGCAAGCTCATGCACTCCTGTGGTACTCTGCTTCCATGGCTGTTATATGTGGACTTTCTACTCTCTGCTATGGCTCATAGACACTTTTTTTGCTCTCTGCTACAGCCCTTCGGGCTTCTTACTGCTACTGCTGCTGCATTGCTGCTGCAGCCACCTGGGGGAATGTTATCACGCCTTCAGACTAAGACCACCCAGGCTAGATGCTTCAGATTAGTTAAAATCTTTGGTTCTGTTGTTAATAGGTTTCACAGTCTGCTTAGTCGGTACTCTTAGGGGCTACTCAGGAAGCTGTAAGACTTCCTGGGCTTTCCCCTTCTAACGGAAAGGTCTATGCCATTAGTCCTAGTTGATTTAAATTGATTCCTTTCTCTAGAAAAAAGTCTGGGCACAAGTTGGCCACCTCTGCCAGCAAAGCTCTGGAGCATCCTTAGCTTTAGATGGCATCCTTACATTTAGATATATATACTCAAAACCAGGTCTTCCTGACTCCAGGGCCAGCTCTCTTTATCCATTATGGCGTGTTGCCTTTAATTTATTACTTATATAACAATAATCAACATTTACATGATATAGAAATATATATATATATTTAGATACATATAGATTTTGTGATTGTTCTGCTCAAGGCCCAAGAGAATTACAATAGAAGAATAAAATTACAAACAACAGAAGGCATAAGCAAGGAACAACTGGACAAGAAAACTGACTTTTTTTGCTTTTTAGAAGGTATCCTCAGATCACAGATGATCCTTGGCTCTTAGTGATTCAATTTCTCACGAGCTGTATTTGTGCCTCGGTAGATTCCATACCTATGGACTTAGATGTGTGATACATAAATATTTTATCCCTATGTTTAGCCTTAGACTTTCCCCAGTGTTTTACCAATCCATGGCAGCATTGACATAGATACACTCTGGTGGTGGGGGTGAAGGGGTGTTATGTGGTCAGGTAGGCTAGAGCAAGACAGGAATGGAGGAGAGAGAGAATAGAGTTTAGCTATTACATCAACCATCATGCTTCCAGCATGACCAGCCCATAGTGCTACAGATCACTTTCGCACCTTCCCCTCCCTGCCCTTAACTCCACATTGTATGTTGTCTTCTCCCACTAGAAGGTAAGCTTCTTGATAATAAGGATTATCTTTTTGCTTGTAACTATATTCATAGCAATTAGCATAGTGTCTGGCACATAGTGGCAGCTATGTAGTATAGTGGATAAAGGTTGGTCCTGGAGTCAGGAGGACCTGAATTAGAATCTAACCTCAGACATTTACTAGTTGTGTGATCTTGGGCATGTAACACTTAACCCTGTTTGCCTCAGTTCCTCATCTGTAAGATGAGCTGGAGAAGGAAATGGCAAATGACTCTAGTATCTCTGCCGTGAAAACGCCAAATGGTGTCACGAATAATGGGACACAGCTGAAATGACTCAACAGCAACAACATCTACTTGTCCATCAATCTATCCATCTATCTATTGACCTAACAGTGTGACTGAGAGGCTTCTTTGAAAGACAAAATTCATTTGGATTCTGGCATTTTATAGCATTACCTCATAGTTATACTTCATCTTCAGTCCCCGCAAGCCTTCTGGGAGATGGCTGATAAGAGAAAAAAAATAGGACTCAGCAAATAGCTGCAATTCACTGTGATAAGTCAGTGTAAAGAACAGGTTACTAATATAGAAAGACTTTTGATTTTGTGAATTCAGGACCAGACTCAGCGCTATGTGACTTTGAGTTTGGATGCCTACTCAAGCCAAAGCTTTTGAGGCTCTTGGACACTATTAATTTGTAATGTAGTATGAGATCAAAACAGGAAAAAATTAGTCCAAGTAAGGGTTGGATATGCTTGTTAAAGGTTAAGGTAAAGTTTCTGTAGCATCTGGGTGAAGTTAAAGCTTTTGGGGCTGATGAGATGGATGCTTAAGAAAACATGTTTTTGTTTTTGTTTTTGCTAATAACCCAAAATAATTTTTGCTTTCAAAAGTAGAAAGAGTAACTCATTCTAATGTGCCCTTGAGCAGACATCCCTAGATCTATTTCCAAGAAAGCCATTATTAAATGGCTATTGTTACCAAAATTTCCTTAAAATTGCCTATTGAAACCTCTCTAAAGAAACTTTTCTGAATTCCATGATACAAATTAAAATCTTCCTTATGTAACTGAGTTTGGCCCATGCCCAACCTGTGGGAGATGCTTGGGACCTGTTCTGGGAGACAAGAGAAGTGGTGCATACATAGACATTATTTATTGGCCTAACATGGTTGGGAGCAGCTTTTTTCTTGACTGGCTATGTACTCAGAGCTGTTCATATCTTTAAAACTGCCTGATACAGCACAGTTACTCTCTTTCTAGCATTCATGTCTAAGGGTAAAGGTTGACCTTATTTATAGCAATTAACTCTGTGTGTTGAGGAGGTAGGGACTGACGGCCACTTTCTCCTCCCTACTTTCCTCCTCACCTTAGGCTATGTGGCCCTGGGAAATATCTCTAGAGTTTTAGTCTGTTTCATTTGTTCTTTTTCAATTCTAGATGAAAGGAGTGGAATGCCGGACCTGGGAGCTAGAGACATGAGGATCATGAAGTTTAGGATTCCAGGATGAGTGCCAGCCCAGCAGGGAATCCCTGAGAAGCAAAGTTCCAGGATGCTAGCACAGTGGGGGCTTTGAATTTGAACAGACTAATGTTATGTAGGAGCTGAATTAATTTTTTTTTCAAATTCAATTTTATTTTGTTTTCAATTCCAAATTCTCTCACTACCCATTGAGAAGGCAAGAAAAACAAAACACATTACCAATATGAAAAACAAATGTCCTCGTTAGCCATGTCCCAAAAAGAAATGTAAAGAAAATGATAGAAAGAGAAAAAAACATGTTGCAGTTTTCACTTTGAGTCAGTCAGTTCTCTATCTAGAGGTGGAAAACATGATTCATCATGAGTCTCTTGGAATTGGGATTGATCATTGTATTAGAGTTACTAAATCTTTAAAAGTCGATTATCTTTATAATATTGTTATTGTATACATTTTTCTTCTCATTCTATTCATTTGACTTTGTATCAGTTCATATAACCCTTCCCAGGTTTTTCTGAAGCCATCCCTTTTATCATTTCTTACAATACAATAGTATTCCATCATATTCACTTGTCATCATTTGTTCAGCCGTTCCTCCACTGACGATCATCCCCTCAGTTTCCAATTTGCCCCAACATAGATTTGCTGTAAATATTTTTGTACAGATGGGTCATTTCCCTCTTTCTTTGATATTGTTTTGCATATAGACCTAGTAGCTGTATTGCCAGGTCAGAAGTTCTGCTCAGTTTAATAGTGTTTTGGACATAGCTATAAATTGCTCTCCGGTATGGTTAGACTAGGTCGGAGCTCTACCAAGAATGCATAAATGGACCTACCTTCCTACAAGTCCTCTGGCATTTTTTATTTTCCTTTTTTGTCTTCTTAGCTAATCCGGTGGGTGTGAGGTAGTACCTCAGAGTGGCTTTAATGTGCATTTCTCTAAGTATTAATGATTGAAAGTATTTTTTCATGATTGTTGACAGCTTGCAAGTCTTCCTCTTTTGTTGATCATGATGATGCCGATGACCACTTATCAACCGAATGGTTTTTTTCTTGTAAATTTAATTTAGTCCTTTATATATATATATATATATATATATATATATATATATACATATATATGTATGTATATACTTATATACATATATCTTAGAAATGAGACCTTTTATCAGAGAAAGTTGTTGCAAAGGTTTTCCCCACTTTCCTGCTTTTCTTCTAATTTTAGCTGTAATTGGTTTGGTTTGTGTAAGAACTTTTTAATTTTATGTAATCAAAATGATCCCTTTTACTTCCTGTGAACCTCTCTATCTCTTGTTTGGTCATGAACTCTTTCCCTATCCATAGATGTGACAGGCAATTTCTTCTATGTTCCACCAATCTGCTTATGATGACACCCTTTATGTCTAAATCATGTTCCCCTTTTGAGCTTGTCTTCATATGCAGTATGAGAGTTGGTCTATGCCTAATTTCTGGTATACTACTTTTGAGTTTTCCCAACAGTTTTTGTGGAATGATGAGTTCTTGCCTCAGTAGCTGGAATCTTTGGGTCTAACAAACACTGCGTTACTGTGCTCATTTATTACTATATATTTTGTGCCTAATCTATTCTGCTGATCAAGCTCTTTACCAGTACCAAATTGTTTTGATATTTACAGCTTTGTAGTGTAGTTTGAGATTTGGTATTGCTAGGCCCCCTTTCCATTTTCTTTACATTGATTCCCTTCATATTCTTGACCTTTTGCTCCTCCCAATGAACTTGGTTATTATTTTTTCTAATTCTATAAAGTAATTATTTGGTAGTTAAATTGATGTGACACTGAATGCACAAATTAATTTGTTTAGTATCGTCACTTTTATTATATTGGCTTGGTCTACCCATGAGCAACTAATATTTCTCCATTTACTTAGACCTGTCTTTATTTGTGGGAAAAGTATTTTGTAATGGTGTTCATATAGTTCCTGTGTTTCTTGGCAATTAGATTTCCATGTATTTTATATTATTTTTAATTATTTTGAAGAGAATTTCTCTATTTCTTCTTGCTAGATTTTGTTGGTAATACATACATACATATGCTAATGATTTTGTAGGTTTATTTTATGTCCTGCAACTTTTGTTTTCTTTTATTTCTTTATCTATGATGTCTATGCTTATTTTTTGTACACGGATTTTGGTAAGTTTGTTGATTCTTAAATTATTTCTCCTCAATCTGCTTTTCAGGTCGGCTGTTTTTCCTATGGGATATTTCACATCTTTTTTAATTTTTTCATTGTTTTGACTTTGTTCTATTATTTCTAGATGTCTCGTAGAATAATTAGCTTCCTTTTGGCCAATTCTAATTTTCAAGGAGTTATTTTCTTAGGTTAGGTTTTGTGCTTCTATTTCCAGTCAGTTAATTCTCTTTCTATATCTTTCTTCCCTAGCTCTTATCTCCTTTTCCATTCTTTCCTCTACTGCTCTTGACTGGTTTTTACAATAATTTTTAGCTCCTTTTTTAAGTCTTACTTTCTTTTACTTTAACTCTTACTTTTTAACTCTTCTATGAATTTTTGTTAGACATATCCAAGTTGTGTTTTTCTCTGAGGCTTTGCTTGTAGATGTTTTTCAAGTATTTCTCTTATTCTGTGTTAGTGTCCTGAGCTTCCCTTTTGCAATAATAGCTCCTTATGTTTGGGCTCTTTGTTTTCCTCACTCTTCCATCTCATTATCTTTGGACTTTATGTTATTGCTGGGCTCAGTTCGCTTCTTGGAGGGATGTCTGGCCTAAGCACCTATTCTCTTACATCCTTCTGTTGCTGTGGCTGGGGCCTGCAAGCTTTCCACTCCAGCAAAGTGGTGTGATCTGAGGGGAAGTCTGCTCACTGCCTTCCTGGTCTGAGGCTTGCAAGTTTTTAACTCAGGTTTGAGTCTATTGGCTTATCTCTGATTGTGTATTTCAGCAGAATTCTGCTTGATTCCACTACTATTTGCCCACTGGGAGGTTCTCCAGGTTCAGAGTGACTAAACTGACAATTATCCTTTTGTCTGGGTTGCTGTGCTCTCTAGTCCAGGGATCAGAGCTACCTACACAGTTACCATTTGCTTCCTAGAACTCGTTCCATGCTTAATGTACAGCCAGGGCCACCATTTCTTTCTACCTGGGATCCATGACCTGGCACTGGGTGGTAGATGACATTGCTGTAAGATAACCCCTGTTCCTGTACCCAGCACTTGTTCAAGGATCTCCTAAGATCTCTTTGTGGTGCCTTGTCTTGGCCCTCTCTCGGTTTCAGGATGCTTGGAATGTTTCTTGCCACTATCATAACTACATATGTTTCTGACCAGAGCCCTTCCTCAGAGCCATAGACCTCTCTATCCATCTCCCTAAATGGGTTAGAAAAATGACTCACTGTGACTTTTTCTGGGCTTTCTTAGTTAGAATTTGACCTAATGCATTTTCAAGATCTTTGCTGAGGACGTGTGGGATGAAAAGCTAGACTAATACTTCCTCTCACTCCACCATCTTGACTCCATCAAATTGAATTAAATTGTGAGCCTAATCCCTTTCTCCTCCCCAGAGACCAAGATGGCATAAGGGATGTTATTCCTCTAAGATATTGGGTGTGCATTTATATATTTGTTCTTGCTACAATAATAGAAATTAATATTAATATTAATAAATAAATAATAGAAATAAATATTCCATAATAAAAGTGAATCTGAGAGAAAGAATGGAAACAAGGATTTATTAAGTGCCTATGTGCCAGGCACTGTGCTAAGCACTTAACAAATATCTCATTTGATTCTCACAACACTAAGAGGTAAATGTTATTATGATCCTGTTTTATAGTTAAGGACAATGAGGCAGATAGGAGTTATGTGACTTGACCAGGGTCACAGAGCTAGTAAATGTCTAAGACTGAATTCGAACTCACTTCTTTCTGACTCCAAGTTTCTATGTACTTCACCAACTACATGCTTCTGATGTAGAATGGTTAAATGGAACTGAGCTACTAGTAAATGGGTCCCTAGAAATGGCTGTGAGCGTATGAACCCGATCAGTATTCATACTTTATACTTGGGCCAGAGACACATTCCTCTTCCACCCCCTCAAACTCCCTCCCCCCCCCACCCCAATCTCGTCATAGTACCAGAGAACCCAGAAGAGAAATATAAAGTGTAACAGACCTCACCCTCATAGAGTAGGGCCACAGAAATATGTGTTACACTTAACTTCTTCATTTATTGAAATAAAAATTAAAGCTAGAAATGTGAATAAGGGAGATAAGAATTTTCAATACCAGACACTATCATATTATACTCTGGAATCAGGGTCTGTGTCATTTCTGTCTCTGTGTCTCTAGGGCCTAGCACAATGCCTTGTGCATGTGTAGGTCCTTCATAATTATTTAGTAAATTGAATTGAGTTTGTACAATTGAATTACTCATGCCCTATTTAATTGATGTATAAACACTTTAGAAGACAATGTTTTTTTTTATTTGGTCTAGTGATTTCATTGGCATTAGGAATTCACAGTGTGGAAATTCCTCCAGTAACACAAATTCTGAACCTTATAGCCTCAGAGTTAATAGCCTGGGTCACTGAAAGGTTAAGTGAGATGTCCATGATCACATTTCTGTAAGAAGAAGGACTTGAACCTGATTCCAAGGTGAGTTCTCTACTTGGTACACTGTCTTTATATAGTTTAGACCATTTACACTTGATTTAGTAGAATATTTGTGGTCCTACACTTTAATGGCTCCATGAGCTCATCAGTGCGGGCATTCGCTTCAATGGAACAGATTGTAAAATATTCAAGTTTTCTCATCCTGGGTGATTCTTTTCCACATCCTCCTATAAATTTTCCAAAGAGGAACTACTTAACATGTTAGAGGACTTTCTCTAGGCCTTTTAGCCTCACATGAACACCAGTGCAGCTCTCATTCTGTCCATCCGTCATATTTTACTGTCATTATACACATGACTAGCTAACTTCCTTTTCTGGTCATTCATTTCTGGGTTGATATCTTTTATGCCATTTCTTGTGTATACATCATTATTGGTAATTATGCTTTGGGCTACTTGTTTCTTCCATGTCTCTCTCCACTGCCCTTGGAATCATTTATAGTTTTTATTCTTTGCAGAAAGTATTTTCCATTATTCACAGCCATCTTGGAAGATCATTAGGATCATGTATTTCTATCATGATGCCCTGGAAAGGGTGCTGGATTTTGCATCAAAATGCTTGGGTGCTGTAACTTACTACCTGTTTTACCCTGGGCAAGTCACTTAACCTCCATAGACTTCAGTTTCCTCATTTGAAAAATAAGAGGACTGAGCTAAATGACCTCTGAATTGATGAAATACATCCAGGATGACATAAGATCTAGCAGCTTCTACATTAAGGGATAGAAGGACTTGGAATATAGCTCCAGAGGTCAAAGGAGCTTGGATTAAAACCAAGAATCACAGACCCAGCAAAACTGAATATAATGCTCCAAGGCAAAATATGGATTTTCAATAAAATAGAGGACTTTCAAGCTTTCTCAACGAAAAGACCAGAGCTGAATAGAAAATTTGAAGCATGGAAATGTAAACAGGAAGGAGAAATCATAAGGGACTTACTAAAGTTGAACTGTTTTGTTTGCATTCCTACATGGAAAGATGATATTTGAAACTCATGAAACCTTTCTCAGTATTAGGGTAGTGGAAGGGAATACATGTGTGTGTGTATGTATATATATGTATGTATGTATATATATATATATATATATATACACACACATACATATATATGTATTTATATGTAGACAGAGGGTACAGGGTGAGTTGAATATGAAGGGATGATATCTAAAAAAATAAAATCAAATTGGGTAAGTACTTTAACGTTTTTGAACCACAGCTTCTTCATCTGTACAAGGTAGCCATGTTAAATGTTCTCTAAAGGTCCATTCCAGCTCTAAATTATATTAATTCTACAAGGAGGTTGGATGACTCGTTAGATGACCTCTAATTTCAGCTCTAAATTATGTGACCCTATGATTTCTACTTCGAGTACTGTGGTAGTTCCAAAATACATCTCAGATTTGGAGTCCCTAATCTTTTTTTTTACTCCCAGTACACTCCTTCTGCTCTATACTCCTTCTTCCCATCTTGCTTTATAGTGGAAACTCCCACGCCATGCTTCTAGAGCAGGGGATGGGGCCTAACTGCTCAATCTCTAGTCCCATCAGAAATAGGTAACTAATCCAATGCACTTCAGCAAGAATTTGTCCTTCCCTGTGAAACTCATTGTCCTAACCTGTGTCATTGAATTGTCCTGATGAAGACATAATGAAAGACTTAGGAATCTCCTATATTAAATTAGAAGAGTGATGAAGGCTTAATGCACACCAAGTCTAGAGTGCAACCTCTTATAGACTATCACTAGTCTATAGATTCTTTCGGTTGTGTTCCAAAAACCATCAGGCCCAAGGTTCTGGTGACCTCCCTGATGCTATCTTTGGTTGCCTCTGAGTGTATATCTCTGATGGTCCCTCTTCCACCTTGGGTGTCTCATTTCAAACCTTATGCTTTCCTTTCTTTAAATAAAAATATACCTACTAAAGGCCTACTGCTTTCAGCGTTCACTGACCTGTCTGACATTTTCATGAAAACTTCCCTGGTTCCTTAATGTCTAGAAGGGCTGGAGATTTCAGAGAATATCTGGATATTTAGAAAACTGTTGAAGAATGATAACTGGAAAGGCTATCTACATACTATTTATTAATGTAATTTATTAATATAAGATAAAGGTTTTTTGGGCAGCTAGGTGGCGCAGTGAGTAGAGCACTGGCTCTGGAGTCAGGAGGACCTGAGTTCAAATCCGGCCTCAGACACTTGACACATGTACTAGCTGTGTGACCTTGGGCAAGTCACTAAACCCCAATTGCCCTGCCCAAAATGGCAACAACAATAAAAAATAAAGGTTTTTCTATGTGCTTAAAAAAAGAGATCGTGCAATGAAGCAAACTAAATTTTCTGTTCTTGGCATAATTGATTAGAAGGTCAGGGTTGTTCAATCACATTCATTTGCAAAGGAACTATATATGAAATTCAATGTACTCCATGGTTTTACTTTTGTATTGGTAATAATTTAAGTATTCCAAGAGTTAACCGCATCAGAAAGTTAGAGTGGAAACCTTGCTCTCTACTTGGACAGTGAATGCATTGGCTGAACAGCAGAGCATCCGAGGATTTACTTTTGTGTATCTAACGTATTCAAAGCCAATGCAATCTAAACTTCCCAAAATAGGAACCACTTGAAACTATTTGCAGGTACCAGAACGAGGAGTTTGGTGTAAAATCTCCTTGAGTTTTTATTTTGCTGTGACAGCATAGCTTTGTCTTTTGTGAACTTGAGAAAAAATAGATAAATATAAGGCAAAATATGGGAAAATGGTTGAAAATGAGTTAAATCTGTGGTGTATTTATTGTGTTGCTTGAAACAAGTCCAGTGAAAGAATGGCTATTTGGTAGAATGACAAAGAGAAAAACGGTAAGGACCATTAAAAACCAATGGGATTACAAGCAAAACCATGCTCTAAACACATTGGAAAGGTCATGGCTATGGATGCTTACTAATATTTCTGATAGGAGCCCATCAAGCTAACAGCATGAGTAACTATGGAGGCAATCAAGCTTAAAGAAGCATAAATGTTTTGAAACTAGAAGGAACTAGAATATTCGACATTTCAAATCCATCATTTTACAGAAAAGGAAAAGGAAGCCAAAAGAAGTGATAACCTAACCCCACTTAGCAGCCAAGCCAGAATTAGAACTAAGGTCTTTTTATTCTCAATTCATTTCACTTTCCACTATGCAACAATTTCAAAGAAACTTCTGAGATCTAAAATTCTAAGACCGTAAGATCTTGGATAGAGTGACATTTAAACATAGAGTATTATAGGTTTCCTTTTCCTTTAATATAATGCCAGAGCCAAGACAATAGCAGCTCTTCTTTCTCATTTGGAAATCTTCTGGGAAATAGTTCTAAAATAATTTAAATAACCCAGTCCAGTTTCTCTGAAGGGAACAGGATAAAAGAAGGAAGAATCAGAGAAAGAGTAATTTAGGTACTTACTAACCATAACCTTGATTGAGGTTGCAGACAGAAACATTTGAACAGTATAAGAAGGGACCATTTCCATAATACGCTAGTTGCTCTCTGGCAAGAGAGGTCAAGGGCTGCAGATCTCCAAAAGTATATTTTCAAAGGAATAGTGGCACTCTGACCTGAAGTGGGTACTAAGGTGTATTTTTAAAATTAGAGACATAATCAGATAAGTCAAGGACTACAGAGTGGTCCCTCCATATGAGTCAGCAGCTATAGGGTTGGTCACTTGGTAAAGGCAAGAAGTGTCCTTTGTTGGAAAGTGGCAAAACTGTGGATATTATGAAAAGAGCAGAGCTATAGAGGCTCATGACTCTGTGGCTTGAGATTTAGGAAGCAAAGAAACAAGAGTGGCACAAGTTGACTCGTAAAAAGAGAACTACAGAATGAGGAGGGCCTGAGAGGACTGGCCAAAACCCGCTGATACCTGTGGGGAATTACAGGTGGCAGGAAAAGGAGAGAAATGTGGAACAACAAACTCCATCCTCTTTCCTTGCTGGGGTACAGTACTGTAATTCACTAAGTGCAGTGCTATAATTCATGGAGACCATACAAGTCTCTAAGGAGAGGGTTGCTTACTTAGGGAGAGGTCTCAACTATCTGTGATTTGTGTTCAATAATTTGAAAAAATTTTTATATTTTGTGATTTGCAAACCTTGGTCCTTGTAAAAGGAGGTGGTACCCTTTGAGAAGTATCAGAATCTAATATTCACATGTTCCGCTTGGGTGGGATCAATAAAGCAAGGTGAGACATAAACAAACTATATTCCCTGGCTGTTAATATCAAAAGGAAGCCTCCGATACAAGGGCTGCGTGTTTGGTTCTTATTTCCTAATTGATAATGAAGTTACTGAGGGATAGAGCTTGTGATTTACTTGAATAATAACAACAATAATGATACTCTTTTGAAAACTGCTATTTGAAAATCTCTTTAATTTTTTTTCACTTAATGATTAATAAGCTTCCACCTAGTCATATCCTCTGCATACCAGTGATTCTGCACCCTTGTAGTCATTATCCAAACCTGAATCCCTATTTCCTACTACCTGATTCTTTATTCCCATTCCCCTTAATCCACCCTCCCTCAAAGTCTCAGTCAAGTGCACCTTATCCTTTCCACTGTGTCCTCTCAAACGTCAGCTCCATAGTCAACAAATTTGCTTTCTTCTTAGATCTTTTCCTTTTTCACTCATTCCATCTTTTGACTCTCACTGAAACCTGGCTGGCTCCTAATGATACAGCTTCCTTGTCTACCCTTTCCAGCAACGGCTATACTTTCCCTCATTCCCCTTGATTCACTGGTCAAGATGGAGGAATTGGAATACTCTTTGCTCTTCATTGCCACTTCTAGGTTCACTGGAAAACCATTATTAAGTTACCTCTCCACCTTTGAAGTTCACACAACCACATTTACCAGTCAATCAAAATCTTGGTAGATGTGTCTTTAGATCCCTAGGACACTCCCCTTCCTTTCTCGATAAGTTCAGTACCTTGTTGATAAATCTTCCTCTCTTCCCCAGCCCGTCTTTTTAAAAAAAATTATTATTTGTTTATTTAATATTTTTAGTTTTCTGCATTAATTTTCACAAGAGTTTGAATTACAAATTTTCTGCCCATTTCGACCATCCCCCCCACTCAAAGATGGCATATATTCTGATTGCCCCATTCCCCAGTCAGCTCTCCCTTCTGTCACCCCACTCCCCCCGCCCCACCCCTGTCCCCTTTTCCCTTACTTTCTTGTAGGGGAAGATAGATGTTTATGCCCCATTGCCTGTATATCTTACTTCCTAGTTACATGTAAAAACTTTTTTTTGAACATCTGCTTTTAAAACGTTGAGTTCCAAATTCTCTCCCCTCTTCCCTCCCCACCCACCCTGCCTAACAAGGCAAGCAATTCAACATAGGCCACATGTGTATCATTATGCAAAACCCTTCCACAATACTCACGTTGTGAAAGACTAAATATATTTTGCTCCTTCCTAACCTATAGCCCTTTATTTAATTTTCTCCCTTGACCCTGTCCCTTTTCAAAAGCGTTTGTTTTTGATTACCTCCTCCCTCTGTCTGCCCTCCCTCCTATCATCCCCCCTTTTTATCTCCTTTCTCCTTCTTTCCTGTGGGGTAAGTTAACCAATTGAGTGTGTATGTTATTCCCTCCTCAGGTCAAATCCGATGACAGCAAGATTCACTCATTCCCCCTCACCTGCCCCCTCTACCCTCCCAGCAGAATTGCTTTTTCTTGCCACTTTTATGTGAGATAATGTACCCCATTCTATCTCTCCCTTTCTCCCTCCCTCAACATATTCCTCTCTCATCCCTTAATTGGATTATTTTTAGATATCATCCCTTCATATTCAATTCGCCCTGTGCCCTCTGTTATATATATATATATATATATATATATATATATACACACACACATATATATATATGTATATATATATATGTGTGTGTGTGTGTGTGTGTGTGTGTGTATGTATGTATGTATATTCCCTTCAGCTATTGAGGTGTGATGAATTATACACATCATCTTTCCATGTAGGAATATAAACAAAACAGTTCAACTTTAGTAAGTCCCTGATGATTTCTCTTTCTTGATTACCTTTTCATGCTTCTCTTGATTCTTGTGTTTGAAAGTCAAATTTTCTATTCGGCTCTGGTCTTTTCACTGAGAAAGTTTGAAAGTCTTGTATTTTATTGAAAATCCATATTTTGCCTTGGAGCATGATACTCAGTTTTGCTGGGTAGGTGATTCTTGGTTTTAATCCTAGCTCCATTGACCT
>CM053623.1:119578033-119634541 GCA_028646595.1 Phalanger gymnotis
CAAAAAGGATCATATAAATATCTGAATGGTTCGAAATCATTGGGTATACAGAATTCTCCAAGCAGAAGGCATCAAAAAATTTATTCAGGGCCCAGAGCAACAAATTAGCGAACCAACCTCCCCATTCCAGTATTGTGAACACAAGCCTCCAGGCCCAGTAGGCCCGCCTCACAAGAGTAGCCAGGAGGCCACAGAAAAAAGATGGCATAAATCATATTCACCTGGGTCCACACAGGGGTCGGCTCTGCTTTCGGATTTTTTCCAGCTATAGTTTTCTCGCCTCTCCTCGCAGCCAAGCCTCTGGCGTTCTCAAGTCCCGCCTCAACGACTAGAGACCAGAGTCCAGAGACCCATTGGTTCCCGAATTGGCCCCTTTTAAGTCCTTAATCTACGCCCACACAGGTTTCACATCTGATAGGGCTTTGGGCCTGGGGCTTAGCATTTAACAGGTGAAAGTACTTTCACCGTAAACAAAAGCCAAACTCCTCAAGGGCACCCGTTAAACTAAGCCCATTTTGCCTTACTGGCACAACCACTGGACAATTTCAGTCCAGTCATCTTGGCATTGCCAGTATATAGTACCATTTTGATGGATTATTTCCATAGCAGATTGAAGAAGTGTGGCAGGATTAAGAGAATATTTCATTTGTGTATGTCCCCTGAGTCTCTACGTGAGTCTATAGTTGTATATTTGTGCTACTCCAGAGCCCAAAGAAGACACATGCCAGAAAGTGAAGCTGAAGAAGTATGATTTGCCTCACTTATTTAGCCTATGAGTTCCACATCTGATTGAGTAGCTGAGCTGAATCCTCTTCCCAGCTGAGGAAAACCTAGGTATAGTCATTAGGACATGACGAATAAGCTAGTACTGAAGAGTTTTCTTCCTTTTGTTTTTGTTAAATACCACCATCTGATTCTAGTGGAAAGAATTCTGGATTTGGAGGTCTTGTAAGGTCCCTCTCAACTCTAAATATATGATCCTACCTCTCACTTTGTATACATTAGTGCAGATGGTACACAAACTAAGCGATGGCTCAGCACCAACAGCCTAAATATGTGATCTTGATGGTCATGTTCTTGCTTCCTGCGGGGGCAACTTTCCCTCCATCAAAACTGATCATCAGCACATTGTAGGAGTTTAAAAAATACTTGTTTCCAAAAAAAATACTTGTTTCCTTCCTTCCTTCCAGCCAGTTTGGCAAGAACGGTAGAGGGCATGAAAGTTAGTAATGTGAAATTAATGTCATAACCTGGAACCACATTGCAAAGGACTTTTAAATGCCAGGCTAAAGAGCTTACTACTTCTCTTAGAGGTACTTTTGCAATCAGTGAAGTTTTTGGAGGAGGAGAGTAACCTGGTCAGACCTGTGCTTTAGGAAGATTATTTTGGTAGTTGCGTGGTAGATGAACCGGAGAGAGGAGGTACTGGAAGTAGGCAGACCAATGAGGAGGTCAGTTCAATAGTTCAAGTGAGAGATCATGAGGGTCTATAATAGGATGGTGGCTATGTCAATAGAAAGAAGAGGATGGATATAAGAGGTGTTGTAGAGCAGTGATGTCAAACTCAAATAGAATCAGGGGCCGCTAAACTACATATAAGGATCTCTGCCCTCTACTTAACGACTTAGAAAACCACATGTTAATATTGTTTTATCGTATTTTTAATTATTTTGTTAAATATTTCTCAATGGCATTTTAATCTGGTTCAGGCCATACTAGGATATGTGATACCTATCCTGTAGAGTTAGAAAAAATTGACAACTAATTACATATGGGGTGGGGGTGGGGCAGGAGGATGGAGAGGAAAGGGTCATAAATGCCTCTGAGAATGCAGTCTGGGTAACTGGAAAGATGAGATACTTAATAGAATTAGAAAAGAGTGGAAGAAGGGCACATTTTGGGGAAAATCAGTAAGTTCCATTTTAGATGTGCTGAATTTTAGAAGGCTATGCAATGTTCAGTTAGAGACATCTAATAGTCAGAATTGAGAGACTAGTATTGTCTAAGAAAGATGTTGGTGGATGTTAGAGATGTGGCAAATGTCCTAGTTTTCAATGCTTTATCTCTCCCTGATTTAGCAATTTGGACAATATTTCTCCCACAAAAAAGAGTTTGGTAGAGTGTGTGGGTTTCTCTCTCTCTCTCTCTCTCTCTCTCTCTCTCTCTCTCTCTCTCTCTCTCTCTCTCTTTCTCTCTCTCTCTCTCTCCCTCCCTCTGATTGAGAATAATTTTGTAGCATAGATAATAATTGCTCTTTAAATGTTGTCTAGAATTCACTTGTAAATCTATCTGAATCAGACAGTTTTTCTTTGTTAGTTTTTATTTGCCTTATTCAATATCACTTTCTGAGATTGATTTGTTAAAGATTTCTATTTTTTTATTAATGTGTATTTTGTATTTTTATAAGTATAATACCTCCTCTGGATTAGCTGAGGGCAGCTGCTACTGTATAATATGGTCATAATACTAACACCTATCTTGTAAGTGTTGTTGTGAGGATCAAATGAGATAATGTAATGTGTGTCTCTAATCCCTTAATAACCTTTAAATGACTGATAGGGTGTCTCGCTCTGGGCAAGTAACTGCTAGATATCACGGACAATAGAGAAATACCTTTCTCCCCCATATGGAGACAAGAGTTCTTCACAAAATGCTCCCAAGCCTCAACCTGCTCTGGAACTCCTGAATTACCCTTAAGGCTTAAATATTTAAAGCATGTCCTGAAAGACATGAGATTTCTTCCTTTAATCCACTCTGGGAACTGGTTTCAAGCCTCTTAAAGGTATAGAGGGCCTTAACAACTTATTAGAGTATTAACACCTCATTATATCTGTTATATCAGTTGAACTGGTGGTGTAAGAAAAGCTAAATAACTCTTACATAGGTAATCATCCATTTCCTTTGCTAAGTATATTTGTAGATCTCAATTTACAAAAAAAAAGAAGAGAAGGAAGGAAGGAAGGAAAGAAAGAAAGAAGAGTTCCTTCTGCAATACCTCAATGACCTTGATTTCTATTGGGAAAATTTTAGAAAGGCAATAGCTATTACTAAAAAAAATAAGCGCATATATATTATGACAGGTCATACCAAACTAACTTCATTTCCTTTTTTCCCAGGGTTACTAGACTGTTCAATGAGGAAAATGCCATAAACATGGCTTATACTTATCTGACAAAGTTTTACATACTGTACTTGTGGATAAAGATGGAGATGTATGGGCTGGATGATAGTTGTTAGGTGGATTTAGAACTGGTTGAATGTCTGAATCCAAAGAGTAGTCCTGAATGGGCTTTTGTTTGTTAATTTGGAGGGAGATCTTTGTGTGCCCCATGGATCTATCCTTTAGCCTTGTGCTGACCAATATTTTTATTAACTATTTCAAAGAAGATGCAGATAATATGCTTATGAAATTTACAAATGACATGAAGCTTTGAGATAGAACTACCATGTTTGGGGGCAATCAAGATCCAGAATAATTTTAATAGGCTAGAATGTTAATCATAATATAATATAATTAAATGTAATAGGAATAAGAGTAAGGTCTTACACTTGGGTTCAGAAAATCATTTTCAGAAATGAAGGATGGAGTGTGTGTTTGTGAGTATGCACGTGTGTGTGTGTATGTGTGTGTATGTCTAGGTCTAGACAATATTTCTTCTGAGATGGGAAATAAAAGATTTGGGGGTTTTAGTGGCCCAAAAGATTAATATATGTCAACAGTGTGACATGGCAGCTGAAAATGGTAATGCCATACAAGGCTATAAAAATATTAATAATGAGGAAAGCCATCATTCCATTATATGCTGTCCTTACCAGCCCACATTTGGAATATCATATTCAATTCTGGTTAATAAATTTTAAGGAAAGTCAGTGAAAAGCTAGAACATTTCCAGAAGGAGGCAACGAAGTGGGTGAAAGTACTATGCTGTATAAGCATCAGTTGAAAGAACTAGGTATGATTAACTTGGAGGAGGAAATTTTAGAGAATGATACTTCACTTCAAGTTTTTGAAGAACTATCATGTGGAAAAGGGATTATTTTTATTCTACTTGGTTCCAGAGAGCAAAGCTTGTGGTAATAGATGGGAATCACAGAGAGTCAGATTTTTAGGATGATGTAACAATAAGGTCCGTAATGATTAGAGTTATCTAAAAGTGGAGTGAGTTAGCTGTCATTGGAGGAAGTGGGCTCTGCCTCACAGGAGGTTTTCAAGCAGAGACAAGAAGATCCTTTGTTACAGAAAGGATTCATGGTCAGGTACAGCTAGGCTTGAAGATCTCCTCTACACTTTATAATTATCTACACTCTATAATTCTTAAATCTGGACTACCAGCTCCAATTGTTTCTCTACTTTCAGGGAGATAATATGATTAGCAAAGCATGTAAAAAAATTCCTTGAATATGACTGTAGTAAAGATTGATTATGAAGAACAAGCCAAGAAACTGAAAATTAATGGAAAATGAATGGAATCGGATGTTATAATTTTAGAAACAGACTTGGCAATAGACATCTTGATAGTTGAAATATTCTATCACTAATATATCTTACCATTGTGCTTTTTTGGTAATCTGTAACAAAAAAAAAATCCATAGTCTATATTTGAGTAGAAAGTCTATAGCATAGTATTACAATGTTATTACTTCCGTTTCTTTCCTAAGATCCTTATCTCTCACCATGAGGTATACTCAGGCAAGTACATTTCTTTTTGGTATACAGTTCAATTCCTCTACTTCTTATATTAGATCCATTTCTTTGCAAGAGTGCATACAACGATTCCACTAATTTATGCTAGGCTGTAGTCCCATTCCACCAAAACTCTGTGATACTTATAAGGTCTATGTGCCCCCTTTTGCTAATATGTCAGGTTTACTTTATTACTGATGTAGTGAGGCTGCTCCCTCACATGTAGCATAGGGTGTCATGTGTGGCTCACAGTAACGCAGTAATAGACATCTCTAGCTTCTTCTCTGCTCCTCCTTCTCTAAGGGAGACTTCAGTGAAGCTTCCTACCCCCCCCCCCATATAGTGCGGGGTATCATGTATGACTTGCAGGGAAGCAATAACAAATCTCTCAAACTTCCTCTCCCCTCCATCCTTCTCAAAAGGAGACTTTAATTTCTGTCAGGAAGGGAAATAGAAATGGATGGCAGAGACTGACCATTCTGCTATAATTTAGAGAAAATAGGTATTGGGCAATAATTATATCTATCTGCTTGCTCTTAAATATTGTTAATCTAGGGGATGTAATTTTAAGGTTTAAGCTAAACCTTTGTTATTTCCCTATTTATGTGGTTATTTTGAATTTTATTTTTTCTCAATTATATATAAACAAAATTTTTAACATTTTTTTAAAAAAATGTTTTAAAATTTTTTTCGAGTTCCAAATTCTTTCCTCTCTCCATCCCCCCTTGAGAAGACAAGCCATTTCATATCAATGATATATGTGCAGTCTTAACATCTCCTTATTAGCCATGTTGTAAAAGAAAATGCGGCCCAAACAAACAAAAAATCAACAAAAACCAACAACCAACCTACCACTACCATCAACCAAGAATAATAACAGAAAAAAGTGTGTTTTAATTTACATTTAGACTTCATTAGTTCTTTCTCTGAAGGATAGATAGCATTTTTTCCATGTGTCCTTCAGAATTGTCTTGGATCATTGAATTGCTAAGAATAGCTGTCATTCACAGTTGATCATTGTACAATATTGCTGTTATTGTGTACAATGTTCTCCTGGTTCTGATCATTTTACCTTGCATCAGTTCATTTAAGTCTTTCCAGGTTTTTCTAGAAGAATCTGGCTTGTTATTAGTCATAGCACAACACTATTCCATCACAATCATATACTACAACTTGTTCACCCATTTCCCAGTTGTTGGGCAGCCCTTAATTTCCAATTCTTTGCTGACACACACACACACACACACACACACACACACACACACTGCTACAAATATTTTCAAAATATGGTCCTTTTCCTTTTTCTTTGATCTCTTTGGGGTACAGATCTAGTAGTAATATAGGCCAAAAAGTATGCACAGTTTTATAGCTCTTGGGGCATAGATCCAAATAACTCTCCAGAATGGTTGGATCAGTTTGCAACTCCACCAACAGTGCCTTAGTGTTCCTATTTTTCCACATCCCCTCCAATATTTGTCATTTTCCTTTTAAATCACATTAGCCAATCTGATAGGCGTGGAGGTGGTTTGCATTTCTCTAATCAATAGTGATTTAGAACTTTTTTTTTTTCATATGTCCATAGATAACTTTGATTTCTTCTTCTGAAAACTGCCTGTTCATATCACTTGACCATTTATCAATTGGGAGATGACTCATACTCTTATAAATTTGACTCAGTTTTCTATATATTTGAGAAATGAGGCCTTTATCGGAGAAACTTGCTGTAAAATTTGCCCCCTGCCCCAGTTTCCTGCTTTCCTTCTAATCTTGGCTGCATTGATTTTATTTGTACAAAATTTTTCGATGCAATAAAAACTATTAGTTTTACATCCTGTAAAGCTCTCTATCTATTGTATGGTCATAAATTTTTCCCTTATTCATAAATCTTACAGGTAAAATAGTCCATAATCCCTTAATTTGCTTATGATACCACGTTTTATGTTGAAATAATGTTGATCTTATCTCAGTATGTGGTGTGAGATGTTGGTCTATACCTAGTTTTTGCCAAACTGCTTTCTGGTTTTCCTAGAAATTTTTGTCAAATAGTGAATTGTTGTCCTGAAATCTAAGATCTTTGTGTTTTTCAAACACTAGATTGCTGTGGTCATTTACTACTGTGTATTGTGAACCTAGTGTATTCCACTGATCTACCACTCTATTTATTAGCCAATACCAGATTGTTTTGATGATTACCACTTTGTAATACCGTTTGAGATCTGGTGTTGCTAGGCCACCTTCCTTCACTTTTTTTTCATTGATTCCCTTGATGTTCTTGACCTTTCATTCTTCCAGATGAATTTTGTTATTATTTTTTAAGCTTTATGAAATAAATTTTTTGGTAATTTGATTAGTATGGAACTGAATAAGTAGATTAATTTAGGTAGAATTTCCATTTTTGTTTTATTGGCTCAGCCTACCCATGAGCAATTAACATTGCTTTAGTTGTTTAGATCTGATTTTCTTCATGTGAAAGGTGTTTTGTAATTGTGTTCATATCAATCCTGAGTTTGAACTGGCAGGTAGCTTCCCAAATATTTTATATTATCTGCAGTTATTTTAAATGGAATTTCTCTATCTCTTCCTGCTTGTCTTTGTAGGTAATATATAGATATGCTAATGATTTGTCAGGGCTTATTTTATATTCTGCAATGTTGCTGAAGTTAATTATTTCATCTAGTTTTTTTTAGTTGATTCTCTAGAATGTTCTAAGTATACCATTACATTGTCCACAAGGAATGATGTTTCCTCATTCCTTATTCTAATTCCTTCAGTTTCTTTTTCTTCTCTTATTTATATAACTAGTGTTTCTAGAACAATATTGAATAATAGTGGTGATAATAGGCACCTTTGTTTAAACCCAGACCTCATTGGAAAGGTTTTTAGCTCGTCCCCATTACTGATAATGCTTACTGATTATTTTGGATAGATACTATTTAATTAACATTTTAAGGAAAGCTCCATTTATTCCTATGCTTTCTAATGTTTTTAATAGGAGTGAGTGTTGTATTTCATCCAAAACTTTTTCTGCATCTATTGAGATAATCATATGATTTTTGGTGGTTAGTTATTTATATGGCCAATTATGCTGACAGTTTTCCTAATACTGAACCACCCCTGCATTTCTTACATAAGTCTCATCTGGTCATAGTGTATAATTTTTGTGATATATTTCTACAACCTCCTTGCTAGTATTTTATTTTTAAAAAATAATTAATTTTCATTAGGAAAATTAGTCTATAGTTTTCTTTTTCTGTTTTTGCTCTTCCAGGTTTAGGTACCGGCATTATATTTGTGTTATAAAAGGAATTTGGTAGGACTCCTTATTTTTCTATTTTAACCAAATAGTTTATATAGTATTAGAATTAATTGTTCTTTAAATATTTGCTAGAATCCACTTATGAGTCCATCTGCTCCTGAGGATTTTTTTCTTAGGGAGCTCAGTTAAGGCTTATTCAATTTTTTTTCTAAGATAGGGTTATTTAATTATTCTAATTCCTCTTCTGTTAATCTGGGCAGTTTGTATTTTGGTAAATATTCATGTATTTTACTTAAATTGTCTTGCTTGCTATTTCCTAATGAGAAAAAGAGGACCCCGTGTTTTATATCCCAGGTTTGACTCTGTTCCCACCAAATGTCAGTTCCGTGGCAACAATTAGCAATTAAGTTTATTTATTCAAATTGATAGTAAAACCCAAATCAGAGAAAACATACATATGAGAAAATATACCAGACAATAAAGATTGAAGGGGCTCTCCAACTGAGAGGGAGCTAACTCATTCAACTAAGAGGAAGTCTCAGATCTCACCCGCAGGGGAATTCCCTTTTCTCTCTAATGCTGAAGATGTGAATTGATCAAAGTTCTACATGTCAGCTTCTTCCCAAAGTCCTTTTTTCCTTCCTTCTTTGACCTGAAGAGAGGTTGGCATTGCCCATCTTTTTCTCAAAGATAAAAGCCAGAAGAGCTGAAAGAGACCTGAGAGTAAGGAGACCCAAGAGCAGATCTCTTTTAACATCAACCTTGCCCCATATGTAGGCATGGGGCATTGATCTCCACCAATAAGGAGAAATTCCTATACCAATCAGTTTTGAAGCAGTGGTTATGCTATATTCTATATGGATATATAAGCAGTTGTGGACACTGAACATTATTTCTGCCCCATTTACTTGGTATTTTTCTTCTGAGAATTATTGGATACCTCTTCCACTATGCTGTTCTCAGTCTCTGGCTTTATCATTTTTAATCTTTGCATTTTGGCAGTCAGCCTTCTGTCCATCTCATTATTAAACAAAATATAGCTCTTCCCTTCTCTAAGACCCTGCTCTTTCTCACCTGATGTTGATTACCCACTTTCTTATATTAAGCGGTTTTGTTCTCAGACAGAAATTCCCTTTTAATACGTAGCATCTTACCCCTGTAGTTTTACTTATTTCCATTACCTATGATCTCTCCAAAGTGCCTGGGTTTGCTTAATTTGGTTTATGGTTTGCCCTATAATAATCCTTTTTAAGATAAGCATGACTCTTTCTTTGTATATGAGTAGAAACTATGTAGTTTCTCAGCCATCCTCATCATCACAATAATGATCAGTAATCAATAGTCACAATTAAAATAATGCCAATTAGTGATACACAATGTATAATCAACTAATTCTAAAGCCACTCATCAACATTTGTCATTTTGAATTTTAGGAGCTCATTTCTTACTAGTACTTTGCCTTTTAAAAAAAAAACCAGATGGGAAAGTGGTTAAATTGCTAGGCCTGGAGTTAGGACACTTAGTACTATGTGACCTTGGGCAAGCCACTAAACCTTTCTCTGCCTCAGTTTCCTCATTTGCAAAATGGCTATAATAGCACCTACCTCACAGGGCTGTAGTGGGCAGTTTAGGGAGCACCATGGATACAGCATTAGACCTGGAGTCAGGAAGACTCATCTCCCTAAGTTCAAATCTCTCCTCAGACACTTATTATGCGTGCAATCTTGGGAAAGTCTCTTAACCCTGTTTACCACAGTTTCCTCATCTATAAAATAAGTCAGAGAAGGAAATGCCCACCACTCCAGTATCTTTGCCAAGAAAACCTCAAGTGGGGTTACACGGAGTTGGACATAACTGAAAAACGACTGAACTGAACGCAGAGTTGTTGTATTAAGCAAGATAATATTGCTAAAGCACTTGGCACAGTGCCTGGCATAGAGTCAACACATAATAAATGTTTGTTCCCTTCCTCTTTTTAATACTACGATCATTAGCAGCTTGGTCAGAGCAAATAGACAGGAATGGTAATACCTAGGAAAACACAGAGTACGCAAGTGGAAAACATATTTAATAGAGGTGGAATCAATTTTAGGGGATAATGATGATGAGCTTTCACCAAGTTAACATAGGAGGAAATGCTTTATGGCGCATAGGCAGCCACAGAAGGAAAACTCTGCTGCACATTACACTTGCTATGATAACAGAAGTGATTGCTGCTAAGAAAGGCCGGCTTAGAGGAGGCCACCATACCTCTACAAGGAGTTCAATAGCTGATTACATGGCTTTTACACGTCACAAGCTCAGCTGAAGGAGGCAGGATTAACCTTGACCGTACGCTGATGGGCACCACAGAGCATGGACATGGGAGCTGATTGCAAGTTCTTCAGGCTCCATTGCTTCCCAGTTCCAGGGAATGAAGGCAGACTTATTTAAGATAACATCAGAATCTCAGCTGACACTCTCAAAGCTGGGACAATCAACAGGTATTTGTAAAGTGCTGACTCTGTGCCAGGCACTCTGCTAGACTAGGGGGATATAAGTTCAAAAAAAAGACGGAACATGGAGAAGGGAAGAATTTATGACCAAAGGAGAGATAGAGAGCATTACAAAATGCAAAATGGATAATTTTGATTATGTTAAATTGAATTGTTTTTGTACAAACAAAGCCAATGCAACCAAGAGTAGGAGGAAAGCAGAAAATTGGGAGAAAATCTTTACAGCTAGTGTGTCTGATAAAGGCCTCATTTCTAAAATATACAGGGAACTGAGTTAAATTTGTAAGAATACAAGTCATTCTCCAATTGATAAATGGTCAAAGGATATGAACAGGCAGTTTTCAGAGGAAGAAATTAAAGATATCTATAGGCATACAAAAAAATGCTCTAAATTACTATTGACTAGAGAAATGCAGATCAAAACAACTCTTAGGTAACATATCTCTCTTGTCAGATTGGCTAACATGAGAAAACAGGAAAATGATAAATGCTGGAGAAGAAGGGAGAAAATTGGAACACTAATGCATTGTTGGTAGAGTCGTGAACTGATCCAACCATTATGGAGAGCAATTTGGAACTATGCCCAAAGGGCTATAAAAATATGCATACCCTTTGACCCAGCAATACCGCTTCTGGAGCTGTATCCCAAAGAGATCACACAAGTGGGAAAAGGACCCATATGTACAAAAATATTTATAGCAGCTCTTTTTGTGGTGGCAAAGAATTGGAAATCAAGGGGATGCCCATCAATCGGGGAATGCCAAAACAAGTTGTGGTATATGAATATAACGGAATACTATTGTGCTATAAGAAATGAGGAGTAGACAGACTTCATAATAACCTGGAAAGACTTACATGATCTGACGCTGAGTGAGGGCAGCAGAATCAGGAGAACATTATACACAATTATAGACACATGGCATCTGTGATGACTAACTCTGATAGACTTGGCTCTTCCCAGTGATGCAAGGTTTTAAGACAGCTCCAAAAGACTCATAATGGAAAAAGCTATGCACATCCAGAGAAAGAATTATGGAGTCTGAATGCAAATTGAGGCAAACTATTTGATCTCTCTTTTTTTTCTTTTTTGGTTTTGTTTCTTCTTTCTCGTGCCTCGTTGGTTATAATTGGTTATAATTCTTCTCTACAACTTGTGAAAATATTTTGAAAATAAGTTTAATGTGAAGGTATATGTAGAATCTACATCAGATTACATGCTGTCTTGTGGGGAGGAGGAGGGGGAGAAAATTTGGAACTCAAAAACCTGTGGAACTGAGTGTTGTAAACTAAAAATAAAAAATAAATTTAAAAAAGGAACAATTTCCACTCTCAGGAAGCTTACATTCTAATAGAGAAGACAACAAATACATATAAAAGTATGTATAAATATAAATTTTAATAAAATTATGTACACAGTTCTAAGTAAGCTAGAGTCAATACAATAAAGGATCATTATCATTCAAACTCTTGTGAAAATCATTGCTGAAAACTAAATATATTAAATAAATTAAATTAAATTAAATTAAAAAAAAGGATCATTATCTCCATATTGTAATGATACAAGATTGTGGAATTTGAAGAACTCTTGCACTCATGGTGATCTTGGGAGTGTCCTTGTGGGTAAGTTTATGTGACTTCTGTAGTGTCTACAATTTAGAGAGTTTGCCAAGATTTCTTATTCTCAGAGAAAAATATTCTCTGCTCAGGGCTTTAGTTATCTTGCTAACAGATCGGCAGTAGAAGCAGCCAGGAGTGCAAACCAGCCTTCTCAAGTTACTACAGAAATCATCTTGTGATAAATAGTGACTGCAGGCTCAATCGAATTGCTGAAAGACTAAGGAATGTCTGGAATATCTAGGTAGAGCAGTGGATAAAGCATCAGGCCTAGAGTTAGGAAGATTTAAGTTGAAACCCAGCTGCAGATACTTATGAGCTATGTGGCCCTGGGCAAGTCACTTATCCCCTATTTGCTTCAGTTCCTCATCTGTAAAACAGGGACACACACTAAGGAAAGAAATGGCAAACCATTTCAGTTTCTTTGCCAAGAAAACTCCATGGACAGTGTCCATGGCATCACATAGAGTTGGACACAACTGAAAGACTGAACAGCAGCAACAACATGCAACAACAAGCAATGTCAGTCTAAAGATATTTGTCTCTTTAGCCTTTCTGCTCTGAACCTGCGATCCAGTGATTCAGGAAGGTCACCTCAGACAAAGTTTACCATCAGTGTTGAGTTTTGAAGTTGTGCCAGTCATGGAATGAAACTAATGGCATACCCAGAATGCAACTCGATCCTAGGGTAACAAATCTCCTTTTCATCTTTCTAGCAAAAATCTTCTGTGTCCATAGTGATCCTATAGATTGTAGTAGCAGCCATGTTTCAAAGAATGCTCATACTTTCCTCTGGTCAACTGGCCATGGTGATAGGAAGGATTGTGCTTCATTTATGGTTTCTGAATCTTTGTCTAAATTCCCCGAGGGAACCAGAAATGTTGGCATGAGAATCAAGGACCGGCTATGTTTGGAATGAAAGGGTCATCTAGGGTCAGTAGAAGCTGGGAAGCAGCCACATAAGTGTCTTGAAGGGAAGATAAACATTTTTTGTTCAGCTCTAACTCCCCACTGCCTCACATTTAGTGCTAGTAACTTTCTATCTATGAGTGCCTGTCATAGCAATTATACGATTCTACCACTAAAACATTCAGAAGTCCTGTGCTCCAGGTCAACCCTTCTGCAGGCTAGTAAAAGTGTCTATTTTCTTTAGTGTAGATCCTACTGTCCTTTGCAGTCTCACCATTGTGGCTCTTGGTGGCTTAGAGAAGAGGGTCAGGAGCTAGGGGAGAAGAAACTAGGAGTGAGAGGAGAAAGACATAGAGTGTCTGAAGGTATTAGGAAGAAGATTCAAAGTCAACAACAAAGAAACAAATTCTGAATGGTTAAAGAGTTAGGAAGAGTGAATCAGGAGAGTTTAGTTCATCTGAAGCCAAGGAAATAGAGAAAATATAGTAGGGGGAGATCAAGTCAACAAGTTAATGAACATTTTGGGGGCACTTCTATGTGCCAGGCACTATGTTAAGGCCTGCAACAATGTAGAACAGTGAGGATGTTCTAGTATTAAATACTATAGAAAATTCAAGGACTATGAGAACAGAGAAGTAGGATTTGGCAGTTGGGAGATTTTGGGTGACTTTGAGAGAATAGTTTCGGTCGAGTAGGAGTAGGTGGAGAAGCCTAATTTCAAAGGGGTGAGGAGAAAATAGAGGATGAGGAAGGGGAGAAAATAAGATAAATTTTTTATCAAGAACTTTGGCAGTTTACTCTTTAGAGGAAGAGAAAGAGATAGAACAGTAGCTGAATGGAGTAGAAGGATGAAAGGAGAGTTTTTACTTATTTATTTTTAGGATTGAGGAAATCTCAGAATGTTTTTATTCAAAAGGGAAGGAATGAGAGAGGAAGAGACTGACGCTTCATGAAGGGAAGAAATGAGTGCTGAAGCACCTAAGAAGGATTGGACTTTGGGAGGGGCAAAGAGAGCAAGAGAAGGAAAAAGAGACAAATAGGGAGGCTGAGAACTATGGCGGAATGAGAGAAGGGAACTGGAAGAGATCATGTCAAATAGCCTCCATTCCATTAAATGAAGTAAGAGGCTAAGCAAGCTGTGGGAGTAGAGCTGAAAGACCCTTGTAGAAGAAAAGGTTTGTAGCAGTTGCTATGGTGAATAATACAGAAAATTCGTAAGAGAAAAGTTGGAGGACTGTTGAACAGTTGTGAGAGCCCCAAATGGGGCAATGTACCATAAATTTACCGTAGCATCATACATTCAGTAAGCAAAAATTTTATTAAGCAATTATTATGTGCCAGGCACTGTTCTGAGCACTGAAGATAGAAAGACCAAAGAAAAAGAAGAAGTCCCTGCCCTCCGGGATCATTCTTTGTTACAATGGTTGATGCAGGTGTCTGGTGTCCCTTGAAAGATGCAGTTGGCCTGCCTATAGTCACTTCCTCCCTACCCACTTGTCTCTGGAGATTAATCAGCCACACCTGGTTATAATTCACTCATTTTTTTACCCTACAAGCAATATGATGACTCCTCTGATCTCTCTCCTCTGCTGACTTAAGGAGTTTACATTAAATGAAAAGTTAGGAGTACAATCACAGTTACTCAGAGCCCCAGTCAGGATTGGCTTTTTGACTTGTTTATATTTATCTCTAGCTAGGCAAGATTCAGGTTACTGAAAATGTTTGGGTAGAGAAGTTAGCAGAGAGGCACCCGAAGCCAGGATTTGGTTCACTGGGCCATGTTCTCTGCCCTAGCTCCTGCACCATCCTCCCTATCCCCAGTTCACTACGGCGTGTTCTCTTGTGTGGTAACCCAAGCTGGGCATCTGTGGCATTGTCCTTAGTGCCTGGTGGGGATGGGTGGGTATGCGTGATCGTGTTGGTCCTTCTTGGAGTTTTCTTCAGGGTCCATTCTGCTGCACTAATTTAGAATATACCTTTCACTGAAAGTGATTTTACTGGGAATGGTCCTCAGAAAATCTATTGACTTTATAAACAAGTGAGCTACCACTGCTTTTTTGCTACTGGCCTCTCTTCTCCTTGAGGTTTTTCATTCTGCCCAGTCTGGCTCAACAAGTATAAGTAGTAAAACAGGACACTATTCCACTCCAAGAATTTGGGAGTGCCCCTTTACCCCACATCTCTTATGTAAATCTCTTCTCTCAACCTTGCCCTTCCTTCTTGGGGTCCCTCTATTTCTTTAACTTTAGGAGGTGAGAGTGTTGTTAATTTCCCCTAGGGTAGGGTGGGGAGGGGAAGGCTTTGGTTCGACATTTTGCACAGTTGCTTTACCCCTTTCAGGTGGGGGTAGTTGTACCTTCCCCTTCCCAGCCCCTTGATTGTCTCTGCCAGTAACAATAAAGCAAAAGTGTTTCTCTGAGGGGAAAAAAGAAGAAGAAGAAGTGAGAAGATTATTTTACAGTATCTGCTAATAGGAATGCACTGGGAGGGAGGGAAAATTGGAAAAAGAACAGACTTAGAGCATGAGTCAGTTGTTGAAGAGATGGATACAACCAATGGCTTTAGCACAAGTCTTAGTGCTGCAAACATGGTGCCTGTTGGACCAAAGGCCTTCCTTGATCTCATCCTTCTCTTCCTCAGCCCAACTATACTTTTTCTTTTTCCCTTTTCCTATTACCCCCATGCCGCTGATTCAGGCTCAGCTCCTGAGCCTCCTCTCTGCCTCTTGCTCTCTCTTCCAAAGTCCCTCTCCAAAGACATTTTATTGCAACAGAAAAACTCCACCCTCCAGTTCTATTCCCAAGAGAGTTCCCTCTCTTCTTGAATTGGGAAGAAATACAATTACATGGGATCTTTAGAAACTTAGGGCCCCTTTCAGAGGGTAACCAGCCCAACTTTGGTCAGAATGACTTACACATTCTATTGGGGAAAAACAATTACACAGATCATAGGATTATAGATTTAGACCTTGAAAGAATCTCAGGTCATCGAGCTCAATCCTCTGATTTTATAAATGAGGAAACTCAGGCCCAGAAAGCTCAAGTGACTTGCCCAGGATCACGAAGCTAGTAAATGTCTAAGTCAGATGAGGGGATAGAGATAGAGACTGGACCTGATTTCATTGGTATAGGGAACTCTGGGGTGATGAAGCCATCCCTACCAATGCAGCTTGGCACCTTCTCTGCAACTTATAGTCTTAGAGAGTTGCCTCAAGCAGAGTTTAAGTGACTTGCCCTGAGTCATATAAGTATGTGTCAGAGATGGGAGTTGAACCTATGTCTTTTTGGAATTTTTTTAGGCTGGCTTTCTATCCACTATGCCATGAGGTGGGGAGAAGGCACTGGTAACTGTGGGGAATCAGGGTTTGCCTCAGGTAATAGGTGATACTTGAGCTGAGAGCCTTGAAAGAAGGGAGAGATTTTAAGATGTAGAGGTAAAGAATATGTGTATTCCAGATATAGGAGAGACTTTGCAAAAAGGCATGGAGAAAGGAAACGAAATACCATATGTGAGAAAATAGTAAGGTTAGTCTGGCTAGAGCTTAGTGTGTGAAGGAGTGTAATATTATAGTAAGCCTAGAACAGTAGGCTCAAGCCATATTATGAGCAGTTTTAAATGTCAAACAGTTAAATGTGTATTTTATCTTAGAGGCAGTATGGAGTCATTGGAGCTTCTTGACCAGAGGAGTGACATGGTCAAACCTGTGCTCTAGGTATATCAATTTGGCACTTGCCTGGAGGAGAGATTGTAGAGAGGATTCAATTACAGGGCCAATTTCGAGGCCATTGAAGTATCTAGTCCTGGTGAGAGATGATACTGATTTGAGGTAGTGGCTTGAAGATCTTGCGGCTGTAGAATTGACAATATTTGGAAACAAACTGGATATTGGAGAGAGGAGAATGAGGGAGAGAGAAGAGTCAAGGATGATTCCAAATTTGAAAACCTAGATAAATGGAAAGATGGCAGTGTCCTCAACAGAAATAGGGAAGTTAGGAAAACAGCAATGTTGGGGGAAAGATAGTGAGACTTGTTATAAACATGTTGGATTTAAGATGCCTACTGGACATCCAGTTTCAAATGTCTAATAGTTTAGGATATAAGATTGTAGCTTAGGAGACAGACAAGGACTGTGGAGCATTCACCCTGGATACTTTCCCGACTTTCACTCACATTAACATTAACAGGACATTAACAGGTTGAGTGTCTAGAGGGTGATACTATCATTCCCTCATAATCCTAGGGATAACCCTGAAGATTAAGGGAGTATTTTTGTACTGTCTCTCTGTGATTCCTTACCATTGTGCTTACCATTAATAATCATCCAGAATTAATTTGCTTTCAGAAGAGGCATTTTCTAAGCATGTATAGCAACACAGCTACTACAGAAACTTCCCTCCTAACAAGGGAAGCCCTCCCCCCTTACACACATAGGGTTTTTGGGGAAAGTACATGGTACAGTGGATAGAGAGCCAGGCCTGGAGTCAGGAAAACTCTAGTCTCAGACATTTACTATCTGTGACCCTGTGTCACTTAACGCTGTTTGCCTCAGTTTCCTCATCTGTAAAATGATCTGGAGAAGGAAATGGCAAACCACTTCAATATCTTAGCCAAGAAAATCCCAAAGGTAACAAAGAATCAGACATAACTGAAAAAAGACTAAACAACAACAACAAAGGCTCAAACTTTGGTCGCATGTGACCAAAAGGTTTATAGTTCTGGGTTCATAACTGTGGGTTACTGAATGTTCTTTCCTCCCCTTCATGGAGTCCTTATAAAATTCCCCTTAGATGTAGCTCTATGCTAAACTCCAGAAGTCAGCACAAAGTGGAGTCCCCAAGCTACACTTCCTTGATGTTTCTAGTTTGTCCTTAATGTGTCTCTCAGCTCTTGATGCAGACACTGCAGTCAGCCACCGCTGCTCCAGGAATATAGCTACACTGAAGACAATGCCGCTTTCTCCTGTGGACACTGCTACCAATGCTGAGAACAACTCTGGATTTTTAGATCTTTTTAAAATTTCCAAGGTTGTCACCTAGTCACTGATTGTAGGGGGAGAAAACTAACTCTCTCTCTCTCTCTTTTTCCTCTGTCTTTCCGTCTTTCTTTCTCTTTCTCTCTCAGTATTCCATAACCACTAGATTTGACCACCATTCAATTAACTGGCTCTGAGCTAGTTTGTCCTTTTAATATATAACTCTATCCCAGCTATTTTCTTCAATCAATCACAATCTATTTCCCTTGTGGAGTTATCCAATGGCTCAAATTCCCTATGATCCTTTCAAATTGATCAATAGTTTGTTCACATTCAGTTCATTTTTGATTGATTGATTGGTTGAGTTAATTGAGATTTCTAGACCTTCTATAATTAATTGAGCTGGGGGTAGATCGTCACTCTCACAAATGGATATATACATCTGGGAGTCATCTGCATAGTGATGATAGTTAAACCTGTGGGAGCTGATCAAATCATCAAAAGAGAAAGGGTAGTAAGAAAAAAAAAAGGAGAAAATCCATAACAGAAGTCAGGGAACACCAACAATAATGAGATTGTTGTGTCATTTCAGTCACATCTGATTCTTTGTGGCTCCATTTGGGGTTTTATTGGCAAAGATACTGGAGTGGTTTGCCATTTTCTTTTCCAGCTCATTTTACAGATGAAGAAACTGAAGCAAACAGGATGAAGTGACTTGCCCAGGGTCACACAGCTAATAAGTACATGAAACTGGATTTAAATTCAGGAAGATGAGTCTTCTGACTTTGGGCCTGTCACTCTATCCACTTTGCCACCTATTGCCCACAATAATTCTTTATTGTAGAATTCCTTATTGTAGGAATTGCGAAATCAACTTCTTCAGGATAGGGTGGTGACACAGGGCTCAGGCGAAGGAGCATAATTATGATCATAGATTTCAAGCTAGAAGGGACCTGAGAGGTCACCTAGTAAAACTCCCTTATTTTATAAATGAGGAAATGGAGGCCTAGAGAGATTAAGTGACTTGTCCATGGCCATACATTTATAAATGTAAGAGGTGAAATTTGAACTCGTGTCATCCTGCCTCCAGTTCCAGCTTGATATCAACCACATACTGCCATATATCATGCTACCATTCTCATATCCCTCCCTTCCTCATCCATTCATACCTGCCAATCCTAATGATCTCTCTCTCTCTCTCCTTCCCTCCCTCCCCCCCAACACACTGACACACATACCTTTGTAAAATTTGTCTTCAGTGTTATGTTTGTCCTTTTCCCTCTAACCTCCATGTGTCCCTCCCATAGTCAAGGGCAACCAGCTTTTATTAAGTACCTACAATGTTCCAGCCATTGTGCTAAGAACAAGGAATAAAAAGAAAGGCAAAAAGCAACCCTCCCCTCAAGGAACTCATAATCTAAGAGTGAAAGACAACATAAAACTAATACATATAACCAAGAAATATGTAGGATAAATTGGGAATAGTCTTAGAGGGAAGGCACAAGCACCAAGAATCAAGAACGGGACAAGAACAAGCATTTATTAAGTACCTATTATATACTAGGCACTGTACTAAGCCCTTTAGAAATATTATCTCAGGGGCAGCTAGGTGGCACAGTGATTAGAGCACTGGCCCTTCAGTCAGGAGGACCTAAGTTCAAATCCGCCTCAGACACTTGACATGTTTACTAGCTGCGTGACCTTGGGCAAGTCACTTAACCCCAATTGCCCTGCCTTCCCTCCTCCAGAAAAAAAAAAAAGAAACATTATCTCAGTTGATTCTCACAACAACATTGTGAGGTAGGTGCCATGATTATCCCTATTTTACAGATGAAGAAACTGAAGCAAACAGAAGATAAGTGGCTTGCTCAGGGTCATACAGGTAGTAAGTGGTTAAAGCTGGATTTGAATTCAGGTGTTCCTGACTCCAGGCCTAGTGTTCTATACACTATACCACCTAACTACCAAAAAAAAAAAACCTGGAACATACTTTCCTACAAATAAACACACCATCAGGGAAGAGAGTAGACATACATAGGGATAACACACCAGAGACACATATTTGGAACACTTGTCCAGGATACATTCATTGAAGGACGATTTATGCCTCAAGTATGTTAAGACCATCAGTGTTTTTGATGGGCAACTTTTAAGTACGATTAGGCCAGTGACAGAATGTGGACATTCTAATTCTCATGTGATGCTCTGATGAAATGAATGAACTTTGATAATCATGTTTCTCTTTCTCTGGGTATGACTCATTCCTACAAAGTCACAAGGTTATAGAATAATATTAGACCTGAAAAATGTTCCCCACTCATCTTCTGTAGTTCTTCTTCTACTCTAAATCTTTAAAAGAAGTCAACCAAATTTGTGGGATGTTTGGCTAGAATCTACTTCTGAAAGACTACATTCAATCAAGCTGACTCATAAAGTAATTGCTTTACATATCTCTAAGAATAGATGATTTCTGATAATGAAGCAGGTGTGGCTTGGGTGAAGTAGTGACTATATGCAGGATTTTGCAAAAGCCATTTGGACAGTACAGGAATCTATACAATAATGATTGTAAATGTTGAGACCTTGCTTTGCACACTGTAGGTGTTAAATAAATGTTTGCAGCACAAACCGATGAGTAAATAAATTCTTTCATCATCTCTATTTACCTTCTTAGTGTGATAAATTTTGTTATCCTCTTGTCCATACTATTACAAAGTCCAGAGAGCCATCATAATATAGATATCAGTGAAGACTTGGGTTCCTACCACACCTGCATTACATTACATGGCTACATGCTAGCTACGTGGGCAAGTTACTTAATCCTTCAAGATCTCAGGCAACTCTTTAAGACTAAGTTAGAGAGTTAGTTAAATTGTAGAACAGTTGCCAATTTGTATTTTCTATCCTGGGAATTCTATACATTGATGAAATAAGAGATCTATAACCCCATACCCCCAATCCGCTAAATCACAAAGTCTAGCAAGATATAGTGGATAAAGTGTTGGACTTCAAGTCAGGAAGACCTGGGTTCAAATCCCACCTTGGACACTTATTAGCCTTGCGTCATCATTTGAGCCCTCTGAGCCTCAGTTTCCTAATATGTTTTTATTACTTTTATTTATTTATTTTTATTTTTATTAATTTATATATTAATTATAATTTTATATTTATTTAATTTTATTTAGTTTATTTGTTTTAATTAGTTTCCTAATATACAAAGTGAGGGGGGGGTTAGATTCCTAAAATCTCTTCTACTTCCAAAGCTATGATCATATGATCCATGTAAGACAATTTGATAGCTAACGCCATATAACATATATAAAATCCTCTGTGAAACTTTTTCAATGTGCTTTAATAGTATTTTATTTTTCCCAATTATATGTCAAGACAATTTTTAGCTTTCATTATTACAAAATTTTGAGTTCCAAATTTTTCTCCCTCCCCTCCCCTCTTCCTAAAATGGTAGGCAATTTGATATGGGTTATACATGTGCTGTCATGTAAAACATTTTCATATTAGTCACAGTTAGGAAAGAAGAAACAGATCAAAAGGGAAAAAAACACCAAAAAAAGAATAAAGTAAATTTTAAAAATATGCTTCAATCTTCATTCAGAGTCCATCAATTCTTTCTGGATATGGACAGCATTTTTCTTCATGAGTCCTTTGTACTTGTCTTGGATCATTGTATGACTGAGAAGAGATGAATCATGTTGCTGATATTGTGTACAATGTTTTCCTGGTTCTGCTCATTTCACTTTGCATTTTATCACATAAGTCTTTCCAGGTTTTTCTTAAATCTGCCTGTTCATCATTTCTTATTACATAATAGTATTCCATTACATTCATATCCCACAGCTTGCTTAGCCATTCCTCGATTGATGGGCATCCTTTCAATTTCCAGTATTTTGCCACTACAAAAAGGATTGCTATAAATATTTTTGCACATGTAAGTCCTTTTCTCTTTTTTATGATCTCTTTGGGATATAGATCCAGTAGTGGTATTATTGCTGGATCGAAGAGTATGCACAGTGTGGCTGTCCTTTGTGCATAGTTCCAAATTGCTTTCCAGAATGGTTGGATCAGTTCACAACTCCACTAACAATGTGTTAGTGTTCTAATTTTCCCCCATCTTCTCCAGAATTTATCATTTTCCTGTTTTGTCATGTTAGCCAATCTGATAGGTATGAGGTATAGTACCTCAGAGTTGTTTAAATCTGAATTTCTCTAATCAAAAGTGATTTAGAGCACTTCTTCATATGCCTATAGATAGCTTTGGTTTCTTCATCTGAAAACTGCCTGATTATATCCTTTAACCATTTCTCAAGTGATATATGGCTTACATTCTATTAGATTGGAGTCAGTTCTCCATATATTTGAGAAATGAGGCCTTCATTGGAGACACCTGCTATATAGATTGTTTCCTAGCTTTCTACTTTCCTTCTGGTCTTGGTTGCATTAGTTTTGTTTGTGAAAAAAAGCTTTTTAATTTAATATAATCAAAATTAGCTAGTTTATATTTTGTAATGCTGTCTATCTCTTGTTTGGTCATGAATCTGAAACTTACTTGACTTCTTCAAGAATTTGGATGCCATACCACTTGGTGCATGTATGTTTAGTATTGATATTATTTCATTGTCTATGGTACATTTTAGCAAGATGTAGTTTCCTTCCTTATCTCTTTTAATTAGGTCTATTTTTGCTTTTGCTTTGACTGAGATCGGGATTTCTCCCTCTGCTTTTTTTTTTTTTACATCAGCTGAAGCATAACAGATTCTGCTCCAGGCCCTTAACTTTGCTCTATGTATGCCTCTGCTTCAAGTATGTTTCTTGCAAACAACGTATTGTAGGATTCTGTTTTTTGATCCACTTTGCTATCCATTTCCATTTTATGGAATTTTCATCCCATTTACATTCACAGTTATGATTACTGTATATTTCCCTCCATCCTAGTTTTACACCTATTTTTCCTTTCTCTCCTTTAACCCTTTCCTTCCTCAATAGTGTTTTGCTTCTGTCTACTGCCTCCCCCAGTTTTCCCTCTCTTCTGTCAGCCCTGCCCTCCACCTTTACTTAATCTCCTCCCCTCCTACTTTCCAGTCTGGTAAGGTAGATTTCTATACTCAACTGATTGTGTATATTATTACTTCTTTGAGCCAATACTGATGAGAGTAAGGTTCAAGTGATGCCTATAGCCTTCCAGCTTTCCCTCCACTATAGTATGTTTTTCACACCTCTTCATGTGAATTATTTACCCCACTCTACCTTTCCCTTTCTTCTGCACCCTGTGTACTCCTCTTTCACAACCCTTAATGTTTTTTTATGTCATTCCCTCAAATTCACCTTATACCCATACCCATACCCTGTCTATGTATATTTCTTCTAGCTATAGTATTAGTGGTACAGTTTTTAAGAATTACAAGTATCATCTTCCCACATAGGGGTGTAAACAGTTCAGCTCCATTAAATCCCCTATGTTTTCTTTTCCTTTTTTAGGCTTTTCTTGTGTCTTGATATTGGAGATCAATTTTTTGTTCAATTCTTGTCTTCTCCTTATGAAATCTTGAAATCCTTCTACTTCATTGAATGACCATTTATTTCCCCTTGAAGTCATTGTGAAATTATTGTTAATTTCACTTCACAGGTGATTCTTTGTTGTAGTTCTATCTCCTTTGCTTTCTGAAACGTCATCTTCTATGACCATAGATCCTTTAATGTTGGCAGCTTCTAAGTCTTGTGTAATCCTGATTGTGACTCCCCAATATTTGATTTGTGGCCATTTGCAGTATTTTTTCCTTGATCTGATAGTTCTGTAATTTGGCTATAATGTGTTTTTATTTTGGGATCTCTTTCCTGAGGTGATTGGTGGATTCTTTCAATGTCCATTTTACCCTATGGTTCCAGGATATCAGGGCAGTTTTCTCTGCTAATTTCTCGAAAGATACCATTCAGGTCCTCCTTTTGATTATGGTTTTCAGGTAGTCCCATGATTTTGACATTGTCTCTCCTGGATCTATTTTCCAAGCCAGTCATTTTCCCAATGAGGCATTTTACATTTTCTTCTATTTTTTCATTCTTTTGAATTTGTTTGATTGATTCTTGATGTCTTCTAGAGTCATTAGCTTCCACTTGCCCAATTCTACCTTTCAAGGAATAGTTTTCCTCAGTTAGCTTTTGTACTACCTTTTCCATTTGACCAATTGTACTTTTTAAGGAGTTGTTTTCTTCAGTGGATCTTTGTATGTTCTCTATTTGGCCAATTCTACTTTTTAGCAGTTGTTTTCTTTTTCCAAGCTGTTGACCCTTTTTCTCATAATTTTCTTGCATCACCCTCATTTATTTTCTCAATTTTTCTTCTACCCCTCTTACATGATTTTTAAGCCCCTTTTTGAGCTCTTCCATGAGCTCTTCTGGGCTTAAGACCACTTCCCATTTTTCTTCAGGGTTTTGCCCATAAGTGTTTCAACATTATTGCCCTCTTCTGAGTTTGTGTCTTGATCTTCCTTGTCACCATAATAACTTTCTATGACTTTTAAGACTCTTTTTTTGCTCATCTTTTTTTTGGCCTTTTTCCTTTCTTTTAAATTTGAGCTCTGCTCCCAGGGTGGAAGTGGTATTGTCTCAGGTTTCTTGCCAATGGCTGTTTATCTGGTTTTGCACTGATGTTGCCCTGAGGCCCATGGAGGACCCTTGTATCTGGTGCTGCACTGAGGAGGTGGGGTGGGAGTTGGCTGGTGCTATAGGCCATAGGGGGTCTAGCAGCTTACTTGGTCCTCAGCCAGGGTTCTAGTACTGGTGTCTGGTGTGTGAGGCTCGTGGGGTGTTTCTATGTTTCCTCAGGGCTCTATTGAAGCATTTGGAGGCCTGAACACTGGCAGTTGCCTGTTTGTCCAGGGCTATGCTGAAGCACATGGAGGTCTGGCTTATGGAGGCTGCCTGTTTGCCTGGGACTATGCTGAAACATGGTGGTTCACAGAGCTAGAGACTGACCATTTCCCTGTCTATGCTGAAGCAAGGGGGTGGGGGTTGGAGTCCTGGTGTTGGTATTTGCCTGCTCCACTCCACTGGGGCTCAGGATCTCTTACTGGTGGTTTGCCAAGGTAGGACTTACTGTTGACTTGAGCATGATTCCTGTCTTGGACTAGGCTCCCCTTTTACCTGAGTGAGACAGACCTTTCCTGCTGATTTTCCAAGTTACTTGCACTCAAAGATTGTTTCAACCCATCTTTTTGCTGGTTCTGCTGTTCCAGGATTTGTTTGGAGTCCCATTTTATGGTTGTTTGGAGGTGAAAACGGGAGAGTTATGGAGATTTACTGCTTACTCTGCCATCTTGGCTCCCAGAAGTCTCTCTTTGAAACTTTTAAAGCCTTTTGTAACATGTCCCCTTCCTACCTTTCCAGTCTTCTTACACCTTTGTCCTGACACATACTCTTCAATCCAGTGATACTGGCCTTCTGGCCAGTATATTCCACAAACAAGACACTTCATCTATTGGCTCTAGGTATTTTCTCTGGCTGTCCGCATGCCTGGAATGCTTTGATGACCTCTCTGGCTTAAGTCCCAGCTGAAATCTATTCTTTTATTGGAAGCCTTCCCCAACCCCTCTTAATTCTAATGCCTTCCTTCTATTAATTATTTCCTAATTATCGTGCATATAGCTTCTATGCAAGTTTTTATATATATATACATATATACACACATATATGTACACACATGTGTTTGTGTGTGTACATATAGTATATACATATGCATGTAATTTCATATGTATTTGTTTGCATCCCACATTAGATTTTAGGCTTGTTCAGGGCCAGGTCTATCTTTTGCCTCTTTTTGTATCCCTAGTACTTAGCACAATGCCTGGTACATAGTAGGTACTTAACAAATGTTTATTGACTGACTCAATGATTGATCTTCTTACACTTACTCCCTTCCACTTGCTCTATAATTGAAGAACTCTAGCCTCCTTGCTGTTCTTCTAATAAGATACTCCATCTCCTGACTGTGTGTTTTCACTGGCTGTCCACCATAGCTGGAATTCTGTTTCTCCTCGCTATTACCTCCTGGCTTCCCTTCGAGTCTCAGAAAAATCCTACCTTCTTCAGGAAGCCTTTCCTGGTCCTTTTCAATGCTAGTGCCTTCTCTCTGAGATCATTTCCAATTTCTTTTTTTGTACATAATAGTTTTGCATGTTGTCTCCTCCCCCCCCCATTAGATTATGAGATCTTTGAAAGTAGAAAGTAGAATTTGTTGTGGTTGTTTTGCCCTTCTTTGTATCCTCAGTGCTTAGAATGGTGCCTAGTACATACTAAGGGCTTAAAGAATGTTTGCTATCTTGTCTTGACTTCCTGCTTCACCCAACAATATGCAAATATGAAAAGAATCCATTATTTTATCAGTGTGGGGTACTCTATATAGGAACTTCCTATGTTAATATGTATTACATGTACCTCAATGATACTTAAGAGTGTTAAAGGGTTTGTTGTGGCAAAGAATTGGAAATTGAGGGGATGTCCATCAATTGGGGAATGACTGAACAAGTTGTAGTATATAATTGTGACAGAACATTATTGATGCTATAAGAAATGATGAGTAAGATGATTTCAGAAAAATGTGAGAAGACTTACATCAACGGATACTAAGTGAAGTGAACAGAATCAGAAAAACATTGGAATAGTAACAGAAATATTATACGATGATCAGCTGTGAATGACTCAAGTTACTCTGATCAATACAATGAACCAAGACAATTCTGAAGAACTTATGATGAAAAATACTATCCATTTCCGGAGAAAGAACTGATGGAATACGAATGAAGATTGAAGCATGCTTTTTAAAAATTTTTTGGTCTGTTTTCTTTTGCAACATGGCTGATAGGGAAATATGTTTTTCATGACTGCACATATACAATTTATATCAAATTGCTTGCCTTCTCAAGCATGGAGGAGGGGAAGGAGGGAGGGAGAGAATCTGGAACTCAATTAAAAAAAACAAATGTTAAAAGTTGTTATTACATGTAATTGGAAAAATATAAACATTTTAATGTAGCATATTAGGGGTGCGAATAGATGAGTGCTACAAAAGTAAAATAATTGTAATTTGATTTTTAAAAAAATTAAATTAACAACAACAAAAAAAGAGTGTATGTTGCTGAGTACAGAGAGGAGAACCAGAAGAACATTGTACACAGTAACAGCTACATCGTCGGATGATCAACTATGATTGACTTAGCTTTTCTCAGCAATACAATGATCCAAGACAATTCCATGGCCAGAGAAAGAACAGTGGAGTCTGAATACAGATAGAGGCACACAATTTTCACTTTGGGGTTTTTTGTGGCTTTTCCTTTTTGTTCTGTTTTTTCTTTCACAACATGACAAGAAAACACAGGTGCTTCATCAGCCACCACCACACCATCCATACGTGGAACCGCTGGCTACAGCAAATGAAGTTTTGAATGTCGTGGATAAATTTACTTACCTTGATAGTGTACTTTCCAGGGATGTACACATTGGTAATGAGGTTGATGCACACATTGCCAGAGCTAACTCAGTGTTTGAGAGGCTCTGAAGGAAAATATGGGAGAGAAGAGTTATTATACTGACTACCAAACTGAAGGTCTACGGAGCCATTGTGCTTACCTCATTGTTGTACGTCTATGAAACCTGGACGTTATACCAGTGCCGTGCCGGGAAACTGAATCACTTTAATTTGTCTTAGGAAGATTCTGAAGATCACCCGGCAGGATAAGGTACCAGACACTGAGGTCTTTACTTGAACTCAACTGCCAAGCATTCAAACTGCTCCAGAGAGCACAGCTCTGATGGGCTATCCACATTGTTCAAATGCAAAATATATGCTTGCCAAAAAGACTATTTTATAGAGAACCCACACAGGGCAAGCGTTCACATGGTCATCAGAAGAAGTACTGCAAAGACACTCTCAAGGTCTCTCTTAAGAACTTTGGAGTTGATTGTGTGACTTTGGGAGACACTGGCCCAGGACCACTCAGCATGGTGTGCCCATGTCAGAGAAGGCTCAATGAGCAAAGCAGAATTGAAACAGCTCAAAGGAAATGCAAGACATGCAAATTTAGGGTATCTACCCCAAACATTCACACGGACTATTTGTGCCCAACCTGTGGTAGAGTATTCTGAGCTTGTATTGGTCTGATCAGCCACAGTCAGACATATTGAAACTTGGCTCTAGCATAGTGATGTCATTTTGGTCTTCTTCAAGAGCTAAGGACAATACCAACCAACCAACATGGAAATATGTTATTGCTTGCCTTCTTGGGGAGGGGGAAAGGGAGGGAGAAAAAAATTGAAACTCAAAATCTTATAAAAAATGGGTGTTGAAAACTATCTTTACATGTAATTAGAAAAAAATAAAATACTGTTTACCAAAAAAAGGAAAGTCCTGGGATCAGAAAGTTTGAGAACTGCTGTTCTGGAATGATACAAAGAAGTTCTATTGATCAATTTTTTTTCTGATTTATTCCTCTACCTTTACAATGAGATCTCCTCAACTATATGATATAGTGGAAAAAACACTGAATAAGGAGTTAAGGAGCTCAGAATTGAATCCCAACTCTGCTAATAAGTAGTTGTGCAAGCTGAGCTAGGGCAAATGCTTCAACTCTCTAGGAATCCTTTCCACATCTGTCAAACAAACTATAAGATCTCTACTATATCTTTTAGCTCTGAAAGTCTATTACTCAATTGAGATAATACTTGGAAAAAACACTTAGCACTGGCACATGGTAGGTGTTATAGAAACACTTATTTCCTTCCTTCCCCTAATCTATTTGTACAGTGCTTTCATCTTTTCAAAGTGCTCTCATGTTTATTGTCTTATTTATCTGGCTTTCTCAGGTTATATCACCTCTAACTTGTTATTTCACATCTTAGTGATATGAACCTAACTGGTATAGTCATGGCTTAATGTCCAAGGAGCCTACCCAGCTTTGGTGATATTTAGCCCCTGGTGACATAAGGGAAAGAATACCTTTCTATGTCCTGATCATTTTCTTTCCAGCGTTCTTCACTATCATATTTCATCATCAGCTTGATCTCTATTTTGGGGAGAAACCAGTCATCAAAGGCTTTTAGATCCTGTCACTTGGATGTCATCTGTCACCTTAAATTCAACATGTCTCTCTTTTCTCCTTTAAACCTGCCTTTCCTACTATCTTTATTATTTCAACCATTCTTCCATTTTCTGTCCACCATCAAATCTATGGTGTTATCTTTGACTTTTCCTAAGCCCTGCCTAATTTCTATCTCTGAAACATCTCTTGTATCCAATCCAGTCACTCTGGTTCGGGCCTTCATTATTTCTAGAATGGTCTATTGTCATCATTTCCTAATGGCTGCCTCTCTCTTCTCTATTTCATTTTTCCAATAGCTGACAGATAAGTTTTACTAATGGACAGGTTTGACCTCCCTATTGCCTGTGAGATAAAATATAAACTCCTTAGTCAAGCATTTAAGGTCTTCGATGATCTACTTCCAACTTATCTTTGCTTTCTTATATCATGATATTTCTTTGTGTATATATACATATACATATATAAATTCTATATGCATATATATTATATTCTATTCAAACTTCATAGTACATATGTTTATAGTACCTATGACTTTATCACTAATAGAGATTTTTGCATATTACAATAGTTGTAGACATCTCAAAAACATTGTTTATGCTTATAAGTATTTTGTTTGACTAGTACAGTACTTTTAGTCAAGCTAGAAATCTATTCCCCCTAGTGTTATTCTGTCCTTCTATGCCTTCTTGAATATGCCCAGGCCATCATCCATGCCTGGAATATACTTTCCCCAAATCTCTGGGGAAATTTCTTTTATTTTTTCAAGTCCCAGTTCCATAGCCCATCACCCTTAAAGTCTTTCCTGAGTCTCTCTTCCATCCTCACTCCAAGCTTTGCATATATTACTTATCTAATAAATATTTCTATAATCGAATTCAGTTAAACTGTCTCTTTCAAAACTCACTGATGTTTACCAGGGTTGGTGTGAGAGAATTCATCCATGAATTCGACAAATTACTCAGAAAATTAATTCAACACCCTCTCATCCACATCTAGTTTTGGCAAATTAGTCAGTCCATCATCTCTCTGTTATGCGATGGGCAGTATCACAGGAAAGGTAAGGAGGTGAATAGGAGAGATGTTGTGAAGACAGAATCCCAACATCAGCTTTCTGGATTCATGGTTGATTTCGTCATTGATCAAAGTTTTAAGTCTTTCAGTTGTTCATTTCTGCATTATTGTTATTAGAGGATAAATTGCTTTCCTTGTTCTGAGGCAGCTGGTGGTTCAGCGGATATACCACTGGGCCTGGACTCAGGAAAACCTATGTTCAAATCCAGCCTCAGATACTTACTGGATGTGTGACCCTGGGCAAGTCAATTATCCCTCTGCCTCTGTTCCTCATTTATAAAATGATCTGGAGAAGGAAATGGTAAACCACTCTGGTATCTTTGCCAAAAAACAAACAAACAAACAAAACCCAAATGGGGTCAGGAAGAGTTAGACACAACTGAAAAACAGCATAGATTGTGTGTGTATGTATACATACATACGTATATATGTACATATGTACAACATGCTTTATACATACACTTCATATCACTTAAAGCCATATACAATCTGGCTCTGACCAACTCTGTTAGATGAAGGGTTCTTAACCTGAGCCTATGGATAACTTATTTCAAGGGAGTGTTAGCAAGCTGGGATGGAACAAAAATGGCATTTTTTTTTCACTAACCTCTAACTAAAATTAGAATTTTTTTTCAAATGCAAATGTAGAGAATAAACAACAATAGTATTATTAGTACCTATGACTTTGTCACCAATAGAAGCAAAGAGATTTTTGCATAGTAGTTGTAGACAACTCAAAAATATTGTTTATGCTTATCAGTACTTTGAAATTACTGTAGTTATTAGACACTTCTAGATCAGAAGTCTTCTTGTCAACAGAATATATTTCAATATAATTGGCTTCCTTTTAATCCTATGTATTTTACTTTATACATTTACAAACATTATTCAGAGAAGGGATCCATAAAGAGATTCCCAAAGAGGCTGTGACACACAGAAAAAGTTGAGAACGCTTGTCCTAGATCAGGCCTGTATAATCTGTGGCCTGCGGGCACTTACAGTCCTCTGGCAGCTTGCTGCCCACCAGAGGATTTCCTCTACATACAAAGGATATTTTCCTCTATGTTTTTTGCGGGTCACCCAAAATTCTTTGGTGTGCAGCAAGCTGCCAGAGTGTGGTAAGTGGCCAGTGGGCCTCAGCTTGTGCAGGCCTGGTCTAGACTTTTGTTGTTTGTTGTTCAGTTGTTCAGTCCTGTCCAATTCTTCGTGACCCTGCGGACCATAGCACACCAGGTCCCCAATCTCAGGGGCTCATTTTCCATGGGATTTTCTCAGCAATGATACTGAATGGTTTGCCATTTCCTTCTCCAATGGATCACTTTTTGTCAGAACTCGCCACTACGACCTGGTCATCTTGGGTAACCCTGCAGAGCTCATAGTTTTATTGAGCTACACAAGCCCCTCTGCCATGAGTGATCCAGGACGGGTGTTCTAGACTTACTTCAAATTATTTCCCTTTACACATACATATATTTCAGTTAAACTGCCCTTGGTAACTGTTCCCTGCACTCTCTGGTCTCTGTGCCTTTACATAGGCAAAGGCCTGGAAGGCTCTGCTTTCTCAGTGCCTCTTACAATCTTTAGCTTCCTTCAAGGCTCAGCTCAGGTACCATTTCCTATGCAAAATCTTGTGTGATCCTCCTGGGGGTTAGCACTTTTCTCCTCTAATTGCTCCTTGCTTTTTACTACCTTATGCCTTTTTTTTTTTCTATTTCCAGTACTTTGCTTATAGCACCAAGGATTTTCAGCTAGAAAGGACCCTGTTAAACATCTACTACCAGATGACTCGGTGCTTGCTCGTTTTACAGATGAGGAAGCTGGGAGATAAAGTGAGTTCTCCAAGTTCACACAGTTCTGTCAGCAGAGCTGAGATCTGAACCAAGATTTTCTTTCCATTCCAAATCCATTACCGTTTCCTCTCTCTAAGAGTTAGATAGCTAATAAATTTTTGTTTGAATTGATTTAGTGACTAGGCATTTCAGATTGTGCTATCTGGGCCAAGGTAGCTAAATATTGTGATAAGGAATGATGATAATCCTTAATAATTTTAAAGTTTAGATTTGCAAGAATGAGTTTCTAAATCTGGCATGGAGGTTTGGATCTGCGTTTTGTTCTGTTATACACAATGCTCTTTCTTTTCTCGAAGACAAAGCAGAAATATCTTCCTTAGTTCATATCATTCATCATAGGACAAAAAAATTCAAATATAAATCTGTCCCCAAAATGTTGGAAGATAGTGCACACATGCGCAGGATACACACACACACACACATACACACATCCCTAGGTAGGGACTGCACATTTGAAGCATTCTTGTTTACATAAATACATATGCATGCATATCAACCCACCTAATCCCTCTACATATATACAAATCTCCTTAAAAACTGACGCTATAAAAATTACCCTAAAAAGATGCTGCCTTATCCGAAAAAAAAAAAAAAAAAACCATGGATCTATTAGTATCAATGAATGCCAAGCTTCTTTTTCAAAAGTAATAAGAACCTTAAAGGAGCAAGCCACTAGTCCTCTACAGGAAGGCACTTTCCTCCTTGGCTCCCCTTGTGTGCAGATGGCCACAATCCTACCACCCCTCCCCCACCTCTGCTTTGTGAGCAGGACTTGATATATCTTCCACCTCCTGGCTGCACACTAGAAGGCACAGGAACAATGAAACAATTACTACGAGGCATAAATGAAATGGTGTTTGCTCAGAGAGGGGAAGGAGATGGAGAGGCAAATGACAGAGGGGGGTCGATACCACCCTATTTGCTCACAGCAGAGGAAAGAATCTGGCTGGGTAATATATTTAATGACCTCTTGGGGATGACACCCACAAGTGTTTTAGAAACCAGAAGAGAACGTGGTTTACCATTTGACAAAGGGGATTCCAAGTAAGAGTAACAAAAAGAGTCGATGTTTTGGAGAATAATGAAAGGGTCCTGGGCAGTGAATAAAAAGGCCACATGACAGCAAGAGAGTCACAATTAATTCAATTGAGCAATCATGTATTAATTGCCTACTACATGTAATACGTGGCATAGTGGATAGAAATTCCTCCTTGGTATCAGGATGACCTAGTTTAAAGTTGTGCCTCTTTGAGACATGCCAACTGTGTCATTTGGGCAAATTAAATTTCTCAGTGCTCTGGGCAGTCCTCTAAGACTACAAATGACAGAAGAGGAACCAGGCTACCCTGCCAGAAGGAGATTCCTCACTGGGAGTTTCCTACACCAATGAAATTACAGTCTCACCCCCAACCCCAAAAAACAATGCAGTGAGTAATTCCTAGAGCAGGCTTCTACTGTCACAGTGTTGGGCATGATAAGGCTTCCAGGCGAAAAGTCATCAAAAATGATGCCCAAGATGAGTGGCTTTAAACACAAAGCTTCAGCCAGAACATGCGTTCAACAATGAATAAATTCCTTCCCCCTGTGCACCAAGTGCAAAGTGAGGAGCTACTAGGGGTGAAACAACATGTACGCATTTCTCAATGCAAGGAACCAAATTTTGTTCATCAAATGGTGCAAGCAATATCCTTTAAGAACAAACCATCAATCTGATGGTTTAGAGGTTCCAGTAGACTTCTTACTGGACTCAACAAGGTTCCCTCTCAGCCTGCCTGAAGATCACATTGCCCTCCAGAGTGGTTTTCCATTTCTGACAATGAACTGGAACCAGCATGAACTTGCTAGAATCGGGGCGGGGGGAGGGGGGTTGGAAAAGAAAGCAGGAGAAAACTAGCTGCCACATAGAAAGAGGCTGATGGCTGGTACCTCAGGTGGCTTTTTTATACTTTTAGCAATGAGTATTCCTAAATTGTTTACCACATAATTTGATAGATTACTTCGAAAATACTGATAAAGCTATTTGTAATACTTTTTCATTGGTGATCTGTCTCATCAGAGGGTTCATATATGTTTAGTTGTTTAAGAATACATTCATGGTACTTACCATACCAAATCACACAAGTTCTTACCTTATTACTAAAAAACAGTTTCCTCAAAATAGCTGAATCACAAAATAGGAACTTAAAACAAAATGGAGTCAGTTATATTAAGTTGATAAACTATCTCATTAAGGTTACAGAACTCACAACATTATCAGTTATACTAAATTGACAGACTACTTTATTAATGTTATTACCTTAATTTATTCACACTACAAGGCCACACTATCAATACAAATGTAGCTACCTCCAACTCATATTCCCAGTTGGGTTCCCCAGCATGGCTAACTAGGTTCCCAAAATGAAAAGTTCAGAACTGTTGCATTTATTTACTGGAGTTCCACAGGAAGCGATTTTCCATTGGAGCATCTCCCCTCCCAAACCTAGGGTACACTCTCCCACCAACCTACACCTTATCATGTGGAGAGTTAGTAAGTATAGCATATATAAGAGGACCACCTTTCCCTGATGGTGAACCATGTGGATAGAGAAAATAACATCTCTCTTCCCCACACTCACTCCCTATCCCAATGTCTTTTCATTATTTCTTTACACAGCTCCTTGCCCAACAACCTTGTGGTTCTGCTGCCTGGTTTCCACGCTTGGCTGTAGTCTCCACCATATCCTCCAATTTCTGGCTCAATAGCAGTGCTTGGCCACAGGGTTCTAACAGAGAGGGTCAGAACCTCATCCTAAGAACAGCAGAAAGCCTCTCCCAGTTACACCCCCTCGGCCTTTGCAACCTCTTCTTTTCTAACCCCAGCTCTATCTCCTTTCCAATCCCCCTCCAGGGTTAATTCTTCCATTTTAAAATTTTCCCTGAGGCTATCCACACTCTGGGGCAAATCCATTGTCTGTCAGACCTCAGCTGTGACCCTTTCATATGCAAATAGACTATTCAAAGTCTCAAGCCTATACACAAAGTAATTTGGGGGTGGGGAGGACTCTAGCTACTGGTGTGATCCAGATAGGTCTGGTGCTTGAAGTGGTGGTACTTGAGCTAAGCCTCAGTAAAAAAAAAAAGATAAAGTGAGAAGGGAATTCATTCTAGGCAATGGGGCCAGCCTAAGCAAAGGCATGGGGACAAGAGGTGGAATGTCATGCACAGGAAACATCAGCAAGTGGGGCTGTTTGGTTGGAACACAGTATGACTGAAAAGAAATCATGTGTAATAAGTCTAGAACACAGGCTTATAATCACCACTGCTATAGTTCTGTTTGATGAGCTCTCTGTCTAAAGTTCCAGAGGAGCACAGGTGATAGTGAATCCACACACTAACGCCTACGGGAACGCAGACATACAACTTAAGGCCTGTGATTGCCTTCCCTGGAGGGTTAGTAGCTAAGGCCACACAATGCAAACATTGAAAGAGACTGAGAGGAAAACTGCAAGCTTTCCCAGGCATTGCCCAGCTCAGGAGTGAGGAACCTGTGACCTCGAGGCCGCACGCGACCACACTCGAGGATCTAGAAGGCCAGGTGGGGCCTCAGGGTCGCAGGTTCCCCGCCCCTAGCCTAGCCATTTACTTTACATGGGTTAGTCTCACCCTTGCACAATACCTCTTAATACAGAACAAGCCTAGCTTACATTTTTCTTCTTCTCCAAGTTCAGGTGGAGTCTTAACAGTTTATCTATATTAAATAACCCTAGCTACCTTTCTCTATTCCATCACCAATTACTATGTATTTCTCTAGTTGCCCAGAAGCAGCATCTATTAAACAGGCCATTTTTTCTGACTCCTTGCTTGAATGGGCTGAGTTGACCTGAGAGTGATGGATGAGAGGCAGAATGGTGCAGTGAATAGTGCACTGGGCTTGGAGCCAGTAAGACTTGATTTCAAATCTTGCCTCCTACATTTACTAGCTATGTGATAATGGGCAAGTCATTAAATTTCTCTTAGCCTCAGTTTCTTTTTCAGGAAGATAGTGGGTTTGGAGGGGCAACTAGGTGGTTCAGTGGATAGAGCACCAGGCCTGGAGTCAGGAAGATGAATCTTCCTGAGTTTAAATCTGGCCTCAGATACAGCTGCGTGACCCTGGGCAAGTCACTTACCTCCGTTTGCCTCAGTTTTCTCATCTGTAAAATGAGCTGAAGAAGAAAATGGAAAACCACCCCAATATCTCTGCCAAGAAAACCCCAAATGGAGTCACAAAGAGTCAGTTGCGACTGAAAACAACTCAACAATAGCAGAGTAAGGTTGGACTGTACTATGATCCTGGGGTAGAAGTCCTGAAACTGGTTGGCCAGTTTGCTGGCAGATGTTAATATCAATTCAAAAGTGCTGCTAGGGTAAGTGAATTTATTAAGTATTTAATATATCAGACCTGACCAACTTGACAGTAGTAGAGACCAAAATTAAAATAGGCTAAATTTCTTCCAGCCACAGATAAATTTTTAGCAGCTCACTTTCCAAGTAAAGATATAATTAATGATTAAATTATTTTGCAAATAAACCATGTTAAAAAGGGAAATTTCGATTAATATCAATTAATTACATTTATTACTTAAGATTTTTATTTATCATGAAATCACATTAATGTTAAAAAAAAGTTACTTTGCTAAGCAGTACAAGTTTTAATACATTTTTTCAGGTTTTCTTACTGTTTACATTTAGTTAATGGGATGTATTACACTTCTTGTAAGCAGTCAGTTTTTCATAAGCTATTCTTCACTGCATGGTCACAGGACAAAATAATATTCTCAAAAACAATTTTTTTAATTGGGAAGTAATCCAGAAATTGCAATTGGCAAACACTTCTTTATGAAGTCATTTTGAATAAAAGACTTCCCAGCAGCAGCAGTTTCTTTAGAAATCTGAATATTAACCTTAGTAGCTACCTCATTTTCTGTTTACTTTCTTTAAAAACCATTGTTCCCCATTGAGATTTTTCAACAATTTGGATGCTTTAATTTGTTTTTCATTGGTGTCCAATTTGCTTAAGTCAAGATGTTTTGACTTGAAATGGTGACAAAGATTGTATTCCTTCTGAATGGCTATTACTTCTCGACAAACAAGGCACAACATTTTGTCTCTTGTGTAAGTAAACAAGCATCTATTTGTCCTCTCTGGATTAAACACTCTATGTTCTGATTTGATCTTCTGTTTCTTTTTATCACCCATTTTACAAAGTCACCCCAAAAACTTTAATGTTTGAACCACAAAATTTCCACAGTAAATGCTCGCATACAAAGAAATACTGAACTGAGTTTCTGACCTTGGAGAGAGTGCCAGACACTTATGTAACTTGGAGGGTGGCATCTCAGTGAAAGAGGGGAACAAGCCCTCGAATTTTTGCCGCTCGTTGCATAGTAGTGGCAGCTGCATTGGCACATGGCTGCATTTGCTTGGTCCCTGTTCAACACCAGTAACAACTGAAAACACAGTGAAAAGATATGACTCTCATTCTTCTCAGACTAGAGACAGACTGACAATGGTTAGCTGTTGCTGGTTATATGACAAACAGTAGAGAGTGCATGGTGGCAGTTCTCCCACCAAGTTACATGATGGGCACAATTGTGCCTATTAGAAGATAGGTTAAGTGGGGCATGGGCAAAACACTTATTATATCTTTCCTTCCTTTTACATCCTCTATATTTTTTGTGGGCTGCCCAAAATTCTTTGGCAGGACACAAGGGGCCCATGGACCATATTTTGTGCAGGCCTGTACTACATGCTGGGGATGGAGAATTTAATGAGAATCTTCAAAGTCACTTGCCCAACTTACATCCATTAGCAGGTAGGATCTCTGAAGGGATGGCTGCTACTACTTACAATGTCCTAGAGATAACCCTTTGAGATCTTATCCTCCCTCAATGCTAGCTCACAAGCCCCCATTGGTGTGTTTCCCTTGGCAATCAGCCAGTAGGTTCAGTTAATTTTTTTATCAAAGGAATTTACTCAAATGGCATAGCAAGAAAATTAATTATAAAGCATTTTACCTATTACTAGAGACATACTCTTCCACAAAAATCTCCTAAAGTTTGGGGTAAGGGGAAGAGAGAGTATGAATTTAAAGTATAATTGTATTGAGGCACAGTTATAGGGGACACATGTATCCAAGGCAACTCACAGCTCCAGAATTGCAAGGGCTCTCTGTCCTCTTCATAGGTATGTTGTCAAAGACTTATTGGCTGTGATGATTCCATTTCAAGGTTCAGTGCTATTGGACTGGGCTAGGGCAGTGGGCAGCTGCTGCCAGGCTAAGCTGGGCAAGTAGCTCTGCTACAGGGTTCTTCACAGAATATGGCATTACTGTTGAACAAATCTATCTATTGGTGCCCCAGGCACTCAGCAACTGGATTGGCTGAGTGGTACTAAGCTCACTTCAGCTGGACTGTTACAAGGGTTCTTTTGGCTAGGGCAACAACACTTTGCATAATAGAAATAGAAACATTTTCACTTTGACTCCCTCAGAGTCTCAGCTCTGACTTGTTTTACATTTATTTTTTCCTGATCTTAGGTGAATAAGCATTAACCCCAAGATGGATATAACCAGGCTTGAAGGCCAACATATGAATTCAAGAGGTTCAGAAGTTCTGGGTCCTTTGGATGAAGGTGGCTGGTGGCAGCATGAAGAATACTTGACAACTACTCCCACTCTTCTTGGAGAAGATGACCACCAGCAGATGGATAGACAGGTAGGTAGAGCATTTATTAAGTGTTTACTATGTGCCAGGCACTGTAGTAAGTGCCATATATATTTTTGAAATGAGCAAAGGAGACAATCTCTGCACTCAAGGAGTTTAAATTCTAATGGAGGAAGATAGTACATAAAGGGGAACTGGAAAAGCAGTGAGACAGAGTAATCAAGAAGGGGCAAGGTGGTGATGAAGAGGAGAGGAAGAAGTCTGGAGGGTGAGTCAAAGTCTGAGGTGAAGTATGGTTGGGTTCCTTCCTGAAATGATGGTCCCAGTGAGGGAATCAGGAAGGTACCTGGCAAGGAGGAAGAGAAACCTGGAGAGTGAGCAGGAAAAAGAAGCCAAATCCCTGCTTGTTTGCCAGAAGCCATGGACGTTAAGAGATACTGGGAAGAGTTGGGTCAAATGTTAACACTGCCTTTTTAGTACTCTTGAAATCTGCTTTATCTTCTGTTAAGGTTTAATTATCAAATTACTGGATAGATAAAACCTTTATTAAGAGCCTACTCAGGTTCTTAGCAGCCACTGTGTTATAGTAGAGCTACAAATGGAGATAGAAAAACAAGAAAAAATATAGTCCCTACCGTTAAGTTTACATAGTGGGGAGGTATTAGTCTTTCTGTCAACACGCACTGTCTTTTGTGTGTTTTTAAATTTTTTTTTGTGTGTAGGAAATAAATACCTGTCTCATACCTGTTTTACATTTTAAATTAAGAACCTTTTTAACTCCTCCTTTAGGGAGACCTAGACAGTAGCCAAAACATAGTCTTTAAGCAATTTGTTTCTAGGGTGCCACGGTTGGAGATTAAAGAGCAGAATGTGAGAAAAAGGAGTCTAACCCATTTCATTAGAAGCAGGACTCCTGCAGGACTGAACCTGGTCCAGACTGTATGCCTAGGTCCAGAACCCTTTAGTGGAGAGGAGGTGTGTACCAGTGCCTAGCAGTGGTGCTTATTGTTAGACAAAGGCAAAATAGAAAAAGCAGACAAATGTGTAGATAGCAAGCCTGGTCAGGATCAGAGAGCCAGAGAATAGTAAGACAAGTGCATACCAAGGCTGGAAACAGCAGCAGGAAGCCCTTCAATGGGAGCAGATGGAATCTCTTTCAAAACACTGCCATTTAAGGGACAGCTGACCTTCTGGACAGTCTCCCTCTGGGATAATCAATCTGCCCCAACTCATGCTCACGAGGGGCTGAAGGTTCTATTAGCAGATCTTGTCCCCCAGCTTTTACCAGTTGATCCATACTTTGTTGACCAATCTAGAGTGATTTTAATGGGGAATAATACTAAGGCCCTGACAATGATCTCTTCTGAACAAAAGTCATCATTTGGTGAGAAAACATGATGCTTACTGCAGTCAATAAAGATGGGATGGAATATTTAAAGAAGGCAATGATATTTCCTTGAATTAACCTCAATTTCCTTATTTATAAAGTGAGATGGTTGAATTAGATGACTTCTAAAATCATTGATACTTAACTGTTATAATTTTTTGGATCTGAATGCAGACTCTCAGACAGAGAAATGTTCATGGGGACGTAGGAGTGAAGGGCTGGGGGAGGAGCTTTAGAACATTAAATTCACTATAGTATTGGAATCAGAAGGGCTCAAGGAAGTAAAGGGAATGATGGAGATTTGATAGACTAGTAGAAATAGAGCAAGGCATAAAGGAAGATGTAGGAGTTGAGCCACCATTATTGGGGATAACTGGTGGTTACCCTCCCTCTCATCCCTCCAGTCAGGTGGAACAGACCTGGGGAGAAAGAACAAGGCACGTCTGCTTATTTCTGCCTTTCTCCTGTGAAAGGGCTGATTCATATGGGGGTGCTTGCATACTCTTCCTCCACTTTCTAGGAGTGCACTAGAGTCAGCTCAAACCAAGCAGATCATTAAGTTTTCAATGCAAGAATTTGTCCTCAGCAATCAAAATTGCAAATGCTGTACAAGGCTTCATCATTTTGTTGATTCTCTCCAGACTTAAGAAAGTGATGGAGAAATTATTAATAATACAGATTAAATTTACCATAGGTACTTTTTTTTTTGGAGGGAAAAATGGTTGTTAAACATTTACCAATTCATCCCTGTAAATCACACTGAGAGAGAAAACACATGTTAAATCTGAAGTTTTCCTGTTCTTTAAAGTTAAGTTTATAATTGCTGTTTTAATTTATAAGTGAATACTAAAGGTGTCTTACAGGATCAGTCTAAATGTTTCTGATCTGCATACCTCATTGTTGTGAAGGGGAAACCAGCAAGAAGAAGGGTCTGTGATAGAAAAGTACATAGCCAAAAGGAAAGGAACAAAGGTTCAGATTCTGTTTAAATTGTCAGACATGAGAATCCTTTTCTCTACTTCCTTGTCCCACTGACAATGTCCAAGAAAAATAAAAGAGAATCTCATGGATTATTACATTTTGCAAACTTTCCAAAATAGAGCAAAAGCTAAAGGAAGATTTCCCCATGACAGAAGTCTAAGTTATAAATAAGCAGATTTCAGAATTAGAAAGGAGGCTGAAGAGGAATCTTTCAGAGGCAGGTATCTCAGGCAAGTTCATTATTCTCATTGTTTCTGACAGGAAATCTGCTCCTGAATGTGGAGCAGGGTGGAGATGTTGACTGAGGGAAAGTCTCCCTGGGAGGGCTCAAGAGAAGAGTTTGGAAAGAGAGGTTGTGCCCAATGTGATGCCAATTAGTGATTAAAAATCTTTCCAGCCATTCAATAGGCCTCAGGTGGGGCTAAGGGAGGCTTAGCCCTCTTACTTACTAAGTGCTAAGCCCCAGGCCTACACCCTTTCACCAATTGGATGTGAGGCCCTTGGGCCCTAAGAAGATTGTATATACCCAAAAGGTAGCTATTAAGGTCAGAATTCAGCCTGAGGAGAAGAAGTAAGAACTCCGAGAAAACACAGCCGAAAATCTGCAGACTAGCGAGCCACAGAACTCAGAGAGCTGTGGAGAGACTAGGGAGAGCTACGGAGAGAATGCAAAGAGGAGAGCGGAAACCAGAGTGGAGAACTGAAGAGGAAGAGAACATAGACAATCAGACAGTTGGGATTCGTGAGTGTTTACAGGAAGGCCCCAGCAGGGGGGATCATTACAGGATGACATGGTTCTTTGCAATACTGTATTATAATTTCCTTCTTGTTACATTGAGGTGAACTTACTGGCTTTGGCATACAACAGTTGTTATGTCCAGTTGGAGTTATTGGTTTTGGGATTTAATCCTCTGGTGTCTAAATAAATGCTATACTTCCCCTGCCTTCTATCTAGAAAATCTCTTACACTTTGTGATTCTGAACTATACAGGCATGTTCATGGTCATCTTCGAGGTCATGAATCTTGCCTTACTGATACACCCATATGTAGGTGGGGGCCAGGCAAGAAGGTTAGCTTTTCTGTTAAAAGAACCCCCTCCAACCACACATACATATATAAATACAGGTGTCTGATATGGCACCCTAAGCTCTAGGCTTCCATAGACTTGGTTCAATCTCATAACTCCTAGTATATTCTTTTTACAATAATATAAAGGTGCTCATGTCGGTATACTTGGCCAGCAGGGTCCTATATCACTATTAAAGAGGACAGAGAGTATAATTTTGTTGTTTTTGTTGACTATACAATTTTGTGAAGACAATATCAACAACAACAATAAAACTTTTGACCATTTGAAGGTCCTGTGCTGGTGTCTCCATTTCGCATGCTCTTAAAGGCTATATATGGAATACAAGCACTTACAGTTTCTACCATTCTGGAAAGGTTTAAATTATGGTCTCAGTGCCAGACTGTCTGTTATTGAAGCATCAATCTAATTAAGTATGAAGAAGTTCATCACTAGTAAGTGATGAGTTCCTTGGTCATTATAACTCACAAAAATCAATCAACAAAAACTTATTACTGTGTGCCTGACATTGAAAATCCTAATAGAAACATGAAAGACTCTGCTTTCAAGAACCTTTTCTTTTAGTATGAGAAGTAAAATATAAACGTATAAGTATATACAAAATAATACAAGGAAATTTTGTGAGGGCACTAGCAGCTGAAAGGACCAGGAAAAACATCATGTTGAAGAAGGCAAAAAGGTAATCTAAGAGCTGGAGGTGATAAGGTAGAGCATTCTGGACATGGAAAAGCATGGAGATGAAGATGTTGTATGTTATAAATGGAACGGAGTAGACCAATGTGGATAGACCATAGAGTTGTGGATAGGGAAAAATATGAATAATGTCTCAAGTAGTCCCCTTTTATTTTTGTAGTGACAGTGATGGAAAACAGTATAGAAGGTGCTAAGAATTGTACAGTTTTAGGTCATCCTTAAAACATTCATTGAATTAATGATATTCTAAATGTAAAATCATTGTCCAACAACTAATCAGACAACATACTACTAGAAAAAGTAATCCACATTAACATTGTCATTCATGCTATAAAGGAAATCAGGAGATAGAAGTAAGTTGCTTCTAACTGGGAGAGTGGCTCACATGTTCTTTATGGAGAGACGAAAAATAGAACTGTGGAGTTTGTTTTATTGTATACTCAGAGGCAATGAGAAAAACCATTTCACAAGACATTTGGTTATCTCAAGTTAGGTGAGCAACTTGATAAGCATATGCAAAAAGAACCTTATGAAAATAAATGCAGCTTAAGTTTAACACCTATTAGGGAGGTTTGGCAGGTAGTAAAATTCTATAAAGATATTAATGTCATGAATGAAAACCCCTGAGAGACAGTTTCTGTGTAATAAATAATCAATTTATTAAGTAGGCTAGCTAATAATAAATTGATGGTCAATGATTTCTCTCAGTAACCGTCGACCATCAAGGGAGATTCTGAACTGCTTTAAATCAGATGTATGCCTTCTGACAGCGAACTCCCCTGACAAGTGAAACTCAACCCTGATTGGTGAACATTTAATGAGGAGGTGGGCTAAAAGTCTTTAGCTTTTCTTGCTGAGAACATGGCTTCTTCAGGAGACTCAGCAACCCAAAGGCATCTGGGCAAGGTCTAGGCATCACGCTTGCGTGAGGATACAGCGGATCAGAGCAGAGCCAGCCGTCTCCTCTCGCGTCCTCAATCCCGCCATGGCTCCCAAGGGTGCTCTCAAGCAGCAGTGGGAGGAGGAGCTGCTCCAGGACTTCAGCCACAACATCTCGGCCAAGTCGTCTGCGCTCTTTTTCGGCAACGCCTTTATAGTTTCGGCCATCCCCATCTTGCTCTACTGTCGAATATGGCACATGGACTTAGTGTAGTCTGCTGTCCTCTACAACGGCATGACCCTGGTCAGCACTTACCTGGTAGCTTTTGCATACAAGAAAGTCAAGTTTGTCCTTAAACACAAGGTACCCCAGAAGAAAGAAGACACCGTCTCCAAAGAAGTGACTCGGAAAGTTTCTGAGGCTGACAACAGGAAGATGCCTTGGAAGGAGAAAGATGAAAGAATCCTGTGGAAGAAGAATGAAGTGGCCGATTATGAAGCTACCACCTTCTCCATTTTCTACAAAAACACCCTTTTCCTGGTGTTGGTCATTATTGCTTCTTTCTTCATCATGAAGAACTTCAATCCGACAGTGAACTATATCTTATCTATAAGTGCCTCTTGATCACCCTGCTGTCCACTGGCTCCATGTAAATGAAGAAGCAGACTCTTCTTTGTAGGGGTGGGCTGTGGGAGGCAGAAGGGGAAAGAGACTCGAGAACTGGTTTTTATAGTCAAATTTTTAAACTAAGAAAATGTAAAATAACCTTTGTTTTTGGGGCTCCTTTTGACAGACTATTGAAATAAATAAATTGACCAGAAAAAAAAAATCTGGACCTCTCTGGTTCATTTTCCCCTTTGTGAGCTGGGTCTCCCTAAACTGTAATAGAGGAGATCAAGGACAGGAGTTCCTTCCCAGGCAAGGGTCTTGTCCAGACTGGATTCTGTTTATACTCTAAGCAGAAATTAGGCTTCCCTAGTTGGGTGAGGTCCTACCCAAACTAGTTAACAAGCTGTGCCTTGGAGGCTAGGAGTAATCTCATCTCTCAGTCATGCCCTTCAGAGACTGAATGACCTTTTCAGGAGTTCTTAGCAGAAATAGGAGGAAAACGGGTGGCTCATAAATTAATAATTAGCCAATAACATAATAGGATAATATTAAGTTCTCTCATTAATGAGATCCTCAAAACTAAGGCAACATATACCTTAATATTCAAGTAATTCAATTCAAAAGTAGGAATACAGGAAGATAGCAGAAAATAATCAAATTAAGAAAAACAAGTCAAATTTTTGTATACAACACAGCCTATAAATCAGGAAAATTTTTCTTCGAAGAGAATGTAGAAAGAGATCAGAAGTGGTGCCATAAAAAGAAATTATGTTTTAACATCCAGGAAATGTCTGATTAGTAATGTGGGAATCATATCAGAATCGCTTATCTGTGCTGTTAGAATGTCAACTTGTTAGAACAAAGATAAATATTCACACTAAATGGAAAGAAATCATAAAAATGAGAAGCTATAGTATATGACTACTATAGCTTCAACCTAAACTATTCAAACAAGCTAAGCATTCCAAAGAAAAAGAAGAGCAAGAAAATGCAATGGCTATCTGATGAGGCTTTACAAATAGCTGAGGAAAGAAGGAAAGTGAAGGGAGAAAGTGGAAGATATAATCCAATTGAATGCAGAATTCCAGAGGATAGCAAGGAGAGATAAGGTGTTCTTAAATGACCAATGCAAAGAAATAGAAGAAAACAATTCAATGAGAAAGACAAGAGATGTCTTTAAGAAAATTAGAGATATGGAGAAAATATTTCATGCAAAAATGGGCATGATAAAAGGTAACAACGGCAGCAACTTAACAATAACCACAATGGTTTGGTTACTGATCTATAGGCAGACATCTTGGAGAATGAAGTCAAGTGGGCTTTAGGAAGCATAGTTAACAATAAGGCTAGCGGAGGTAATGAAATATCAGTTAAGCTATTTAAAATCTTAAAAAAATGATGCTATACTCAATACGGAGCAAATTTGGAAAACTCAATAGTGGCTACTGAATTGGAAAAGATCAGTTTACATCCTACTCTTAAAGAAGAGCAATGCTAAGGAATATACAAATTACCAAACAACTGTGCTCATTACATACACCAGCACGGTAATGCTTAAGATTCTGCAAGCTAGGCTTCATCAATAAGTAAACCGAGAATTACCAGAAGACCAGGTTGGTTTTTGAAGAGGCGTAGGAACTAAAGACCAAATTGCCTACATTTTCCGGATTATGGAGAAAGCAAAGAACTTCCAGAAAAACATCTGCTTCTGCTGCACTGACTTTGACTAAAGCCTTTGACTGTGTGGATCACAAAAAAAAAAAATGTGGCTAGTCATCAAAGAGATGGGAGTACCACATCATCATACTTGTCTCCTGAGGAACCTACCTGTATGCAGGCCAAGAAGCAGCAGAACTGAACATGGAATAACTAATTAGTTTAAGATTGGAGGAGGAGCCTGACAAGGCTGTATGTTGTCACTACATCATGTGAAATGCCAGGCTAGATGAATCAAAAGCCAGAATTAATGTTGCCAGGAGAAATATCAACAATCTCAGATATACAGATGATATTGGCAGAAAGTGAAGAGGAATTAAGAATTCTCTTGTCAAGGGTGAAAGAGGAGAGTATAAAAGTTGGCTTGAAGCTTAACATCAAAAAAACTAAGATCTTGGCAACTGGTCCTATTACTTCCTGGCAAATAGAGGGAGAAGAAATGGAAGCAATGTCAGATTTTCTATTCTTAGGCTCAACAATCTCTGCAGATGGTGACTATAGCCATGAAATTAAAAGATTCTTGCTTATTTGATGGAAAGCCATGGCAAACATGGACAGCATACTAAAAAGCAGAGACATCACCTTGCTGACAAAGGTCCATAGAGTCAAAGCTATGGTTTTTCTAGTAGCAATGTACGGTTGTGAGAGTTGGACTATAAGGAAGGCTGAGTACCACAGAATCAATGCTTTTGAATTGTGGTGCTGGAGAAGACTTTTGAGAGTCTGTAGTCAGTCGATAATTAAAGAAATTAACTCCAGTTATTCACTGGAAGGTCAAATACTGAAGATGAAGCTTAAATGCTTTGACCACATAATAAGAAAATGAGACTTATTGGAAAAGATTCTGATGCTGGGAAAGGTTGAAGGCAAAAGGAAAAGGGGATGGCAGAGGATGAGATGGATAGTGTCATGGAAACAATGAATATGAAGTTTGACAGACTTCAAGAGATAGTGGAAGATAGAAGGGCTTGGTGTGCCATGGTCCATGGGGTCATGAAGAGTTGGACACAATGGAATGACTTAACAACAAAACAACAACACTTATACTAAAAGATGGGAAATGGAAAAAGGAAGGTATATCACAGAGACTATCACAATATCCTATTGGAATTTAGCCAATGTAAAATAATACTTGCCATTGGGAGACTTAAAGAGATGAGAAACTGTCTCAGCCAACAAAATTTTGATCTCTTTGGAAGGGGAATTTATGGAAACCAGGACAACACTCAGTTAAGAATAGATACTTATTTGTAAAACCTTATCAGAGTATCGTGGTGGATGAGATGACCATCATTGTTTCCCCAGAACCCCAACAAATAACAATGAAGGAAAAATCTAGTTTACAAAAACTTACTGTGAGACCCACGTAAGCCTGATCATCCCCAAAACATTTATTTAAAGGTGAAAGTAAAGACAACTCAGAAAAGATGAAAAAAATGAGGGGAATATCTGTCAGCATGTTTATAAGAAATTATTCTTCTTATCAAGGACACTGGAGCCATTGCATTTGGGCAGCAGCATATCAGACCCCACTGTGCTTTATGAGTAGAGAGAATAGCATTAAATAAGATAAAGACAGGAAAAGCAAGGAGACCAGAATAATCACATACACAGGGCACATATCCTGAAGGTAACAGAATTTTTAAAGCATTAAAAGATCAATTCTCAAGATAAATTGGAAGGAATACCAAGGGGAAAAGGCAATCAAGAGAACAATGAAAACTACTGACCCACGTGTCTATTGTCTCATCTCTCTAAAAATCTTTATGAAGTTGAGCTATATATCTATCAAAGGTAGACATCTAAGTATTTTTGTACACATATATGTTATGTGTATTTGTATATACGTGTATCTGTATATCTTTGCTAATAGAATGTAAGGCCCTTGAAGGCAAAGGCTATGTGTAGGAGGCACTTAATAAATACTTGCTCAACTGATACGGGAAGGAGCTGTGATTTCATCGTTATTGGTACCTCCTGGTATAGGCATATCCTGTATCCTCTACCTACATGTATCATAAGATGTCATGCTTATCATAAGCAGGTAAGTTGTAAAGAATTGTTTAAGGTACATAGAGATTAAATGACCCACCCAGAGTCATGCTGCTGCTAAGTCTCAGAAACAGAATTTGAACCCGTCTTTCTGACTCTAAGCCCCATGTTCTATCCACTATTCCATGCCATTATTATATATGGATGATTTTATTGATAAACAATATGAGAATAGAATAGGAAGTCTTTTTCAAACAATGTTTTATAGTAGACTATATTTGTTACTAATTGAATGTAACAAAGTATTTGATTCAGTAGAGCAAAATGAAGCCTTAATGGTTCCCCTCTCACAAGGTTTCTTTCATGCACATGCTGAAATCATTAAAGAATCTTTAGTAGATGCAACAAGAGAGATCATTCAACAAAATTCTGATTTTCAATATACAGTAAAATAAAACAATGATACATAGTTATCATAGGTACTCAGCATGGCCATGGAAGACATCCAGGGAAGAATCCAAATGGAAAAGACAGTCCAAAGGATGGTGGTAATAATAATAGTAGTAATAGTAGTAGTAGTTGTGGCAGTAGTAGTAGTAGTAGAAGTATCCAGGCTACTATGCTAATCTAATATAGCACTTACTGTGTGTCAGGTACTGCACTAGGTACTTTATAAATATCCCGTTGGATCCTCCCAACAACCCTAGAGTGAGGTATCCCTATTTTATTATTATTTATATATTTATTATTATTATTTATATTTATATATAATCTATACATTCATATTTATATATAATTTATATATTTATTATTATTAATATATTTATATGTATAATATTATATAATTCATATTATCCCCATTTTACAGTTGAGGCGCACTGAGATTAAGTAACTTGCCAAGGCTTCAAAGCTAGAAAACATCTGATTCTGGATTTGAACTCAGGTCTTTGTGACTCCAGGCCCAGCCCTCTATCCACTGTACCACCTAAATGGTAGGATCCTCCAAATGTTTTTGTTCCTAGCTGCCATTGTGGTGATTGAATCAAGCCCCGCAATATTAGAAAGCCTTCTAAATTATATCTACAACCATCCAAATTAACTCAGCTTTATAACCCATACAGGAAAAACCAAATGGATGAAGAATGCCTATTGTGGAGACACTATGGATGAAGAGTAAATTGGACCCACAATTGAATGAGAGTATGGAAGAAGGCTGAACTACATTTGGGAAGCAATGCAGTGCTTTTAATAATCCTAAGCTTCTCTCTGAAACAAAAAGCTTTGTGACACCAGCGTTCTTCTGTTGATGATATTTGGCTGGAAATCATGGGATACGACAATCAAAATAGTGCACAATCCAAATAGCAATGGAGTGATGTATCTAGGGAAGCTATAGCATACTACCAATAATGAATTGAATGCAAAAAGTCACATAAAAGATAGAATCCAGAATATATGATTAGAAAGGGAGGTAAGCTTAAGCAAGAATGAAGCATAACAGATGGATAGATTGATTACTGAATTAGGGCCCTCATAACGTTAAAAGACTTGGAGGAAGGTCTCTATCATGTTGGGTGAAACTCCTCTCCAGGATATGTGGGAGGATGTGGACAGTGTTTGCGTAGATTGAGAAGTAATGGTTGAGTTGAGATCTGCATTGTAATAGGAACAACATTTCCCCTTTGCAACTTCTTTCCTCTCACCCACAACATGGGGAGACTTCATCAAAAGAATGCAAAGCTTCCTCCAGAATCTGCTTGGCCTGATCATCATAAAACATTCCAGTCACATAGTCTGGGTCTTTTAACCTTGATCTCCTGATCAGGTGGACTTTGGTGAGGAGGCTAGGGAGGCCACAAGTACCAAGGCTGAAGATAAGTGCTATTATATCTTTCATAAATATTCCTGCACCTAAAATATTCGATGACTTAAGTGCCTCATTTCCTCCTCAAATTGAACCCAAACTAAGAGAGTACTGATGATAGAACTTGCCTCTACCATCTATTGTGGAGGGAATGCTCACACTGAAGACATCAGAGACCTGCTGAAGCATAGAAGGTTGTGATTATTGTACATTTTCTTTCTCATCTTGTTTTTGGTCATATTTCAAGAATCCATGAGATTAAATTGTTGTAGGTATTTTCTTGATCTTTTCTGTTTGTGACACGTAAACTCTAGGCTCACTCTCCAAATCCACATTCAGGCTAGCAGGGTGGGTGATCAGAATAAGGCTACTGTTCCTCTTGGGGTTAATCCTTAAAATTTTGGAGGTTATTTCTTTAGTAAAATAGCTCGTAAGTCTCCCATCTGGTATATCACTCCAATATCATTTCCTGATAATACTTCCCCAATAGCATCTCCCATTAATACTTCTCCAATATCTTCTAACCCTTGAGTATTGCCCCAATGTAATCTTGATCAGTTGTCTCAATATCAATTAACTAATGAATATTGAGTTGCTTTTATGAAAGGACATTTACTGAGAATACATAATAAGAACTGAAGTACACATAGCTCTAAAAGTGGGAGTCACTTTTTCGGTCGCTTGAGAGAATGAACTCAAATTTAAAGTAGTTACTATCGACCATCCCACTCACCCCAACATTCACTTCCAGCAAAAGTACATCTGCTCAAGCTCTGGAACAGAGAGAAGCCCCCCACCTCCCGCCCAACCTTTCTTTGCATTAATGGAAGCAGGCTCACCAAGCCTTCTCCTGTGTTGATACCAGTCAGTGTTTATGTTGTAAGAGCTGGGCTCTCATTGGCCAATCCCAAGGTTACATGTTACGGAGAGATTTTTGTTGTTACTGAATAGGATTTGTCCCATTTGAAAACCACTAAATGCTAAATGTTTCAATTTTTCAAGGATCCTTGATTCCCACAAGGTGAGTATTTCTACCAATAAAAATAGGAGTCCTAATATAACTTATTAGATGATCTTTGACAGTTCCTATGGTTAAAAAAATCATCAGTCTAGTCTAGCGGTGAGCCTTTTGGGTCCTTGGATGACAAACTATCACTAGGCTTATACTTAAAATCTTTACAGCTTATCAGACCATGCTAGAGGTTGTACCATGTTGTCATAGCCTTCAATAACCCAGGATAGTGAAGCATTGAAGTAGGAACTTAGTTGAACAAACTACTCAGTAGTGATGACCTGTTTAGGTGTCCATACACTGATATGAGAAATAACTATGATGTATCAGTTAAGGGAACTCCTTCCATCAATATAAATAGCAGATTAAGTCTATGACTTAGTAGATATAGCCTGAGTTACTCAGAGGTAGAGTAACTTGTCTAGGTCACACACCTGGTAAATGCCAGAGGCAGGATTTGAATGAATCTTCTTGGTTTTCTGAGAACTTTATGTCTTACAACCATGCTGCTTCTATACAGCTTCTACTGGGTCAAAAAATAATAAATCAAGTGTATTCCAGGGAGACTTTCCTTTTTAGGTGACATAGGCTATACTCAAAATTAGAGTATATCAGATTAAGATGAAAAATTATTCCCACATTTTGTTTCTACACACCAGACATTTCCCAGCAGACATCCAAACAACTCCCATACTGAACTACATTTCCTGAAAACAATGTATGTATTGATTATCAACAGAAGGGAGGAATCCATCCCTTAACTTTAATGGCCTGACGTTAATGTAGGGGCAGCTAGGTGGATAGATCACTGGACCTGGAGTCAAGAAGATCTCAGTTGAAATCTGGCCTCAAACAAATACTAGCTGTGTGACCCTGGGCAAATCACTTAACCCTGTTTGCCTCAGTTCCTCATCTGTAAAATGAACTGGACAACGAAATGGCAAACCATTCCAGTATCTTTGCTAAGAAAACCTTAAATGGAGTCACAAAGAGTTGGACATGACTGAAATGACTCAACAACAACAAAAATATTGGCCATTAGCTTTGACTATGTTTTGTTGTGACCTCTACATGTTAACTTCATTTACATTGTTGTGACTGTATGTATTCTTCTTTTGATATTGCTTTCTTAACTTTGCATCACTACATGCAGATCTTCCCATATTACTCTGAAATCTTCATATTCACAATTTCTTATTTGTACAGCTATTTTCCAATCTGTGGGTAAATATTTTCTTTCCAGCTTTTTGTTATCACAAAGAAATTTTTATACATAAGTGTCTTTTCTTGTTGTCAGTATTCTTTTTGATGTACTCTCAATAGGGGGATCTCTGGGTTAAAGGGTATGAACACTTTCATAAGTTTTCCTGCAAAGCTCCAGATTTGTTTTTCATAACCAATTCACAGCTCCACCAACAGCGAATTAATTTTCCTTTCTTCCCACAGCACCTCCAACAATAAGTTTCCCCATGTTTTACTATCTTTCCTAGTTTGATTGGTCAAGAGTGATACCTTGAGATTATTTTAAATTTCATTTCTTCAATTATTAATAATTTTGAACAATTTTTTTCAGGTGGTCATTGATAGTTTGTATTTCTTCTTTTGTTCATATCCTTTCCCCACATCTACTGGCACTCTTAAAGATTTGTATCAATTCTCTATAGATTTTGAATGTTGGACCTTTATCAGAGATATTTAAGATGACAGCATTTTTTTGTTTGTTTGTGAGATACTAATTGGAAGAGGCATTTCCTCTTTTGTTTGCAAAGACAAGAAAATGCCCTTTTTTTGTCTGTTTATAGAAATGATCTCCCTAGTAATTAGTTAGCCATCCGAACCTTGTTTGGTGAAACAATATCCTTCAGAGATTCGTTCTTTTTGCTTCTCAGAACTAGGAAGAGTGGAATGTTAGAACTGGAAAGGACTTTTAGAGCTCATCTACTTCAGACCCCTAATTAGATGGGATTAGAACCATAGACTTCTAACTACCAGTCCACTACTCTTTCTACAATACCATAATAGGCAAAGTGCGTTAGCAAGTTTCTAAGCCAAGTGCCCTGGGCTGTATCTGGCTGAGGACAAAGCAGTTAATTAATTCAGTTAGGCTGTATGCTGGAATTTGTTCTAATAATCCTCCAGAAATAATTATGGGGTGTAGACAAATGCAAGCAACTGTGGAGGGCAAGACAATTTCTAGCTGTGTCCTGGGGGTCCCCAAATGGAACAATGCTCCCAGATGCCCCAGTGTAGTTTTAGTTCCGGATTAAGTCAATTCAGTTTAAAAAAAAAAAGCAAAGTAAAACCAAACACTTGGTCAAACCAGATAGTTGACATTGTGTAGACGAAAGAAAGAGGGAATTGTTTGCTTTTTTAATTTAATTTTTTTTTGCTTTTCAATTAGTTGTTTTGGGATTGTGGTATAGTGTGTACCTAAAGCCACAACTAACTCACCCAGGTAGTAAGAGCATGTCTTTAAAACTAACAGGGATTTCCTCCTATCTAGTGAAACCAGAGGCTATTGCTTCTATTAGTCACTGCCTGAAAGTACTGTCTTCTGAGGTGCTGACTCAGCTGAGCAGGAGGATATGCAGTGACTCATTTATAAGAAGGAAATGCTGACTCAGTTGGGCAGAAAAGCCATGCAGTGGTTCAGTTAACAGCTGGGTGTGTGAGGAGGGGTATGAAAAAAGGCCCTGAAAATGAAAGAAGGAAGGGGAGGGAAAAAGGGAAAGAAACATGGAAAACTTAAGAAACACATTTTCTATTTCTTTTCTTGGCACTATTTTGAAAGTAGCACATATTTTTCTTCTCTCATAACAGTCTCTTGAGAGTTGTAAAGTTTACAACATCATGCTCCTGGTATATGGGCAGAGCAAAGGGCAGATATCATATTCTCCAGCCTGATCATAGGCATTTGGTGATAAATTGGTTTGCATCATATTTACCTAGACTACCTAACACCCCCTGCTTTTGTTATGCAATTTTTAGAGTAGCATCCTCTTAATAAATATATCAGCCCAGATGTAATATATTTCTAGAAGACAGAACACATAAAATCAGTAATTATGCATATTCCAGAAGTATAAAAATTTTATACCAAACTCGAAGAGCTCACATATCAGCTTGGAGTCACTATGTCACTCTTGATGCATGAAGGATTTAATAAAATAATTCCAGATAAAATTTTAAAAATTTTGTTTTACCAGATATATGACTTCATTGGTGCAGGATTTCCCAGTGAGGAAAATCCCTCTACCATTGCCTATTTATTCTATAATATATTCTCAGAGAGACATCTAATTAAAAAAGTTAACATTTTTGATTACATGGTAGAATGTAAGCTCCTTAAGGTCAGAAACCATATCTTACAAACCTCTACAATGCCTGATACAGTGCAATTGAATTGATTTTATTTCCTGATGGGACCTCAGGTGATAGTGAAATGATCAATGCATTCTTAAAAATATCACTTGTCCACTCACTGACTCTCCAAAAGCATTACAGTAAAAAGCTATACTTTTATATATTTCAAAGGATCTGTGGTCTCATTTATGTGGGTACATCCTCCAATATGTGCATAGATCTGTCCCTTCCTTAAAACAAGAGACATATTGATTTTTTTAAAAATAAATGTCACTCCTTTCCTCTACTTTCTCCCTGAAAACTCTCTTTTTTACAAAGACATATAAATAAGATATGATTCTAGGAAAGTCCTTCCTTCAAACCTGTTTCTTAATCTTTAAGATGAGGACAATACTACTTTCCTTATAGAGTTTTTGTGAGGGGTAAGAGATGTAAGATACTTTTCAAACATTAAAGTACTATGAAAGTATTAGTTATTATTATTTTTCTATGCCTACTATGGTCTACTATAACTGTTGAAAAGAGTGTGATATATTTCATCTCCAATTCTCTGAAGTCAAGATTAGTCCCTATATTGATCATATTTCTAATGTCTTTCAGTTTTCCTTTATTCTATTGGAATCATTGTGTAAGTTGTTCTCTTGGTTCTACTTACTTCACTTTGTATCAGTTAATATGTCTTTCTAAGTTTCTCTGAATTCTTTGTCATTTCTAATACAATAATATTCCATTTAATTTACCTAAAACAATTTGTTCAGATATGTGTGTGTGTGTGTGTGTGTGTGTGTGTGTATCAAACTCTTCTCTGTCTTTGAAATTTGTGAAGCATATATTCATTATTGGAATTACTGTATGAAAAGGTAAGCTCAGTATAGTAATTTCCTCAAATAGTTCTCAATTTTTTCCCCAGAATCAGTGGACAAATTGATGATTTGACCAACAATATATCAATGTCCTTTTCTTCCCATAGCTCCTTCAACATTTACCACTTTAGTCTCTGTCACCTGTGGCATTCTTATAGGGGTGAAACCTCAAAGTTGTTCAAGTTTTTATTCCTATTATTAGCAATTTGAAGCATTCCTTCATATCCTGTCCTTGCCTTCTTATCCTGTATGACTCTTGGTCCTGTATGTGAGGAAGAAGATATGTGTGTTTGGTGGGGGCCAGTGTGGAATAAGAGTAGAAAGGTAGATTGTTGCCATATTGTAGAAGTCCATATATGTCAAGCTTAGGAATTTGTTCTATACTGAATAGGCAAAAGGGTTTCTAAGAGTGGTGTAGTCAGATCTGCATAGAAGGAAACTCATTTTTAAGGATAAATTGCAACAGAGAAACAGTGAACCTAGAAAGACCAGTTGAACAACTACTACAATAGTCCAAGTGGTTGATAATGAATAGGAAGTGGGACAGAGAGTATAGAAAGAATCAATAGGACTTAGCAGTTGATGGGATGTGAGAGATGAGAGAAATGAGTCAAAGATAACACTAAGATCATGAGGGACTGTGATGATGCCATTGAAAGAAGTAGGAAAGTCAGAAAGAGTAGGTTTTGGGGGAAAAGGTAAGTTAGAAGTACTCATTTATATAAAGTCATTGGATATGCTAATTATAAATCATTTAAGCAATTCACCTAAAAACCTTTATCTACTAGGCAATATTCTGTCTATTTTAAGTTACCGAGAATTTGAAAATAATAAAACAGATTTAAAACATTAAGTTTCCAGAAATATATGGTCACTGTCAATGAATTTGGATGCTTTCTCATTTATGAAAGTGGACACAATATGACAAGGTCCCCAAAGAGAAGAGTCATGAGGCCAGTGCCAGCTGACTCCTCAACCATGTATAGTCAATGCAGGCTAGAAAAGCAGATGTTCCAAAGGGCGGAGCCAAGATGGCGACTGGAAAGCAGTAACTGGCATGAGCTCCCCACCAAGTCCCTCCAAAAACCTATAAAAAAATGGCTCTGAACCAATTCTAGAACTGCAGAACCCACAAAGTGGCAGAGGGAAGCAGGGCTCCAGCCCAGGACAGCCTAGATGTTCTCGGGGTAAGGTCTGTTCCGAATGGAACTCCCAGCCCCCAGCTGAGGGGAGCGGAGCTGAGCCAAGCAGAGCCCAGAGCGTGCCGCGCGGCGTGGCAGACCGTGGACCGACGAGACCAGGAGTGGAGCGGAGAGTGCCCTAGCATGCTGAATTAATGAGCTGTGGCACGTACCAGACCTCACAACCCACAAACAGCAAAGACAACACAGAAGGTTAGTGGGAAAAGCTGCGGGACA
>CM053623.1:119635041-119660000 GCA_028646595.1 Phalanger gymnotis
AAAGGGACAGGGTCAAGGGAGAAAATTCAATAAAGGGGGATAGGTTAGGAAGAAGCAAAATATAGTTAGTCTTTCACAACATGAGTATTGTGGAAGGGTTATACATAATGATACGCATGTGGCCCACATTGAATTGCTTGACTTCTTAGGGAAGGTGGGTGGGAAGGGAAGAGGGGAGAGAATTTGGAACTCAAAGTTTTAAAAAATAGATGTTCAAAAACAAAAAAGGTTTTGCAGGCAACAAGAAAATAAGATAGACAGGCAATGGGGCATAGAAATTTATCTTGCCCTACAAGAAAGGAAGGGAAAAGGGGATGGAAGGGTAGTGGGTTGACAGATGGGAGGGCAGACGGGAACAGGGCAACTAGAATATACGCCATCTTGGAGTGGGGGGAGGAGGGTAGAAATGGGGAGAAAATTTATAATTCAAACTCCTGTGAAAATCAATGCTGAAAACTAAATATATTAAATAAAATTTATAAAAAAAAGAATCTCAAACTCAGCAAATCCAAGAGACCTGATTATCTTCATCACCCACAAAAAAGTGTTTGGTTGATTGAGAATTGTCTTTATGTCCTTCGGGTATCAGAGCATTTTATTACTGAGCATCAGAGCATCTTATTAAATGAAATGGAGTGACCATTTAGTCAGTCTATTACACCCTTCCCCTATTTTAAAATATGTGCCATCTGTAGAAAATCTACTGGAAGGTGTTTGGCAAAGTCTTTAGCTCTGAATTCTTTTGTGATAGCTCTTTTGTGACTTGGGTAGGTTCTGTTATTTTTTTTTATTGCTTTCTTCAGTGTCTTGAATGAAAGAGGGAGGGAGGGAGTGGGGGGGGAGAGAGAGTGAGAGAGAGAGTGAGATTGAAAGAGAGAACGAGAGAGAGAGAGAGAAAGAGAGAGAGAGAAAGAGAGAGAGAGAGAAAGAGAGAGAGAGAGAAAGAGAGAGAGAGAGAGACTGACACAGTTTGTAATTAACATTACAATTTAACAAACCAATACCATGTTGTAATGTTTTAATAGGTCAACATCTTGGTTGCAAAAGACCTGTTGTACCTCCTGAATAAAGAAAAGAAATAAAGAACAGAAAATCACACCTCTCTTCTGGCCCTGTGCAGATTCCCTTTAGCATGTGAGGCTGTTCCCATAGGAATTAGGGACTGGGGGTTGACTGGAAGTCAACCCTTTACCATTCAGGTGAGAAACAGAACCAATTTGGCTTGGCAATTACATAGCAACACTGGCCCTCTAGGTCCAGAGGGACTGGTATTACCACTGTCTCCCCATTCCCACAGAGAGGCTACTTTGGGTTCAATTGCATGCCAAGTGTTACAACAAAACCAGCACTGGATACTGGGATACTAGGGTACTTCATCCTATCCCTTTCTGACTAAAGGTGCTGCTCCATACAATGTTGTTACTGTATAAACTATTCTCCTGGTTCTGCTTACTTCACTCTCTCAATTCGTACAAGTCTTCCCAGATTTCTCTGAAATTGTACCTTTTTTCATTTCTTATGGCACAATAGTATTCCTTTGTACTTGTATTGCCAATGCTTATCACAGTGCCTAGCACATAGCAAAAACTTAAGAACTGTTTTGTTATCCATCCATTAATATATTCACGTGTCCTTGCAAATACCATATTAATAGAAAAATTGCTCTTGGTGCTTTATATTTTTATTTGATTTAGCACTAGATTTTCTAACTCAATTAAAAATTATTACCTATAATGTCTATTTTAAAATTATATATTTTTTCATTCAGCAAAAACCTGTCTTCTTTCCTTCCACTTCACCCAACTAGGACCAAATCAAGACAAAACCCCTTTTGCAAACATGTATAGTAAAGCAAAACAAATTTCTGCAGTGGCGATGTCCAAACACATATATACTCATACACAAATATACATATGTATATTTCACATAGAATGTACGCATATACATACCTGCATGTGCCTGTATGTGTATATGTCTCATTCAGTACTCTTGAGTCCTTCACTTATCTATCAGGATGTTAGTAGCATGTCTCATAATCCTCTGAAAATGTGGTAGATCATTATACTGGTCACAGTTTCTAATTCTTTCAAAGATGCTTCTCTTTCCTATATTGTTGTCAATATAGCACATATATATGTATAACATATATGCACATATACACACATACATATATAGTTATACACATATACATACACATTTAGTTATGTTTTATATATATAGTTATGGTCATTTACATTTATACTTATAGAGGTATACATAACTAGATATATATATATATATATATATATAAATATAACCATATATATAAAACCTTGTTTTATATATATATATTTCTTATAGTTTTGTTCATTTCACTCTGTCACTGCATATATATCTCCTAGGTTTTTTAAAACCATCCCCTTCATCATTTCTTATAACAAAATAGTATTCTATTATATTTATTAACTTGTTCATTCATTCTCTAATTTATGGGTAAACTTAGATTCTCATTTTTTCTAACTAAAAAAGAGCTATAAAATTTTTGCACATCATATATATACATACACACACATATGATAGAGTTTGTTTTGCTTGAGAATAAATCACTCCCTTAATCTACTTTCCCTCTAATTTTTCCTTTTCCCCTATTTCCTGGTTGTGTGAAGTATATTTCTGTACCCAATTGTGTGTCATTCTTCTCTTCTTTGTCCAATTTAGATGAGAGTGAGGATCAAATATCAGTCACTCCTCCACCCCCTCTTCCTTGTCTGGATAGTTGTCTATCTGCACACCCTGATTACGTGAGATAATTCCCTAACTTTCCTTTCCCTCGCCACTCCCAATATATTCCTTTTCTCTTCATTTTCCATTCTTCTCTTCAAATCATCAAGTCATTAGACCCACTCCCAGGACTTTTCTAATTAGATCCCTTTATGAACCTGATGATGTAACATCTCCTCATATTGGAGCGTAAACAATTTATCCTTATTTTTGTCCCTTGTGATTGTTCATTTGTATTTTTTTAATGTATTTCTCTTAACTTCTGTGTTTAAACTTCAAAGTTTCTATGCAGCTCTGGTCTTTTCATCAGAAATGCTTAAAAGTTTTCTATCCCATTAAAGATCCATTTTTTTTTTTGCCCTATAGGATTATAGTCAGTTTTTCTGGGTAAGTTATTCTTGGCTGTAAATCTATATCTTTTGCCTTCTGAAATATCATATTCCAAGCTCTCCAGTCTTTTAAGCTGGTGGCTACTAAATCACGTGTGATCCTGACTATGGCTCCTTTGTACTTGAATTCTTTCTTTCTGGATGCTTGCATAATTTTTCATTGATGTGGAAGTTCTGGATTTTGGTATGTTCTTGGAAGTTTTTATTCTTATGATTCTTTTAATATGTTACTGGTAGATTCTTTCCATTCCTCCTTTGCTCTCAGCTTCTGGGATTAGGGCAGTTTTCTTTTAGGATTTCTTGAAATGTGATGTCTAGGCTCATTTTTTGGGTCTTTTTCCAGTAACTTAAAACATTTTACTTCAATCCATTTTATAGGCCACTTGTTTTTACTATGAGGTACCTTACATCATCATCATCATCATCATCTTCTTCTTCTTCTTCTTCTTCCTCTTCCTCCTTCTCTTTTCTTATCTTTTGACTTAGTTTTAATATTTCCTGTTGTTATATGAAGTCACTGCCTTCTATTTCATCCATTCTGACTTTCAGGAAGTTGTTGCTTAGGGAAGTTTTTGTAACTCTTGTGCCAGACTGATTTTTTTGTAGTAATTTTTCCTTCCATTGCTCTCCTTTCTTTTCTAACTTTTCCCTCTGACATTCTTTTTTCATTGATGAAAACATTTTAGAACTTTTAAGATACTTGTTACATTTCTTCCAGGAAATCTAACTGAATTTTTGCCTAAGCACTGTTTTACTTTGGGTCTTTGCCTGTAGGTATTTTGGAGACATTCTCTCCTTTTGGATTTGTGTCCTAAGCATCCCTTTTACCATAATCATTTTTATTGTGGGATTCATTTTTTGTTTGCTCATTCTTCTAGCTTATTTCATGACTTCAGAGTTGATGTTAGAGTTGGACTCTGACACTTTTCTAGAGAGAAGGTCTGCACTCATTCTATTGCTTTCATAGGGCACTGAGGTAGTGTTATTCCAAGATCTCAGGGACAGCTCAGCCTGGGGACCTGTAAGTTTTCAGTGCTCCCAACGTGCTCTTATCTAAGGCAAAATCTGATTGTTGCTCTCTTAATCTGACCTTTCAGGTTCCTGACCTTGCTTTGTGTCTGAGGAAGAGTAGACTGTTGCTTTACACAGCCACTATTAGCCAGCTAGGAAGCTCTGCTGGTTCTGAGTGACAGAATTGCAAGGTCCCCATTGGTCTAAGACTGTTGGCATGGTTATTCCTCTGCAGCCTTCGGACTAGTCTATAAGCTGGACTTGAGGCCCTTCTACACTCCTGGGGTCAGAGTCACACTGCTGCTGTTTTCTTCTGGACTTGCTCCTCTCAGCCTAGGACCTGTGGTCATTTACTTCCAAATGCCACCCCTGAGTGCAGGTCTCCTTCCTCAATCTGCCCTGTATCTATAACCTGGGACTGGTCAGTAGGTGACAAAGCTGCCAGTTTCCATTTGCTCCCCAGATCCTTGGCTGGTTCTGAGGGTCCCCTGCTTTAGGTCAGGACCTTCTTTTGCCCTGGTGAACAGTCTCTCCCTGCCCACTAGAGTGCTGCATGTGTAATGTACTCACCAGATATTGTCCCTAGGTCTACAGACTTTCCTGTCTGTCTCCCTTTGCAGATCTCATATAGAAAAACTACTCTTTGTGACTTTTTCTTATAATTTTTATAAGGATTCTATATTCGAGATCTGTTTGGAAGGATTTCGGTGGAGAAGCTTGGTCATACTGCTTCCTGCTTCTCTGCCATCTTGGCTCCACTCAAATCCTAATATCTAGAGAGATTTTCCCATTTTTCTTCCTAAATAGTTTTTTTCCCTTTCTTCTGTAACTTCACCAATTATAATGCCCATCTAAACATATACATATATTTATGAGCCTAAATAGTTAAGGGTTCTGAAATATCAAAAATCAGAAAATTAAGATAACTGGAACTAAAATCAACAAGATTAAATTTAACACAAATAAATTTAATTGAAATCAATTTGGTATTTATTAAGCAACTACATAGAATTGTGGTAATGGCCGAGGGAGATAGAACGATTACATAACATATAGTCCTCACCTCCATGGAGATTACAATATAGTAAGGGTATATGACACATATACAAATAGCTATAATACAAAATAAAGCATAAGTACAAAAAAGAGGCATAAGATACCATGTAGTACATTTAAATTTAAAAATGATCTGAAAAAGTATGAAGTTTAAGAAGACATGGATTGTTGGTGTACATGTGAAAAAAATTGGGGGAAGGGTATTAGTTGGCCACAAACTTAATATGTTGATAATGTAAGGTAGCTGCTAAAGCCAACACAACACAACTATAGTTTCTAAATAATAGGAAATTATAATCTCATACTGTTAATAATTATCTCTCAGGTTTTATTTAACTCTGGGTGGCATTTTTTTTAAAGAAAGACATCTAGAAGAGGAAGGTATCCAGCACGGAGAGTTTAAAACACATGGACACACAGAATATGTATGTGTGTATGTATACATATACATATATATACATATATACACACATACTATATACACAGACATATACATACACACAAACACACAAAGTAATATGGAACAGTTGAAATCCCTGGTTTTGTCTAGCTTGAAGAAGAAAAGACTCATGGGAGACACAGCATCCTTCAAAAATCTAAGGGGGTATAATTTGTGTTGTGTTATGCCAGAACGCAGAACTAGAGCCACTGGGTAAAAATTATGAGTACTTGGATCTTGGTAGAACTTTTTAACAAGTAGAGCTTGTCCAACAATGATACCTTCTGAGGTATCCAACAATGGAACCTTGCTTTGTGAGGTAATGAACTCATCACTGGAGGTATTCAATCAGTCTGGGTGATCATCGGGAATGCTATTGAAGGGGTACTTCAAAAGGTTGCATTAGGTGGGAGATTAGTCTAGGTGGATATGAAGGCTTCTTATCATTACATAGTGATTGTTTGACAAATTTAAGAAATACTACTATCTTGAAATTTTTTTTTAATCCAAGGACCATACCTCATTGAATAAACTTTTGAAATGTAAAATGGTCAATAAGAAAAGTATATATTCTAAGTCCCAGTGCAGTTTTGTCCTCTAAAATTGTGACCTTTATCTATCTCACAAAATTAAGCCATTTGAGAACGTTAGAGATGAAGAATTCAAATTATTTCAGAAAAGTACTAGTGGGAAAAATTGAAAGTTTTATTGTCAGTTTATGCCACATCATCTATTTAATGTGGATCAGAATAAAATCAAGTGTTATTTACTTAGCTAAAGTATGCAATGTAAGCCCAAGATTGAGAAATTGTTTATCATTATTATTTAATTGTGGAAAACACAGCATAGAGGATACTAGTTAAATCACAGAAAGCATAATAAATATTCTCAAGTGGCATTCTTTGATGAATACAAATGCATTCCACAAAAACTGCATGGTTTAGCAGAGGTAGCCAACAAAGAAAATTTAATTTTCATTTTTCAGTTAGAGCTTTTAAGTATGATTATTTCTAGTTGGCTTCTTTTTAAACTAACTTTATTATAGGGAGAGCATGCACAAAAGATATTCTTGTTTCTTCTCATACCCAACATTTATTTATCTGTTCATAACAAAATTTGTAATAGTTTGATGAAGAATTTTTTATCCACAACAATTCACAAAGACTGCCTACTAAGGCAGGCAGGGGTTACAATTGGTTTTAGTAGAAGTAGTGCCAATCCATCCCTAATGAAACCGAGGATCCGTAGAATACCAAATTATATAGCTTAAAAAACAGTTCTAGGAATCATACAAATGATTTATGCTTTATACATAATTTATACAAATTACACTTGCAAGTAAATATAACAAAATCATCACCCCTCTAAATTCCATGAGAACAAGGCAGGGAACTATCTTACCTAATTTTTGTATGACCCTTAGGCATAGCATGTAGGTGCTTAATGTATGTTGCATAGAATTTACTTAATCTTGACTTCCCCCAGGAGGTTAACAATTAGTAAAAGAAATCATTTTTGTTTCTGTCGCCATTTTTATTTATCCCTAGAAAGTGGACAAGTGACTATCTGCAGGATATCTACTCTAAATCATTAATAAATAGAAACAAGAGAAGTAGTAGTAGAGGTACCAAAAGAGGAAATGTTAAGGGAAAAAAAAAAACAGCTGAGGAGAACAAATGATAGTAAGTTCAGAAGTCTGTATTACAACAATTTAAAAACAATTTCTATCTTGGTTACAAAAGAGTATCAGAGAATTAAAGTATCTTACTTGGCTTTAGGTAGAAAGAAGACATAAGCATATGTACATATGATCACTTTGTCAACCTTACAGGATCATAGAAATGTCTACTGCTGCTGCTGCTGCTACTACTACTATCACTACTGAACAAAGGTTAGCAATGTAATTTGTAAAGATGTTTTCTTGCAATTAAAATTGAAATGAAAGGTTAACTTCACAAATTATGTCTATATGTACATATACATATTTACATATTGATTTCCATTAAAAAGATTTATTCTGGTTTAAACATTTCTTAATCAAAAGGACATGCAGTACTTATTAGACAATTAACATGATATAGGATTATGATGAAAAACTAAAGCAGTGCTATATAACTCTTTGACCTTTTCTTTCCTCATAAAATTCCCCTAACTTTCCACTGACTTATATTCTGATGATTTTCAAAGTCAGTTCCCTGGAACATCCCAATGGGAATTATTCAAATTTCATATTCCTATGTATTCCCAGAAATATTGAGAGAATAGTGATAAAAAGAAATATTGAGACATGAATTCTTTTTATGGGCATAAGAAACTATTATATTTCAAATGTAATCTCAAAACCTGGCTTCACGATCTTGTGTACTTGTGTGTACTTTTCCAGGAAATGATTTTTCTATAAACATTTAAGGAACATCTAGTATTCTTAAGGCAATATGTTAGAAGGACACAGAGGCAAATCAGATCCTTCTTCCTCAAGGAGTTTATAATCTACCTATATGAAGAAAGTTACTGTGATTTTAGTGAATGAAGTATTAGTATAGGAGTTAGGAGTCTTGTGATGTGACAGGAATGTAATACACTGGATAGAGTATTAGACTGGGAGATGGGGAGACCTGTGTCCACATCTCACTTCAGATATTTACCAGATGCCTGACCCTGGGTAAATCACTGTCCTCTTAGCTTTGTTTTCCTTATCTGTAATACTTAATGTTCTTACCTCAGAGAGTTATTGTGAGAATTAAATATGTCAAATACTATGCAAACTACATAAAAAGGTGCTTCATAAATGTAAGCCATCATCATCATCATCACCATCACCATCATCATCCTATGCTGAAAAGAGCAGTGGACTCTAGGAAACTAGGAGCCCTGAGAATCACTCATAGCTCTGTCACTAGATAACTGTATAATTTTGGGTTAGTCAATTAACCACCCCAGTTGCCTCCTCTATGAAATGAGAAGTTGGAGTAGATGGTCTCTTAGATCTTTCCACGGCAAAATTTGGAATCTGAATAATAATGAACAACTCAGCCACTGCAACTCTATCATTTAACTATGCAAGCAGCTGATTAGGTATGGTATACCTCTATATACTGTTATAGAGAATTCTTGAACTCAAAGTATTAAATTACTTCAAGTTGCTTCTCATTAAAATGAAGTATAAAATTATAATAGTCATAAAATCTTTTAAGCCTTTTTTTTTTTTTTTTAGCACTCTTTTGCTGTTCCATTTCCATTACTCAGTGCTGGAATCCTCTCTCTCTCTCTCTCTCTCTCTCTCTCTCTCTCTCTCTCTCTCTCTCTCTCTCTCTCTCCCCCCCCTCCCTCCCTCACCACTTTCAAGATACAATGCATTTTAAACTTTTCCTTAATTTTTTTGTATGATACCAGATTTTTTGCAAAACTATAATTTGATGGACTTTTTTCCCCTTTTGAAGCTAGGTGAATAAAGACATGACTATAATAGTACTCTCCTCCACGCTGGTATGAGGAGACTGTGAATATCAAAGTATGGAGTGTTTACAGATACATCTTCAAATGGAATATTTTATTGATTCAAACTAGTCATAGAGTCAACGATTATAATTGATTCTCAATGCTCAAATGCCTCTCTACTTGAATAAGGGTTATTAAAAGTTTAGTTTTCTGGACCACGAAAGTTTATCATCTTGCTTTTTGATAAGCAGGGTATCTCACAAAACAAATCTTTTTTTTTTTTATCAAGTCAGACAGTTTTTCTTATATTTCACAAGATCAACCAAATGTCTCTGGACCACTAGACCGTTCTTGAGATGACTAGGAAATAGGAAAGCTAAGTGTAAGAAGGGTGGATAGCTAGAGATAATGACAGTGGCTTTGGGATGGATGGTGGCTTAAATTATAATTATGTGATGTCCTAGTGTGGGAGTGATTGATACTCCAATTCCACCACTCTGTTGACAGCTGAAACTTCTGGATTGGTTGGAAAGAATGCTAGTTTGGAGTCAGAAGTCTGTCCACGGGCTTGAATCCAGATGTGGCTTTTCAGAGGGTGATTTAACCTCCTCAGGCTCACTAGTCTGTTTCCTCATCCATAAAATGAAAGGGTTGAAGTAGATGATCTCTAATGTCCCTTCGGGCTATAAGTCAATGATCTTTGATGACTTATCCCTTTTATTCCATTCAGACTGAAGACCTAGGTGGCATTCCGGGAATACTCAGGCTTAACCTGGGCTGTAACTTTGACCCTCCCTTCCCATAGTGGGATAGGCACATACTTTACTCTTGACGTGCCATCAGAACCTACACCACCCAACTTAGGGTGACTCTCAAGTCCAACGCCCACCACCATCACCATCATGCCCAACCATCCCAGCCGCCATCTTTCTGGACCTAGACTCATCCCCATCTTTCCCCTTCCCTCCCCTTTCTTACGAGGGCACCCAATGGGTGGGGTCAGGACGACAGTGGGAGGAGCCCGGGGCGGACACATTTAAAGAAAGAGAGGGCAAGGGGAAGAAAGAGAGGGGGAGAAGAAAGAGAAGAAGAGGGGGGGAGCGGGTGGTGGTGTCCAATGACAAAGCCCAGGGGTGGGCGCCGGGCGCCATTTTGTTCGGGGCGGCAGGATATCCACCCGCGTCCTCCGCCCTCGGCGGCTGAGGGGGAGGGGCGGCGGCGGAGGCGAGAAAAGTAACGAAAGAAGTGCCGGGCGGGAGGCACCAGCAGCAGCCACCGCCGCCCCGGCGGAGGACAACGCGGGGGAGGGCGGGAGGCAGCGCAGGCGGCGGCGGCGGCGGCGGCCGTGGCCGTCCCCGTCCCGAGGAGGCACCCATGCGGCGCAGCGTGAGGAGGCGGCGGCGGCGGCCCCAGGCGGCCCCGGCGGCCGCGGCCCCGGGCGGCGGCCCCCGGGCCAGAGGAGGCGACGGGCCGGCGGCGGAGCGGGAGGAGAAGGTGGTGTACTCGCGCTCGCAGCTGTCCCTGGCCGGCAGCACCAAGGCGCTGGGCGACGCCTTCAAGCTGTTCATGCCCCGCAGCACCGAGTTCATGAGCTCGGACGCCGAGCTCTGGAGCTTCCTCTGCAGCCTCAAGCACCAGTTCTCCCCGCACATCCTCCGCAGCAAGGACGTCTACGGCTACTCGTCCTGCCGGGCCCTGGTCCCGGACCCCCCGGGACCCCCGCCCGCCGCCCGCGGGGGGGAGCCGCCGCCGTCGCCGCCGCCGCCGTCCCGCCGGCCGGCCCCCGGAGCGGCGGCCAGGAGGAGGCGCCGAGGAGCCGGAGCCACAGCCGCCAGGAGAGTCAGGAAACTGCCGCCGCCGCCGCCGCTGCCCCGCCAGCCCCAGCCTGCGCCCCTGCTCCCGCTGCCCCCGCCGCGTCCCGAGCCCTCGCCGCCGACCCCCGGCCCGCCCGCGCCCCCGTGCTCGCCCCCCGCCGGCCGCTTCGGGGGCCGGACCCTGGAGGAGATCTGGAGAGCCGCCACCCCGGTGCTGACCACCTTCCCCACCATCCGCGTCGGCCACGACGTGTGGGGCGAACGGAGCCTGGCGGCGGCGCGGCGCCGAGCCCAGAACGTCCTGCGAGTGAACCTGGAGCCCGTGGTGAGGCTCCGCCGCTTCCCGGTGGCCGCGTCCTGAGAGCGGACGGGGCAGCGACCCCGGCCCGGCTCCCCGCTCGCCCTGCGCGGGACGGACACCCGCCATCGCCCCCCACTTCTCAACCCCCCAGGAGTCGATGCCTGCGCCGCCGCCTCCCCTGGGGACTGAGCTTCCGCCAGGAGAAATGAACAAGTGTCAGTCTAGTGTTTACAATTCCGGCCCGGACCGCGGCCCCTCAGTGCACTTTATGGGCAGAGAAGGTCCCTCCGATTGCTCGTCCCGCGCCCCTCCCCCACCCGCCCCTGGACCGAGGCTCTGTCCGGGTCCGGCTCCTGCTCGTCCTCTTCACCTGGATCCCGCAGGATGCCGGCGGCGCACCTGGGCTCCGACGGGGCAGGACCGCAGCCTTCCCCTGGACTCTAGGGGGCAGGGCCGCTGTCCCCCCTTTGGACTCTACCTCACTGGTCTGGAAGTCCACCGAAGAAGTCATTATCGTTCCAAAGGAATTTCGTTTCGTGCTTGTATAATAAAGCCAGATTTTACTTCGCTTCTTTCTTTTCCACCACCACCACTACCGCCACCCCTCTTTCTGGACGGAGGACTATGGATGTTTTGTGGTATTGCACTAAGATGTGCTCAGGGTATTCTGAATCCCATGTGTTCCCCAGTTTTTACCGGCTCCTGGAGCTTTGACCTAAGTCGACGTTTTTCAAAAGGTTCAGGGCTTTTATGACTGTTATTGGTGCAAGGATTTGTATGGCTTTGAGCTTCATGGGCTCAGTGATTATAAAGAGTCACAAAATAGAACTGTTTAAACATTTTTTAGTCATTTTTAAAATTTTTATATCTGAATTAGTTTATATTTACTGAGCACCTGAAGATAATAGTAGCATACTGATTTTTTTATACCATTTTGTTTAGAAAAAGCTGACTTGTTAAATTCAGTTAAAATGAATAAAAATTAAAATGTGTTGAAAAAACATGGTTGTGTTGAAAAATGAACTAATTTTAAAAGAACCTATTGTCGGTTACGGCGATAATATATGGCACCAAACAAAACTGGAGGTATATTGGCTTGGGTCCATGTACTAGTCTAGCGCACAAATCCAGCAAGATTATTCCAAGCAGAGGGATTTGTAAATGAGAAAATGAATTTGTGCGAGTTAAAATTCTTATTAAAACAATAGGCAGAATACACAGAATTTTGCAACTTGAGCAGTAATGACCAAGAGGGGTGGGAGCATTTCTTGGTTTTTAATAACTGGTTGTAATTGTAATTGGGCCAAATAGCTGCTTTTTTATTTTTTGGGGGGTTATTAGATAAAGAGATGCCCAACCTAGCAGTCATCACTTTTTTTCCTTCCAAAAATTCCCCCGACATTATGACAAAAACAAGTTGTTGATCTTGTGTTTAAGATTACAAAGTTTGAATTCCTCTTTCTGTTCGTAATTATCTGCAGTTCTGGTCTTTTTCTATCAGCCTAAGACCATAATAACCAATAGGCTAGCCACATTTAATGCTAACCCTTCAATTACTGTTTTATATTCGTGTTTATACTCTGGCCAAATGTGGGATTCTAGATTATCCAAGTGCCTTTGGTAATGGTGGCAGCAAGACTTAATGGTTTGTAGCCAGTGGTGCCATAACCAGTTATCACTGCAATACCTAAAGGGTCAAGTAGTGTTTTTTTTTTTTTTTGTACCACTATCTTTCAAGATTTTAATTATTCTGCCATGGAAAAATCCATTCCAGGCTGGAACTTGGCATATGAAATCCTCAGTATTGAGGTTTAACTCTGCTTGGCAGCTTCTTAGGGAGTATAAGGAAAGAGTTGCATTTTTGACTTTTATATTCCTAGAGCTCATATTGGCTTAGCTTTTGAAATGACATCTTGCAGACTCAATAATCCATAGTAATTTTTTTCCGGTGAATGTTTTTTCTTGTATTAAAAAAATGACTTCATGCCAGTTTTTTCAGCAATCTTCTCATGGTCCGTAATTCACTTATTGGATGACTTTTTACTTTTTTTTTTAATCGTACAGTCACATGAGTAAATAAAAGTGAATAATTTATTAGATATGAAGAAGTGTTAAATTGTAACTATTATGAAAGCCTAGATTTATCTTTTGGATTATAAGTTTTCATTTCATTTCTAGTATTTCAGATGCATAGTATTCCTTTTGGAGAAGCTAGCATTAATTTTTAGGTATGTAAAAAACGTTTTACTACATCATTGACACCATTTTGTGTAGTTTTATATAAGATTTTAAGTTTTAAAAATATACCCAATGGCCATATTAGGATGTGACTGCAGTCTATAGATTATCCAGATATTTCTTAGATGATTGTGAAATCAGATTTCTCTTGGAGGATGAATTTTATAATTCTTGCTCAGCACATAACTATGAAACAACTGTTGACACTGTGTATTTATTTTGAATAAGGTTCTTAATTTCTTTTCCTCTTATGCTTTTGAAATTTAGTAAATTTGTGACTTGCATAAATGCCTCTCTAGATTATTTTAGCTTTCTTGGTTTCAGTTGGATGTAATTGCCTACCCTGAGTCCAAAATGTAATTTATATGATCTCACAAAACAATGCCATTTCTAGTTTGTGAAGTATGGTGTGAATTTTTTTTTATTTTTGCCAAGTTTTTTTTTTAAATAAAGCCAATGTAATTTCTAAAATATGAAGAAGCCTCTAATGTAGTTGATAAGTACAATATTTTTGGCAACTGTGTGGAAGGTAAATCTCAGCACAATGGCCTTTATGGGCAAGGGAGGGCAGGAGCACTCATTTACCACCACCATCTAAAGTAAATATGTAGTTTAGTTTGTATAAAATATCTTAGGAACCCTAAATCCCATGATTCTCATTTGTTCTCTTGCCTTCTCTCTTTACATCTCATGTGGCACAAATGGAGTGTAAGCTAGAAAGGAATTTACCAACCTTTCTTGCCATATTTTTTTTGAGTGCCTAAGTATGATGGGTGCTTTAATAATATTTAGATTCTTTATTATCACTTTGACCCTGCTTCCTGCCAACCAGCATCCTACTTCCCTGACTAGAAACCTACAAACTGATGATTGTTGAGGGCATACTTCATTGTCGATAGCTGAGTGTTGTTGTTGTGGTGTGTATTTACTTTGTCCAATTTGAACACTGTTGGACATGTATAACTTTGATGCTGGTGGCTGACAGCTCTTGACCCAGTGTGTAAATCATAGGATTATTTTTTTCTGAGAACTCCTAAACAGATACATTTTAAAATATTTGAATACAAAAAGTTCAAGTAATTATGAAATTCATTGTAGATTTTTAAAAATCAGCGTTGCCACAGCAGTCTTGAATTTGATGGTTTTTAATGGAGATATATAAAATATTTGCTTTAGATTGGTGTGTTTAAAGCCTTTTATATAGACTGTTATGTCTTAAGTGCATTAGAAAGCAATTGTTCGTGATGGAACTGAAGTGTTTCCCTGGACAGTTCTATTTGATGTGGATATGATCAAGGTTTATAATCTGGTTGTATTTTGCTCTTTAATTTATTGACTGTAAATAAATTTTAGAGAATACTCTGTCTAGTTTCAGTGTCCATTACTAGTATTGATAAAGGTTTTGGTTCGGGATTGTGTTGGGATGTGAACTAGGAAAAATGTATGTGATAATGATAGAAGATTTCCATTGAAAACTATAAATTTATGGAAGCCTTCAAATAGGTACTTTAATGCCCTACTATGTATATTTATTCTCCTGTTCCTTTCTTTCTACTGATTTCATGTGCTCAGGGCAAGTATTTTGAAGCAATAATTCCCCCATGTCATTTCATCCAGAGCGTATATACGTGATTTCTAGAAACCACCTTATTTCTCACTACTGATGCATTTTCCCCAAGCTGTTGATTGACAAGAGGATGTGTTCAGTCTTCCATATACGTTGCTAAAGAGAGTTTTCAAAGTGCATCAAAACTTATCAATGAATCTCATCTGCTATGGGAAATTTAATTCAATACACATATCTGCCCTCCTTTTTATGTAGCACTGTCCTAGAGGGTGAGAATGATGGAAAGATTGGATAAGACAATTGCTGTCTTCTTGGAGCTTCTATTCTAATAGCAGGATTTGATACTATATATATGTGTGTGTGTGTAACTATATTATATATATAGTAACTATATATATACTATATATATATATATGTAACTATACTTTTTTTTTTAAAGTGCTTTAGTGATGTGAATCAAAGTACTATGAAAACCTTGCCTTCTACTAATCAGGCCTTCTGTTCTTGACTGGGAAAATTGGTGACAAGTTAGTCTTCCACAGCAGAAATAGAAGCTCTATTCCGTAGTGTAGGGATAGGATCCAAAGTTCCCATTATAGTTTAGTAAGGTGATAATAAATATTTACATGGACTTTTTGCTGTATAGGAAAATGGCAAGACATGTTTGCAGTGTGCCATATTGAGTTGTATGGCTATTAGGTTTTGGATTTGACTGTGTACCTGAGCTCTCTTCAGTACTCAACTGTGACTATAACCTTGGCTATATGATATTCAACTCAGGCAGAAAATAAGGAAAAATAAAATATACAATAGAAAAATGGAACGGTTGTAGACACCTAGAAGCAGTTAAAGAAATCGCAACTTACAAAGGAGTCTGATTTGTTCTTTTCCCTGTAAGTGTACCAGGTATCCAAGCTTAGTTAAAAATGTAGATTATGATGTTTTGTTACATTTGGGATCCATTCATATAACATCATGTAGACCTTCCTAAGGGAAACTGCTGCTTACGATTTCTCTGCAAACCATTTAAAGTATGCTATAATGTTTTCTAAGCAGTACTTAGAGAGTTGGTAAATGGTAGGTTAAAGTTAGAAAGCCACAGACATGAATAATAGACTGTACTTTTGCTCTATTTATATGACCTATTTTAAACTTGACTAAATTCATTTAAACGTTTCTTTAGAACCATGTTGTTTTATTCACGTGTATCTTACCAAGTAGTCAACATTAGTACCTACAAATTATGTACTTCCCTACAGGAATATTCAGGGAGCCAGTTCAAATAGGATGTCCAGTTGTTAAGTGAGCATTTATACCTCAGAAATCAACAAACACTACCAATCAAGGTATGAGTTTTTGTCAATGCCTAGATTTAAAGCAATGGAGTAAACGTTGATAACACAGTGTATCCCTGCTTCTCTATTAAGAGAACTGAGATGACTATAATAGTTCTTTTTGCAAGAGCATGAAATCATTGCTAAGAAACAAAATAGCCTAATATTTAAAGCAATGACATATATGTATTTTAATACTTTGGGTATAAAGCTTGCAATTCAACTGTGTTTTTTAATAACATAGGGAATAACGAACCCATTTTGTCTTGATGAGCATTCCCAAGTTACAGTAGCTAAACTTAATGCAAGAGAAAAGTTTCCCTAGAAAAGCACTATGTGGAAGTTATCCAGAAGTGAGGAGCTCTAAATTGAGCTTGATTATAGATTTCACAAAAGCAGTATCCTTTTACCTCCAATACTCCTTTCTATCTTGTTAAATCCCATTCTAGATGACGATCTACATAATGATAAATACCTCCAAAGTCTGACATGAGGATAAAGATAGTTCTTAATAATGGCAAGGACTATAGTTAGCATAGCAAATGTTGTCTATATAAGCATTCTGCTAGCTTTAGCAGTCAGTCCTCTTTTGCTATGGAATGTCTGCACTTGAAGATTTTAATTTAAGAATCTTCCCAGTGGTGAAGTAAACTGCCTACAGTATTTATTTTCTTTCTAGCCCAATGAAGATTGTTTTCAAGTACATAGTTGTTTTTGGCTTTTAAATGCCAGTCAGGAATAGAAAACACTAGACTGTGTTCTAGTCCCAGTTCTATTGCTAATGAGTTGTGTGACACTGAATGAATCTAACTTCTTTGGATGTCAGTTTCTTCATCTGTAAAATAAGGGTTTTAAACTAAATGATCTGTAGGACCCCATGGTTATAAAAAAACTAATTCTTCAAAACATTCATAGAGCTAAAGAATGCCTAAGATCGACTATAAACCTTTCTGGTTTTTAGTTTGTGAAACATAAAACTTTAAGTTTCAGCGATTCACATATAAAACAGCTAGAAATTGCTTCTGTTTATAAAAAACAGCCTTATAAATAAATTTATGTGGCACTACTTTGTTAATCATAAGTACTGATATTTAATTACTGGTGTCATTTTTGGTAGAAAAGTTGTATTTTTTTTCTGATCAAAATCCAAAAAGGCATTTTTTATCATTCTTTTTTCAGCACCTTTAAAATGGAAAAAGTAAGAAACTATTATGGGATCTGCATTCCTTTTCCTTGAAGTGCCAACAGCATTAAATTACATGTAGGCATCTGGGCCTTGGACTTAAAATACTAATTTCAACAGTAGTTTGTAATTATTGTGATCACATTGAGCATAAGTTTTCTTCCTTATGTAGTTTTGCTCTACTTAATATTTGGGTTTTTATAAATGAAGGAAAGAATCTGGAATCACCAGGGAATAAGGTGGTGGGCCACAACAGAAAGTGTATTGAATCATGAGACTGAGGTTTTAGCCTTCACTCTATTAGTAAATAGGTGTGTGACTGGCCCAGCCTTTCTATGAGTCTTCATTTGCTTAACTGCAAAGTAAGGGAAAGAGTACAGTAGAAGAGAAGAGAAGGCTTGTGAGGGAGGGCATGGACTAAATGACCTATAAATGTAAAGCCTATGTTACTACATCTTTTTAATATTATAGAATAACTTCTTAAGTAGAATATATTAAAAGTGACATAACCTTTTCCTCATCACTCAAGGTCATGAGCTATGAGCATCAATTACTATACTGTGCTTTGATACATTGGTGCAGTATCAGTTGGGATGTGTTAAATAGGTCTGTTTCTTTATTTGCCACAAGACAACAGATGACTTTTCTGAGGTTTCGTTTTCTTTTTCACTGTTTGTCTATTAGATATCACTTCTTGCTTCTCTGATTCTTTGGTAGGCCCTCATCAGCAGCCCCGCCCCTTTTAAAATTTGCTTGTATTCTAAAGTGCCATAGACTGAGAAACCAGATAATTAACTTCTTTAGAATTATATTTAATATAGCAGGAAATAGTCTCTAAAAAGAGTCTCTCCTACAAGTCCAGTGCATGAACTTTGTGGCAATTTAGTTTGGCTGTTCAGAGACTTTTTGAGTGGCTTCCTGGTTCTCATTTGTGTTCTGCACAGTTGACTTTGTTGGATAACAACCCCCAGTTAAGTGAGATGGTACTATATTTAAGAACTTATATTTGATTCAAATGTAATTTTAAAATGAACAAAAATATCCTAAAATTGTCTTTTGCTGCTTTGTCACTGTAAATTGGAATTCATTCCTTCTTACTTTGGTGATATCTGAGGTAACAAAAAAAAATTAAAGTCTTAGAGCTTTGAACAAAGAACTCCATAATATGCCATACTAGAAATACTATTACACTGTTAAATATGTGATTTATATTTTATTAATATTTTCTGCTTTATGTTATTTTAGATTAAATACTTTTAAAGATCATTAACTTATCTAATCTTAGAATCTTGACGTTTAATATATTTGGAGGAAATATTCTCTAGTGAACTACTATGAGATAAATGCTCTTTTGATAATGATCAAACAACTACCTTACAAACCCTTGAACAACCTTCAGGGTATTATTTTCAGATTGAAGGTTTGAACATTTTAAGTGGATATCTTTTGAATTATCCTGTTCTGTAGAAATCCAGCCTTGACTGTGTCCATTGGGTTTTTGATGAGGTGAAACAGGGCAACATCAGAATGCAAAATATATATATAAATAAAAACAACCCGTATGCTATAATCGGCTTTAAATAACCTCTCTGGTCCATAGGTTACAGGTTGTGGGCAGACAGTTAATTTACTTGGCATAAAGAATGGAGTCTTCAAAGTGATTTTGAGAGGCAAGATCAAAGATTTTTATTAGAGTTGGAAGAGACTTTAGAGGTCTTTGAGTCTAACCCCTTCATTTCGCAAATGAATAAACTGAGACCTGAGAGAGGTTAAATGACTCGCTTAGGGTCCCATAGATAGTAACTTCAAACCTAGTTCTTCCTGACTCCAAGTCCAATGTTCTGTCAAATATGCCATGCTGCTTCTCAGCAATTAGGCTGCCTCTTTGAGGTAAAGAGCCACAACTAGTAATAGCGCCATTTTTTCTCTTGCTTAACCATACCTATTTGTTACAAGGTTTTGTTTGGTGATTATTTTCTCAATTACCAAAATTTTATTTTTGTCTACCTCGCACTCTGTCCCCCTACACTTTAAAAAAGGGAGGGGGACAGAAAAGGAAAGGAAAGGGGGAAAAGTATGGTTTTTTTTTTAATGGGAGGGGAAGAGAATGGTAAGGAAAGAATAGATTTTTGTTGACCAAATGAATTAAAATTAATAATAATGGCAGTCCAAAGTCAAGCAACAAATACATAGATCAAAACTTAGTTCACATTGGTCTCTCTAGTTGAAATCATTGTCAATAGTAGTGGTGTCTTTAAAGGACAGCAGCATGTATACAAGGGGGAATCAGTCATCTGTATTTTCATTTTCCATAGTGACTCGAGGGATAAAGATAGTTCTTAACTGCAAGGATTGTAGTTAGCATAGCAAACATTGTTTACATAAGCATTTTGCCAGGTTAAAAAGTCAGTTCTCTTTTGCTACAGAATATCTGTGCTTGAGATTTTATTTAAGAATCTTCCCAGTAGTAAAACAAACTTTGCTACACTGACAAATGTTTTCTTAAAAAATGACAATTTTCTTAGCGGAATGCTTTAAACATATTTTTTTTTTGAGTAACTGATTTGAATGGTGTGAGTAACTAGTACATAGTTCATTACTGAAGATTGCACCTTTGCTATACCTTGGGAAACTGCCTGATGAATTGTGGCTAAAAAATATTTGTCTCTTTATAGTCAACTTTCTGGTAATAGTTTTTCTAAACTTAGGCTGGTCCACAGAGGACAGATATTAAGACTGGCTTTTTCGTATTGCTCAAGAAATGGGCTCTGGTGGCAGTTCCAAAAGAAGAGTTCTAAGAATATTTTGAGCAATGGGAGCTTATTTGAATAAGTACGACCTTCTATTGTGGCTGCTTTGAAGGACAACACTCATATGGAATAGGAATTCTATTTTCTTGGTTTTTTGTAAAAAAAAAAACCCACCTTTGTACCTTTAGTTTGCATCTAATACTGTGTTTCAGTTATTTTACAGGGTGTCCCTAAAGCCTGAACACATAGGAAAAAATGCATATTTTGAAATATTTGGAATATTAACAGCCCTTAGCCCTATTGACTTCTTTTACTAGGGTATACTAAAGGTGCACTGAATGAAAATCACAGATGGAACACACTTGATTGAACTTGATTGAAGAGTTACCATGCTACAATTGATGGCAATGTGGAGTTATTGTATCAAGTTCACGTGAATCTTGCAAAGCACATCAACCTTTGCATCACAAATGATGGAAATCATATTGAAGATGTTATTTGTTAATATTCCAATTAAATAAAATGTTGCTGAAAATTTCATTCATTTCATTTCTTGAAAATATGCATTTTTGTCTATGTGACCAGACTTTAGGGATACCCTGTAGTATTATGTGTTTTACTCGAGAGCCTAATATCCAATTAATAAAGAAGATTTTGGGCAGCTAGGTGGCACAGTGAGTAGAGCACCAGCCCTGGAGTTAGGAGGACCTGAGTTCAAATCCAGCCTCAGACACTTGACACAGTTACTAGCTGTATGACCTTGGGCAAGTCACTTAACCCCAATTGCCCTGCCTTCTCCCTCCCCCCAAAAAAATAAAAATTAAGCAGATTTTAAAAAATTTTATAGCAGGACTTACTATTCAATTCAAAAACATTTATTACGAATCCATCATGTATAAAGAACTGTGCTAGGTATTGGGATACAAAGCAAAAAAGAAAAGAAAAAGAAACCACTGTCATTCTTAAATAGCTTAAAGTTTACTATGGAGCTGTCTCAATCCATCATAGCAGTTTGAGGATTTACTCAGGTCAGTAACTTTAAAAGGTCTTTAGTACAGACACATTTTAGCTCATATAAAGGAAAGCCATAAGGTCTAACTGAGACACACAGGAGCAAAGAGAAGAAATCAAAGATATAATCAGGGAGGTTGCTGAAACTCTAGGCATAGTGGTCATCGGGGCATAGAAGGAGGAAAAATGGAGTGATGATTGGCTTGCCACACTGGTTATGCTAACATATTCCTGGAAAGTTCATTATGAGGGATATAGGAATCTTTTGTCACCTCCACACCAAGGGAGTGCCACATTTCCTTGAAGATCTATATATTTTAAGGAGAAGAGTGGATTCTCAGCTGTGTCTGACTTTTTTTCGCCTGTCTCTGATGTCATAGGCAGGAAGATACCAGGGACTGGCCAATGACAGTCCCTTCCTGTCCCCTGCTCTATGAGCTCTGGACATGGAAGTTTCCAGCATGAAGATTGCAGGGAAGTTGGGGGAGGAGCAATTTAAAAGAGAGTTATCCTGTTGTGGTGAAACCAGAGCAGGACCCATTCAAAGAGGTAAATTCAAGCTTGGGGGCAGCTAAGTTGCACCGTGGATAGAGTAAAAGTCTTAGAGTCAGGAAGATCTGAGTTCAAATCCAACATCAGGCACTAACTTTGTGACGCTGGACAAGTCACTTAACCCTCTTTGCCTCAATTTCCTCATCTATAAAATGAGCTGGAGAAGGAAATATCAAACCACTCCAGTATCTCTGCCAAGAAAACCCCAAATGGGATAACAAAGAGTAGGACACAACTGAACAACAATGACAAATACAAGGTTGACAAGGAAGAGACCACTAACATAATGAGGAAGGCTTTGTGGAGAAGGGGATATCTGAGTTGAACCTTTAAGACAAGAGTTATGAAGGAGGGTGAGGAAATGAGAGGGAAGTTCATTACAGACACACAGATTAGACTGTATGAGTGCATGGAGAGAGAAAAAGTTAGAAGGAGTTCAAGTTGTCTAGAATGCTGAAGGCATGAAAGGAAGAAATGAAATGTAGCTGGAATGGTAGTTTGGGGGGAGGTTATAGATGATTTAAAATGTCAAACTGAGCAGATTTCTAAGTCAGGTACTCTCATACATACCTGGGCCTTAACAATATTCTCTTGACTTCTGGAGGTAGGGTAGAATGAAAAGGAGAGAGACCAGAAGCAGAGAAACAGTTAGGACTATTGTAGTGTCTAGTATGTGGCACATAAGTTTTTGGCTTAGGAGGCTATTTCATTTGAAAGGAAATGAAGTTCCAAACTATGGTAGTGGCTACGCAGAAGAGAGATGGAAAAAGGTACGTAATGGTTGTAGAGTGAATAAGAGTTGGCAACTAGTTATGGGGGTAGGGAATGGTAAGGCAGAGAGAAAAGCCAGGAATAATGGAGGCTTTGAACCTAAATGACTGGTAGGATAGTGGTTCTTCAATAGGACTAGGTAGATTTGAAACAGGAAAAGGTTCCCTAGGAAAAAAATCTCCCAGGACAGATGGTTTCACATGTGAATCCTATCAAACATTTAAAGAACAATTAAATCCCATTCTTTATAGACTATTTGGGAAAATAGGTGGAGTCCTACCAAATTCTTTTTATGACACAAATATTGGTACTAATACCTAAACCAGGAAGAGTCAAAACAGAGACAGAAAATTATAGACCAATTTCTCTAATGAATATTGATGCAAACATTTTAAATAAAATATTAGCGAGAAGATTGTAGCAACTTATGCAAATAATACACTATGACCAGGTAGGATTTATTCCAGGAATGCAAGGCTGGTTCAATATTAGGAAAACTATCAGCATAATTGATTATGTCAATAACAAAACTAGCAAAAACCATATGATTATCTCAACAGATGCAGAAAAGCTTTTGACAAAATACAACATCCATTCCTATTAAAAACACTAGAAAGCATAGGAATAAATGGAGTCTCCCTTAAAATTGTGAGTAACATCCACTTGAAACCATCAGCAAGCATGATATGTAATGGAGATAAGCTAGATGCATTTCCAATAAGATCAGGGGTGAAACAAAGATGTCCATTGTCACCCCTACTATTCAATTTGTTACTAGAAATGTTAGCTTTAGCAATAAGAGAAGAAAAAGAAATTGAAGGAATTAGAAAAGGCAAAGAAGAAACTAAGTTATCACTCTTTGCAGATAACATGATGATTTACTTAGAGAATCCTAGAGAATCAAGTAAAAAACTACTTGAAATAATAAACAACTTTAACAAAGTTGCAGGGTATGAAATAAACCCACATAAATCCTCGACATTCCTGTACATTACTGAAAAGCCCAATGGCAAGAGATAGAAAGAGAAATTCCATTCAAAGTTACTGGTGACGCCATAAAATATTTGGGAGTCTACAGACAAATACCGGGCCTATGTGAACACAATTATGAAACCTTTTTCACACAAAGTCAGATCTAAATAAATGCAAAAACATCAGTGGCTCAATGTTAGGCTGACCTAATATAATAAAAACAACAATTTTACCTAAATTAATTTATTCAGTGCCACACCAATCAAGCTACCAAAAAGTTATTTTACAGAGCTGGATAAAATAATAACAAAATTCATCTGGAAGAACAAAAGATCCAGAATATCAAGGGAATTAATGAAAAGAAATGCTAAGGAAAGTTGCCTAGCCATGCCAGATATTAAATTGTACTATAAAACAGTGGTCATCAAAACTACTTGGTAGTGGCTATGAAAGAGTGGTGGATCAGTGGAATAGGTTAGGTACACAAGATGCAGTACTCAACAACTATAGCAATCTACTCTTTGACAAACCCAAAGAATCCAGGTTCTGGGCTAACAATTCACTACTTAACAAAAACTGCTGTGAAGATTGGGAAATGGTATGGCAGAAACTGGGCATAGACCAATATCTTATACTGTATACCAAAATAAAGTCAAAATGGGTTCATGGTTTAGGAATAAAGGCTGATACTATAAGCAATTTGGGAGTGCAAGGAACAGTTTACCTGTCAGATTTATGGGAAAGGGAAGAATTCATGATACAAGAGATAGACACCACTACAAAATGCAAAATGGATAATTTTAATTATGTGAAGTTGAAAAGTTTTTGTATAAACAAAGCCAATTCAACTAAGATTAGGAGGGAAGCAGAAAATTAGGAGAAAATCTTTACAACCAGTGTCCTCAGATAAAGGCCTCAGGTCTTTTTTTTCTTTTTTTAAAAATTTACTATTTTTAGTTTTCAGCATTAATTTTCACAAGAGTTTGAATTACAAATTTTCTGCCCATTTCTACCCTCCCCCCACTCCAAGATGGCATATATTCTGATTGCCCCATTCCCCAGTCAGCTCTCCCTTCTGTCACCCCACTCCCCCCGCCCCCCGTCCCCTTTTCCCTTACTTTCTTGTAGGACAAGATAGATGTTTATGCCCCATTGCCTGTATATCTTATTTCCTAGTTGCATGCAAAAACTTTTTTTGAACATCTTCTTTTAAAACTTTGAGCTCCAAATTCTCTCCCCTCTTCCCTCCCCACCCACCCTCCCTAAGAAGGCAAGCAATTCAACATAGGCCATATGTGTATCATTATGCAAAACCCTTCCACAATACTCACGTTGTGAAAGACTAACTACATTTTGCTCCTTCCTATCCAATT
>CM053623.1:119660500-119710027 GCA_028646595.1 Phalanger gymnotis
ATCCTGTAATTTGATTTTATTTTTTTAGATATCATCCCTTCATATTCAACTCACCCTGTGCCCTTTGTTTATCTATCTATCTATCTATCTATCTATCTATCTATCTATCTATCTATGTATATGTGTGTGTGTTTATATATGTATGTATGTATGTATGTATGTATGTATGTATATTCCCTTCAGCTACCCTAATACTGAGGTCTCATGAATTATACATATCATCTTTCCATGTAGGAATGTAAACAAAACAGTTCAACCTTAGTAAGTCCCTTGTGATTTCTCTTTCTTGTTTACCTTTTCATGCTTCTCTTGATTCTTGTGTTTGAAAGTCAAATTTTCTGTTCAGCTCTGGTTTTTTCACTGAGACAGTTTGAAAGTCCTCTATTTTATTGAAAGTCTATATTTTGCCTTGGAGCATGATGCTCAGTTTTGCTGGGTAGGTGATTCTTGGTTTCAATCCTAGCTCCATTGATCTCTGGAATCTCATATTCCAAGCCCTCAGATCCCTTAATGTAGAAGCTGCTAGATCTTGGGTTATTCTGATTGTGTTTCCACAATACTCAAATTGTTTCTTTCTGGCTGCTTGCAGCATTTTCTCCTTGATTTGTGAGCTCTGGTATTTGGCTACAATCTCTTAGGAGTTTTCTTTTTGGGATCTATTTGAGGAGGCAATCTGGATTCTTTCAATTTCTGTTTTACCCTCAGGCTCTAGAATATCAGGGTGGTTCTTGATAATTTCTTGAAAGATGATATCTAGGCTCTTTTTTTGATCATGGCTTTCAGGTAGTCCAATAATTTTTAAATTATCTCTCCTGGATCTATTCTCCAGGTCAGTGGTTTTTCACATGGTCTTCCACTTCTTCATTCCTTTAGTTCTGTTTTATAATATTTTGATTTCTCATTAAGTCACTAGCTTCCACTTGCTCTAATGTAATTTTTAAGGTAGTATTCTCTTCAGTGGTCTTTTGGACCTCCTTTTCCATTTGGCTAATTCTGCCTTTCAAAGCATTCTTCTCCTCATTGGCTTTTTGGAGCTCTTTTGCCATTTGAGTTAGTCTACTTTTTAAGGTGTTGTTTTCTTCATTAGTTTTTGGGTCTGCTTTAGCAAGTCATTGACTTGTTTGTCATGGTTTTTTTGCATCACTCTCATTTCTCTTCCCAAATTTTCCTCTACTTCTCTAACTTTCTTTTCCAAATCCTTCTTGAGCTCTTCCATGGCCTGAGACCAGTTCATGCTTTTCTTGGAGGCTTTTGATGTAGGCTCTTTGACTTTGTTGACTTCTTCTGGCTGTATGTTTTGGTCTCCTTTGTCGTCAAATAAAGATTCCAAAGTATTAGTCTGAATCTGAATCCATTTTTGCTGCTTGGCCATGTTCCCAGCCAACTACTTGACCCTTGAGTTTTTCATTAGGGTATGACTGCTTGTAGAGTAGAGAGTACTTTGTTCCAAGCTTGGGGGGATGTGCTGTTGTTTTCAGAGCTACTTCTACACAGCAAGCTCTGTTGCACCAGCACTCCTCCTTCCCCAAGAACTGCCAACCCAGACTGGACTCAGATCTTCAGAAGGTGCTTCACTCCTGCTCTGATCTGCCACTTAATTCCCCCCACCAGGTGGGCCTGGGGCCAGAAGCTACTGCAGCTGTCATTCTGTAGGTACACTACCTCCACTGCCCCTGGGGTGGTGGCTGAACCGTGAACTCCTTTCACTCTTATCCTGAAGCTTTTCCCACTAACCTTCTCTGTTGTCTTTGGTGTTTGTGGGTTAAGAAGTCTGGTAACTGCCACAGCTCACTGATTCAGAGCACTAGGGCCTGTTCTGCCCAGCTCCCAGTCTGGTTGGTCTGCTGGGCTCTGCTTCCAGCTCCGTGCATGATAGACCTTACTCTGTGACCATCCAGGCTGTCGTGGGCTGGAACCCTGGTTCCCTCTGTTATGTTCTGCAGTTCTAGAATTTGTTCAGAGCCATTTTTGTGGGTGTTTGGAGGGTCCTGTGGGAAAGCCCTAGGCAAGTCCCTGCTTTCCAGCTGCCATCTTGGTTCTGTCCCCAATTAGGGAAAGGTAAAGGCCTCATATCTAGAATATACAGGGAACTGAGTGAAATTTATAGGACCACAAGTCATTCCCCAATTGATAAATTGTCAAATGATATGAACAGGCAGTTTTCAGAGGAAGAAATTAAAGATATCTATAGTCATATGAAAAAATGCTCTAAATCACTATTGATTAGAAAAACGCAAATCAAAACAATTCTTAGTAATACATATATCCTGTCAGATTGGCTAACGTGACAAAACAGGAAAATGATAAATGCTGGAGAGGATGTGAGAAAATTAGGACATTATTACGTTGTTGGTGGAGTTGTGAACTGATCCAACCATTCTGGAGAGCAATTTGGAACTATGCCCAAAGGGCTATAAAAATATGTATGCCCTTTGACCCAGCAATATCACTTCTAGGGCTATATCCCAAAGAGATCACACAAGTGGGAAAGGAACCCGTTGTACAAAAATATTTATAGCAGCTCTTTTTGTAGTGGCAAAGAATTGGAAATCAAGGGGATGCCCATTAATTGGGGAATGGCTAAACAAATGGTGGTATATGACTCCAATGGAATACTATTGTGCTACAAGAAATGAGGAGCAGATGGACTTCATTATAACCTGGAAAGACTTATATGAACTGATACTCAGTGAGGGGAGCAGAACCAGGAGATCATTATACATGATTACAGACACATGCTATCTGTAAGGACTAACTTTGATAAACTTGGCTCCTCTCATCAATACAAAGTTCAAAGACAGTTCCAAAAGACTCATGATGGTAAAAGCCATGCTCATCCAGAGAAAGAATTATGGGGTGTGAATGCAGATTGAGGCAAACATTTTTCTCTTTCTTTTTTTTCCATTTTTTTGGTTTCATTTCTCCTTTCTCATGATTCATCCTATTGGTTATAATTCTTCACTACAACTGGACTGTTATGTAAATAAGTTCAATGTGAAGGTATATGTAGAACTTATATTGGATTACATGTCATCTTGGGGGGTTGGGGGAAAGAATGGGAGGAAGAGAAAATTTGGAACTCAAAAACTTGTGAACTGAATGTTGTAAACTAAAAATAAAAATAAATTTATTGAAAAATTAAAAAAAGAAATAGGAAAAGGCTTAAAGAGAAAGATAATGTATTGTTTTCTACACATTGAGTTTGAGTTCTTGATGGGATATCCAAGGGGAGATGTTCAGCAGGCTGTTAGTAATTTTTCAGGTTTCTGAGTTAGTTTAAAGTATGGTAGGGGGTAAAAGATGATAGGACTGGGAATCGAAGGAATCAAGGATGATGCCTATGCCTATACTTCAGTGAACCTATGACAGTGTAAGTACTTCCCTCCTAGTACCAATTACAATTCTCTTCCTTAGTTATTCATGTCAATGTGTTTTCACAAATTCTCCATTATCTACCCAACATACTAGAGACCTTCCAATCAAGTAAAAAATATTTTGGATTCCAGTGGAACAGTCCATCCATTACTCTTTCTGCATGATTAGACCATCTACTTTTCTGGCCATAGAAATCCTTAATGAAATCTTGTACACAAATTCTCCAGCACAATTTAATGTTGATAATATGCTGCAGGTTATTTACATCATACATATTTCCAATGTTCCTTGGGTCCCCTTCAGTTTTAGATACCTAGGAAATTGTGGGCTTAGTTTCAGTAAGATGATTAAGTGAATGGTGGCAAATAAGCTTGGATCTCCTAGTTTACCTCAAAAAAATGACAAAGAAGCCATATAAAATAAAAGAACAGGAGAAAAAATCAAGAAGGGAGGGAAAGAAACCTTCACAGGAAAACTAACGGAAAGATCAATGAAATGAATAAAGAAAGGGAAGCCTTAGTTCAATGAACAAATATAGAGTGAAAATAAAGTTAGGGGAAATCCCCAGAAGGAAAGAATAAGACTAGTAATATTTACACATCTAAAAGAAAAAAATGGAGAAAATTTCCAGAGTGCCTTAGAGTCATCACAGTATAAATGAATCACTTCTACACCTCACAATCTCTCAACATCATACCAAGTCTCCATATACCACCAGCCTCAGAGGGAGAGATGGACTTTCTTCTTGCTAAGGTTAATGCCTCTACTTGTACCCTTCCTCTCCTTCCTTCCTGTCTTCTCTGGGAGCTTTCCTTCTTGGTTACTATCTGTCTGGGGCGGCTAATCAGTGCAATAGAAAAAAGTGTTGGGTCTGGAAGACCTGAGTTAAATCTGGCTTCAGACACTTATTAGCTGTGTGACCATGGGCAAGTCACTTAACCTCTGTTTCCCTCAGTTGCGTCATTCATAAAATCGGGATAATAATAGCATATATTTCCCAAGGGGGTTGTGTAGAGCAAATGAGACAATAAGTGTGAAACATTCCGCATGGTGGCTCACACATAGGAAGGACTCTAATGATTGTTTATAATTATCATCATCATTTTTATCAACCTGTTCCCTAACTGCTATTTGTAAGCATGCCCAGGTATGAACATTTAAAAATCTTCACTTAATCTTCCATCCTTCAAAATTGTCCTATCATTTTCCTCCCTTTCATAGCCAAACTGCTAGAAAAAGCCATCAACATTCATTGTCTCTGCTTCTCCCTTCATTCACTTCTCTGCCCTTTCTGTGTAATTTGGCTTCCAAATCTACCACTCCACTGAAGTTACCCTTCCAAGGTTATCGATAATTTTAAAATTGCTAAATCCAATAACCCTTTCTTAGTCATCTTTCTTGATCTTTGTGAGACTTTTGATACTGTCGATTATCACCTTCTGCAGTTACTTTCTTCTCCCTCAGTTTTTAAGACATGGCACTCTTTTGGTCCTCCTAGTCTTTTGACTGCTTTTCACTATTCAATGTGGGATCAACTCAATTCTGTAAACATTTGTTAAGTCCTACTATGTTCCAGCATTGAACTGTGCTAAGTGCATCATCTATGTTTCTAAGCATTAGAACACCCCAGGGCAGAGTAAAATATAGCCTTAACAGCTATCCTCATATAAGGTATTTTCCCCAGATGAGTTAAAATAATATACAATGACATGAAAATCTGGCTGCTGAGATACTTTTTTAAAAGTTGAGTGTTAATTTCAAGTGAGACAGAGAAGCATGGTCACTAAGGGTGTTATCAGTGCCATGAAAACGGTCTTGTGCAAAGTTGAAATGGAACCTATCAAGAGCAAGATTCTACAGATACTTATGTATGATATTTTGCTCACTCTAATAATCATTGATTCAGGCCCTCACCACTGTTTATCTGAACTATAGCAGCAGGCGTCTCATTGGATTCCTAACATTCAGTCTCTCAATTCTAATCCATCCTCCAAATGACTACTGAAATAATTTTCCTAAAGTACAAACCTGACTATGTCATCTCCTTGCTCAACAACTTTCCGTGGTACCCTATTTCTTCTCCTCCTTTCTCTTCCTCCTCCTCTTCTTTCTCCTCCTCCTCCTTTTCTTCCTCCTTCTCTTCCTCCTCCTCCTCTTCTTCCTTCTTTTATTCCTCCTCCTTCTCCTCCTCCTCCTCTTCCTTCTCCTCCATCATCATCATCTTCTTTTATTTATTTTATATAGAGGTTATAGTGGTATAGATAATTGGATGGCTGGATTTAGAATCGGGGAAATCTGAGTATGAATCTTACTTCAGACACTTATTAGCTGTGTGGCCCTGGCAAACCACCTACCCTCATCTTCATTTTCCTCTTTAGTAAAACAGGAATTCTAATGGCCCCTAGCTCACTGGCTTGTTAAGAATATATTGAGATTATGCTTGTAAAGTACTTGCAAACCTTAAAGTTCTATTAAATATTTGTTATTAATAATTATTATTCACATGCTATAATATGGTTTTTAATTTTAAAATATATGGAATAAAACAAGCATTTCAATAACATAATACAATAAAAAGATAGTTGCATGTGAATCCATAGATTCACTACATACAACTTGCTATTCCTTTTAAATATACAGCAAAGTTATTATGCACATTTCTTCCCCCCCCCACCTCAGAGATCATTAGACACAAACAGGTATATATATGTAAAATTATTCTGTACACAATTCTATTTATCAGTTCTTTCTCTGGATACAGATAGCGTCTTTCTTCATCTGTCCTTTATAGTTATTTGGGTAATTATAATAGTTAAAATGACTTATTCACTCAAAGTCATTCTTCAAACAATACTGCTGCTACTATCTACAATGTTCTCTTGGTTCTGCTCATTTTGCTCTTCATTATTTAATGCAAGCCTTTCTGTTTTTTACGATTGCTGAGCTCATCATTTATTATAGAATTGTAGTGTTAGTTGATAGGCATCCCTGCAATTTCCAGTTCTTTGCCACCACAAACAGAGCTGATATAAATATTTTAGAACATATAGATTCTTTTCCTTTTTTCTCTAATCATCTTTAGAAATAGGCCTAGAAGTGGTATCCTGGGTCAAAGGATATAGGCAGTTTAATAAGTCTTCAGGCATAATTCCAGCTTGCTCTCCAAAATGGTTAGATCAGTTCACAATTCCACCGCTGAATTAGTGTCTCATTTTTTTCTACATCTCCTCCGACACTTGTCACTTTCCCCTTCAATCTGATAGGTGTAAAGTGATATCTCAAGGTTGTTTTAATTTTCATTTCTCTAATCAAAAATGATTTTGAGGATATTTTTATATGACTATAAATAGTTTTGATTTCTTCATTGGAAAATTGCCTGTTCATATCCTTTGACCATTTATCAATTGGGAAATTACTTGTCTTCTTGTAGATTTGACAAGGTTCTTTATATATTTGAAATATGAGATCTTTATCTGAGAAACTATCGATAAAATCCCCTCTGCCCCAATTTTCTGCTTTCTTTCTGATTTTGGCTACATTTGTTTTATTTGTACAAAATCTTTTTAATTTAATGTAATTGAAGTTATCCATTTATATCTAACTTTGTTCTCTGTCTCTTGTTTATTCATAAGTTGTTTACCTATCCATAAGTCTGATAAGTAATATGTTCCATGTTCTTCAAATTTTCTTGTAAAAGAAATTTTTTTTTATATCTAGTCATGTATCCATTTTGACCTTATCTTGGTAAATGGTATAAGATATTGGTCTATGCCCAGTTTCTGCCATTCTGCTTTCCAATTTTCCCAACAATTTTTACCAAATAATGAATTCTTGCAATGGTATCTCCCATGCTTGACATGTACTCCCTTGTCATTCTCACCTCTTAGAGTTCCTACATTTCTTTGAGACTAAGTTCGTGTATCATCTCCTGAAGAAAACTGTTCCTGCATTCTTCAGTTTTAGTGTTTGTTTTCTCCTCACGCTATCATGTTATCTATTTATATCAAGTTATCTATCTATATGTTGTTCCCTCCAATAGAATATAAGCTCCTCAAGGGCAAGACCTAAATTTTTTTGGAGGCAATTAGGGTTAAGTGACTTGCCCAGGGTCATACAGTAAGTGCCTGAGGCTGGATTTGATCTCAGGTCCCCCTGATTCCAGGGCCAGTGCTCTATCCGTGGTGCCACCTAGCACCCTGCAAGAACTAGTTTTTCTTTCTTTGTATTCCCAGCACTTAATATAGTGTTTTGCATGTAGAAGACATTTTGATAAGGGTTTATTGACATTCAGTTATTCTAAAGAGTGAAATAATATCTACCAATCCATACCGGAAAAACAGAATGAGAAATACATGTTGTAAATATTACGACATGCAGGCTATTGAGTTAGTCCAATAAGACATGTATTTTGGACAGGCACTTCAAAGGAATAATGATAATGGGCCCAGAAATAATCAGGATGAGTTTTTCACTTGAGAAACTGGCCAGTCCTTTTCATGCTCCCAAGCCGATCACTTCCACAAAAGCTTGTCTTTTAATACTATTGATGCAATATGGTTGCAAATTATGTAACACTATGACCTCTGATTCCCATTCAGAAGTCTCCAAAATCCTATAAATCCCATATTTTAAATACTTTACTCAAGTCCGTAGTTTGCTAACTGCTTATCTTGTTGAATTTCTCTAGGTCTGACTGAAGACAAAGTCACCTAGAATTAATATCTTATATATATATATATATGATAACTCTTCATTTTTTTCCCATTTCAGCTAAGTTTTCCTTTAAGAACTTGTTTGGTTTGTGACTTGGTGCATGTATATTTAATGTTATTTTGTTATTTATGACACTCTTAATCATAACTTAGTTTCCCTGCTTGACTTTATTTTTGTTATTGCCTTGTCTGAAATCTTGACTGCTGCTGCTGCTTTTTGGATTTAAATGTAGCATAAGCATAATAGATCTTATTCCAGCCCTTCACTTTGAAACTTGGAATCTCTATACTTTACACGCATTTCTTATAAGGAGCAAAATTGTTGGGGAGGGGGTTTGTAATTCCATCTGTAATTTGCTTCCTTTTATTAGAAAATGTAGCCTATTAACATTTAGATTGCTAAATTTTGGTTTTACCTCTATTACATTCTATTATCTTACTTTTAAAAATCAGCACAAGGTACAATATTGTTTTGTTTTTAATAGCTCAGTTTTATTCTCTGTATTATTATATTGCCATACTCTCTCCTTCTTAACCTAAACACAAAACTTCTTACTTTTTAGCAATCAAGTCTTAAACCCCGTACATACTCTGCTCCATCATTTTCATCCTCTCTCCTACCCACACCAAAGATATATCCTTTTATTTTACTCTTCCTAATTTAAATTTTTAACCCTTCCCTAATCACCCCAGGGCAGTTAGGTGTTACAGCAGATAGAACACCAGTCATGGAGTCAGGAAGACCTGAGCTCAAATCCAGCCTCATACACTTATTAGCTGTGTGACTTTGGGCAAGTCACTTAAACCTCAGTTTTCCTTAATACTTTGGAGGAAAAAAATGTCCATCCACCCCAGTATCTTTGACCCCAAGTGGGGTCATGAAGAGTCAGACGTGACTGAAATACCTGAACAACAACAACAACCAGCCCAGATTAAGAGTATGGTTTTGAAATCACATACTCTTTCCTCCACCTCATAAATCTTTGTCTGGTCACTTAACTCACCCAATTTCAAGAAATATTATTTTATTTCCCCTCCTCCCCCACTTTCTTTGTTCCAACCAGATGGCTTAGTTAGGTCTCTTCCCTTTCCATCATTTTATTTCCTCAAATTCCTAGCTTTTATGTTTTTAATGGTTTTTGATATTATATTATACCATTTAAAAGCTACAATATACCTATCTCCCCACAATGTGTAAAAAGTGCCTCATTATAGCTTGTTAAATTTCATATACTTGGTCACTTTGCATGCCGAAGATCTTTCCCAGCTCTGAATTTCTTATCAGGAAAGAAATTTATTTTCTCACCTCACAAAGAATGGTATATTTCATATTGCCATATGCTTACTTTTATAGGACATGCAATTTTTGATTTCCTTTCTTTTTCCCAGCCGCCTCACATTTACAGACATCTTGCCTTCTGCCTGACACATACACCCTTTCTACCTGGAACAAAAGCCCCTGGACCAGACCATGAGAGACGATCTTTGTCCCTACCTGGAGGACTTGCTCCACTCAGCTTTGGAACTCCACCTAGAGCCTAAGTTGAAATAACTACTGAATGAGTGTGTAAAAGCTCGCTTAACCAAATCTTTTCTAGCTGGCCCAAGACTATGCTTCACATCCCATCCATCCTGGACACATTGCCATGTATGCGTCCAGCTTCGCTCACCAGTGCTTTCTATGTCTTCCGCTGAGAACAGGAATCAAATCAGCACTGAAATAATGTCTTTTAAAAAGAGCAGAACAATTGATTATGCTATGACCCTACTCACCATCCCCGTGATTCCCCAGACCAAAATTGCTTATCCTGGCCATGACTCTCTTATGTGTGTTTTCTACCCTATTTGAAAAGAAGCTCCTTTAAAGCATTTAGCCCGGTGCTTAGAACTCAGTGGGTTCTTGATAAATGTTTGGTCATTCATGCATTCATCGGATACATGGCATCTTAGCACCTTTTATTTTTTATCATTGTTGAGTCATCTTGAATATTTTGATAAGTGAATTTCTTCCTTCTGACTGGTAATAAGATTCTTTTTTGTCTTTGAAACTCTGGAGCTTGGTAATCACATCTCTGAGTTATATTTAGTTTTCCTCCGTGTGTAATTTAGGGTGACAGGTTCACAGGTCTAGAGCAAAAAGGGACTTCAGAAACTATCTGGTTCAACTCCTTCCATCTACAAATGAGGAAACTGAGGTCTAGGGAGGGTAAGTGACTTCCCTAAGGTCACATGATTATGACTTATCAGAGATGGAATTTGAACCCAGGGCCCCTGGTTCCAGAGCCAATTGTCTTTCTACTACAATATATTCATTTGCTGTTTTTGATCCTTCGTTCTCAAAGAGGACCAATGATGTTACCAGGGTGGTCTTCACTTGTGAGCAAGCTGGATCTAGTGAGGCAGAGCTGCACAGAGTTATCAGCCTCACTCTCCAGACATCAAAGTCCAGTGGCAGGACAAACGTCAAGACGGCTGGTGACAGCCTGTGACGCAGTGGGTGAGCTTGGTGTCTGCGACGTCTGACCGAGCTCTAAGTGCTCCACGGTGGCTGCTTCAGGCAGCTTCGTGACCCCTGCGACACATTGTTCTCATCTGCCCATTCCAATGGGGGAAGTCTTCACATGCTTAGCGTAGACATTTCCCTAACTCACCAATGTCAGCTACCCTCAACCTGTTTTAGCCCATCTGCCAAGATAGTTATACATGTATGTATATACACACACTCTGTGTGTGTATACTGTATGCGTTGATATATTTTATCTATATAATATGTGTGTGTATTATGCATGTATATAATATATTTATGTACATATGTGTGTGTATATACTTATTTTAACCAAATAAAAAATCCATCTTGATCACTGATCTTAATAATTATACTTGACTTTATATGACTTTTGGCTGTTTGCAGTTTCAAAGGATTTGCCACTATTGAGGGCATTCAAAGGCTGGATTACAGGTTATGACAATAGTTCCAAAATGAGGTTTCAAAAAAAGTTTTGAACAATGACAGGCCTGTGAGAATATCAATAGCTCATATATACTATATTTTTGTTTATGAATTTCTTAATATACCCTTTTATTTGCTCCTTACAATATTATCTTTCATATTTTACATCTGAGAAAACTGAGGCTCAGAGGGATGAAGTAATTTACCTGAGATTGTGTAATTTTGGAATAATATTAACCTATTCAACCAACCAAGGAATATCTTGCTAATCCTGCTAAGACTTGGCTTATTAGTTGATTAAACTGGTAACCAAATATGTTTTCATTTGAGCCAGATGACTTGCACTTTATCAGTAAATCAACCCATAGTATTTTTGAGTTATTATTCGGTAAATAGTTGGTGTAAGGGTTTTTTCTAGCCATTGTGCATGATACAAAGAAGCAGAAGATGAGCTTCTCTTTATTTGCCCTCAAGGAACTTTGGTTCTATTTATTCTTTGATATGGTTTTCCATATTTTGGTATATAATTCATACAAATTATGCATTGAAAGTAAGCAGACTAGCTATTAAACCTGATAAAAAGCTAATATTGAAAAAAATTCCCTAAGGTAAAGAATTATGAGAAATATGATAACGGCATAATTTTTTCATTGTGCTTTAAAAAATCCCTGATAGGGATAATGTAAGCCTTGCTTTTTTTTTCTTTCTATTGTCCTTTTATTTCTTTGTTCTTAAAAGCTGAAAGCTGCAATGTTTCTTATTTCTGCTTTTTCCTTTAAAAAGGAAGATGTTTTTCCTTTGTTTTCTGTCTCACAAAAATGGAAGTAGAAAACCATTTCTTCTATGTATTAGTTCTATCCCTTATACAAAGCCATTTATAAGATGGGAATAATGTTCCCACCTATGAAACCAGATAGCTCACATTTTTATACTGTTATGGACTCAGAGGGGCTACTTTAAAGTCATCTAATCGATTCCTAACCCAAACTGTATTTAAATAATCTCGTAAGATTTAGAACTAGAAAGGATCTTTATATATCATCTAGGCCAAAATAATCATTTTACATGTGAGGAAATTGAGCCTTAGATGCGGGAAGTGACTTACACAAGGTCAAAAAGTAATCAGCACATAGAGGATTTGAGTCAAGATCTTGTCCCTGCCAAAGTGATGTTTTTATATTTTCCTCTACTCTGTGGCAACATCGTTCTCTTTAGCAAGGACCTAGAATGCCTAGCTGTGCCTTATGAAGATGATGAGAAGGTTTTTCAGGAACTGAGTGGATTGAGAGCAAAAATATAACAAAGTAAAAGAAAACTAGTTGAATGAAGGAAAGATTCGGTTTGTCTAGGAGAAGGCTTTCTGCTGCCCTGTTTGGAACGAATAAGAAGACTAACTTGTTAGAGACCCATCAAAAGGATTCATATGGGAACTTAGGATTTTTGTTCCCCTTTTTGATTACACAATACTTTGAAAAACATGTTTGAGTTATTAGAGTGTAGACACACTGAATTTTACTTAGAGAACAGGAAATCTCAACCTTCCAGAAAAATGAGTGAATGTAGTTTGGTATAATAAGCATAAAGTAATGCAGTGTATTCATATAGACCTAGGAAATATAAAACTTTTGATGAATAATTATTAATTTTTAATCGAGTCAGCTAAGTAGATACCTTTTATAACTTCTTAAAATGGCAAGAAATCAATTAGAAAGACATTCTATAGCAACCATTCACTGATTTAGTAGAAAAACAAATGACACAAAACCAAAAATGGAGAGCAATTACCACTTTCAAAAAGCAAGATTGAATAAAGAATGACGAAATACTACGTTTGATGTTAGATTCCTTTCCTTTCAACTATTCAAATTCATATTCATGTTTACTCTTCACTTACTGAAATAGACAGTAAGCTGAGTATAATTCCAAAGAAGAGAAAATAGACAAGGTCAAGAATTATTAACTTTTTTGTTTAGAGGTCATGGACCCACTTGGCAGTTTTGGTGAATCTCGGAATCGTATTTTTAAATTATTGAAGTTAGTGAAAATAAAGATGTGTTTTTTTTCCCTATCCAAGTTCACAAACCCACTGAAATCCATATAAGGACCCTAGGTTAAGAACTCTTGGACTAACTTCTATGAGCATTTCCCTTCTGTTCCAATTTCCTAAAAACTTTGGTCAATTTTGTGTTCTCATGAACTACGTAGAAGAACCAAGACCCTGCTTGTGTCTGTTCCTATTAATAGCAGGCTACCCTCCCTCCCCCAAACAATGTTGATTGGATATAAATTGTTGTACTACTGCAGTAGAGAGTCCAGAACTGGGAAGCTGGAGCATGATGGATGATCTCATAGGGATAATCCTTGAAGAGCAAGTTTAAATTTTAATAATGTAGAAAACAGACATTTCCTAAATAAGAATTTCATTCAAAAGGAATTGGGAAGGACCAGTGGAGACCTTTTGTTTCTGTGTCCCAGAGCATGTTGTCATGAGCACACAGTGTACTCTTTCATACAAGTCCTCACAAAGATGAAGGAGGATTACAGTCATATGTACCTGTTGAAAGGAAAATTCTATACTGACTAAAGAGGTAAAACTGAGAGTGAGAAAATTTAAAAAGGGGCTTATTAAATCACCAAGACAGAAACTCGTTGGTGGGAGGGCCATGAGGGCCAACCCTAGAGATTCAAACTACTTTTAAAGACAATCTTTTGTAATGAGAAGAACAAATCCTGATAGGTTCACATCTCTAAGAGAGGATGGACCATTGCATCTGATCAGCTCCCTAAGTATTATGACTGGCCCACATTTTGAATGAAGAGATGAATTCGTGAGCATACCAGTAACTGCTGTCAAATACCTCATATACTCTTAAGGAGGAGATAGGGTCAAAGTGCATGCAGCAGACTTGTTGACATCAACTCTCCCAACAGACTGATTAACAAGCCAGACTGGAAACAATGGGGGTTGCTACATAAATTTCAATATATCTAAGGGGGAAAACTGCATTGATAAGGTTTGCTTTTATGTTTACCTGACACATACTCTTGTCCTAAACCAGATTTCCTGAAAGCATGTGTATTTTCCTCAGAATAACATAAGATAGAGACAGCAAGGTAGATGTACTTACCTCTATTTTTCCCCCTTTCCCCTTCCCCTACTTAATTCCCTCTTACATATAGCATTTCTTAACCTCTTTCTCCACTCACCATCTATTACAGAAGGCAGATAAGTATGATTAATTTATTGTCATTGTTAAGGTAGCTGTTTGTCTGCCTCCCTTCCCCTACCACAGAGCTGGATCATATGCCATCAGTGAGGAGGATATCCACTAGAAGTATAACATATGTGCAGAGATATGCCTCCTATGGCCTACATACCATCTAGGTCACTCTCCTTTCTTTTCTTCTTAAATTAGAATGTAAATGGAGGCATGACCTGAGCATGTAGGTAGGAATGCAGGGCAAAGGTCACTCCCTTTAGCCTTCATAATTGCCTCCTTGAAGTTGGCAGGAAGTTCCAGGATAATTTAATAAGGACTGAAATTGAATGGGATTTACCCATCCTACCTTAAGGAGAAAGGAAACTTCCTAGGAGAATTATGTGTGTGTGTGTGTGTTTAGGGAAAAAAAAATATCTTGACTTTATAGGGGACTCTTCTTTGTTTCTCTATCTTTCTGTGTGTGTTTAGAGAAAATGATCTAGATCTCCCAGGGGCCTTTTCTATGTTAGCTAGGCTGTAGATTGGGTTCTTACAAAGAGCTAAAATGTGTGGAAAAGTTAGATTCCCTTTGAGAAAAGAGAAGCCTTCGCAGGCAGGGACAGCTCCAGCAGATGGCAGCAGCTCAGTAGAGAAGCCCAGCCATAAATGACAACTACAACCCTATGAAGAAACAGCAAATGGTAACTTTTGAGGCATTTGAGAAAAGCAGCAGTAGAAGCAGAACAGCAGTATATGTGCAGCCAGTATCTGAGAGCTAGAACTGGGAGAGATGTTCTGAGTGGAACATAATCATAACAGTAGGGTTGTCCTGGTAGTGCTTCCTCTCCCATAGGGGGCATCTGAATCTGTGGAAGTTTGTACTCCTTTGCTTGCGAGTTGGGCATGGGAGAGAGGGAAAGATTTCCCAAGTTATTCACTTTGATATTCTCTACTATTTGAAAGCTTTGCTATTTGACTTGAAGTTCATGTCTGTTGGTTGGTAGAGAATGTCCAAGATGGGTTCTTAAGACATGTTTGCATAACTATGATATAACATGATATGACATAACACCTGTAAAAAATGGCTCTGAACAAATAAATTCTAGAGCTGTAGAACCCATTAAATAACAGAGGGAAGCAGGTCTCCAGCCCACGTTGGCCCGGATGGTCACTGGGAAGGGTCTATCACACCATACTGGGAGTGGAGCGCAGCCCAGCCTGGACCACACCAGGAACCACAAGGCCAGGAATAGATTGGGTGGAGCAGGCCTTAGGGCCATGAACCACTGAGCTATATCAATTACCAGACTTCTCAACCCACAAACACCAAAGACAACTTAGGTCAGTGGGAAAATTTCAGGATCTGGGTGATAGAAGTGTGCGGTTTGGCCCTAGCCCCAGGGGCAGCAAAGGTGGTTCGGTGGCAGCAGCAGGAAGCTCCTGTGGCTGCTTCCAGAGGTCCAGTGGCAGCTGCTTCTGGGCCGAAGCCCACACAGTGGGAGGAATCTAGCAGTGGATCAGAGTGAGAGTGCAGGGAGCATTTTGCTGGCACAAAAGCAAGGTTCTCTTGCTTTGCCCTGCTTGGATCTGGGTGGTAGTCCTGGTTGGCAGTCTTGGGGGAAGAGGGGCACTGGTGTGGCAGAGCTTGTGGTGACTGTGGAGAGGAAGTCCTCCTGGTAGCTGCAGGGCAGGAAGAAGTGCCTTCACTCACAGACCAGGGAAGGCCAGGAGAGGAGTATCATACCACCTCAGAATGGAAGTAGCTCTGAACACAGTAGTGCAAGACCCATGAAACTTAGGACAAAGCACTCTACACTCTTGAAGCAGTCATACCCTGACATAGAGGTCAAGGGTCAAGTAGTTGTCTGAGAACATGAGCAAGCAGCGTAAAAGGACTAAGACTCACACTATAGAATCTTTTTTGGTGGCAAAGAAGATCAAAACATACAGCCAGAAGAAGTCAGCAAAGGCATAAAGCCTATACCAAAAGCCTTCAAGAAAAATATGAATTGGTCTCAGACCATGGAAGAGCTCAAAAAGGATTTGGAAAAGCAAGTAAGAGAAGAAGAGAAAAAATTGGGAAGGGAAATGAGAATGATGCAAGAAAATCACGAAAAACAAGTCAATGACTTGCTAAAGCAGACCCAAAAAATACTGAAAAAAATGACACCTTAAAATTGACTAATCCAAATGGCAAAAGAGCTCCAAAAGCTTTAAGGCATTCTTCTCCTCATTGGCTTTTGGAGCCCTTTTGCCTTAAAAGGCAGAATTAACCAGATGGAAAATGAGGTCCAAAGGAACACTGAAGAAAATACTACCTTAAAAATTAGAATGGAGCAAAAGTGGAAGCTAGTGACTTTATGAAAAATCAAGAAATTACAAAACAGAACCAAAAGAATGAAAACATGGAAGACAATGTGAAATATCTCATTGGAAAAAACCACTGACCTGGAAAATAGATTCAGGAAGATAATTTAAAAATTATTGGACTACCTGAAAGCCACGACCAAAAAAAGAGGCTAGACATCATCTTTCAAGAAATTATCAAGGAAAACTTCTCTGATATTCTAGAGCCAGAGGGTAAAATAGAAATTGAAAGAATCCACCAATCACCTCTTGAAAAAGATCCCCAAAAGAAAAACTCCTAGGAATATTGTCGCCAAATTCCAGAGTTCCAGGTCAAGGAGAAAATATTGTAAGCAGCCAGAAAGAAACAATTTGAGTATTGTGGAAACATAATCAGGATAACACAAGATCTAGCAGCTTCTACATTAAGGGGTCAAAGGGCTTGGAATATGATATTCTGGAGGTCAAAGGAGCTAGGATTAAAGCCAAGAATCACCTCCCCAGCAAGACTGAGTATAACACTCCATGGCAAAATATGGATTTTCAATAAGATAGGGGACTTTCAAGCTTTCTCCATGAAAAGTCCAGAGCTGAATAGAAAATTTGACTTTCAAACATAATAATCAAGAGAAGCATGAAAAGATAAACAGGAAAGAGACATCATCAGGCACTTACTAAAGTTGAACTGTTTTATTTACATTCCTACATAGAAAGATGATATTTGTAACTCATGAAACCTTTCTCAGTATTAGGGTAGTTGAAGGGAATATACATACATACATACACACACACACAGGTATATATGTGTAGACAGAAGGCACAGTGTGAGTTGAATATGAAGGGATAATATCTAAAAAAAATAAAATTTAGGGGTGAGACAGGAATATATTGGGAGAAGGAGAAAGGGAGAAATAGAATGGGGTAAATTATCTCACATAAAAGTGGCAAGAAAAATCAGTTAAAATGGAAGGGCAGATAGGGCCGGTGAAAGAAAATGAGTGAATCTTGCTCTCATTGGATTTGTCTTAAGGACGGAATAACGTACACACTCGAATGGGTATCTTACCCTACAGGAAAGTAGAGGGGAAGGGGATAAGAGAGGGGGGATGATAGAAGGGAGGGCAGATCAGGGGAGGAGGTAATCAAAAGCAAACACTTTTGAAAAGGGACAAGGTCAAGGGAGAAAATTGAATAAAGGGGGACAGGATAGGATGGAGAGAAATATAGTTAGTCTTTTACAACATGACTATTATGGAAGTGTTTTTCATAATGATACTTGTCTGGCCTATGTTGAATTGCTTGCCTTCTCAAGGAGGGTGGGTGGGGAGGGAAGAGGGGAGAGAATTTAGAGCTCAAAGCTCTAAAAATAAGTGCTCAAAAAAAAGACATGATCTCAAGATAGCAGAGCATAACAGATATGAAAGCACTTTTTATGCACATAAAAGATTTTTATTGTTACATGTCCCTACTTTTCAATGGAGTTTAGCTAGAAACAACCCCTGGACAAGGCATTATTCTGCTATTATTCTTCAATATTCAACGTTCCACAGACTCTTGCACAGGTGAACAAGATAATTGCTTTTTGGGTTTGAATAAAAGTATTAGTATGTAAGTTCATAAGCTAACTAAATGTGTCTTTGAGATAATTCCAATAACAGGAGAGTTGAGATAATGTGTACCACATTTTGTTCTCACATGATTTTGACTTCTCCAACTAGGTCTTTATAATTTGAAAATTCTTCATTCTAATACCTTGGACATTTTAAGTATTTGATATGGCAACACATTAAAAACAGTTTTAATTTTTATTGTTCAAAGTTATATCTAAGTGATTGAGGCAAAATCAGTATCTTTGATAATTCTATTTCCATTATTGTCTATTTATTGAATTTTCAAGGATACTTTGAGGAACATATTTGTAGTGTGAGGATTGATTTGCCATATGTTATTTGGTAAAATATAAACTTCTGAAGTAAAATTCTAGTCAATTAGTCATATCTCAGTAGATATTGCTAAATGTTTACTTCTTGCAGTAGTGTATTGCAAAGTGTCTACTCATCTTACGTATAATCCGCTTTGATCAGTAAGTCCAGGCTCCTTTTGTACAATCCTGCTGTAATTTTTGGTGGAAATGATCTGAGCTTAAATTACTATTACAGATCCTTCTATTTCTATAAATAAATCCACATGACTCAGCCACATATTGGATATTTCTTTGTTGACATACCATTGGTTGAGTTCATGGAGATGTTGCTTATGGAGAGCCTTCTGACTCTACTCTTGGGTCTTAACCATTTCATAGTCTCTGTGTAGAGGTAACTTTTTTGTTATGTTTGGCAAATCAAACAGTATATACTGTTAGTCTTTACTAATTTAAAGTGATGTCTTTTTATTTCAGAAGCATTTCTGTAAGTTTTTATCCTACTACCATGTACTCGGAGAACAGCTATCAATGTTCTTTCTCACTTTTGACAAGGAGGAGTTAAGCTTTCTCTAGCTGCCAGAGGGTAATGAGCCATATGCTTAATTAAAATTGTATGGGGTTTTGCTAGAATACTTACTGAAATCTATTTTTGTCCATTTTACAATTCCAAAAGTGCATGTTCAGACTGGTATTGGGTACGTGTTAATTTGATTTATTACTATTATTATAGAAATTAACAAAATTAAAGACTTTGTACACATTTTTAAAAAACAATACAAAAACATACCCCACTCACACTTATCTTAGGTGAGTGATGGGTTACAGAGTTCTGTGGGATCTATGCTATTTGAACTTTAATAAAAACCATAGTGATACATTGCCTCAAAGAGAGCCAGATATCTAACCACTTCATTTATGACGTTTTCTTGCAAAGCTAGGAATCAATCAATCAGCCACCCAATAAACATTTATTAAGTGCCTGCTATGTACCAGGCACAGTGCTAAGAGCTCGGGGTACAAAAAAAAAGATGAAAGACAGTCCCTGCCCTTAAAGAGTTCCCAATCTAATAGGGAGACAACATGCAAAGAAATATATACAAAGCAATCTATATACAGGATAAGTACAAAATAATTAACAGAGAGAAGGTACTAGAATTAAGCGGAGTTGGAAAAAGATTCCTATAAAACATGGGATTTTGGTTGGGACTTAAAATCAGGGAAGTCAGTAGGGGGAGTTGAGGAGGAAGAGCATTCCAGGAGTGGATGACAGAGAAAATGCCCGAAACTGAGAGATGGAGTGTCTTCTTTGTGAAACAGCCAAGAGGCCAGTGTCAGTGAATACAGAAGTATATGGTGGGGAGTGAGGTATAAGAAGATGGGAAAAGAAGGAGAATATTAGGCTATAAAGGGCTTTGAATACCAAACAGAGAATTTCATATTTGATCCTAGAGGTGTTAGTGAGGCACCAGAGTTTATTAAGTAGGGGAGTGTCATTTTCAGATCTTTGCTTTAGGAAAATCACTTTGGTGGCTGAACAGAGGATGGATTGGAGTGGGGAGAGACTTGAGGCTGGCAGACCTTGCAATAGCCCAGGCATGAGGTGATAAGAGCCTGCAACATTTGAAAGTTGCCGAAAGGGTGAGATCAACAAAATCTTGGCAACAAAGAGATTGCATATATGGGGAGGGGATGAGAGATAGTGAGGAGTCAAGGATAACTCCTAGGTTGGTTGCCTAAGGGAATAAGAGGATAGAGTTACCCTCTACAGAAACAGAGAAAGTAAGGGGGATAGGATGCAATCAGTTATATATTCCTCCAAAGCCCAGAGACAATACAAATTGAATCACTGGGATAAAAGGGTCTTAAATGCTGTGTATGTAATTGATATTTAATAAAATATTGTTGAATTGGATTTATTTGAGCTGGAGCAGAACCAGCCCCATTCCTTCATTGTCAAAGTTAGCCTTGTGATCAGGCAAAGTCAAAACACAACTTAAGGGTGGAGCCAAGATGGCAGAATAAAGGGAGCATTTTGCCTGAGCTTTCCCAACATTCCCCTTCAAACAAATTTTTAAGTGTACCAAATAAAATTCTAAGTTCTAGTTCTATTCACAACCAACTCCCCCCCCAAAAAAACCCTCAAAGTGAGTCATTTTTCCAGCCTAGAATAATTTAGGAGGACAAAAAAAAAGTCTGCAGACACTGGGGTGGGGGCATGGTAAGACTGAGGAGACACAAGCTATGGGCCTTGGAGGCAGCAGCAGTGGCAGAAGCAGTAGCAGCAGTGGTACCAGGAGCACTCAGTGCCTAGAGATATAAAGAAGATTGAATACCTGGTCAGAAAGAGCTTACAAGGGCCCATGTGTTAGCACTGGGTGCAGGACTGAGAGGCATTTGGCAACTCCATTACCAGTTACCCAATTCTGGGTTGCAATTCCAATGCAGTGAGGAACCTTTGTGCTTGCAAGGGATCAGGGGCCCTACCTGGGTATATTCCAGGCTGCAGAGGAGTTGTGGTTGTGAGAGAGCATAAGATCTAAATGGGTAACCAGGGGAACAATGACCACACCTCTACCTGGATCATACCACTTTAGAAGCACCAGAAATTTACAGGTCCTCAGAATTGTAAAAACAGCAGGATGAAAATGCCTGAAGCTCAGGAGAGTCACCCCAGTTCCCCAGAGGTAAGAAGAGCCCAACTAAAGTCCAAAGCCAGGAAACGGGCTGGAAAAATAAGAAAATAAAAGAGAACCTGACCATAAAGCTACTACAATGATAGGGAAGCTCTAAACAGAAACTCAGAAGACAATGACTTGAAAGCAAAGCCTCAAAGAAAATTGCATACTGAAAACAAGTCAAACAAGAACTACTAAAAGAAGTTTTTAAAATGAGATAAAATTTATTTTAAAACTCAAATAACAGTAGAGGAAAATTTTTAAAAAATGAAAGCAAGGCAAAAAATACTATAAATAGAGAACTGACAGCTTGATGAAAGAAATTCACATACATAAACACATACACATACACACACAAAATTGGGTATAGAAATTCATCATACCCAATAGAGAAGTAGGAAGAGAAAGGATTAAGAGAAGGGCAAAGCTAATAAGAGGTAGAGAAGATTAAGGGAAGTAGTGGTCAAAAGCAAAACAAACTTTTGAAGAGCTATTTTTGTTCAGTCATTTTGGTCATGTCCAACTCTTTATGACCCCATTTGGTGTTTTCTTGGCATAGATGCTGGAATGATTTGCCATTTCTTCCTCCAGTTCATTTTACAGATGAGGAAACTGGACCAAATAGAGGTAAGTGACTTGCCAAGGATCACACCACTAGTAAGTGTCTGAGGCCAGATTTGAACTCATGAAATGAGTCTTCCTGACACTGGGCCTGGCACTCTATCCACTGTGCCACCCAGCTTCCACTCTTGAGGAGGGAGCTAGGTAAAAAAAAAAGAGAGAAAGATAAACAGAAGAGAACAGGATGGAGGGAAATATACAGTTAGCAATCATAATGGGATGAACTCACCCATAAAAAAGGAAGTGGATGGCAGAATGAATGATAAACAATCCATATCCAATCCATAATAAACAAACAACATGTTGTTTACAAGAAACATTTGAAATAGAGTTAAAATAAGGGACGGGAGAAGAATCTATTTTGCTTCAGATGAAGTAAAAATGGCAGAGGTAACAATCATGAAGTCTGACAAAGAAAAAGCAAAAATGGACTTATTTAAAAGAGATAAACAGAGAAACTGTGTCTTGCTAAAAGGCACCACAGAAAATAAGGTAATGTCAATACTCAACCTATATGGACCAAATGGCAGAGCATCCACATTCTTGAAGGAAAAGTTAAATGACTTACAGGAGGAAATAGTAAAATGGCATTAGTGGGAGACCTCATTTTGCCTCTCTCATATCTAGATAAGTCTAATCATTAAGTCAGCAGTTAAGGAGATGAATAGAATGTTAGATAAGTTAGATATGATGGACCTCTGGAGAATATTGAAAGGGAATAGAATGAAATATGACTTTTTCTCAGCTGTACATAGAGCCTTCACAAAAACTGACCCATGTATTAGGACATAAAAACCTCACAAACAAATGCAGAAAAGCAGAACTATTAAACGTACTCTTTTCAGAAAGTAAGGCAATAAAAGTTAGTTCAATATAGGGCCTTTGAAGCATAGATTAAAAATTAATTGGAAACTAAATAATCTAATCATAAAGAATGAGTGGGTCAAAGAACAAATCATAGGAGCAATCAATATTTTTATTAGAGATAATGACAAAAAAAAAGACAACGTAGCAAAATTTGTAGGATGAAGCCAAAGAATTATTTAGCTGAAATTTTATATTCTCTAAACAATTACATCAATAAAGGAGAGAAAGATCAAATCAATGAGTTAGGCATGAAACAAACAAAAAAAACTAGAAAAAGAACAACTTTAAAATCCCCATAAGTGCCAAAACAAAAATCCTGAAATCAAAGGAGAGATTAATAAAATTGAAAGTTTAAAAAAAAACGCCATTGAAGTAACAAAGACTAGGATCTGCTTTTATTTTTTTAAAAAATGAATAGATGGTTAACTTGATTATAAAAAGAAAGAGAATACCAAATTACCAATGCCAAAAATGAAAAGGGTGAATACACAACAACTGAAGATAAAATTAAAGTACTAATTGGGAGCTATTTTACCCACTTTGATGCCAATAAAACTGACAATCTAAATGAAATTGATGAATATTTACAAAAATATAAATTGCCCAGGTTAACAAAGGAAGAAACAGAACATTTATATAACCTATCTTAGAAAAAGAATTTGAACGAGCTTATTAATGAGCTCCCTAAGAAGAAAATCTCAAGACCAGGTGGCTTTACAAGTGAATTCTACCAAACATTAAAAAAAAAATTAATTCCAATACCATATAAGCTACTTGAAAAAAAATAGGTAAAGGAGTGCTGTGAATTCCTTCTATGACACAAATATGGTCATTTTGATGTTTTTGGTTTTGATGCCTAAACCAGGGAGAACAAAAATAGACACTAATTTCTCTAATGAATATTGATGCAAATATTTTAAAGAAAAATGCTAGCAAGGAGACTATAACAATATACCAGAAAGATCATACACTATAGCTAGGTTGATTGTACCATGAATGCAGGGTTTGGTCAATTATTAAGAAAATAATCAGCATAATTGGCCATATCAACAATAAAAACAAATATCATACAATTATATCAATAAGTGCATTAAAAGCTTTTGATAAAATGCAGTACCTATTCCCATTAAAAACATTAGAAAGTACAGGAATGAATGGAACTTTTCTTTAAGTAGTCTCTATCTAAAACTAAGAGCCAGCATTATCTGTAATAGGGATAAACTAGAACTCTTTCTAATTAAATCAAAGGTATAGAAAGGATATCTATTATCACCATTACTCTTCAATATTGTACTAGAAATGGCAATTATAGACAAGAAACAGAAGCTGAAGGAATAAGAATAGGCGATGAGAAAACAAAACTATCACTCTTTGCAGACGATATAATGGTATACATAGAAAATCAAAGACTGTCACCTAAAAACTAGTTGAAACAATGAACAATTTCAGCAAAGTGGCAGTATTTAAAATTAACCCACATAAATCACTAGGATTTCTATTACCAACAAAACTCAGCAGGAAGATAGAAAGAGAAATTCCTTTTAAAATAACTGCAGATAGTATAAAGTACTTGGGTGGATAAATATTAATTGCTCACCAGTAGGCCGAGCAAATATAATTTAAATGACAATGCTATCTAAATTAATTTACTTACTCAGCGTCATACCAATCTAACTACCAAGGAATTACTCCATAAGGTTATAAAAAAGCAATAACAAAATTCATCTGGAGGAATAGAAGGTTAAGGATATCAAGGAATCATGGAAAAAAGTAAAGGAAGGTGGTCTAATATTACCAGTTCTCAAACTATACAACAAAGAAGAGATTATCAAAACAATCTGATACCGAATGAGAAATAACCAAAGGAATAGATTAAATATGCAATATATTGAAGTAAAACACCACAGTAATGTAGTGTTTGATAAACTCAAAGATCTGAGCTATTAGGGAAAGAACTCACTATTCAAGAAAAACTGCTAGGAGAACTGAAAAGCAGTCTGGCAGAAACTAGGTATAGACCAGCATCTTAGACTGTATAACTAGATAAGCTCTAAATGGGCACATGGTTTAGACATAAAGGGTGATATCATAAACAAATTAGAAAAGTGTGGGGGGAAAAATACCTGTCAGATTTATGAATAAGGGAAGAGTTCACATCCAAACAAGAGATAGAGAGGATCATAAAAGGTAAAATCAATAACTTTGGTTAAATTAAATGATTTTGCACAAACAAAACCAATGCAACCAAAATTAAAAGAAAAGCAAGAAACTGGGGAAAAAAATTTTACAGCAAATTTCTCTGATGAAGTCTCATTTCTCAGATATATAGGGAACTGAGATAAATTTATAAAAAGTAAGAGCCATTTACCAATTGATAAGTGGTCAAATGGTGTGAACAAGTTGTTTTCAGAAAAAGAAATCAAAGTTATCAGTGCTCAAATAAAATTCTTATAATTAGAGAAAATGCAGATAATACAACTCTTAGCTACCATCTCACACTTATCAGAGTGACTTAACATTAAAGAAAAAGAAAATGACAAATTCTAGAGGGGATATGGAAAAATAAGAACACTAATGAACTGTTGCTAGAGCTGTGAATTGGTCTAACCATTCTGGAGAACAATTTGGAACTGTGCATAACCTTTGAGTCATCAATACTGCTACTAGATCTGTATTCCTAAAAGACCAAAGAAAAAGGAGCACTTACATGTACAAATATATTTATAAGACCTCTCTTAGTGGCAAAGAATTAGAAATTGAGAGGATGCCCATCAGTTTGGTAATGGCTGAACACGTTGTGGTATGAGTATGATGGAATTCTATTGCAGAATAGGAAATGACACAGGGAATGACTCTGGAAAACAAACTGGGAAGATTTTTGTGTGCTGATGCAAAGTGAAGTGAACAGAACTAGGAAAACATTGTACACAGTAACAGCAATGTTGTAACAGTAATCAACTATGAAAGACATAGCTACTCTGATCAATATAATGATCCATAGCAATTCCAAAAGACTTGTGATAAAAAATGCTCTCCATCTCCAAAGAGTGAACTGTTGAATTCTGAGTGCGGATTGAAGCATACTTTTTTCCACTTTATTTTTCTTGCTTTTTTTTTCTTTTTGCAACATTGCTAATGCAAAAATAAATTTTGCTTGACTTCGTGTGTATAATGGGTATCATATTTCTTGCCTTCTCAATGTGTGGAGGGAGAGAGAGAATTTGGAATTGGAAAAAAATAGATCAATGATCACACAAAGTAAGCAATAGTCTAAATGGTGTGATTTCAAGGCATCTGTTATGGTCCCTTTTCCCAAATTATTTCATTTAAAATTTCCGTCATGGCACCTGAAATTGCCCTGTAGTTCTTTCTTTTGAATCTAGAAGATTTTTTCATCTTTATGGGTCTCCTACTTATGGCAAAGTCTAAGTGTATATCTAGAGGGAAGCTAAACTGGCATTTAAGAAATAACGGTTTTAGTTAGAGCTCTGCCTCAACTAACAGTATGATCAAGTGATTTAGCCAAGTCATTTAACCATTCTCATCTTTAGTTTCATCATATATAAATTGAGAGGTTCGAACTGAATAATCTCTCTTATTCCTTCGAGCTTAAAATGTTATAATTTTATCTAAAGATTTTCATAAATTCTGACATGACAAAATATAAGAACCCAACTGATTAATTCAGGGGAAGAGCTAGACTTGGGTTTCAACTATTTAGTTAGTTACTTCAATCCTCTGTGACTGCTGTGGATATCTGCTTTTAAAAATTTTTTCTTTTATTTTTTATTATTAATATTTTTTAGTTTTCAACATTGATTTCCACAACATTTTGCGTTACAAATTTTCTCCCCATTTCTACCCTCCCCCACCCCAAGATGGCATATATTCTGATTGCCCCTTTCCCCAGAGTCTGCCCTCCCTTCTGTCACCCCACTCCCCTGCTTCCCCTTTCCCCCTACTTTCTTGTAGGGCAAGATAGATTTCTATACCCCATTGCTTGTATGTCTTATTTCCCAGTTGCATATAAAAACAACTTTTTTTGATTATTTGTTTTTAGAACTTTGAGTTCCAAATTCTCTCCCTTCTTCCCTCCCCACCCACCCTCCTTGAGAAGGCAAGCAATTCAACATAGGCCACATATGTATCATTATGCAAAGCACTTCCACAACAGTCATGATGTGAAAGACTAACTATATTTCCCTCCAACCTATACTGTCTCCCTTTATTCAGTTTTCTCCTTTGACCCTGTCCCTTTTCAAAGGTGTTTCCTTTTGATTATCTCCTCCCCTGATCTGCTCTCCCTTCTGTCATCCCCTTCTCTTATCCCCTTACCCCCTACTTTCCTGTAGGGCAAGAAACCCAATTGAGTATGTATTTTATTCCCTCCTTAAGTTAAATCTGATGAGAGCAAAATTCACTCATTCCCTTTCACCTGCCCCCCTTCCCTTCCAATAGAACTGCTTTGTCTTGCCACTTTTATGTGAGATAATTTACCCCCATTCTATCTCTCCCTTTCTCCTTCTCCCAATATATTCCTCTCTCACTCCTTAGTTGTATTTATTTATTTAAAGATATCATCCCTTCAAATGTACATATATATTCCCTCCAACTACCCTAATACTGAGAAAGGTTTCTTGAGTTAAACATATCATATTTCCATGTAGGGATGTAAACAAAACAGTTCAACTTTAGTAAGTCCCTGATGATTTCTTTTTCCTATTTACCTTTTCATGCTTCTCTTGATTATTCTGTTTGAAAGTCACATTTTCTATTCGGCTCTGGTCTTTTCATTGAGAAAGCTTGAAAGTCCTCTATTTTATTGAAAATCTATATTTTGCCGTGGAGTATTATACTCAGTTTTGCTGAGTAGGTGATTCTTGGTTTTAATCCTGGCTCCTTTGACCTCCAGAATATCATATTCCAAGCCCTTTGACCTCTTAATGTAGAAGCTGCTAGATCTTGTGTTATCCTGATTGTGTTTCCACAACACTCAAATTGTTTCTTTCTGGCTGCTTGCAATATTTTCTCCTTGTCCTGGAAACTCTGGAATTTGCCTAAAAATATTCTTAGCAGTTTTCTTTTCAGGATCTTTTTCAAGGGGTGATTGGAGGCTCTTTCAATTTCTATTTTACCCTCTGATTGTAGAATATCAGGGAAGTTTTCCTTGATAATTTCTTGAAAGATGATGTCTAGGTTCTTGTTTTGATCATGGCTTTCAGGTAGTCCAATAATTTTTAAATTATCTCTCCTGGATCTATTCTCCAGGTCAGTGGTTTTGCCAATGAGATATTTCACATTGTCTTCCATGTTTTCATTCTTTTGGTTCTGTTTTATCATATCTTGATTTCTCATCAAGTCACTAGCTTCCACTTGCTCCATTCTAATTTTTAAGGTAGTATTTTCTTCAGTGGTCTTTTAGACCTCCTTCTCCATTTGGCTAATTTTGCATTTTAAGGCATTCTTCTCATTGGCTTTTTGGAGCTCTTTTGCCATTTGAGTTAGTCAGTTTTTTAAGGTGTTATTTTCTTCAGTATTTTTTTGGATCTCCTTTAGCAAGTTGTTGACTTGTTTTTCATGATAGACCTTCCCAGGGACCATCCAGGACGTCTTGGGCTGGAGACCTGCTTCCCTCTGTTGTTTTGTGGGGTCTGTAGCTCTAGAGTTTATTCAGAGCCATTTTTACAGGTGTTTGGAGGGATTTGGGGGAGACCTTAAGCAAGTCCACCATCTTTGGACATCTGCTTTTTGAGTGCAATATGGTAGCTTCTATTATGTTTTACCACTCAAAAATTTTAAGTTCTTGGGCTTTTATTTAGTGTTCATCTAAATCATTTGTATTTTATTAAAAATCAGGGAAATCTGATGTTGCCTGCTAGCATGACTTTTCTTTATTTTAATTCTGATTTAGATTCTTTTAATTTGTATAAATCGGGTGGGTGATTTGCTTATAGCTAAAAGCCTAATAAATATCTCCAACAGTGAAGAACAATGAAGAAATTCACAAATCCAATTTTTGTCTACACTATAGTGAAAGGTAATGATTTACCTTAAGCTACATCTTGACTACAGATATCAATGCATGAAAGTGTATTTTGTGTCTAGGTTTAAATATACTTGTGAAAATTCAAATGCATTTTTTGTTCTTAGATAATACTAGCTTCAAGAAGACAGAAATCTTATTTAAAGGGAACCAATTGTATTGAAATATTTCTCAAAATATTTTTTTAAAAACACTGCCATAGCCCCTAGATTAAGAGATCCTGACTAGATTATCTTGGAGTGGAAAGAACATCAGACTTTCACCTGGGCTTGAACACTGTAACTGTAACTTACCGCATGATATAACTTCTCTGAGATTTTCCTTCAGATGGACGAGAGATAACAATACTTGCAGGAATTTCCTCCTAAGGTTGTTGTAAAGATCAAATGAGATAGTGTTTTGTGAAAGTATTTTGTAGTCATGGTGTACTATATAAATGTAAACTATTTTAAGCCCACAAACTGCCTAATCCATCTTTAGCACCCGCCCCATACTTGGGTAAAGTTAGTGGCCCCTTATAATCAGAGAAGAAGAGGCCTAGATCCTAAAACATCTCATCACCCGGTTGGCTACAGAGCTCAAAGTGAAGCCCAAAGGGTTCGGTTGTTGTGTTATCCAGAAGCATATGTTAAATTTAATGTGTTAATAAAATAAATTAAATGTTATATCTAAAGGATGGGATGCATTGATTAGTCAGCTTGGATTGCATACATATAAAGTCTAGGAACTGAAAGTGACCTTAAAGATCATTTAGTCATTTTTACAGATGAGGAAACTGGGACTAGAGAGCTTAATTGACTTATTTAAGGTCACAACAAGGTATCATGAAGCTGGGACTAGAACTCAGGTCTCTTGAATCCCATCCCAGGGCTCTTGCTTCTACACTAGTAATCATTCCTACCTTGGGATTCTCAGTAGTTCCTAACTTTGGCAACAACTTGGCCCCATCTTATCTTTGTAGCCTTTTTACACATCATTCCCCTTCATGCACTCCGTGGCCCAAACAAGCTAAGCTTCCTGCTGCTGCTCATACATGGCACTATTTCCTACCTCTGTGCCTTTTGACAGTCTCTCTCCCATGACTAAGACGCTCCCTCTTCTCACTTCTCCCTTAGGGATTTCTGGTTTCTTTTAAGACTCAACTTAAACACCACCTGCATGAGGCCTTTCCTCCCTGGTCCCTATAATCACTAGTGACCTACTTTTCCAAACTGTCTTGTATGTTTTCTGTATTATGTATTCCTAATCATATGCACATCTTCCCTGTAAGAGGGCTGTGTTTGCTTTGATTTGTCTTTGGATGCTAAGTAGCATATCACTATACATTTTCCATGTACAGCATCCCCTCCTGGAACTAGCCACTCCTCTCCCCCAAACTTGTATACATTGATAAACACTACTAATACTATAGTTAACCAGCCCCTTATTGTGTGTTTACTTTTGATAGGCAGCCAATTGATACGATTACAAAACATCAGAGGCATTGACTGATATGGCATTCTAAGAACCATAACCTCAAATCTCCCCCTCCATAATTCTGGCTTGTACCTTCCCACAACCATACATAGATCAGTGAGAAGAATGGATGCATACATAAAGTATGCTGGGAGAGAGAAACACCCTTGAGAAACGTGTGGTAGTGGCCAAAGCGACTCACGCCTCTGATACTGTAGGGCTCCTGATAGTCTTTCTTTTCTCATTGTGCTCTCACATTGATCCCCCTGAGTGAGGCATTTTAGTTGAGTATATTACTCCACTGTATTCCCAGGTCCTACTCTCTACTGGGTACATTGTCTTCTACTGGGTGAGTAACTCCGATGCAAGACTGCAAGATCAATGGTAGGGTGAATGGGGAGGAGAGAGAAATCCCCTCTCCACAAAAGGCGAGTAGTCTCTTTCAGACAGTCAACCAATTAACATCGATGGAGCATTTTCTATGTGCCAGGCAATGTGATAAACTCTGAGGACACAAATATGGAAAAGAAAGATAATCCTTGGTCTCAAGGAATATACTTTCTAAAAAAGAAAGAAAACTGAAAAAGGGTAGAGGGGAAGAAGAGAAGGCACCCGACGCAGAGGCGTGATGAAGTCCAGGTCAGAGGAGTTCAGCTGGGTGCTAAATGAAATGATTGACCTAGGATCTCCTTTTAAATGAGGGCTTTGGAAGCATTTCTTTGCTCCAGTCCTCCAATAAGAGGGCCAGAGCCTACTGAGGGTACTAATGATCTGTGAGTGCCAAGGCTGCATGATGCCAGAATTCAAACCCCTCAGAACTCTGTCCTGCCTCAGTGAAGCCTTTGGTCATCCAGTGGGGGGTGGGGCAGGGTGGGGGGAGACTAGCTGCCCACTACTTCCATTAAATTTGGTGAGGAATATCTTCACATCTTTTAAAGGGGTGACAAAATAAAACTTTTTTTGTATTTCTTGGAAAATCTTAACATCTTATTGTCTCTGTCACCAAGGCCTACCCATCACATGTATCTTGACATCTACCCTGCTCCCTGCCTATCCCCTTCCCTTCTTGTTCTTGAAACAATAATAAAATCAATATGGCTATTACTATTAGAAAGGGCATGACAAGCAATTGCTCTGAGACTCCATTCATCATCCCTGCAACTGTGTCTAGACCAATGGTATCAAACTCAAATGGGAAAGACAGCTGCCAAACTGTACATAAGGATCTTTGTGTGCCACATATTACTTTAGAAAGCCATGTGAATACTAACCTAATTATTAATTATCAACATTATCTACATCCCATTGTATTTCTATTTATTTTAATAAAAGTTTCTAAATTACATTTTAGCCTGGTTTCAGGCAGCATTTTAGACTGCAGCATTTTTGATGCACCTAGTAGAGACTACAACTCCCTTTCCTGTTCACTACTGCTCTACCTTTGTTGCCTTCTCCATTGGAATGTAATCTCCCTAAGAACAAGGCCAGTTTTACTTTTGTCTTTATATCTCCAAAGCCTAGCAGAATTCCTGGTATGTAGTACTGTTGATTAATTGATAACTAAGTTTCTCTAGAAGATAGATGGGTTAGAGGTTAGAAAGACACAATACATAGATCACAGGCCTGGGAGAAGGGTGTTAGCAAGCAGGCAAGAAGTATCCGGCCATTGGGTTCCTTCAGAAAGTTGAGGACGAGAGGAGAGGAAAAGTCATTAAATGGGAGAGATTAAAGTAAAACTTTGCCTACTTCATCATTTTATCTAAATTTTTTTAACTGTTTGCCAATTTTGAGGGTTTTTAAAAATGGAATTTAACCTAGATAATCAAACCCCTATAAATCTAGCCTAGTGCTGGCATTCATACCCCAAGATGAATTTCGCAGGTTCTTAAATTACCTATCTCAGTCAGCAATGTAGAACTAGTTTCTTTCACTAAACCACCCCACATGGCCAGTTCTACTTTCTCTCTGCAGTTTGCTTCATTCATGTCTAAAGCCCTTAATGAGTTATGTGATAATAATATGATTAGCACTACCTGAGGATGTTATTAGCAATAAATACTTGTCCTCTGAGTAACTTCTCCCAACTAATTATTTCCAAATGAAGGTAGATTTCTGCCCTTCTGATTACCAGTCCAAAATACCACCATACATCTTGACTATTTTAGCTCCAAATTCACAGACCTCTCTGTTGATTTGCTAACTCAGAAACATCTGCAGTCATAAGCTCAGGTTCATTGGCATCAAACAGTTTCTTTTAAGCTCAACACATTGTTTTCAGCAGTCCCACTGGGAAGTCCCACTTTGTTACTCGGTTTCTTCTGTTCTGTGCTCATGTTTCCCCAACAACCAATTAATTTGTTGAATACACAGCATCTCTAGGATTCTATTGCTCCTTTCCTGGGATTAGGTTCTCATGGCAAATCTGGCAGGATAACCCTTCTGCTATTTTCTTCATCCAAGCCCAAGTGAGACGATGCATCAGCAGAGTTGGAAATTTAATACCACTAGGATTTATTGAACAACTATATGCCAGTCACCATGATATTAAAAAGAAATATAACAAGAAGTCCTTGTGTAACATTTGAAACCCTTCTCAAATTGGCTCCATCCTATTTTTCCAGCCTTATTACGTATTATTCTCCTCCATATACTCTATGATCCTGCCAAACTCAGCTTCCTGCTGTGACTCATATATGACACTCTTAATTCCTGTGTCTGTGCCTTTGTGTAGGCTGTCTCCCATGCCCAGACTGCTCTCCCTTCTCACTTTTTCCCCTTGGAATCTATGGTTTTCTTCAAGGCTCTGCTCAAACACCACCTTCTGCATGAGTCCTTTCCCTGGTTTCTACAATTGCAAGGGCTCTACTTTCCACAAAATCCTGTGGGGAATAAAATTGTCCAACCTACAATAAAAGAGACTGGGGCAGAGCTCTGAGCCAATAGTACTTTATTGAAGGGTGCATGGACCCCTCTAATGAAGTAGACCTCAGATCTTCCTCATGAACTGAGATGCCTCTTTCTTTCAGAACCTCGTATTTATAGAGTCTGATACCAGATTCGTTACCTAGACATTTTAAAGTGACTCTACAAAAAGCAGAATCCCATTGGTTAACAATAATTTAAAATAAGTAAAAATGATATGTCAGCAGGGTCACAAATTGGGTGAAGCAAGAAATATCTCCACTGACTAGATGATCATAAGATGGATGGGGCCCTCCTTAAGTTAGGCAGGAGGAGATGGTACAAGCTATACATATGCTCCAAAAATATCTGGGGGACATTTTGGTACCGTACCACCACTCGTGGTCATGGAATTTGAGCAAAATAGGATAGAGATATCTTTGTTAGCATTCTTGTGGTTGTACAAGTGAGCAGCGTAGGTGGCAAACAAGTAATGAACATTACATTAGAGTTTGAGGCCTATGGGGACCCTTCTATTAGAATCTATATTCTTATGTGACTTATACGAAGTATGGATTAATTCTTCTTATTCTTATACTTATTATTAGGTGATTGACTAGATAAGTATTGCTAGATGAATATATTAACATAATTACTAACAATCATTACCCCCTTATAAAATCATAATGAACTGACTAATACTGTTTAGAGTTTGAGTAGGGGTCCTCAATGAATCATTTCTCTCACTCCTTTGTTTCTATCTTGTATGTTTTTTGTATATACCTATTCATATGCACTTTGTTTTCCCCTTTAAAATGTAAGGTCCTTCAGGGATGGAACTATTTTCCTTTTGTCTTTGTATGGAAGGTACCTAGCACACTATAAAGCAATAATAAATGCTTGTTGATTGATTGAGGAGCTTACAGCTAGAAAATTGATTAATTCAAGAAGAAGAAGATTTGTAGGGGCTTAATTATCTAGGTTATATTCCATTATTTAAAAAAGAAATCTTCAAAGATGTGAATACCAAGATGGATCTGTGATTTTCTAATTACTATTCGTATGGCCTTGAGCATGTCATTTCCCAGGAGTCAAACTCAAATAGCAATGGAACCATGCAGGCTTCATAACTGACTTAGAAAACCACAAATTAACATTGCCTATGTTGTCCTGTATTTTTATTTATTTTGTTAAACATTTCCCAATTACCTCTTAATCTGCTTCTACCAGTACTGGGGTGTTTTGAAACCAATACCTTCAAGTCTTAAACTTCTCTGCACCTCAGTTTCTCAGGTGGGGAAGCTGGGGAATAGAGCAAATGGTTTGTAAGGTTCCATCTGGCTTTTAAATCTATGTCCATGATCCTATGCTCCTTTTAATATAGGTATTCTCCCCAAGAATGTTGATCATAATAAGACCATGGTTGCTTTACCTGTGTGCCTCCTCCCATCAGTTCACCACAGGGTTTCACCTAATATGCTGGGAGTCTACTTTGCTTTACTGTTAGGGTAAAAATCTTGGTATAGAAAGTTTGATGGATTTCTAAGTCCTTAAATTGGGTCTTGGCAGTATGAATCATATGATTTCTCTGGATTTCTTTGGTTTCTTCTTTTCTAGAGTGTAGGGACAGACAGAGCACCTATGGTATAATGTGTGTAGAGGGCATTCGATACCCTTTGCCATTGTTTTTAATAAATTTTCATTTTTTTATTTTTTTCTGGATTTGTAGTTTTATTGATATAAAGCAGAGGTGTCAAACAGGCTGCCTACAACATTCTAAGTGCTGGTCAGAATCAGATTTAAAATGCAATTGGGAACTATTTTAAAAAATAAATAAAATATGATAGAACATAGATAATCTTAATATGTGGTTTTCAGCAAGGAGACGTCCCAAAGGGATCTTTATGTATGGTTTAGTAACCCCATTTTTATTTGAGTTTGACACTACTGATGTAGAGAACTTCCAACTTGCAGTAACGACACCCCCCAAAGCAGATCAACAACTCTTTTACAGTCTGAGAGAGTCGTAGCAGGGCATTGGGAGATTGATTCACCAAGGGTCACTTGGGATTTTTCAGAGGCAGGAATTGAATCCAAGTCTTTCTGACTCTGAGAGCACTGGCTCTCTATCCATCTCTATCCATTGTGCTGGATACACACTAGAAAGGTGCATATTTTAAATACAGAAAATTGAATTCTGTAAGGCATGTGGTTATTTCGTGATGTTAAGTCATATGTTTTATAGAGAGGGGTCAATATTTATAATGAATTGTAAGATAACTAAATGAATATAGCTTTCAAATGTGGGGATAAGTAGGAAGAAAAAAGTATTTGCAGTGATGAATGAAAGATTGAATGAGTAAATGAATTCCCAAACTTTGCCTAGAGCATACCTTGTTCTACCTTTTCTTTTATTTCTCTCCCTTAAATGTCTGCCATGACAGTCCACAGCAATGTATCACTTTCAAATCTAACCCAACATTTGCTAATCACTTAGGTGTAGGTTGTTGTACTAGATACTTAGAATACAAATGTTACAATTTAAGGCACATACCTTTTCTCTTTCTTTGAAGAGATTCTTCTTGGCTGTGGACTCATAAATGTGGACTAGGTTTAGTTCTAGGGGAGCCTGATCTCCTATGATTATGCTCCTTTCCCTCCTCCATATTCTTTGGCTCTTTACACTTGAATATAATCTAAAGCTTAGGTTTTGGCTCATGTCCAGGGTTTCTTAAAAGGGGAGAGTAGTGAGGTACTATATAGCAGACTTGAGACAGCTATTTATTTCTTACATATAAGAGAAATGATCAACATATGAGATTCATAAGCATGCATTAACAAGAGGCTTAACCAAGCACCTGAAATAACACACCTATTCTTAAACTCTCCTGGAAATTTGAGACTTAAAAATCACTAAACTATAAAGTAGTTTGTAGGACTGTGGAATTAGCATTTCACCTTGGCTCTGCATTGTCTTTCTCAAGGTCAATGTCTTCTGGAAATTCATGCTTGGGTTTGGGCTCATCCTCTGACTGGTAGTGATCTCCTCCAAGTAGATATAGAGTACTGTAGTAGATATAGAGAGGGAATTGCCATCATCGACTGAGGGTCCAGTGTTTCCTGACTACTTGAGCACAGGAGGATGACTCCAGGCCTAAGTATGTCTACCTTGGCAATGTTGATTAGCTATCTGTGCTGAGGAAATAAGAACAAGGAATAGGGACTGAACCTACAGCAACTCTCAGATAGGGAAACCCTCTCTACCAATTCAGGACAGCACTGCCTCTGTAACTTAGGATCTTAGCTGCCTAGAGCACCGACAGGTATAGTGACTTGTCTAGAGTCACACAGCCAGCATGTGTTAGCAGCATGACTTCAGTCCATGGCTGGCCCTCTTCGTATTATGCCATACTGCCTCTAAGGCTGAGGACAGGAACACAAAATAGAAGAGGCAGCTAGAGGTCTGAATTCTAGTCTGAGACTCTTGTAGATAGGATATGTGCTATAGTTGCTCTGGGAGGGGAAGGGGAAATGCCACCAGAGGCACACTGTATGTACTGCAGACCCCCATTATTATACTATAAGATTTCCTCTCTTTAGGGCAGCACTTCTCAAACTGTGGGTCGCAGCCCTATAGGATGGAGAAAAACTTGGCAATGGTTTCTGAACACTCAATGACCAAAAATTAATTAAAAATCCAATGGGTAATGAATCTGAGGTGTTTCTGGCCGTGCTTGCCCATGTTGCATCAGGCAACTTCACTGAGGCCTCGTTCTGAACACAAAGCATGCACACTTTGCACTGTGCATGCCCTCAGTGCCAATGAATGCCACCAAAACTCAGAAAAGGGTCTCTAGTGGAAAAAGTTTAAGAAGCCCTGCTTTAGGGTACAAGAGGGTAAATAGACCTCCTACCTTTTAAGGGTAAAAGAGGAGATATAGTTTTCCTTTACAGGAGTTGAAACATGTTCATTTGTGACCCAGATTGTTGTTCTCTGATACTTTCCCTTTTTCATCCTGTTTGTTTGCAGTTTGGTGTTTTCTTTTTCACCTTGACCTGGAAACTCTGGATTTGGAAATCTATCTTTTCCAGGTATTTTCAATCAGCAATTTCTTCCTGAAGATGACCAATAGATTCTATTTTTACTTTGCTTTCTGGTTAAAATAGATTTGGTCAGTTTTCTTTTATGATTTCTTCAAATATGGTATCTAGCTTTTTTGTTTAGCTATGGTTCTCAGGTAATTTAACGATTCTTGAAAGTTGTTTTTTATAGTAATTACCTCATATATTCTAGATTTTTAGTCTTTTGACTTTGTTCTAATATTTCTTATTGCATCATGAAATCATTGAGTCTGTTCTACTCTATTTTTCAGGGAGACTACTACTTGGGTCATATTTTATGCCTCTAGTCTAAACTATTTATTCTTCCCCCATCCAATTAAACTGAAACCCTTCTTTTCTCTTTGGTTAATTTTTTTTGAACACTTCATTCTCTCTGAAAAACTTACAGACTGAGGAAGCATTCTTTGATTCCCTTTGCCCTGACTTCAAAGAGGAGGATTAGCCTGTATTTTGATCCTAAATAGCAATTGATTGGCTATTGCAAAAATACAAACATCATGAACTCTGTGTAGGACACTGCACATTTTTTCCTGTTCTCCATACCTGCAGGAAGTGAAATTAGCAGTTCTCTGATAGTGGTTGTGACAAGGATGCCCAGATCCTTGTGGCTACTGAAAAATGGCTCTAGGTTAATATATAATCCTAAACTTTTTTTTCTTTTAAAAAGCCTTTATTTTGAACTTTAAAAACTCCAAGTAACCTGGAGACATTTTCCCAAAGCCATTGACCATAGTCACAGCTAAAGTAGTTATTTAGGGATATTGACCACGAGAACTAGGAGCAAAAAATGACCCATATATGCAAAAATATTTATAGTAACTCTTTTTTATGGTGGCAAGGAACTAGAAACCAAGGGGCTGTTGGGGAACCAACAATGGGGAAAAGACTGAACAAATTACATGGATATAATGGAACATCCTACCATAAGAAACAGCAAAACTGTAAATATGGATCATGGAGAAGAATGGATAAATATATCTGGAATCTTGTTCACTCTTCTCCAAGGGAAACTGCAATGTCTAGCTTGATGGAAGTAGAAAAAAGAGTCATGAGACTAGATACTGTCTTCCTCTAAAACAGCGATACCAAAGTAGAATCATATCTGCCTCCTTTAGGATCATGAAATTTTAGGTTCAAAACCAAAAGCTTTTAGCTTCCTCGGTTGCAAACCTTTAAAAGGGGATAGTACCTACAGGCTAGACTCCATACCACATGCTAGTTTATACAAAAGACTACCAAAAATAATAAGCAGTGAGTAGAATCATTTATCCTAACAGATAGCAAACACAAATCAGAGAAGTCCTACAGATTAGAATGTGCCTCAAAATACACAAGAGTGAATGAGCTCTTTAGATGGTAACAAGATGAGCTCTAGCTCAAAAAAGAAAACTCCAATCTCACACAAGGAGTAATTCTTCAAAAGTCTAAGAGGCAAGTTGGGGAATCAAGGAAATATTGAGGCTTTCCATATGTGTCTTCCAAATATTATCTCTTTTCCTCCACTTCTCTCTTCCTCTCTCTTCCCTCTCTCCTAGAAATAGGAAAAAATGTTACCTAGCATTCCTCAAAAATATTCCTAACTAAAAATTACAATAAATAGGGTGAAAGCTCAGCTGTTCAGAAAAGGGCATTTAAAAATCTAACAAAGTATTCAAAAAGTCAGGTTGAGATGGCTAAAAGCTTCCTCACTAACATCTTTTCCCTCTCTCTTTTTTCTCAGCAGAACATTGTTATAGTTACCTCATAGAATAAAGAACCTCATAGAATGTCTAGCTCTTGATAATTTTATGAAATAGAATAGCTATTTCTCTTCCCAAAATGGTAAAGGAAGTGATCCTGCCTAAGTGTAAGGATATAGATTTGGTGACCCCCTTGAATGTCCATGACAGCTTTAAGATTCTGTGATTGACAATGACCCAATAATTATGGTCAATGGGCCCCAAGGTCACAATGGGCGAAATTCTTCATCCAATTTCTGACACCTAATATTCGCTAAATGTCACTACCAAAATTATATTCCTCCATAGAATGGTGGATATGGAAAAATATATCTTGAGGCCAAAGCTTAACAATATCTAATAAAAGGGATTTCCACCAAAGTAACTAGGAAGCAAGGATAAAATTTCCTGTGCCTAATGCATGAATTATTCATATTTAAATCTCACATAAATCTTGGTAATAAAGGTTTCTGCAGGTCAAAGGCATAATTTGTGAATCATGTTCTATCTACCTCTGTTCTCAGACCTGAAGCCTGGGGCACAACATCTCTCTCCACTATCTGCATCAAGTCCTTTGAAAATATGTTGGCCCAGAAAAGAGTTATATTTATAATTTACCACTTGGTTTCTGCTGGGAAGAGTTTACCCTTTATCATCAAGATTGTGAAGGTTTTATTTTGTGTACTGTATACTAAAGAAACACTCATTAAGTCCGAGCATTTTTTAAGGCACACTTCCTATTTTCCTCCATACTTCCTGAAGTCACGGAGTCAAAGACTTAGAACTAAAAGGAACCTAGATGATCAGTTAATTCAAGCTTATTATTAGTTATACTACATTACAGAATTATATATATATACTATATTTTATCATGTATGTACATAAACATATACGTATATAAATATACATACATATATACGTGTGTATGTATGTGTGTGGTAGATAAAGAAACAAAGGCCAAGAATCTTAAAGAGCCTAGAAAGAGGAAATAAATTGTCTAAGGACACTTAGATAATTAGTGGTGGAGTTGAGAGTTGAGCACAAATCACCTGACTCCAAATCCTCTACTCATTTTATTATATGTGCCATAAGTTCCAGTATACCCCAGCCATCCTCGTTTCTTTTCCATTCAGATACGCACTGTTATGTTCAGATATAGACTCACGGCTATTTAAAAGAATTATATGACTATCTTCTATAGAAACCCCATGAACCCAGGGCTAGTTATTCTGCAGGATTAATGTTGAACCTTTAGACTTACCCCTACTTCTGAATTAGAAGGAGCAAGACCTCCATACAGGTGACCATCCTTATACTCTGGTGAGTCACTTTAATTTCTTCAAATTGTTTATTTATTTTTAATTTATTCATTTATTTTCTCTTCCTACCTCCATACCACCCTCTTGGGGAAAAAAAAGAAAACACTTTTAAGAAATGTATAATTGGGAGTGGGGTGACAGAAGGGAGGGCTTTCTGGGGAACGGGGCAACCAGAATACATGCCATCTTGGAGTGGGTGGGAGGGTAGAAATGGGGGAAAAATTTGTAATTCAAACTCTTGTGAAAATAAATGCAGAAAACTAAATAAATTAAATAAATAAAAAATGAAAGATTATATATAAAAAGGAATATATAATCAAGCAAAACGAATTCCCAAGTTGGTGGTGTAAAAATGCATGTCTTATTCTATGTCTCGAAGTCATAACCTCTTTGGAAGAAGTTGAGGAGCGTTCTTCATCACTGGTCTTCTGAGAGCATAACTGGTTGCTCATCGTTTTGATCAGAGTTCTTAAGTCTTTCAAAGTTGTTTTTCTTTCAAATGTTATCATTGAATCAATTATTCTCCTTGTTCTGCTTGCTTCACTTATAATTCATAGGAATCTTCCCTGGCTACTTTAAAACTGTCCTTTTTTTATCCTTTGTTTCTTATGGTGGGATGTTCCATTGTATTCATGTAATCTGTTCATCCTTTTCCTCATTGGTGGTTCCTCAATAACTTCTTTACTTTCTAGTTCTTTGCCACTATTTTTGCATATGTGGGTCCTTTTCTTTTTCCTTTTATGTCTTTGGGATAAAGTCCTGTTAATGGTATTGCTGTGCCAAAAATATGCACAATGTAGTAGCTTTTAGAACCTAACTCCAAATTGCTTTCCAGAATGGCTAGACCAATTCACAGCTCTAAAAGTGAGTTAATATGCTCATTTTCCTGAAGGCTCTTCAGTATTTGTCATTTTTCTTTTTTGTCTGCATTGCCAATCTCAGGGGTGTGATGTAGAACTGCAGTTACTTTAATTTACATTTCTGTAATTATATTTCTGTACTTTAAAATTCTGTAAATATGGAGCATATTTAATTTAGCTATTGATAGCTTTGATTTATTCCTTTGAAAACTACCCATTCATATCTTTGATATATCAATTGAAAAACTGGCCTTACTGTTATAAATTTGAATAATTTTCATTATATATTGAAAATGAGACCTTTATCAGAGAAATTTGCTTCAATGATTTTCCTAGTTCATTGTTATATTAGCTTCATTCAACTTATACACAACTAATACCTTAATTTTATTTTTTAATTGACAACTGAAAAAGAAAGAAAAAAAAATTCTCGCAATGCATAAGCACAGTTAAGGGGAAAAAATCCTGAATGAGATGTCTGGTTAGTGAGTACAGTATGTCACATACCCCACTATATCTAGTTGTAATGTTAATGGAATATGAAGATCTTCCCCATCCATTAATAGGCCTATGTGACCACATGTCTTCGGTCACTGGTATCTTGCCGCTTGAAGCTCTGGCCCAGCTCACAATTATGATACATCCTGAGTCACATAGAGCCCATTGGGAAAGAAACTTGCCTAAGAGGATGTTGCCTGTCACATAGAGCCCATTGGGAAAGAAACTTGCCTAAGAGGAAGTTGCCTGTCACATAGAGCCCATTGGGAAAGAAACTTGCCTAAGAGGAAGTTGCCTAAGGGAAAGCTTGCTTAGGGGAGGCTTGCTTGGAAGGCTTTTCACACTTTTGGTACTAAGCTAATCAGGCACTGAGTCAGGAGGGTTGTGGTGCCCTCTGGCTCTAAACCTATTAGCCAAAACGTGTGTATGCACTGCACCCACACTCGCAGGGGCCCGCGCATATATATTTTAAGATAAGATTTTGCTTTGGGGGCTTGCTCATGAGAAGGACTTTTTGATTCCCTAAATAGGACTCTGAGTAGCCAATTGTTAAGAGCCCCTGACTACTCAGATGTTGGTGCTCTCCCATTTGGTGATGTGTGTAGATGGTTGTATTACTTTGTTCTGACGGTTGGAACCCTGATGGTTGAATCTCTGTGATAATTTCTCAGCTTGTATTTTCTACTTATCTGTAATTAAAGTAATATTGTTGACCCCTCTAAAAGTTGTCTTTCCTCTAGAAAAGCAGATCAAAGAACCTGTGCTAGCAGCCCTCCTGTGTGCTGGTGTTATTGGTTTTACACCCCCACGGCAGCTGCAAGTAGCATTAATGTTATATTAGCTAGCCCCGGTTAGTTTCACATTCTACTCCCAGCTGCTGAAACTTCCAGAACAGAGAAAATGCTTTGGGAGACAACCCTTTCAAGTATGGAACTTCCACCCTGGGACATACCATGGTTATGATCGCTGAACATTTTACATGATTCTATTTCCTAAACCCCTATTTGCTTTCTAGGTCTGGGACCCATAATCAAAACAATACTGCCATTGCTATTGGGAAAATACACGTCAAAAACTCTCCTATGGCTCTATTCACAATTCCTGTGATTTCTCAAACTGGAACAGTCCTTTCCAACTATTACTCTCCCATGTATGTTGTTTCCTCCTATTTGACAGGCTTTCACTTTCACATTTATATTCCCAAAGAACATTGCTGGAACAAAGTAAGAACTTAATAAATGCCTTTTCATTCATTTAGGCAGGCAGGCATGGAAAGGTAATAGAGGAGATGCTAGAGATTTTTAAAGAGTGACAGTTATAACTTTGTATTATAGCTTGACAATTCAGGTTTTGTGTTTAATTATTTTCTCATTTAATTCATCCAGCACTCAGCACAATGTTTGGCACATAGTAGTACCATTTGTTAAATGCTTATTGACTAATCAACTCTACAGCTTTATAACTATGAATTTCTTTTGAATACTTGTAAAAGATTATTACTTGTTCTTAGTTTAATAAACATTAATCTTTTTTTAAAAAAAAAGCCTTAAACCTCAGGAACTATGCATCATTATTCTAAAGAACCTGCTAGGCAGACATTACAGGAAAAGTATGAAATTAGGCACCTGAACATATGATAAGCAAGCATTTCTTAAGCATTTACTATGTGTTAGGCTCTATGTACATAAAGACAAACCATTTTCTACCCTAAGGAGCTTACATTTTATGGGAGAGACCACACACACACACACACACACACACACCTACATACATATATATATATATATATGTATGTCCAAAATATGGATAAAGTATGCAAATACAAGGTAATTTGGAAGAAGAAGGCACCAGCTTCTAGGGCTTGATATAGAAGCAGCTGAGCCTGAAGGAAATTAGGGATTCTAAGAGGCCAGTATGAGGAACAAGAGTATTCCAGGCATGTGGTACGGTACATGCCAGTATTTGCCTTGTATGAGTTCTCCATAAAATAGTCTCTCAGGCAAACTTACATCTAGCATTTGAACACTGTGGCCAGCCCATCAGAGTTGCATTCTCTCTAGTAGAATTTGAATGCTTGGCAATTCAGCTCAAGAAAAGACTTCAGTGTTCAATACCTTATCTCATCAGGTAATCATCAGAATCTTCCTAAGATGGTTCAAATGGAAGCAATTCATTTTCTTCGCACGGCACTGGAATGTGGTCCAAGTTTTATGGGCATACAACGATGAGATCAGCAGAAGCAATTTAAGGACACCCTCGAGGTCTCTCTGAAGAACTTTGGAACTGATTGTGAGACCAGGGAGGCAGTGGCACAGTACTGCCCAGTAGGGCATGTCAGCATCAAAGCAGAATTGCAGTAGCTCAAAAGAACCTCGAGATGCACAAATTTAGAGACATGTCCACTCTAAATGTTCATATGGGCTATTTGAGCCTGGTCTGTGGCCTCCTGAGCTTGTATAGGTCTGATTAGCCACAGCTGGACACACTATACCTTGATCCCAACATAGCAATGTATTTTGTTCCTCTACAAGAACAAAGGACAGCAATCTGTGCAAAGCATGAAAATGGTGCTGTGGAAATGCAACATTCTGTGTGAGAAACAGCAAAGATAATGTGACTGTATGATGAACCAAGGTGAGTATGAACAGAAAGACTGGAAAGGTAAGTACTTCCCTACCCAGAAGCTAAAAATCTAAAATCTATACAGATAAGACAAATACATGTGGCAAGGAAAACACATATTTCAGAGAAGGGAAATGGCGACATGAAGAGTCAGAAAGAGATAATGTCTTTGAGCTGTACTGCCAGCCTTGTTGACCCAAATGCCTGAGTTATGCAACAAAATGAAGAGATGTTAATGTAGCTGTGTTTTGCACAACTTTTCTTAAATGACTACCTCTCTCCCTACTAATATTTCCCAGCCTTTTTGTTATGTTAAGGTCTATCAAATACTAAGGCAAAATGATTGGCTGGAGACCAATGTGAAATCTATTTTAGATACGTTCAGAAATCCTGAGGGGATTCAGAATGGGCTTCCAGCAATAAAGAATCTTGGGGATTGATTTAAGGAAGGAAGGCGTGAGGCCTGTCAGATGGGCAGCAATTGAAAAGCTGCCTAAAGCTATTGCAGTCTCTGGGAGAGTGAAATGGGAGAGGGAGAGGCCCCCAGGCTAAAAATCATCCTCATCCCTTCTACTTGCCTGGGGCCAGCATTTATCAGAAGAAGACATAGTGTATTGAAAGCTCATATTTATGTAAGAAAATGCTATATAAATGTGAGTTATTATTATTATCATAGGCTCTAAGTGACTACTATTAATAATAATGATAAATATCATTACTACTCTGATAAGCTAGGAAATTGCAGCCGAATTGTAAGAAAGGCAGCCAATTTGAAGACCTCAATCATGGAATCAGGAATGAGTCAAATGACCTCTCCAGGTTCCTTCTAGTCTTGTGATTTTAAGATCCTGCTGTTTCCAGTGGAATGCTTTTCTGTGTTTAGCGATTATCATCTTGTTTTTCCCTTGAAAGATTAAAATAGATGATTAGTGAATTTAATGATTCTTTTCTTACATGTCTTTTCTGGACACAGTTTTCATTGTGACTGGTGCTGTTTTAAACTTGGGTCTCGAAGAATAAAGAATTTGTTTAGATATATCTGGTCACAAACAGCTAGCCGGACTCAGTCTTTCCCTTCTACTAGCTTCTTTTCTCTGAGATTCTCCATTAATATTTTAACTCTTTACATTTGGAGAGGACCTCAAGAGTTGACCTCATTCAGTTCCCTGCTTCTGGTCAGGAGAAATGAAATTCCTTCAATTCAACAATTTCAACAGTGATTATCTACTATATGTAAGGCACTGTGCTAGACCTTGAGGATACGAGAAAGGTATCCCTATACTTTCTCAGTAGGGGTCATATATACAAAATAATACATTTTAATCACAGTGGAAGTAAAAAAAATAATGTGTAATGCATGTCCACTTTTATTATCATTTGTCTACATAGGTCAGTATGTTACTTATCCATTTAGGAAAGTGTGTAATAAACTTTAAAGTACTTAAAAGAAATGTGAATTTTGTGTTTTAGAACGCAAGTTTTTAAACCAAATGATTAGCAGAATGGATTTTTGGGGCAGCTCATGTCACTTTCAATCATTGGAAATCATATCCTAAAACCCCTATTCTTGAAGCAAATTTAATTTAATATATATTGTAAAGGATTATAATAGTAACTATATGTTACTGCTTTGTGTTTAAGTCTTGGTCAATATACTCTTATTAATCTTTTGGGTTCTCAGTATTTTTTATGTGAGGGGAAGGAGAATATATAGCTATATATATGATCAGTATTGTACATGGAGTAGCTTTCTACTTCTCTTTTTGGGAAAACTTGAGACATGAGGCAAATTTAAGCTTTAAGTGATTTTTTCCAGGTCTTTAATGTAGCATCACAAAGAACCAGAGAACATGAGAAAATATATAATTTCCTATAGGATCCAAACATCAATTTTAATGTAATAAAGAAAACTACTGAATTAAGAGTGTTTTTTTCAGTTCAAAAATTGAACTCTAGTAAAGAAAACTTTTCCTCCCCCACTAAAATGCGAACACCTTGAGAGTAAGGATTGTGTTACTTTTCTATTTGTACCTCCAATGTTTATTTATCACAGTGCTTGTATGTAGTACTTAATAAATGCTTTTCTTTTAATGATTGTTTTATTCATTCATTCATTCATTCATTCATCTAATCACGATGGCATAGTAAATGTACTGGTATATCTGTAGAAATGTAGAACCTGGATCACACCCCTCACCCCTCACACAATGGAATAGCTACCCTGCGTCCATCAAACCCTGTGGGTCTATGGCCATTTAAAACTACCACTTGCAAGTGCCTATCATTGTGTTTCCTTTTTCCTCTAGTCCATCAGAAGATACAATTAGCTCAAAATAAATGCATTTAATAAAATGGCACAGTAAGAAAAATCAATTTTTTTGTCAACATTCCCTCAGTTATACTCTCCCACAAATAGAAACACTATCAGTGTGGAGAGTGGGCTCACATTGGGCAAACACAAAAGGCAGAGACAGAAGTCTTTCATGCTGCTAATACTGTAGGACTGCCAAGGTCTTCTACTAACATCATCAAGCTGCTCTTGCTAGGCTGGCTTTTCTCTGGATGTGGTATTGCCACTAGGTCCATTGCTTCCCTAGGCCCTATTGGTCTCCTGATGGCTGCTAGTCATTGCCAGGCATAGTCTCACCTGGGCTGCTCTCCAGAGGTCTATTTTGGAGTGGCTACCAAGTACATCGTATCTGCTGGTTATTGATTCTGTGGTCACGCAAATGAACTCAAGGTAGAACAAAAGGTAAGCCAGAGAAGAAAGGTTGTTGTTTTCTGCTCACCTAGTTTGCATTCATACTTTACACACAGACACACAGATACACAGACACACACACACACACACACACACACACTCAATCATTTTAGTGCTGCGTTTTGGCTAGAAAATAATCTCTTATAAGCAATAACCTTTTAGTTAATCGAAAAGTATATATCCATTGCCACATATTAATGGTTGGGTTTGCAAATTGGAATTGGTTGCATTAGAAACTTAAATGCGTTGAAATTATACATGTCATGGTAGCTAAAGCAGATAAAACTGGCCCTTCCCCTCACACTTTCTCCTCCTAACTTCTCCATTTTTGTTAATGGCAAAAATCATTTTCCCAGCTGTCCACACTCTTGGCATCAACTTTGGACTGTTTCTAGTCCTTGCAGCTAAGAGAGCTCCAGCTGGGCCCAGAGTCAGGAAGACCTGAATTCAAATGCAGCCTCAGATACTTCCTAGCTGCCTGACCCTAGGCAAGTTACTTAATCTCTATCTGCCTCAATTTCCTCAACTGTAAAATGGGGATAAGAATAGAACCTACTCTCAGGCTTATTGTGAGGATCAAATGAGATATTTGTGAAGCACTTAGCATAGTACCTGGCACAGAGCAGGAACTCAATCTGTGCTTATTCCCATCCCCACCCCCCAACACAGTCTACATCCAAATCGATTGGTAAGTCCTATCAATTCTGCTTCTGCAAAATTTCTTTCCTCTATCCCTTTCTTTTCTTTTCCACTACAACTACCTTAGTCCAGGGTCTCATCACTTTCTCACCTGAATGATAATAAGACCTTCCTAATTGCTCTCTCTGCTTACAGTCTCTAACTGCTGTAATCTAACCTGCACATTACTACCAAAGCAATCCTGAAATGTTCAGGTTTGATCATACACAAACACATTTGCCTGCTCAAAGGTCTTCAGTGGCTCTCTTTCATCCACTGAATAATATGCAGTCTTGTTACCTTATCGTTCAAGGGTGTCCATGACCTGGCTTCAACCCATTATTCCAGATTTATTTAATACTACTTCTCTTCAAGATCTTGTCATTCCAGCTAAGCTAGATTATTCATTGTTACCTGGTCTCATCTTACTCCTTCCTGCTTTTATGCATTTATAGACATGTATAGAGTAGCCACGTTCACATCTCTACTTGTTGAAATCTATCCCTCCCTTCAAAGCCCATCTTCCTCAACAAAGTCTTCCTTGGTCACCAACAATCTTAGCTTCCCTTGAGTGGCTTATGACACTCTGTGCAATCCTTTCTATGTAATTAATCATATTCTAATGTGCATTATAGTTATTTATATAAACTTCTCATCTCCTTAATATTGTATACTTTCAAGGGACAACATCATGGGTAGGTTTTTTTTAAATCTTTATATCCTCAAATGTCTAGCATAATGCCTTACATATAGTAGATGGTGAACCTCTCAAAATCTCAATCTCTCAGTCACTCAAAGTTCAAGGTGATTGCCTCCCTCCTCCAAATTCCTATAGTGTTTAGTGGTACCATTTGTTTGGTGCTTATCATGTACTATCTTGTTTTGTGAGTTATCTTTTCATTCATGTATGCATTATCATTCCTCCTACAGTAAAAGATCCTGGAGAACATTGCCTTACATTGCGTCATTTTCCCAGTGCCTTGCACATAGAATGTGTTCTGTGAATGTGTATGTGTGTGTGTATGTATATACGTATGCATTTATATTATATATAAATACATATTTATATTATATATTTGTAGTTGATAGTATTTTATTTTTTTCCAATTACATGTAAGGGCAATTTTTAACCTTTATTTAAAAAAAAAATTTAGAGTTCAAAATTTTCTCCCTAAAATGGTAAGCAATTTGATATAGGTTATATATGTGCAATGATGTAAAACATATTTCCATATTAGTCATGTTGTGAGAGAAGAAACAGATCAAAGGGAAACACACACACACACACACACACACACATACACACAGAGAAAGTGCTGCATTCAGACTACATCAGTTCTTTCTCTGGAATTGTCTTAGATCATTGTATTGCTGAAAAGGGCTAATTTATTCATAGTTGATTGTTACATAATGTTGCTGTTACTGTGTACAATGTTCTCCTGGTTCTCCTCACTTCACTTTGCATCAGTTCATATAAGTCTTTTCAGGTTTTTCTGAAGTCTCTCTGCTCATCATTTCTAATTTTTAAGCTAGTATTTTCTTCAGTGGTCTTTTGGACCTCCTTTTCCATTTGGCTAATTCTGCCTTTCAAGGCATTCTTCTCCTCATTGGCTTTTTGGAGCTCTTTTGCCATTTGAGTTAGTCTGTTTTTTAAGGTGTTGTTTTCTTCAGTATACTTTTCAGTATTTTTTTGAGGCTCTTTTAGCAAGTCATTGACTTGTTTTTCATGGTTTTCTCTCATCCTTCTCATTTCTCTTCCCAATTTTTCCTCTACTTCTCTAACTTGCTTTTCTAAATCCTTTTTGAGTTCTTCCATGGCCTGAGACCAGTTCATGTCCCTCTTGGAGGTTTTTGTTGTAGGCTCTATGACTTTAACTTCT
>CM053623.1:119710527-119736610 GCA_028646595.1 Phalanger gymnotis
GACTTGGTGGGGAGCTCATGCCAATTACTGCTTTCCAGTCGCCATCTTGGCTCCGCCCCTGCTCATCATTTCTTATAGCACAATAGTATTCCGTTACATTCATATACCACAACTTGTTCAGCCATTCCCCAATTGATGGGCATTCCCCCAATTTCCAGTTCTTGGCCACCACAAAGAGAACTGCTATAAATATTTTTGTATATGTGGGTCCTTTTCCCTTTTTTATTATCTCTTTGGGATACAGCCCTAGAAGTGCTATTGCTGAGTCAAAGGGTATGAACAGTTTGATTGCCCTTTGGACATAGTGGTGAATGTGTATTGATTCAATTAATGTGTCCATTAGGTTCTTTAACAAGGCAGCTGGGTGGAAAAGTGTGTAAAAGCACTGAGTCTGGAGTCAAGAAGACTGACTGGAGTCAGGAACCCCTGAGTCCAAATCCCATCTCAGACACTTGTGTGACCATGGACAAGTCACTCCACCTTAGTTTCCTCATCTGTAAAATGGAGCGCCCACCTCACAGGGTTGTTGGGAAGATCAATGGTGCAGCATCCCTACAGAGCTTTGTAAACCTTAAAGCATTAAGTAAGGACTACCTACTATTTTTATTATTAGTAAAGATAAACAGCCTAAACTAAATAGGTGTGCAAGCGGTATGATTGCAGGGTATTGTGTGAGATATTAGGGAATCGAACGAGACCTTGAAATACCCCTCAAGTTACTCTGATTAGGCTTATTCTGCTTATACATTGGTCTAGCCCTGGGAATTCTAATGAAAGAATGTTGTTCACACTCAGTGACCTCTTCTATCAAGTGATATATGCAAGAGGATGGACTTCAAGAAAAAACGATTTTTCAGTGCCTAGCACTGGTTCCAGCAGTCTTGCCTTTGATTTTCTACAGCTGCATTCTTAGTTTTAGTTCTCATTTTCTAAGATATATATTATGACAGCTTCTGGGAATGGTTCCAAAAGAAAACACAGTTTCAAGAAACCAGTGAATTAGACAGCACTAACCAAATTCATAGTTCAAATAATATTTATTAAATGAATCCCATGCAAGTTCCTGCTTTACTTTACATTCCATAAAATTAAACCCCACCCTCTTGGGAGCCAAAATTTCAATCCTCAAGGAATTATGATGCCCAGTAACTGTCTGAAATTGTGACATTCCTACCATGTCTCCAACAAGAGTGCCATGTGGCATACAGTCCTGGAATAACATAGGCCTCTGCTGAGTTCAGCGGAGGTGGAGGATTTGTCCTCCCTCCCTAGCTCTGGAGCCACATACCAGGCCTGGGTTCAATTCTGGGAATGCCTGGTCACTGATAAGAGGGTAAGGCAATTTTTCTCATGCTCTCTGGTTCTTTGTGACCTTACAATAGAGACCTGGAAAAATCACTTAAAGCTTAGATTTGGCTCATATCTCAAGTTTTCCCAAAAGGAGAAGCAGAAAGCTACTCCATGTATAATATTGAATATATATATATTTATACATATATGTATATATATGTATGTATATACATTCCCCTCTCCCTCACATAAGAAATAGTGAGAACACAAAAGATTAATAAGAGTATATTGACAAAGACTTAAACACAAAGCAGTAACATATAGTTACTATTATAATCCTTTAAAATATAAATTAAATTTGTTTCAAGAATGGGAGGTTTCAAGATATGATTACGAATAATTCAAAACAACATAAGCTGCCCCAAAACCCATTCTGCTAATCATTTAGTTTAGAAACTTGAAATTTCTAAATAAGAATAAAATAATTAATTCCTAAAATAACTTAATCTTATTTATTAATAACATTCCTAAAAACCGCGTGAAGCAAACAGTGCTAGTATGTTATTATTCTAATTTTTACATGAAATGGGCATGGCTGAAGTAGGTAAGAACTACATTACCCACAATGCCTGGACACAAGAACCTGGATTCTTATTGGAAGAGAAGAGAGACTCTATTTCTAGGAAGGTTGTTTGTGCCCATGGCACAGTTAATGATGAAAGTATAGGACTTCTTGGAAGATTGAACAATAGTTGAGGCTTTTTTCTGGGTTCATGACCACATGGAACTGAAGGTAGTGCCTAATGTAGCTTTTAACTTATTGCTCACCTGCAGACACCCTGCAATTTTTAACTTGGCTTCACGCCACATAGTCATGATCCCAGCAGAATCTTCCCTTTATATATTCATCTTCCCTTAAGTCCCCTTGTCCTACTCAACAGCTATACTGTGGGCAACCACTTGGGAAATGGACTTCTTCTTCCACTGAGTATTCATGCTGTATCCCAGGCTTACTGGGAAATATAAACTTCTTACCTCTACCATGCCTGTAGGGAACCATTTTTTTTTAAAAATCTATTTTTTAGTTCAGCAGAAAATATTAAGAAATAATATATCTCTAGTCTAAAATTCTTTCTAGAATTTTTCCTTTTGAAAAATATGCAAAAGGTCAAAGCCAAAGGCAAAGGTCCCTGGAAAAAGGACTAAGGGTGGCACAGTGTAAGAGGGGAGGGAATTGTTCTCAGAGAGACAATGCCACACAGGGTCAGTATTGCTATTCACAAATATGAGAGCAGAACAGATATTTAAATGCAGTGCAGCCACCGTTGCCCCACAATTCCATAGGCAGCACATGGAACAGGATGTATACACTGATTGAAGACCCAGGACCACTCAGGAATCAAACTTTATTAGTTTTTAAATAATGAACTAATTTATCACTGATAGGAGTCAGTCCCTTCATTAGCACAGTGAAACAGTGAGGGAACCCCTGTACTCACTGGATAAGAGTTTTCTTTTTTTTGCAGGGAGGAAGGTGGGGCAACTGGGGTTGTGACTTGCCCAAAGTCACACAGCTAGTAAGAGTGTCAAGTGTCTGAGGCTGGATTTGAACTCAGGTGCTCCTGACTCCAGAGTCAGTGCTCCACTCACTGTGCCACCTAGCTGCCCATGGATGAGAGTATTCTTTGCCTAATAATGAATGAGGAATGAGGGCCAAGGAACCAGGAAACAACTCCCAACTGTGCTACACACAGCATAAAAGCAGGTGGGGTGGGAGGGGTCTGGTCTGGGGGTCAGTTAAGCCTTCCGTAAACACATCCCAGAGCCTGAAACCTATCAAGTCTAACCAGGTTTCACCTGCTCATTGGTGGTAGTAAAATTTTACCCTTTTCTAGTTAACATCATTGCTTTTCTCCCAGTTGCTGAATCTGTGACCTACACCAGGGCAGTGCCTCTTTCTCCATTCATGGAGGATTAAGATGTTGACCACAGACAGGACACTCCTTCAGTCCCTGAATGGAGTGGTCCAAGAAGCAATTGTATAATTGTAGTTGAAAATTAAATGACTATTGTTATGAAATATTAACACAAACCTACATTTTAACACAGCATGACCTTTTCCTTGCACAAGATGAAGGTTACCTCAAATTGTCTTGAGGTAGGGGCATGTCTAATGACATGGGGGGAGGGGGACTCAGTGAGTTTGGATATTTCTCTCTCTAAGCTAGAAATGCTTGGATGTAGAATAATGTTAAGTGAATAAAAATTGTTTCTGGCAGCCTCGTGCCTAAATCACAGACTACACAGAATTAATACTTTTTTTCATCATTTGGCACCTACAGGTAAGGAAACTGAGACTCAGAGAGGTTGTGACATTCCCATTCTCATGAAGCTCGTATCAGAGCCAGAATTTAAATTTTCTGGATTTTAGAACAGCACTGTTTTCTTCCCCAGTCCATGACAGGTGTCAATGATGACAGAAACTTGGTAATTTATTTTTTTATTCCCTTTCCCTGACATGCATGGGTAAAGCTTCTCATTCAGAATTTTATTTGCCTTACTCCTTTTGTCTAAGTATTTCCCATGTCTAATAGCTAAAACGTGGCATGAGAGGGCTTTTTATATAACATGTGATTTAACTTAGCCTGAAAATTCCTCAAGTTTAAAGCTTTCAGTAGGAAATCTGAATTAGTTGCCTAATTTATTGTTTCTCTAAGATCTAACTTCTGTATATTAAAGTGGTTTTAAATGAGGTATAGGGATAAAGAATAGAGTTGTGATTTCTTTGGTGTAGTGAACTCCCAACTCTCTCAACCAGTGTGTGCTGACATCATCTGCGTAACATATTCTTCTGGCCCAGGGCAGTGAGAGGGTTAAGTGACTTGCCCTGAGTTACACAGCCAGTATGTGTCAGAGGTAAGATTGGAAACCAGATCTGCTGGACTCTAAGGCCAGCTCTCAATCTGATGCTGTGAGTATATCCCAGATGAAGAATATTGGCATATTAAGCAATGCACTTTCTTAAAAATAAGACTTTTGAATATGTTTATTATATTTATACTCAGTTTTATAGTTGGTCTTTGTAAAGATTTCAAGTATATATTAGAGACTTTCTATAATGTTGTCTTAAAAGAGAGAATGCGTTTTGAAACTTGAGTAATTGACTTCCCTTGGGTGAGGTCCAGGATGATTATGCCTTATCCTGAATACTACTCCATAGCAAATGGTACTGTAGCAATGTTCCAATGTAGATCTAATTGCATAATTTTCAAATGAATGCTATAGTATATCATTTATACAGATTTTGTACAATCCTTTTGTAATGAGGGTTTGCAGTATGCACAGCATGCCTCAGATGGAGTCTCCACATGGAGGATACTGGTTAGCAGATGGCATTACTCTTCTTGGTAGATGCTAGGGAAATGCTTCTGGAAGAACTGTGATGATGTTGAAGGAAAGAGACTTGGAAAAACTCCCTGTGGAGCATGTATAGACATTCTGTAACTAGGTCTAGTGCACTAATTACATATCGAATAGAAAGCTCTTTGATTGGCTAGGGAGGCATTCAAAAAGATCCACCAGCTTTCTTGACCATCTCTTTGCCTTATTTGCTTCTGAGGGACCTTGGCTACTCCTTCACTCGAGGCTTCTGGTGAAGGAGTAGAGTGTCATGTTTGGAGTTTTGAAAGGTCAAAAGAATGAACCAAAGGAATCCTGGAGTCAGAGTTCAAGCTCAATTTCTCAGCCAGTGCAGCATTCATGGCCTAGGGAGCAAGGAGCAATCTTCCAAGACAGAAGGGTCAAATTCCTGGGAATAGTGCAGCTGAACTAGATTAAAATAAAACTAGGATAGAAACCAGGATCAAGATGGTGGTGCAGAGGCAACAACCTAGTTAGATTCTCCCAACATTCCCCACCAAACAATTTTAAAATAATACCTCAAATAAAATTCTTGAATGGCAGAGCCAATAAAAGGTCAGAATGAGATATTCTTCTAATCCAAAACAATTTATGAGATCAGCAGGAATGGTCTTTGACATCAGGTGGGCCCAGCCTGGAGTGTATAAGGTAGCAGGAACAGCTGTGGGCCTTGGAGGCAACTGTGACAGTGGCAGCAGGAGCTTTGGGAACTGTTAGTCCAGAGATGGTAGGTGGGTTGGACACCGGTTAGAAAGAGGTTACAGGGGATATTGAGTTGCCACTGGATGCAGGACCTGTTGCATTGCCCAAATGCAGTTCTGAATCATAGTTCTAGGGTGGAGAGGGATGCTTCTGGTTGGTCACAAAGAAGCAGGGACACTAGTCAAACTTTCAAGGAGAAGAGCACTAACATTTGCAGTTGTAGGAGAGCAGAGGACCTGGTCACAGTTCCGGGGCAAAGAAGAAAGTTTGCAGTTGCTCATAAGAGAGAAGGGGCCCTAGTCCCAGTTCTAGGGCCCCAAAGAGTGCTAGCATTTGCAGCTGCAGGGGAATAGGGGCCTTTCCGGGAGAGCACAGACCAGGAGAACAGTAACCATACCTATCCTCAGATCATACCAAGCACTGAAAACTTGCATACCCCCAGAACTAGCTTTGAAAATGGCAATGCAAAAAAGCCTGAATATGGGACATTGCCTCCCCACCACAGGTGAGCAAAGCCCAATGTTAACATAAATTTCAAAGTTGACTAATAAGCTGGAAAAATGAGCATACAACAACAAAAAAAGAACCTGACCATAAAAAACTACTACAGTGGTAGGGAAGATCAAGATATAAACTCAGAAGAATATAACAATGTTAAAAATAGCTGCAAGTAAATCCTCAAAGAAAAATTCCCATTGGACACAAGACAAACAAGAATTCCTAGAAGAGTTAAAGAAAGAGATAAGAGAGGTACACAAAAAATTGGGAAAAGAAATGAAAGCGATGTAACAAAATTATGAAAAGAGAATTAACAGGTTGATAAAAGAGGCACAGAAAATACTGAAGAAAGTAACACCTTATAAAACATAACTGGCTTAATGGGAAAAGAGACTCAAAAATTCACTGAAGAAAAGAACTTAAAAAGCAGAATAGGCCAAATGGAAAAGGAAATACAAAAGCTTACTAAAGAAAATAATTCCTTAAAAATTAGAATTGGACAAGTAGAAACTAATGAGTCCATGAGACAACAAGAAACAATAAATAAAAGTCAAAAGAATGAAAAATAGAAGAAAATGTGAACTATCTCTTCAGAAAAACAACTGACCTGGAAAATAAATCCAGAAGAAATAATTTAAAAATTATTGAACTACCTGAAAAAAGAGCCTAGACATCATTTTTCAAGAAATTAGCAAGGAAAACTACTCCAATATCTTAGATCCAGAGAGTAAAATAGAGATTGAAAGAATTTATTGATTACCTCCTGAAACAGATCTCAAAATGAAAACTCCCAGGAATATTATAGCCAAATTTCAGAGCTCCCAGGTCAAGAAGAAAACATTGCAAGCAGCCAGAAAGAAACCATTACCGTGGAGCCACAGTCAGGATCATACAAAATTTAGTAGCTTTCATGTTAAAGAAGCAGAGGGCTTGCAATATGATGTTCCAGAAGGCAAAGGAACTAGGATCACAACCAAGAATAACATACCTGGCAAAACTGAATATAATCCTTCAGAGAGAAAGAAAATGAACATTTAATTAAAACAGAAGATTTTCCGGCATTCCTGATGAAAAGAGAGCTGAGGAAAAAAATTGACATTCAGACAGACAACTCGAGAAGCACTAAAAGGAAACATGAAAGAGAAATCATAAGGGACTCAACAAGGCAAAACTGTTTAAAACCCTATGTGTAAAGATAAAACATGTAACTCCTAAGAGTTTTATCATTATTAGGGCAGCTAGAAAGAGTCTCTACATAGATAGAGGTTATAGGTATGATTCAACTATGTTGGGATGATCGCCAAAAAAATGGAGGGAGAAAAATAAGGATGCATAGGGAGAAGAGAGAGGGGAGAAAGAATAGGGGAAATTATCTCACATAAAAGAGGTGCATGAGGAAGAGCTTTTACAGTGGAGTGAAAGATGAGCAGGCAGTGATTGAACCTCATTCTCATCTACCTTGGCTCAAAGAGTGAAGAGCGTATATACACATTCGGTTGGGTAGAGAAATATAATTTACCCAACAGTGAAGTAGGAGGAGCAGGGGCTAAGAAAAAGGGGGGAAGAAAAAGAAAAAAGAAAAAGGGAGGAAGAAGGAAGGAATAAGGCAGGTAGTGGTCAGAAGCAAAACAGTTTTGAAGAGGGGCAAGATAAAGAGAGAGAACGATAAACAGAAGAAAATGAGACGGAGGGAAATATACAGTTAGTAATCATAACTGCAAATGTGAATTGGATAAACTCACGCATAAAACAGAAGTGTATAGCAGAATGGATTAGAAACCAGAATCCAACAACATGTTCTTTACAAGAGACACACTTGAAACAGAAGGACATACACAGTTAAAATAAGGGACTGGAGAAGAATCTATTATGTTTGAGCTGAAGTAAAAAAAGGCAGGAGTTGCATTCATGATCTCAGACAAAGTGAAAGGAGAGAGAGAGAGAGAGAGAGAGAGAGAGAGAGAGAGAGAGAGAGAGAGAGAGAGTTTTCTCCCCCTACAACCAGTGACTAGGTGACAACCTTGGAAATTTTAAAAAGATCAATATTCACGTAAAAAATACTCTAAATCAGTACTGATTAGAGAAATACAAATTAAAACGACTATGAAAACCACTTCATATTTATCAGATTGGCTAACATGATAGAAAAGGAAAATGACAAAAGCTGCAGAGAATAAGGAAAAATTGGGACACTAATGCACTTTGGTGGAGTAGTGAATTAGTCCAGCCATTCTGGAGAACAATTTGGGACTGTGCCCAAAGAGCTATGAAATTGTCCATACTTTTTGACCTAACAATACCATTAGGTCTATACCCCAAAGAGATTTTTTTAAAAAGGTAAAAGGACCTATTTGTACAAAAATGTTTATAGCAGCTCTTTTTGTGGTGGTGAAGAATTGGAAATTGAACGGACGCCCATCAGTTGAGGAATGGCTGAACAAGTTATGGTGTATAATTGCGATAGAATACTATTGAACTACAAGAAATGATCAGCACGATGGTTTCAGAGGAACCTGGAAAGACCTATATGAATTCATTCAAAGTGACATGAGCAGAACCAGGAGAACATTATACACAGAACAGCAGTATTGTAATGATGATCAACCATGAAAGACTTATCTACTCTGCTCAAGAAAATGATCCAAGATAATTCCAAAGAACCCATGATGAAAAATGCTATCTACCTCCAAAGGTAGACTGATGAACTCAATGCAGATTGAAGCATACTTTTTTACTTTATTTTTTTTATTTGCATGTGTGTGTGTTTTCTTTGCCAATATGGAAATATGTTTTGTATCAGTTCATATATATAATTGATATCCAGTTGCTTGCCTTTTCTAGGAGGTGAGAGGGGTAGGAAGGAAGGAGAGAATTTGGAACTCAAAATTTTAAAAATATACGTTAAAATTTTTTGCAAGTAATTGCAAAATATTTAACAAAACAAATAAAAATATGTAGAAAAAGAAAAAATAGACACCTTTGGGCTTAGGTATTTAGGAGATGAAGGATATTCTCTCAGAAGTATTCCAAGAACTGCCATCAACCAACTCAAGCAGAGAAATCAAGAATTGAATGGGCCTTTTAAAAACTCATCTCAACTATGAATTTTAAGGTGATTAAAACATGTTAAAGACCTATGAGTAAAGAGGTACTATTTTTGTGATTAGCAGGATATCATTATCAGCAATAAATGTCCAGAATATACATTATATACTAGGCTCTGAGGGTGCAAAGAGGTATGAATGTGAAAGTATAAGTTTCTGGCCTTGAGGGTCAAAAATCTAATTGGAGATACAGGCCTTCTATATTAAAAAATTATATTAGTATTAATATAACATAATATAATGTAATATAATATAATATAATACAATATAATACAATACAATATAATACAATACAATATAATATGATATGATATAATACAATACAATTTAATACAATATAACATAATATAATATAATCATATCATATTATATTATATTATATTGTATCGTATTGTATCATATTATATCATATCATCTATTCTATTCTATTCTATTACATGACACTATTCCTTCCAGCTTTATAGGAGGTGAGCAAGAACAGACTTGAAATGGAGTAGAAGAAATAATCTGAAATTCTGTGAAAGAATTGTGAAATAGAGTAGAAGATATCATCCAGGGGTGAGCTGGTAAATGTTTAATATCCAACATCCGAAGCATGACATACTTTAAAGTTTAATCTGCACTATTAACATTTCCTTCATTGCTTTCTTAAGTCTAGACAATCAAAACAATAAATCAAGCCCTGATTTCTATCATTTTCTGATTTCCAAGGTGTGTTTCAAAATGAAAGTTTAATATTTGAGTTTCATTCTCACTCCAGCATACCTCTGATATTGTCATTAACAAAATATGTAAATGAAAAAAAGATTTGGAAATTGGAGAAGACCAAATACTGAAATTTAGGTAGAGTAGGGAAAAGACTTGAGCTGAAGGAGAAGAAAGTTTAGAGAAAAAAAAAATCAATGAACACTTGGAGTTGAGAGATAGACATCACACTCTCCCAAAGAGAAAGGGGATGACCTCTGAAGAGGAAGTAGCTGCTTGTGCTCAAAGGAATTCATGAGGCAAATTGATAGGTACTAACTAGGAGGGGAGAGATCATCTAGTATAAATGAGCAATACTAGACATTTGTTGGCCTGGCATTAAAAATTGAAGGATCTTTTCTCTTATTCTTTCCTGAAACCATTTTGCCTCAAAGGACCCCCCCCCTTCCTTTGTGCCTCTGCATAACTGAGACAGTTACCATTAAAGGCTCCACCTATCCAGACCAGGTCTTCCTGATGCCACCCCCGCATACGCCATAAAGAGTTCAGTCAAAGCCCCTCACTTGGGAGAAACACCTCGGTAGAACTAGACCAAGTATAAAACTTTCCCTGAAGAGGTAAATAGAAAATTCATTAATTTGTTTCATCTCCTCTTTGTGTCCTAGGCTATTTTTTTAAAATGAAGATAATAAAAAGAAGTGAAATCGATATAATGATGGCACAGTAGGAAACAGTAGAAGACAACAGGGTCCCAGATGTAATATGTCATTGAAAAATAATGAACTGACTTCCCCAGGAAACCTAAGAAAATGGTTCTAGCTAACTCAGTGAGCAAATAATTGATTTTCCATTTATTTCAGTGTATTCAAAATCTTTTAGGGGTGGGTTTTAGCCAATAAAAATAACACACATTTATTTATCACCTGCTATGTGCAAGGCCCTATAATGAATAATGAGAAGACAAAGAAAAGCAGTTCCCACCCTCAAGGAGCTTGCCTTCTAGTAGAGAAACTCAGTATTTACATAGATAATTAATTAAGTGCAAGATGATTTGAGGAAAGAAAGAATGATTATAACTAAGGAGATCAAGAAAGGATTCCCATAGGAAGTAGCACCTGGGTTGAGCCTTGAAGGAAGATAAAGATTCCAAGAAGCAAAGGGAAGGAGGGAGTATATTCTAGGTGTGGAAAGATTGCCTGTGCCAAGATGTAGAGCAAGGAGATAGAATGCTATAGACTGGTTATGTGTATATAATGCTCTTCTTCGTTGGAGTTTGTTGATCCAGAATTTCAGTTCCTTAGAGGTTGATGGTAATTCATGACTCACGTTTATATAGAGAGAATGACCAGAAAAATATTGGTTTTTAGAAGATGGGATGTTTCAGTAGAGCTAGAACAAGTATACAAAACATTTGTATTGTATTATTCAGTAGAGCTAGAACAAGAACAAGACATTTGAGGTCACCAAAAATGTTGTGTGATTTTCTGAAAGCATCATCTCTCTTCTTTTCAATTCTAGCCCCAGCTCATTGTCCACATCTAGGACCTGATTACAATTGATTCATCCCTTGAAATGGTCATATATATATTTGAATTCACACTATTCAGTTATAATGATTCAAAATATGGCAACTGATTCCAACTCAAAGGAAACACATGGTATGAATTCAAATAATGGAATCTCTTCAAGGGATTCATTATTTGCACTAATCAGGACCAGGCTGTATAGGAAATTCCTTTTCTCTCATTCTCTTCCCAACTTTCTGAATTCAAGCTTCTCACCTCATCAACTACTGCTCTCTTCAAAATTTCCAAAGATCTCTTAACTGATAAATCTAATGACCTTGGCCCAATCCACGTCCTTTTTAACCACTCTGCTGCCTCTAACATTGTTGACCACCCTCTCCTCCCTGGCATTCTTGTTTTGCTGGGAATGAGACACAATTTATTATCTCTTGGTTCTCCTCCTACCTGTTCGACTACTCCTCAGTTTTCTTTGCTGGATCTTCATCCAAGTCATGCCTATCAACAATTTTCTGTCCCAAGACCTCTTCTCCCTCTAATTATTTCATTTGATGATCTTTTCAGCTGTTATGAACTTGATCTTTATCCCTATGCAGGTGGTTCATAGATCTACTTGTCAAACCCTAGGCTATGTGCTGATCTCATCTCCTATCTTCAACCATCTTTTGGACATCTTGAAATGAAGGTCTTTACTCAACATGTCCAAAACTGAATTGATTACCTTTTCCCCAAATCCTCCCCTCTTCCTAACTTCACTGTGACTATCAGGGGTACCGTTATTCTCCCAGGTATCCAGGCTCACAGCCTATGTATCATCCTCTACTACTCATATTCTCTCATCCATATTCAATTAGCTGCCAAGTTCTATCATTTCACCTTCATAACATCTCTTCTATATGGCCTCTATTTTTTTGACACTGCCACCACTGTAGTGTGTAGGCCACCATCACCTTATGTCTAGCTTATTGCAGTAGCCTGCTCTGGTTGATCTCTCTGTCTCAATTCCCTTTCCATTCAAGTCCATCCTCCACTCAGCTGTCAAAGCACAGCTCTGACCATGCTATGTATCTATACAATAAACTCCAGTGGTTCCCTATCGCCTCAGGAGTCAAATATAAAATCCCCTTTCTGGTCTTCTTATACCTCCAGATACCATGTAGCCTGGCGTCACTGGCTCCTTGCATTTCTTTACTTATGACACTCCAACTCCTCAGTCCAGGCATTTTCACTGGCTTTTCCCCATGCCTGGAAACCTTTCCCTTCTCATCTTTTCCTGGCTTCCCCAGATTTCTTCAAATCTCGGCTAAAGTCCCACCTTTCTACAAGAAGTCTTTCTCAGTCCTCTTCTAAATCTTTTATCTTTAGAACAATTCTCTGAGATTCTTTCCAATTTTGTTTATGTCTTCTTTGTACTTAGTTTGTGTGTTGTCTGCCCCATTTCACCGTGGGCTCCTTGAGACCAAAGAATTTTTTTTGCCTTTCTTTGCATCCCCAGAACTTGGCATATAGTAGATGCTTAATAAATGTTTATTGACTTGAATTGATGCCCAGAGAGGGTAAGTGATTTGGCCAAATTCATACAGGTAGTTAGTGACAAGGCTAGGAATCAAACTTTGTTTTCTTCACTACTACTCTAATTCTCCTTCTACTATCTCTTCTTCATTTAGGGCAAGTTGTTCCTGCATTGACCATTTTAGAAAAGACAAGGTTCTGGGTTTTCTTCTGCACTCAGTCACTGACTTTCTCTCTCTCTCTCTCTCTCTCTCTCTCTCTCTCTCTCTCTCTCTCTCTCTCTCTCTCTCTGTGTGCGTGTGTGTGTGTGTGTGTGTTTGCATATCATATATCCAACTTGTTCTACTATTTATCTCTCTTTGAGCTATGGATAACTGAATTATACATTTCCTTTTCTCCTTGTTGCATTGAGGAAAGGACCAGCGAAAAAGTAAAATTCTATGAGATGTTAAATGAATTTATAGATGTGAGTTTGCCTGAAATGCTTCTTCCTTTGTTGAGAAAGACTATACTGTCTAAAATGCATGACATAGCAGATAAAGAACTGGATTGAGACTTAGGAGAATAAGTTCTGGCCCAGGCTATGCGATTGACTAGATGTGTGGTTTTGATGGGGACGGGGCTGGGAGTTTGTCAACTTGCCTCTCTGGGCCTCGGTTTCCTCATCCAGTGAAATAAGGGGGTGGATTAGATGAACCGTAAGGTGCCTCTCAGTTCTAACATTCTTATAAAAGACAAGCAGCATTATATCTAACTTTAATGGCCTCCATTTCCTCCCAGCCATCACCTTCTTTCTCTCATTTCCTTTCTAATTTCTTTCCTTTTTTCATTTTTGTCATGTTCCCCATCTGTCAGTTCATTCCCTCTAATTTCTCCCTGTGTCTAGCAATTGTCATTCCCCATATGCCCACATCAAATCCACCAATTAAGAAACAAAGGGAAAACAAAACTGCAATAGTAACACTACACACACACATACACACACACACACAAAATTAGTACATAGTGCTGGTAGCCATGAGTATGATTAATGAGATGTGTCCTGTGTCTTGAAATGTGAGCTCCTAGAGGGCAGGGACCACCTTGAACATATGCTGTATTCAATTCGTTAGAGTCAGCAAACGTTTATGAAATATTTCTTTAGTCACTGTGTTAGGCACTGGGAAAAAAATACAAAGAGGAAAAGGACACAGTCCTTGCCCTCAGGAAGTTTGTGGTAAAGGTGAGATGATATATATATATATATATATATATATGTTCTCAAAACATCTATATATAGTAGAATGTAGTAGTGGCACTCCCTCTGGGGCTGCTCTTCCCAACTCTCATTTAGACTCACAGGTTAGGGTCCTCAGAGGATCAACTGATTTTCAGTGTTTTAGGATTAACCCCATGGGACTGTACTTCTAACAGTATTGCTCACAAGCCCCCATTGGTTAACTTTCTACTAACAATCAGTCAGTAGACTCATTGCTTTCAGAAAGGCATTTACTATGATGTTATAGGAAGAACCATGGCTATAGAACATTCCCTTCAAAACCTAGGGGTGTACTATACTACAAATACATGCAGTGTACACTGGAAGATTTAAGAAGATCCTTTATTTTATACTTCAAAGACAATAAATGCTGAATTTCCAGACCAATGAAGAAGAGTTAACTACTGATATTTTAAGGGTTTGAAATGAGTTTGGTGGTAACATGAGTCATAGCCAAAATTTGGGGAGAAAATTCTTATTCTAATTTCTTAAAATAAATTATGTATTTAGTAATTTTAATATTTATTTGTATAGAGAAATAAGAGTAATTATTCAAGGGAAGCACACTGGCATGCAGATATCCACACATATTATTCTTATAACCTGATGTAGCAGTTTCTTCTCTTGGGGACCCACTCTGAAAGTGTATGAGTTCTAGGGGAGGGAGAAGTGAGCCTAGAGACTACACTATATTTTTATGTATTGTTGTCAAGCTTCTTTAGAACATAAACTTCTTTAGGGTAGGGACAATTTCTTTGCCTTTCTTTTCATACCTGTGCTTTAAAAATGCTTGTTGAGAATACGGATTATTTTGTTCTTTGTTTCTACATCCCCAGGGTATAGTATAGTACATGGCTCTTGGTTACTATACTTTTTTGTTGATTGATTTGATACCTTTCCCTGCTCTTGGTAGCGAGGAGGGGGACTATGGGTGCGTAATGGTGAATATGCTTAAAGAGATGGTCACAGTTTGTTTCGCTTAGCTTTTCAGCCATTTTACTTCCCTGTTTTGGCCATATGCTGAGAGATTGAGTCCCCTTGGGGGAAGCGAGGCACCAATCTGTCCTAAATTCACTGAAATGAAATTTTCTATTCTATTCTTGTTGCTAATTATAGGTTCGGTTGCAGCTACTTATAGTTGACCTAACAACTTGCTTTCTGGTATGATTGTCTTTATTGTATCTTCTTATATAATAGTCTGGTGCAAAAGAATAATCTAGAAATGGGAGGGGCAAGACCCAATAATAAGGCAAATCACTGAATGATTCTCACTTAGACAAAATTAAACCTGACAGTGAAATGCTTTCTGTGTTCCAAAAAATGAAAATTTAAGATTAGCACACTTGACTGACTTTATAAGCCTACTTGGATGTGACTATCTTCTAAATGTAAATACTACACTTAAGACAAGGTGCTTTTCAAATAGCAAAATCCAGCTTTTGCACCATTAGGCCAGAGAGCTTGAAAAGTACCCTTTTAAAGAGATTCTCAATCCTGAAAAATTGAGGAATTCTTGATCGGCTTTCAGTTCTACCATGAAACTCCCATTCACCCAATATCTAGGAGGCCTGGAAGAAAATTATAAAGTCTGTGTGACTTCTGGAAGGGTTGGGTTGTCTGAGTCACAGAGGCTTCTACACTGTGCCAACATCATTACTGAGATGATCACAAGCATTCCTTAAGTGCCTGTGGAATGCTTGCATAAGCCAGCATTTTCTAGGCACCTGAGTAGCTAGCAAGCTGATGTAGTCATGCCTGTGCTATGTAGCTGAAGCTTTCATTGGCAGTCAGAGTTTTCAGCTGAAAAGAGCTCTTCTGTGTTTCAAGTGGAAGCATCTATAACTCTATTGAACTGTGGCTGGGCAAGCTGATGCCTCTTGGCAGACATCCAATGGCTTTTTCTCAGGGCTCATGCTTCTTGACTCTTCTGCACCTTGTGACATGGTCAAAAGCTCCTCCTTTTGGATGCAATCTCATACGTTGCCTTCCAAGGACTTCTTTTTCCTGGTTCTGATCCCACAGGCCTGCCTGCTCATTCTCAGCCACTTTTGCTATAGATTTAGTGTTCTAGCAATTAAAATACTGAAGGGATACTTTACAGAACCAGACAAAGAAATAACAAAATTCATTTGGAGGAATAAAAACAACACGTGCAAACACTACAAGGGTATAAATGGAAACAATAAAAGAACTGAAACTACTGATTGATGTGAAACTATTATGACCAACCTTGTTCCCAAAGAGGCACTTCCCTCCATTTCTTTGCAGAGGTGTGAGAGCACAGGTGTGGAACTCAATGTCAAACTTTTTTCACATGTTAATCAGTCTTGTTAAACTTTTTTTCTTTCTCTTTTTTTATTCTTTATTATAAGTAAAGTCTCTCAGGGAGGAAGTACAAGAGGAATATAGGGGTAAACGTAGGTGACGTTAAAATAAATTACATCCACTAAAATGGTTAATAAAAAGAATTAAATGCAACCAAATCAGTAAAATTAAATAGATTAATCCATCCACAAACATTTATTAATTATTCACTATGTGCCACTATCTTAAGCTTTGAGACACAAAGAAAGGCAAAAAGTAGTCCGCCAAGGCTCTGTCCTGGGACATCTTTTTTCCCTCTACCTTGTTGAGCTTTTATGTGCTCAATTATTATCTCTACACAATGATAGAAGTTTATGTATCTAGCCCTAATTTCTCCTGTGAACTCCAGGCTAACATTAGCAACTGCCTGCTGGATATCTCTACTTGGCTATCCCACAGGCAAGTCAAACACATGTCCCAAAAATGAATTCGTTATCCTCTGCCACTTGGAATCCTTAGCTTCCTTCAAGGCTCAATGCAACCAAGGTAATTAAAAGTGGAATGGTCTATCTTAGGCTATAATGGGCTCCCTCCTCACTGGAGGCCTTCAAGAAGAGGTTGGATGAACACTTGGCAGGTATGTTGTAATAGGTCTGATGTAGACCAGATGGCTACTAAGATTCCTTCCAGTTTTAAAAGTCTGGATTCTGCGAAAACAGAGTTGAGACATTCTTGACTCGTCTTAATGATAATTTCATTTTTCAAATGCTTAAAAAAAGTGATGCAGAAAATTCCCATTTTGACCTGATTCTAATTATAAGAAGAAACCTGCACACAACCCACCTTTGATATATACGAGCTGTGTGATCCTCAGACAGTCACATCACCTCTCTGTGCATCATTTTCGTCATCTCTAAAGTGAGGGGGTTGATTCTATGGCATCTAAGGCCCTTTCTCATTCTAAAACTATGTTCCTATCATCTTACAAGAACTGGGAAGGGAGAGGAAGGGACATAGTATTTCTTGAAATTGAGCAGCCACAGTGGAAGGTTATTCAAATTTAGAGACAAGGGGTGGGGCAGAGTGAGAGCAGAGTTCATAAATTGTACTCTGATCCAGGATAGGCAAGGAAAGATAAAAAGGTTTATAGGAGTGAAAGTAGAATCAAATGGACAAGGAACATGGCTAGGCTAGAGAGAAGGAAGAGAAATGTCTGAGCCTAAGTAAAGGCAGAGTTCAGGAAAAGATTGCCTCGAAAGGGAAAAACAAAACAAAACTGTGGAAGCTCAGGATTGATGACAGAAAAAAAAATGAAAAGACTGGAAATCCATTGATTTGGGTTTAGGTTGGGAATAGAAAAGAGAGAAGACTGGTATTCAGTTATTATAAATTTCAGTTTAGTGCTAATCTTTTTTCCTTCCTTCCTTCATTCCTTCCTTCGTTCCTTCCTTCGTTCCTTCCTTCCTTCTTTCGTTCCTTCCTTCCTTCGTTCTTTCCTTCCTTCCTTCCTTCTTTCCTTCCTTCCTTCCTTCATTCCTTCTTTCCTTCTTCCCTCCCTCCCTTCCTTCCTTCTTTCCTTCCTTCCTTCCTTCCTTCCTTCCTTCCTTCCTTCCTTCCTGCCTGCCTGCCTGCCTTTCTTCCTTCCTTCCTTCTGTCCTCCCTCCTTCCTTTGTTCTCTCTCCCTCCCTCCTTCCTTTCTTCCTCTCTTTCTCCTTTTCTCCCTCCCTTCCTCCCTTTTTCCTTCTCTCCCTTCCTCCTTTTCTTCTTTCTTTCCTAAAATCAAATAATACTCATACAGGATTTAATGGAGGAAGAAATATTTAATAAGCATAATTTAATTTAATGGGATAGATCTACCTGTAAAATGGATTAAAAACAAAAAAAAAACAATTTGTTGAGAAGCTCTGGCCTTAGCCCAGCTGTAGCTAGAGTAGTTCCCTTCCCTACGGTAATTGTATACTGTGCACTGTGGGGATGTGATTTTGGATTGGGGGAGAGATTTTTGAGAGAGAGGAATGCAAAAGTAGAAAGACAGGATGAGAAAGAAGGTAGGATCTTTTGAATGTCTAATGGGAGCCACAGGCATGTGGTAAAAGCCAGCACCCCAAAATACCCCTTGATTGTACCCTCAGAGATTGCTAAGAATGGTCTTCCCAGGTGAGATTACTCTCACCTTGATTGAGATGAGATTTAATCTCACCCTTGAATAACAAAATTCCCTGCTTTCTGGGTTGTATTGTCTAATCTAATCTATATAACTTTCATGATTACTGTTTTATGACTTACAACATATTTGTTTGCTATCTCTAATTATCTTTTTTATGAAATAAGTATCTGGGGGGAGGGAATCTAAGTTTGCCAAGAGTAAGCTAACCATTACCCTCCTGGTTTGGGGGTCAGACTACTTCCCACCCAGCGTGACCAGGGAAAGTGACTTTTATTCTGAAACTCTCAAAAAGAATATGGTAGCTCTAGATTGCAAATGTCAAATTGTAGTAGATTGATATAATTCTAACCCCATAGAGGCTCGAGGTTGGTTCACTGAATACAATGCTGGACCTGGAGTTAGGTCTACCGGAGTCCAAATTTAGCCTCAGACACTTAATAGCTATATGACCCTAAGCAGATCACTTAAATGCTAATCTGTCTCAACATCCTCAATGATAAAATGAGAATAATATAGAGATAATATACAGCCCCTACCTCCCAGGGTTATTATAAGGATTAAATGTTATAATAATAACGGGGAGTATGTGGCAGATAGCAGACACTTGAGTGTGTATTCTTTTCCCTTTCCTCTTTCCAATATCCATCTTGGAGACAGGAGACTGAGAGCATGAACACCCAGTTATGGCAGTCCTCCTCTCCACAAAGGTGAAACTCCAGTCTCCCGGAGACTAGAATGGGGCATACCAAATCACATCACATTATTTATAAACAGGTCATGCTACCCTTCATATGCTTAAAAAAAATCTAAGTATATCCTTGTAAAACAGGCCACCCCAGAACCCTGTGACATGGTTTAAACTCTTACCACTGCTTAAAAGAAAACCATTCAAAAATATGGAATCACACAGAGTTTTAATGAAGGATGATTAATTATACTTCAGGTTCATTCACAAAAGCAGGAATGGCAGTCATGATCGTAGATAAAGTTATAGCATTTCTGCTATATAAATATCACCAAGAGAGACAAACTGAAACCATGTCATTTTGTTCAGTTGTGTTTGCAATCCCATTTGGGCTTTCTTGGCAAAGATAGAAGGTGTAGTTTATCATTTCCTTCTCCAGCTCATTTTACAAATGAGGAAACTGAGGCAGAGTTAAGTGACTTGCTGAGGGTCATACGATTAGTCAGATTTGAACTCGTGAGGATGAGTCTTTCTGATTTCAAGCCCAGCACTCTATCTACTGTACCACTCAGCTGCCTCTGAAACCATAGTATACTTAAAGGCATTGTAGAGAATGAAATGATAATAATATTTTAATATATAATATAATAATATAACAATTATCATATATTAATAATATTATTAATAATAATATTATTATTTAAAACATAGTCATCAGAATGCATGGCATCTAAGATTTAAAGGAAAAAATAACACAACTGCATAAATATCTAGATAGTAAGACAACAATTATAGATTACTTCAATTTGTCTAAATTTTAGTTTTAGAAAAATCTTACAGTAAGATAAAGATGAAATTATGGATCTGTACAGAATGTTAGAAAAACCTAGTTATGCTAGACTTTAGTGATTATTAAAAACTTATCTAAAGAGTATACTCTTTTGATTTTTAGCACTATAAGGCACATTTATAAAGATAGCAGTCTTGTATCTCTGAGATTCTGTGATTTTGCTAGTGAAGAAAGAGCTCATAAATAACTTTAAAAAGATAGAAATGCTCAATGTTTATAGACCACAACAATAAAAATTGTACCAAATGATTATGAGAAATATGGGAAAACAGACGTAAATGAAGATTAACATTATTCTAAGTAATAAGAAAACGAGAGAAAAAAATAAGACATAATAAATAATTATATATTTTCCAACGATAAAAGTTTAGGCACCATAAGCAAACTTTATGACCTACAGCTAATGCAGATCCAAGTTTGAATCTCTGAACATACATCTACAAAGGAGAAGAAAGAGTGAATGAATGGGCTGATTGAGCATGCAAATTTTTAAAACTAGAAAACTAACAAATTAATCCTCAAATAAGTTTAAAACTTGACATTTTGAAGCTCAAAGGAGAGATGTAAAAAGAGATTATAGAGAAGATAGAACAGAAAGGACTGAGTTTCTGAAAAGATAATGGAATTAACAAGATAAAAACTGTGAATGGGAATTCACACTGACTGGAGAGGAAACAAAGTAAATTTTCGTAAACTGCAATACTCAATCATATGCTGACAAAACTAAAAACATTAAATGAAATTGATGAATATTTACAGAAATATAAATTAACCCATTAAGAATTAAAGAACTAGAGTCTGAACAATTTGATCTCAGAAACGGAAACCAATAAAGCCATAAATGAATTCCCAAAGGGGAGAAAATAATTGCCTAGTGCATAAATATTTAAAAGACTATAGATAATAATAATAGACAACATTTATACGGTACTTATTATATGTATGTTACTAACAAAAGTCAGGAAGATGACATAGGAAGGAACACTTCATTTAATAGCATCTCAAAATGCATGAATGTCTGGGAATTAACCAGTTTTGTTTGCCTGGGGTTACATAGCTAATAAATTTCTGACAGGATTGGAACTCAGCACTTGGCACAGTGCCTACCTTCTTATCTTCTGTGGGAAGCCTAAGTGCTATAGTGCAGAATTTTACAATTCTTATCTCATTTCGTCTGTACAACAATCCTAGGCGGTACATGCTATTATTTTTTCCATTTAACAGATAAGGAAACTGAGGCAAACAAAGGTTAAGTTACTTGCCCAGGGTCACATATCTACGGAGTGTCTGAGGCTAGATTTTAATTCGGGTCTTCCTGACTTCAGCCCCAGCTCTATCTACTATACCACTTAATTGACTATGATCCATATTCCTAAAGAATATTTATACAAAAAGAAAATCTTCCTTAGATACAGTTCTGACCATTTTACTTTCTGCCTTAAAAACAATCAGCGGATTCCTGTTGACTATAGGATAAAATGAAAACTCCTTAGCCAATCATTTAAGGTGCTTCAAAATCTGATCTTAACTTAGCTTTCCAGTCTTACTTCATTCCACAATCTTCCATGTCTGGAACATATTCCTCATTTCCACCTTTCACAGTCATGTTTTTTCAAGGTTCAGCTCAGATTACTTCTCCTAGGAAGTTTTCTCTCATCCCTCAGTTGTTAATGCTCCTTCCCTCTTCAATTTTCTTTATGTTGTATTTGTGAACTTATTGTGTCTTACTCTCCCCACCACCAAGGGTATAAACTCTTTGAGGGCAGGAATTATTTCATTTTTGTCTTTGAATGCCCAGGACCTAGCATATTTCCCTGTAGCTAGAAAGTATTAAATAAATTTGTTGAATTAAATAATAAATAAAATTTAAGCAAAGATACAATACTATATATTTTTAAATTTACTATTCCAGGATCTATTTATATCAGAAATATATGGATGGGGCCCATTAGAGAAAATTATAAATATAATTAATCATGTGAATAAAAAATAGAATTATCATAATGATGGTTATAGAAAAGCCATCAATAAAATGCAGCATGAATTTATGTTTAAAATGATGAATAGCATAGGAATAAAGGGCTCTTTAATATAATCAAAAGCATGAAGCTAAAACCAAAACTTAACATGATATTTAACGGGAAAACATTGGAAGCATTCCAATTAAGATCAAGGGTGAAGTAAAAATGCCCTTTTCTCCTTTTTAAAAATTTCCTTGGGGCCAGAAATGCTAACTGCAGCAATAAATTAAATAAAAAGAAATTAAGAGAATAAACATAGGCAAAAAGAAGACAAAATTTTAAAAAAGAAGACAAAATTATCTATCTTCAGATATTATGGTTACTTGGAGAATTCTTGGGAATAAACAGAAAATTAATGAAGACAATTATAACTTTAGCAAAGTAGTAGAACATAGGAGGAATCTACAAAAACTATTAATCTTTCAGTATATTACTAACAAAACTCAGAAGGAAGAGACAGAAAGAGATATTCCATTTAAGAGCATCACAAAATGTATGAAATGTCTGGGAATTAACCAGTTTGGCTTGCCTAAGGTTACATAGCTGGTAAGTCTGACACAAGATTGGAACTCAGGTCTTCTCCACTCAATGTTTAGCATTCTATTTGCTACACCAGTGATGATCACACTCAAATAGAAATTAGAGCCACTAAACTGTCCCTAACAGCCCATGAAGGCAAATATTGACTTAGAAAACCACCTATTTATATTATCTATGTTTTAGTGTATTTTTATTGATTTTGTTAAATATTTCCCAATTATATTTTAATATGGTTCCAGTCACACTGAGGAGTGTTGTGAACCAAGGGTATCTGGCACCTCTGTATTACATCACTTAGGTCTCCTAGAAAAGATATTTATTATACAACATGAACTTCGAAGAAAGCCAGGGCCTTTAAAATGTGAAGCTGAAGAAGGGGTGCAGGCTAGAGGCACTGAGGCACTAAGGCCTGTGCAAAATCTCAGAAATGGGAGATAGTCAGGGAAATAGGCCAGTTTAGCTGGAATAAAGAATGTGTGAAGAAGAATTATGTGAAATAAGTCTGGTAAGGTAGACAGGAAGCCAGAAGGCTTGAGAAAGGCATTTACTAGATCTCAAACAACCATAAAGCAGTGATTATCAAAACTATCTTGTACCAGATTTAAAAACTAATTCAATTAGTAGAATGGACTTTATCAGCAAGACCTAGAAACAAACGTGCACAACAGCATAGTGTGAAAAAAGTCTCCAAACACAGAGTCCTGGGGAAGAGATTCTTCGTGTAACAAGAACTACTGGGAAAACCGGAAAGCTGTGTGGCAAAAAAAAAAAAAATAGCATTAGGTGGTCTTATACAATATACTACAATCAATTCCAAATGGATAAACTACCTAAATATAAAGAGCCATGCAATTAAAGCAAAATGACAGCCATATCTTTTACAGTCATGGATGGGGAATCAATTCACAGTTATGGGAAAGATGTGCTATAAAAGAAGAAAAATAGATAATTGATAATATTAAATTTAAGAGCTTTTGCGCAAATAAAATTACCTCCGGCAGAATCATAGAAAGCTATATATAGAAAAAAAACCCTGTGTTTTAAATGTCTCTGACACAAGTTTTACATCTAAAATTTATAGCAAACATGTAAATTTAAAAGATTAAAGGTCATTACCCACTAGACAAATGGTCAAGGGATGTAAGCAAATAGCTCAGAAGAAAAAACCTAAACTATGAATAACCACCTGAAAAATGTTCAGGTTCAGTAATAGAGAAATGCAAATCAAAGAAACTTAGCTTTATCTTATACCCACCCATCAGACCAAGAAACACATGAAAAATGGAAAATGACAAATGTTGGAGGGAATGTGGGAAACTAGCCACATTAATGCACTGCTGTAGAGCTATGAATTGATCTGGCCATTCTGGAAGACCTTACTATCTACCAATCATCCTTAATTTAGACCCTACACAAAATGTCTTCCACAGCAGTGGTAAACATCTTTGAAAATCATGTCCTTTCTCTTTTATGTCTTGCTATTTCCAGTGTTGACCTATAAATTTCTCTCTGTTATTATATTTTCCAAAAATTATGTATGATTTTTTTGACATGCATGATAGATACCTTGATGTAGGAGAGTGGAAGATGGTGTTTTGCTCTACCAAATCAAATGCTTTTTTAAAAAAATCAAAAAACAGCATAGTGGGATCCTGTAATCTCTATATCTTTCAGTCAATTATGAGATGGTAAAAAAACTGCTATGAAATTTCATTTATAAAATCCTACCTATTTCTTTCGAATATTCTAGTAACAGCAACAAATTCATATTGTATACACATTAAAGAAGGTAAAAAATGGTGAAGAAGAAAAAAACCATGTGGATGATACTATACACATGTTTCAGGAAGTAGTTAATAATCAGTAACTGACAGGAGCTATAGACACATGTACAAACAGTTATAATCTTTTGCTGTTGTGTTTATTTGCTTCAATTTGCCTGTTTGTTTTTCTTACTATCTTTTCTCATGTCCTTGCTCATATATCTGAATACCTGTACTTGTCAATGACAGTCAAAATAAAATTTGTATTAAAAATCCTCTTGAATGTTTATTGTAAAAATGTGATTAATTCACTTCTCCTTCCATACTCATAAAATACTGGCTGATGTAGAGAAGATGAAAATTGTTTTTTTTAAAAAGTCTTAGTAGACAAACTCTTTTAGATCTGATATTGCACCCAATCATAAAACTTGTTGATAGAAAACAATCACATTCTACGTTCTAAGTAAGTTATTCAAAATGTTGGTTAGATCCAGAATCAAATTGATCTGGAAAGATATCAAAAGACCACCAACTTTATATTCATTGCTACCATTGAGAGCATGAATTTATAAATACCATATTAAAAGATATTACTGCAAGGATTCCTTCAAAATTTCACTTTCACCACCGCCAGAAAAAAAGTTTGAGAACTTTTCATCTAGTCAAATATTCTCATTCTACGGATGAGAAAACTGAGAACTAGAGATGGAAAATGAATAGTCTAAAGTCATATTTTGGGGACTAGAAACCAATTTTTCTGATACCCAGGGCAGTGCTCATTCCACCCTTTGATGCATCTTCAAATCTTCCACTTTTTTCTCCATGCTATGCCATAAAATTGAAAGAGCTCTGTATGTGGAATCCAAAGTGTTGGATTCATATCATGGCTGTTTGGCTTATTTGTCCCTGGGCAAGTTACTTAGCTTGTCTGGGTCTCAGATTCCCCATCTATAAAATGATGGGGACTGAACAAGTTAGAGGAATGTGCCCAGCACATAGGATGCTGGAATCCTGCATGGGAGATCTATGGGGCAACACTGACAAGAGTTGTTGTTATTTACTCATTTTTCAGTCATGATCCCATTTGGAGTTTTCTTGGCAAAGATTCTGGAGTGGTTTGCCATTTCCTTCTCTAGCTAATTTTACAGAGAACTGAGGCAATCAAGAGTAAGTGACTTTTCCAGTGTCACACAGCTAGTTAAGTGTTTATTTAGCTAGCTGCTAGGTGGTACAGTGAATAGATCGCCAGGCCTGGAGTCAGGAAGATCTGATTTCAAATGCAGCCTCAGACGCTTACCTGGGCTACATATAAAAAGAGTTAGACTAGCATTACGTTCATTCAATCTGTGGATCAGTCCAGTGGTAGAGGATTTCAGTTTGGAGAATTCAGCGTAGCCCCAGAGAGAGAATCACTCTAGGTGAGAGAGGAGAGCGTGTCTCCTTCCCCTTCCTCCAGTGACTATTGATAACAAAGACTGGATCAGGAACAGACAATGCATCCAGAAGACACACCAAAGGCAAAGGCAGATACATATGGATAGCTGCCAGAAGGAAGAAAGAGCTTTAAAAAGCTTGATCCCTTTAAGAAATGTGGGGAATAGGGGGGCGGAGCCAAGATTGCGACTGGAAAGCAGTAACCGGCGTGAGCTCCCCTCCAAGTCCCTCCAAAAACCTATGAAAAAATGGCTCTGAACCAATTCTAGAACTACAGAACCCACAAAGGGGCAGAGGGAAGCAGGAC
>CM053623.1:119737110-119809791 GCA_028646595.1 Phalanger gymnotis
CCAGAAAGAAACAATTTGAGTATTGTGGAAACACAATCAGAATAACACAAGATCTAGCAGCTTCTACATTAAGAGATCGAAGGGCTTGGAATACGATATTCCAGAGGTCAATGGAGTTAGGATTAAAACCAAGAATCACCTACCCAGCAAAACTGAGTATCATGCTCCAAGGCAAAATATGGATTTTCAATAAAATAGAGGACTTTCAAGCTTTCTCAGTGAAAATACCAGAGCTGGATAGAAAATTTGACTTTCAAACACAAGAATCAAGAGAAGCATGAAAAGGTAAAGAAGAAAGAGAAATCATAAGGGACTTACTAAAGTTGAACTGTTTTGTTTACATTCCTACATGGAAAGATGATGTGTATAATTCATGAGACCTCATTATTAGGGTGGCTGAAGGGAATATATATATATATATACATATACATATACATATGTATATATATGTATATGTGTGTATGTGTGTATATGTATACATACATATGTATATATATATACATATATACACACACACAGAGGGCACAGGGTGAGTTGAATATGAAGGGATGATATCTAAAAAATAAAATAAAATTAAGGGAAGAGAGAGGAATATATTGAGAGAGGGAGAAAGTGAGAGATAGAATGGGGTAAATTATTTTCCATAAAAGTGGCAAGACAAAGCAGTTCTGTAGGAAGGGAAGAGGGGGCAGGTGAAGGTGAATGAGTGAATCTTGCTCTCATCAGATTTGACCTGAGGAGCGAATAACATACACACTCAATTGGGTATCTTACCCCACAGGAAAGAAGGAGGAAGAAGACAAAAAAGGGGCAATGATAGAAGGGAGGGCAGATGGGGGAGGAGGTAATCAAAAACAAACACTTTTGAAAAAGGACAGGGTGAAGGGAGAAAATTGAATAAGGGGGGATAGGATAGGAAGGAGCAAAATATAGTTAGTCTTTCACAACATGAGTATTGTGGAAGGGTTTTACATAATGATATGCATGTGGCCTATGTTGAATTGCTTGCCTTCTTATGGAGGATGGGTGGGGAGGGAAGCGGGGAGAGAATTTGAAACTCAAAGTTTTAAAAAATATGTTCAAAAAAAAGTTTTTGCATGGAACTAGGAAATAAGATAAACAGGCAATGGGGCATAGAAAGCTATCTTGCCCTATAAGAAAGTAAGGGAAAAGGGGATGGGGGGAGTGGGGTGACAGAAGGGAGGGCCGACTGGGGAACAGGGCAACCAGAATATATGCTATCTTGGAGTGGGGGGGAAGGTAGAAATGGGGAGAAAATTTGTAATTCAAACTCTTGTGAAAATCAATGCTGAAAACTAAAAATATTAAATAAATTAAATTTAAAAATATAAACATCTCAAATAAAAAGATGTTGAAATAAAAAAAAACATGCTGTGGTGTAATATAGTAATATTCCTTCTTGGTTTCTTATTTCTTTCAATTGTGTGAGTGTCCATGGGTGATACTGTAGTGACTTCAGAGTAATTCTTCAGTAATATCTTAAAGGAGAACATGCTGGACCTATTACCAGGTAGAGAAACCCATTCAAATTCTACCCTTGACCCTTACTAACTCTGAGCTTCAATGTCCTCATCTACCTTTCCAGGCTTATTGTAAATTACTGCACTGTCCTTCATGTCAAACTGACCTACTGTTCCTCATGCAACACTCCACCTTCCATCTCCAGTCAATTGCCTCCTATTCCTGGAATGCTTTCCCTTCTCACTTCCACTTCTCAGAATCCTTCGTTCCCTTTGGAGCTCAATTGGAATGCTATCTTCTCCAGGAGCCCTTTCCTGTAGTTGCCATGGGATGAGTGCTGGATTTTCAGCTTGCTGCCTATATGACCTTGAGGATGTTAATTAACCGCTCTGAACTTTGTCTTAAAAATGAGGCATTCAGACCACATGACCTTTTAAAGATGCCTTTCATCTGTAAGAGTGTGATCCTACGATCCCTTCCATGAGTACTGGAGGTCTGCCCAAATTTACCTTGTCTTTATTTTACCTATATTTTGTATGTGCTTATATGTGTCCATGTTTTCTCCCCTGATGAAACCCTAGGTACAATCTCTGTGCAGGCAAGTGAACCTGGAAGCACATGTGAGTGGTCTTATACTTGTCAAATCTCAAGACCCACGGGGGTCCCAAGCTCTTTAGGAAGCACAAAGAGGTTGTTATCATATGTGGTATAGTAGAAAGAGCCTGTCATTAGAGTTAGGATAACTGGGTTCAAATCTCAATCCTGCTACTTAATGCCTGTGAGACCTTGAGAAAATCATTCAATCTTTATGTGCTTCATTTCCCTCACTTACAAAATGAGGGGGTTGGACTAGGTAACCTCCAAGGTCTCTTCCTGATCTAATCTATTCTCCTATCATTCCTATGATTTTGGCCATACTGCATTAGCATATTCAGGAAAAATTCAAATGTACTCATTGCCCAAAGAAAAATAATACTAAACATTCATGTTAGACTGCCCCCAGCCTATTTTTTAAGATTAGGTGTTCATATTTCATCCAGGTTAGAGGTAAAAATAGCCCAGTCCCACTGCTGATCAACCTCTTTTGTTTTTCTTGTCTCTCTGTAGGTTGCCCTTTGCTCTCACAGATATAGCTCATCAATGCCTGGCTTAATTCAGCTACCTCATCAGTGTTAGCCCTACCACAGTTTGGAACTGCTGAGTTTAAATGACCCCTTGACCTTTTTCTCACCTAGAGCAAGGACTATAGGCATTTACCACCATATTCTGCTATATGTGACTTTAATGTTTATAGAATGCTTTACATACATAATCTCATTTGATTCTTACAACAGCCCTGTGAGGTAGATACCATACCATGGGTATCTTAATAATGGGCATTTTAATACCCATTTTCTAGATTAGGGAATCGAGCCTCAGAAAGATTAAGTGATTAATCCATGATCCCACGACCGTGGGCAGAGGTAAGATTCAAATCCTGTTATCTCCTGACTCCAGGTTCTCTATGCTATATTATTCTGCCTGTTAGATTGGGCCCTTGACCTGGCGATGAAGAGGGAATATACAGATAGAGACAGAGTGTTTTCTGAATACCCACGAGTACAGGTACTGACCCTCTGTGGTGAGATTCTCAGTCTGGAGAGGCGATGCATATATATGTGATAAATGAACTTGAAACAAAGCATTAAGTTGAACTATGGATTCTTTGAAGCCTCCATGTAAAGGATTTTGTTCCTTTGCCTTTTTCTCTTCTGTCTGTTTGCCTGGATCTAGGTTGACCTAGACAATCTTTGGTGATTTGTTGAAAGAGATCTTAAAATATCCATGAAAGCATACAGTTTAACAGTCAGACATTAAGTGGGAGTTAAATGGCTTTCTTAACCCTAAGTTGAGGGAGGCTTGGACAGAGACAGTGACCTTGGTGAGCAGAAAAGAGAGATAAAAACGACAGTATCTGCTGGCAGTACTTAGCTGACCGGTTATTCTGCGTTCCAAGATAATTATGTCAGTAGAATCATAGATACTGAGGCAATACTTTCTGGAAGGGAAAAGCCTAGAGTACCCTAAGGCTCTGAGAATTGACAGACTGTCCTATAGGGAGGAAAGAAGTTCAGGTCTTTCCCCCAAGACACGAGTGGGTAAGGGCCCTTTAAAAAAAGATAGCTTTTTGTGATTGCTTATTATTCATTTTTTTTAAAAATGTATTTATTGCTTTTATTTTTGTACCACCTACATTTCCTAATCTATCAGAGATCTAAACCATACAAAAAGAATAATTTTTTTAAATCTTTTAAAACCAGTTCAGGAAAATATACCAAAGTATCAACGAAGTCTGATATTATATGCAGCATTCCACATTAATCCCTACCCCCACCCCTTCCCTTACCACAATACCTTCTCAAAGAAGGAAAAGAATTATACTGTCATATCTCCTATTCAGGGTCAAGCTTGTTAGACATTTCACGGCTTTTAGTTTCAATTGTTTAAGCTGTTGTTATTCTTTCTATTTACATTGGATATATTGTTTTCCTGGTTCCAGTTATTTCACTTCTAATCACTAATACGCTATGAATTGCTCTAATCATTCTGGAAAGTAATTTGGAATTATGCTAAGAAAGCAACCAATTTTCTGCCAATATCATGGCCTCAACAGAAGGCAGGCTGCTCAGCTACACACACACACACACACACACACACACACACACACACACACACACGTATATATGTATGTGTATGTATATGTGTATATATATGTATGTTTGTATGTACACATATACATGTACATGCACACACATATATGTATGTGTGTATGTGTTTGTATATGTGTATACATGTATGTATATATATACATATACATATGTGTGTACACATACATACATACATATACATACATATATGCTCCAGCGAAACCCTAAATTTTACACCAAACCAAATGATATTGAGAAATCTAATATAACCGCAAAAAAATCTTTAATATGAGAACTGTACAAAAAATTAGTCAGTGCCCCCAGCAGTAAATCCAACATGAGCACAAAGCCTCTTAGCTCAAATATAGATAGCCAAGAGCATATGTAGCCCAGAAGGCTTGATGACCAGGTAGCAACAAGAGCAAAGGGCTCCCCTGAGAAAGCCCCAAGGTGGTTGAAAAAAAAGTTCCCAGGTGGAGACCTTGGAAAACCTTGGGAGCAGCAGAGGACAGAGATGACTGTGGTGCTATAGTGCTCAGACTGAGATAGCTCAGGCCCCAGGGCTGCCATATCATTAACACTCTATCTGGAGATGCCAGAGAGGGGCCTAACGGGCTTTGAACCTCAAAGACCCAGAGGGGCTAAACTCAAGGAGGTGAAGGTCAGAGCAAGAACCTGGGAGACTCAGGAAAAGACTAAGCTGGGCTGACTACAACACTCAAAAACACATTGGGAGCTGAGATTGGCCCTGGCACAAAGCCCTATTTCAGGAGCTAAAGCTGGACAGACAATAAATCAAAGGAGATATTACCCAGTATCAAAAATTATTGCAGGTCTAACTCTATAACAACAGCAAGTAGAGACTCAAAGGGAGAAAAAATGGATTTTCCACAAGGGCTAAATGAATATTTAGAAGTAAAGGAAGAAAAAATGAGATAAAAACTCTTGAGGAAAGAATTGGAAATAGAATAAGTAGCTTAGAAGAGAAAATGGTAAATCTTATTAAAGAAATAGAAGCCCTGAAAACTCTAATAAGATCAAATTAAAATCAATTACTACATGAGAAAGCATGAAATATTTGAACAAAATCAAAAGACTGAAAAAAGTAGAAGAAAATATATGATATTTGATATGGAAAACAACTGACCTGGAAAACAGTTCAAGGAAAAATAACTTAAGAATCATTGAACTCCCTAAAAACCATGATTTTCAAAAAGTTTTGACACTCTCTTTAAAGACATCTTAAATGAAAACTGTCTATATCTATTAAAACCAGAGGGTAAAATAAAAATATAAAGCATCCGCCCACCATCTCTTTAAAAGAACTCTAAAAAGGCCCGGGAATGTCAAAGCCAAATTTCAGAGCTTCTAAATTAAAGGAAAAAAAATACTACAAGCACTTAGAGGGAATTACAGTCAGGATCATACAAGACTTGGTAGCATCTACTAAAAATAAGAAGAGATTTGGAATACAATATTCTAAAATGCAAAAGGTATAGCCTTAGAACCATGAATAGCTTATCCTGAGAAATTGACTATAATCCTACAGTGGAAAAAAATAGAACTTTAATGGAATGGAGGACTTTCACATATTCATTTAAAAAAAAAGTCCAGAGCTGAGTAAAAACTTTGAAGTACAAAGATGAATCCAGAAAAATCTAAAAAAGGCAAATTTATTTGAACAATTGTAAAGAGCTGCATGATGATGTAATGCTAATGTAACGAGGGCTTAGAGCAAATACATAGAGCATTGGATGGTGTCTCCTTACGTGCTGAGGCTGCTTTTGTGAGAATTGTGATGACATAGAATTGCCTTGTAAAAATTACGGAGAATGCAGAGTTATCCTGTGATCATATCTGGTCTTTTAACCACATAGTTAGGAGCAGCCTTTTTCAGTTGGCTCTGTGGCCTGAATTGGAGGGAGCTTCAAAAAGGCTTGAGCTAAACTTGGCCTAGTCTCTTTGGCCATTCTCTCTTCAGCTGCATTCTTGGTGGGTCTTTTGGACACCACTGATGGTGTCCAGTGACAGACTGTTGTAAGGGGAGAGGCCTTGGGCCCTCTCTACCACGGCTGCTTTGTGGCCCTGTGAACACAGGCCTCAATGTTTGTTCCTTCATCTTAGGTGAAGGGAGAATAGCATCTTGGCATCTTGACATCCTGGCATCCCAGGGTCCAGGTTTCTATATCCAACTCAACATTGGTACCTACATCACCTTTGGTTCTCAGACGAGGCTAAGTGAGATGAGAACTCATCCTTCCCATCTTGCTCTCGCCAGTCACTTTGGACTCTGCTTCTAGTATCATAAGTAAGCTTTCCCTTTGTTTTGCCCAGAACTAGGTCTCTCTATTACCACTCTATTGTTTCAAAACCATATCTGGAGTCAGGAAGACTTCATACAAATTCAGCCTCATACACTTACTACATGTGTGACCCTGGGCAAGTCACTTAACCTGTTTGCCTCAGTTTCCTTATTTGTAAAATGGGGATAATAGTAGTACCTACCTCTCAGGACTATTGTGAGGATCAAAAAAGATGATAGTTGCAAAGCACACTGAATTGTGCCTAGCACATAGTAAGCACTATATAAATGTTAGCTATTTATCATCCTCATCACTACACCATCCATACTCTGACCATCTTCTTCATCTTCATCCCTCCTCCACTAGAACCTTAGACTCTGCTTCTGGCCACTGATAGTTGAATTTTGCCTTATCCCTTCAAGAACCAAAGCCCCATATCATCTCCTGGCCATTTCTAAATCATGCTGCCATGTGCCGTGCCAATTTTTGCTCCCTTTTTAAATGCCCTTTATGTGTTGTCTTCCCCCATTAGAAGGTATGCTAGTTTAAGGCAGAAATACACTTGTATCAATCTGTCTAGAACTTAGCACAATACCTAGTTCATAATAATACTTTATCATTAATTTACCATTATTTCATTCTAACTTCTACTTAACGACCGAAGCTCTGTATTTGCATTCCATGGGTTGCCCAACATTATTATTTCTAACAATAAGTGTGTATTTACCTCCAGTGGGTTTGAACAATGCATAGATAGGAACCTTAGATGAGTTGTCACCACCACACCTTCAAGCAAATAATCTGGTAAAGAATATTTCAGACAACTGAGAATGCCTGCAGTAGTTGTTGGATGAGATGGTCTTGCCAGGTTTCTCATCACTGTACCACATGATTGTTGTTCCACATCTGACAACAGCAATCAAGCCTTCTGATTCATTAATGGAACAACATCTCAGGGCTTACCTTGATTGTCTCCATTCAGACTTATCTGACAAACAAGAGTGCATTCCCTGCTTAAATCTACCCTTCATTAATTTTTACCAAGAGAGCAAGTATTTTCTAAGGCCAGGTCGACCCTGGTCAATTCAGTTCACCTCATTTTAACAAATATTTATTAAATGCTATGTACAAGGCACTGAGCTGGCCAATGAGGAGAACACAGAAATAAAGACACGTTACCTTCTTCAAGGAGTTTGCAACTTTGGAAGTGATATGTTCGAATAACTATGGTACAAATTAGAATATTGTAAGTTCGTAGGAGAGGTACACAGAGTGCTGTGAGAGATCCAAGAAAGGAGAGAATGATTCTGACTGGGTGAATTGGGAAATTAAGGATGTGACACATAAACTTGACCTTGATTTTATCAAGCTGTCCTGGATGGAGTCTGGACTCAGGCCAGTCCCCTGAAGGTTTAAATGGCCCCAAATGAGGCAATCATAGATCATTCAACACTAAACAAAAGGTTATTTACTGAGCCATCACAGAAGAGTATTTCAATAGGGAGAGGTATTGAGGACACCTCAGACTGATTCAGGTAAGCGAAGTTCTTTTGCCTGAACTGCCCATTGTGATCCACCATCCCAACAAGCAGAGATTGGAGTTACTCATGGTTATTTTATACTCAAGTGATGCAGCCTTATGTTTTAAACCCAGGAGCCAACCGTATTTTGAGGATAGTCTTAATACCTTTGAGGGAAACACCAGCTTGTGCAATCGAAGGTATGAGTATAGCACATGTAGACTCTGGAACTGCTCTCCCAACCCATTACTCATACTAGTAGGCCAAGTAAGTCTCAAACGCTCAGGTGGCTACTAGTCCCCTCTGACTCTAGGGAGTAGCCCTGAGGAGTTCAGGATTTTTTCCACTCAGTGTTCATGAGCCACCAGTGATGTGTTATCCACCCTCCCATCTCAATTATGTTTATTTCAGTAAGTCAGACTTAACTAGCTTTTAGAACTAGACCATTACAGTGGTAAAGTTGGTATAAAACATCCCCCCAAACTGGGAACACACTCTCCCAGAGGTACATACAGAGTCCAGAAAAAAAAATGGGCTCAGCTTTAGAGTATGTGATATGGCAAAAAGTGACTCACAAATCCTGCTTCAAGATGTCCTTTACTCCTTTCAAAGGGTATCTATGAAATTCTTGTTAGGAATGACATAATTTTTCTTTGGGGTTCCTTGTAGAGTCCTGAAGCTCTCTGTCGTCAGTGTCTAATTTGCCCTTGGTTCCTCATTTAGAATTGCTGTGGTCTCGAGGACAAGGCTAGAACATTGATAAGCCCAAATCTTCTCAGCCTTTGATGCTCAAAAGGTCCTCCTCTGGCCAAGGGAGGTGGAGAGGAGATTGGGACAGAGGCCAAGGCTAAAACCAGGGTTCTTCTCCTTCTTTCTTCCACCCCCTCTAATTGATTCCTTTTCAGGGGTTTGTCTCCTCTCCACTCCACTGGCAGATGCTTAAATCTCTTAATTATAAACTTCCTCACAGGGTGTGATCAAGTTTCCTCAACTAATTTAAGCATACTTTCTATGCAGTGTCACTCTAATTCATGTCAGTTCATCCAATAGCTTTCAAAGACATTCAAATTAATTGGGGACCTTTCCCATTTAATCTAGTCTTTGAATGATTGATTTAATAGAAGTGTTTGGGCTTTTTCACACCTAGCTCACACTTCTGATAGATTGATTCAATTTAGAAATGTTTCTTGTGATTATTGAGATAGAGGTATGAAATACCCCCTTTCCAGGAGCAATATATTCCAAGCATCCTGATTGGTTCATGAAAAGGCACAGAAGTTGGAAAGATCAGAAAGAATATACCGCAGACAGCTTAGCCAGAACAGACAGTAAATGAAGAGGAGTGGTGTAAAATGAGGCTGCGAAGATGGATCCAGATTGCAGAGGTTATTGAAGTGAGTTTATGAAGCTAAAGAAATTGTACTTTATTCCCTAGGCAGGGAAGAATCATCAAAGTTTTTTGATCGATGAAGTGTTGTTGTCAGACCTATTCTAATTCATAGAAAGAGTACTCTGGTAGAGCCACGTAGGATAAATTGGAAGGGAAAATGCAGAGAGATCAGCCAAGGAAGTATTGCAGTAGTTTAGGTGAGAGGTAAGGGTCATCCAAAGTAGGAGGGTGAGGATGGGAATGAAAAGGATGGGACAGATTTGAGAAGTGCTGAAGAGTAAGAAATTACAAAACTTGTATAGAAGATAGGGGTAGCAGGGAAAATTCTAAGGAAATGATATAGCTGAACAACCACCTTATATATGAATGTGCTGTTTATAAAAGATAAAGAATTAGCCGTAAAAAAGGTAGACGTTCAAATCAAAGTCACAATAGTGAATGCAATTCCCAATAGATAGAGAAAAAGAGGCAAAAGAGACAGAATCCTAGAGAATACCTGCATTAGGAGGCAGGAAGAGAAATAGACAAAAGAATAGTTAATGTAGTAGAAAGATACTTGGATTTGGAATGAGAAAGAGAGAGAGAGAGAGAGAGAGAGAGAGAGAGAGAGAGAGAGAGAGAGAGAGAGAGAAGACAGAGACAGAGAGACAGAGAGAGAGGAAGGAAGTAAAGAGTTTCAAGAAGGAAGAGGGCAGTCATCAGTGCCAAATGCTGCAGAGAGATCAAGGAAAATAAGAAGTCAAGATCGTTGAATTTAATGATTGGCAGGAGGAGGTTATTCATGGCCTTTGAGATAGCAGTTTCAATAGATTGGTAGGGTCAGAAGCCACACTTCAAGAGGTTAAGGGGTGAGTAAGTAGTGAAAGAGGAAGTGGAGTAGTAAGTAGAGACTACTTTTTCTGAAAGTTTGGTGGTGGAAGGAAAAATAAAAATAGTTGGTGGGGCAGCAGGATCAATAGAAGGATATTTCATTTTGTTTTAAAATATTTTTAAGGAAGGAATGTATAAAATCAGCATTTAATGAATGGAAAGACATTTAGTAAAGTTTACGGTATACCAAGCACTTCTGATACAAATAAAAAGCCAAGACAAGCCTCTGTTTTCAAAGACCTTGCATTCTAGTTGGATGAATCCATAAAAATAGGGAAGTGGTGGTCAGGATGGGGAATTTTGATTGGGAATGCTATAGGGATTCTTAGTAGTACCATAGGGGAGTAGGCTTGTTGCAGTTTCATGATGTGTTTGTTGTGGCAGAACCATCTCAAAGAATTCGAAGTCAGACCACCTCTATTCCAAGTATAGTCATTTATCGAGATTGATGCCTCTCATGAAGCCGGCTAAGTTCCAAGAGAATCCAGCAACATTAGTGAAAGCAAGACATATTTTTATATGGTAAAGATACAATTACAAAACAGAAATTATGAATATTAAAAAGGGAGGAGGGAGTTATTAAGGGATTAGGTAATAGGGGAGGGGTCCCTGTATCAGTGGAATTGAGCATGCAATTACCCGTAATGCATACAGAAAAATCCTTTGAGGGGGTATGTATGTATGATAATATATTAAAATAAGCCTCTCTATGTCATAAGTTCACGTAAAGGACAGTTTTTGCTATTACTGCGAAGGTGCCCTCTTAGGGAAAGTCCTTTCTACTGTTTTGGGGTCCACATCCTATTTGGGCATCCTCTTGCTGCTGCTTTCTGATTGGTTGATTATCGTGGTCCTGTCTGAGACTAGATAAGTGTGATTGTGGTTGAGTTCATAGACACACCTGCTGTTTCTGTGAGAAATATGAGGAGTGGGTCTGGGGGCAATGGCTAGCTAGAGGCAGTGGCTGGGATCCCATCACATGGACACACCTGCTGTTCTGTGAGAAATATGAGTTCATGGACACACCTGTTGTTCTGATGAGCAGTAAGGCACATATGAGGAAGTTAGGATATTGAGTTGGGGGTAGGGGCATTAGCTAGGTAGGGGAAGTGGCTATCTTGAGTCTAGGGGCCCGTGGTGTGGCTAAAGCCAGGTTGTATGGTTAAATCAGAACATATTTGCTCCAGGTTCAGTGGGGAAATAAGGAAGTTAGAACATTGGTCTGGGGCTAGTTTTATTAGGATTCTATCAGGCTGACATGCTTTTTCTTGGAACAAAAATTGATTTGACCATGATCCCTAAACCTTTGAATATCTGCAGTCAGAGGGAGAAAGTCAACGGAGGAATAAAAAATGTACATGCAAGAAGGAGGAGAGATAATTGATGGAAGAAGGCACAAAGAGAGATGAGGGGGGGGGGGGACAGGATCAAGAGCATATATAAAAGATAACCTTGGAAAGAAGGAGAACTACTTCCTCTTCAAAGATGGGAGAAAAGGATGCAAGAGGCCCCCAAATCCAGGGACAAAATAAAAATAAGGATAAAGCTTTAATCAGGAAGAGCTCCATGATTAAGGTTTCCAGGAATCACAAACTATGGAGGATTAGTTGTTTACAGGAACTCTGCCCAGAGGTAACTAGAAAAAGGGATTTGGAGACAATTTTACCGATGAGATCAAGGGATCTCTAACATAAAATGTCATTAATGAACAACAACCATCAGTACTGAAAATTGTAGTTTGCTGGGAAAGACTGATGAAATAAAGATGTTGTAAGCAGTACACACCAAAGGATGCTGTCCTCTTGCAATCTAGAAAAAGAGCATTGAGAAAGAACCTGTTCGTGTCGATCCGGTACTGCTACTTTAGCTGGCAGACACAAGTCAAAACCAATTAATCCTCCTTCTGGAATTTCCTTCCATGTGCGATCAGTCAGTCAACACGTACTTATTAAGTACATAGTCTGTGCTGCCACTGGCAGTGTGCATGAAATGCTGGAAATACAAAAACAGCATCAGTGCCTGCCCTCAAGTGCCTTGTACCATGTACAAGCTAGTACTTATAAGATAAACAGTAGATGAAAGGTAATCTTAGAGAGAAAGGCTCTAGCAGTCTAGGAAATGGAAAGGACTCCTGAAGGAAAGATTTGAGCTATCTTCAAAGAAGCTAGATGCAGAGATAGAGGTGAGGATGGAGAATATTAGAGGAACATTTTCTTCCTACAATGCCCTTGTACCCATTTCTTCTTGAAATCCCACCCATTGTTCAAGACCCAGTTCAAATGCCAACTTCTCCATTCATGGAGAATAGATTCAGCCTTCCCTTACTTCACCAGTGGGAAATGATTTTTCAATATTCATAACTTTCATAGCACTTTACTTATATTATTCTTATACATTTATCATGTTCTATTCATATTGTAGAAGTAAATATGTATGTGTGTATGAGTATGTGTGCGCGCGCGCTCATGTGCATGTCCCTCTATTGTATCTTAAGCTTCTTGAGGGTAAGGATCTGTTTTATTTATTTTTGCATCTCCTCTAGCACCATGTTGAATGGGTTGTGTCTGCAGTGTTCTAAACCAAATATTCTAGGACCCCATTTTCAAAATCATTCTACGCCATCCATAAGCAACATATCAAATCCTGGTTCCAATTAAGAAGGAAGGGGGAGAAAAAAGATACTGTCTATCCCAGAGCATAGCATACCAGACCAAATTTGGGAGGGGAACAAGGAAAGATTTAATCATTATAATTTATGGAAATAGGCTTCTCTGTTCACGCAAAGGTAGTTAGTGTTGTTCAATGGTATCATTAATCACTGTATAAACAGAAGATTTGAAATGTAAGGCAGAGGAGTTTTCTCTTAGAAGCAACAAGGAACTACTGGAGGGTTTGGAACAACTAATATTGTTATACTTGTGCCTTAAGGAGATCATTTTGGCATTGATGTAAAGGATATTTGGGACAGGAGAGAGACCAAAGGGAAAAAGATCACTACGAGACTTACACTAATCTAGGCAAGAGGTATTATGTATCTGAACTGGGGTGATGGCCAAGTGAGTAGAGAGAAAGAGATGGATGTGAGAGATAGAATGGCAGAGGGAATTAATAAGACTTGAAAACTTATTGGGTATAGAAAAGAAAGAGTGAAGGGTGATACCGAGGTTGTGAGCCTGGGTGATCGGTAGTTTGGAGGAAGCGTAGGTCCAGATGGGAAGATAATAGGGTCTGCCTTTGAGTTGTTGAAAAGCTTTGGTTTTGATTTGTTGAAGTTGAAACATGCAAGTGGAGGTTCTTGGGAAGCAGTTGGCAATGAGGGACTAACGAGTCAGCAAAAGAGGCTGAGAATGAGTGGTCATACAGGTAGGGTAAACCGGGATAGGGCAACATTAAGGAAGTCACGGGAAGAAGGGGTATCATGGATGAGGGAAGAATCAGTGATGTTAAAAGCTATAGGGCATCAAGAATAAGGACTGGGAAAAATCCATTAGAAATAATGGTTAAGACACATAGAAAGTGTTCAATAAATACTTGAATGGATGAATGAGTTAATGAATGGAAGAAGGAAGGCATAATTAGTGTTAGCTGTCTCCACAAAGAACGCAAGGTAAATTCCCCAATTTACCTAGGGTTTCTCCATCTTTATCATATTGAAAAAGTGCATAAAACAGATGGTACCCACTCAAAATCATGGATGACATATTATTCAACAGAAAACAGTCCACTCATCTGACACATTGATCTTCCTAAAGTAAAGATCTGACTGTATCATACATACCCCTCACCACCTTTAATAAACTCCAGTGGCTCCCTATTACCTTCAGGATCAAATACAAAATGTCTCTCTGATTTAAGGCCCATATCAACCTGGCCTTTTCCTGCTCTTACAGTATTTTTAAACCCTACTGTTCTCCACAATCCAGTGACACTGGCAGCCTTGTTGTTCCTCACACAAGGCACTCATCTCCTGACTGGATATTTTCACTTGCTCTACCCCAAGGGGAGTTCTCTGTCCTCTCATTTCTGTCTCCTGTCTTCCCTAACTTCTTTCAAGACCCATCTAACATCTCACCTTCTGCAAGGTCTTTCCTATTCTGAGTATAGATAAAGGCATAATTTTTTCACTTTCTTTATGTTTCTTGGGTTGTTGTTATTGTTGTTATCTTACAACGTGGCTAATATATAAATATGTTTTGTATGACTTCACATGTATAATTGATATCATATTGCTTGCTTTCTCAATCAATGGGGGAGGGGCAGGAGGGGGAGAGAATTTGGACCTCAACATTTTAAAAAATGAATGTTACAAAAAGAAATAATAAAAAGACCAAAAAAAGACAAAATATTTCCTGTTTCCTCTTAAGTTTGGAGTCATCTCTATGTTGATTTTTGAAAATGTATCCTTTTTATGAACAGGCAGTTTTCAGAGGATGAAATTAAAGATATCTATAGGCATATGAAAAAATGCTCTAAATCACTGTTGATTAAAGAAATGCAAATCAAAACAACTCTTAGGCACCAAGTCTCTCCTGTCAGAGTGGCTAACATGACAAAACAGGAAAATGATAAATGCTGGAGAGGATGTGGGAAAATTGGAACATTAATACATTGTTGGTGGAGTTGTGAACAGATCCAGCCATTTTGGAGAGCATTTTGGAACTGCCCAAAGGGCTATAAATATGTGCATACCTTTTGACCCAGCAACACTACTCCTAGGGCTGTATCCCAAAGAGATCACGTGAGTGGAAAAGGAACCTGTATGTACAAAAATATTTATAGCTGCTCTTTTTGTGGTGGCAAAGAATTGGAAATCAAGGGGATGCCCATCAATTTGGGAATGGCTGAACAAGTTGTGGTATATGAATGTAATGAAATAATATTGTGCTATAAGAGATGGGGAAGACACGGACTTCATAATAACCTGGAAAGACCTACGTGATACGATGCTGAATGAGCATAGCAGAATCAGGGGAACACTGTACACAACCACAGACATATTGATTGTATGATGACTAACTTTGATAGACTTGGCTCTCCTCAGCAGTACAAGGCTCCAAGGCAGCTCCAAAGGACTCATGATGGAAAAAACAAGCTATATCCAGAGAAAGAACTGAGGAGTAGGAATGCAGACTGAAGCAAACTATTTGCTCTCTTTTTTTTGGTTTTGTTTCTTCTCTCTCATGATTCATTCCATTAGTCATAATTCTTTGCAACTTGACTATTGTGTAAATAAGTTTAATGCAAAGGTTTATGTAGAATCTATATCGGACTGCATGCCATCTTGAGGGGAGAGGGTAGGGGAGGGAAGGGAAGAAAATTTGAAACTCAAGAACATGTAAAACTAAATGTTGTAAACTAAATATAAAAAAACCTAATAAAAATGTATCATTTTATAATGAAGATCTTATATAGTTTTTTTGTATATCATCTTCTCCCATTAGACTATGAACTCCTTGAAAAGAAAAGCTTTTTTGCCATTTTTTTATCCCCAGCACTTATCAGAGGGCCAGACATTAGTAGGTCCTTAATAAGTGCTTATTGACTTGATGAGACCTAAAACAAGGGCACATAGTTAACACATAAAATGAGAGTCTATATCCAAAAAGATTCTGATAGGCTAATTTAAATGCTAAATTAAATTTAGTATGGGTAAATATAAATTACTCAAAGGATTTATGATTTACTCATTTGGGAGAATTTCCCACGTGAGAATTCAACACAAATGGAAAGCTGCTTATAACCTAGTTGATTAAGTTGTAGGAAAATTTCTGAAGCAATAGTGACTTTCTTGGTCACACATCCAGCAGGTATCAGAGAAGGGATTTGCACTTAACCCAAGGATTCTTCCTAAATCCCCATCAAGCACTTGGTTTACTGTAACATGCTACTTCTTATAAAGTCCTACACCTTTTTTTTGAACAGACCGTACAAGCAGAGAGGATGTGACTAAACAACCATTCATGTGAGGAAAAGATGTGGGACAAGAATGTGATTGTTAGGGGCCAACAAAGCTGTTATGATCTAAGGCGACATTAAGACGGACCATGACATCCAGAATGAGGGGTTGATGGTCCTGTTGCATTCTGCCCTGGTCAGATTATATCTTGAGTACTGCGTACAGTTCTGGGTGTCACATTTTATTTCACCTAATTTTTTATGTATGGTATATATATATATATATATATATATATATATACTTTACTAGGGGAAACATTATTAAATTATTTAAATTAATATTTATTTTATTCATTTATAAAATTATTAAAATTATTTTAGCTCACCTGAATGATCGAATATCGGCTTCGTCTGTATGATAAACTTGTATTTATCTTCTTAAGCTTACTATTGTTTATTTATGAAATGTATTGATGAAACATTTTGTTTTGACACGACAGACACTTCCCAGGAAACCCATAAATAAATTCCCTTACAAAATACATTCCATAGGAGAAAAAAAAGTGAAGCAAAAGCACCTTCTTGTGTGATCACTCCTGATGGCACATGCCATTTTCCACTTGGGAAGTTTATCAACTGCTAACAGAAAGGAAGAATATGCTCTTTTTCTTTGATAGTATTATATACTCGATAACCGTTGTATTTGACCCAACTTTGGCTGTGTCTCACTTTTCATTCTGTTCACATCATTGTAGCCTTATGTTATTCTTTAGACTCTTGTTTCTTTGTTTTTGTTGTTCATTTGTTTAGTCCTTTATGACTCTTTGTGATGATGTGGACCATATTGTCTGTGGGGGTTTCTTGGCAAAGATACTGGAGTGGTTTGCCATTTCCTTCTCCAGTAGATTATGGATAACAGAGGTTAAATTGGCCAGGGTCACACAGCTGGTAAATGTCTGAAGCCAGATTAGAACTCAGGTCTTCCTGACTCCAAGCACAGCACTCACTCTATCTACTGAGCCATCCAGCTGCCTCTCTGGTTGCTTTACTAAGTATTATTTCACATGCATCTTCCCAGGTTTCTTTAAATTCTTCATATGTATCATTCTTTACAGACAGCAACATTCCATTACATTTATATGCCACATTCATTCCTCAATTATTGAACATAGATTTCTTTCCCTGTTTGTAAACAAATGATATTAATACATACACATACACATATGTGCACACACATACATATTTACATATAGGCCTTTTATTGCTGTTGTAAGGGTGAGTTCTTCTGCCCCATATCAATTAATGTAATAGCAGGAGACCCAGAGATTTCATTTAAATCAAATCAACAATTTAGACTATGTATTAAGGAATTTTTTCCACAATACCACTAAAATGTGAATAAGTTATTAATTAATTTGAGATGATTGTAGAATTTTAGCCTTTTGATGAATGTAGATGGGTTGTACACAAACAACATCTTGCAATTAGCTAAAAGAATCATATAGACCTCCGGTCCATGTATAAAAATAGCAAGCACTCAAGTGGTAAGCTAGTCTTATAGTTGAGGCCTCCAATTTCAGGAGTTAAAGTTTCTAGTCATAGATCTGGAGTCAAGCCTTTCTTTCCTTCTTTTAACACTCACCCCCCCCCCCACTTGTACCACACACCCTCACCCCCACAAGACTGGAGTGGAATGACACACCAAAGACATACAGATTAGGAAAAATAGTCACCAGAAGATGGAGGCAGCTTCAAAAATTATTACCTCTTGTATCAGAGAAGAATGTTGGCTTGGTCAAGAAAGGACTTTTAGGCCATAAGGCCCCCGAAATTGTGAGTTACTTGCAACATGTCCATGCTGGAATCAGCTGAAATGGGCTTTAGGAAGCCAATTGCTAAAATTTCAGTGTGAATATTCTATGCCTCAGAAATTGGCAAACGTTACAAATCAGGGCTTGATTTGTTATGTTGGGGGCTGTTTAGACTTAAGAAAATTGTGGAGAAAATATTAATAATGCAGACTGAAAATAAAAGTGTTTTGTAGCTCCTTTTTGGGAGGAGAACTGGTTGTTAATTATTTACCAGCAGAACACTTCGTATATACTACACCTACATTTGTGCCTTACTACATTTATTTGATCCCACTGTTTCTATGCATCTATGTGTGTTTGTAGGAAAGAAACCCCCAAAGAATATTTGTACCAACTGTGCTTATTACACCACCTTAGTAAATACCTTTGCTAAAAACTAATTAAGTCTACTAACTGCTAATGGAAAACATTCAAGTGAGGACTTGTGAATAGTACTAGACACCCAGCCTCTCAGGGGTTAATGCTGTAAGTAGTGTAGTAGAGTGAATGACTCCCTGAGGACCCCAAACCCTAAGTGCAAGAGCAGGTCCGGGGAGTGAACTCAGAAAGGCTGCTACATTGTTTGTAACATCCTTGGGGTATACAACTAACAATAGGCTCTCTGGGTCGAAGTTAGAGTTTACTAACTTTATTTGTATCATTCCATCTTGTTTCTAGAAAGTTCAAACGAATTCATAGTTCAATCTGGAAGGTATTTCATTTGCACTTTTTTTTATTACTAATGACTGAGAATAGTTTTTCAGGTGGTTGTTGATATATGTATTATTTCTTTTGAAAACTCATATTCTTTGATCACATGTCTATTGGGGAATGGTTTTTAATCATGTAGATTCTTGTAAGTTTCTTATAGATTTTGGCTCTCAGACCTTTATCAGAGATATTTAATATAAAGGGGTCCTCCCTCACCCCTGGTTGGTGTCTTTTCTTCTGGTTCTAGCTAATTTGATTTTATATACACAACAGCTTTAGAAAAATTTTTAAAAACAATCCAGACTGATTTTTTTATATTTTTCTCTTTTCTGTTTATGTTTATGAGAATTTCTCCTATCCAGAGTTGTAAAAAAAATAAAACCCGCTACTCTCCTTTAATTTTTAAAGGATGTGATTTTAAATACTTAAACATTTGGAATTTATTGCAGAATATATTATAAGATGTTAATTTAAACTGTCTTTTCCAGATTGGTTTCCATTTTTCCAGTAGTTCTTGTCAAGTAGTCCTTTACACAAAAGGCCATTTTGCACCACTTTTTGGAAGGATCATGGAATGCAGCAAGAAGAAAGCAACCAGGGCCTCCATTTCCTTTCATGAAAGAAATGGAAACCCTGCTCTACAAGACCTATTTGAAGGAACCAGGGCTAAGAAATGAGGAAGAATAACATTATGGAGGAGATGAGAACCATCTTAAGATAACTGAAAGGATGTTATGTGGAAGAGATATTTGACCTCTGTTTTTCCCTTGGCAGAACTTGGGGTGGTAAATGTAAGCTTCAGATAGGCAGATTTTGACTCCATATAAATTAGAATTTCCTAGCAATTATAGAAGTTTAATGTCTTGTGTTCTTGCATTGAAATGTTATTCTTTTCTTATATTATTTAACTTTTTGCTTGTTTGTGTCTTCATTCTTCCATTAGATTGAGAGCTTCAAGGGCAAGGTTTTCACCCTATATTTTTATGTATTCTCCATAGCCTAGAGCTGGGTTCAATAAATATTTGCCAATTTAAAAAAAAGTTGTCCAAAATTGAATGGACTTTCTTAGGAATTCATGGTTTCTCTGTTACTGGAGGTCTTGTAGCAAAAAGTAGATAACCATTGTAAAGGGAGATATGGTTCAGATATGAATTGGACTGGATTAAGCTGCTAAGGTCCTTTCTGACTATGATTTTACAAACATTTGTTGTGCAAATATTTGTGTACCATGTGTAGAGAACTGTCCCAGGCTTTATACAGAATACAACATATGTGACCAAGCTCCTCATCTCAAAGATGCTATAATCTATAAAGCTTAGAGATAGAAGGAACTGTAGAGAGCACTTAATCTAACCTTTCATTTTACAGATGAGGAACTTGGAGCCCAGGAAAGTGATTTACTTAAGGGTAATCCGTGACAGAGAGGGATCTAGGACTCTGATCTCTTTGTTCCTTGTCCTATAATCTTTCAACTACATTAGTGGATGTCAAAGTGTGGTCCAGGTATTCCTGCAGGTCACTGAGACCCTTTCAGGGAGTCCATAAGGTCAAAAATCTTTTCTTAATAACACTGACTTTTTGAAAAAAAATTCTAATGTGGTAAATATTAGTAGATATAGCCCAAATAAACAAAAGCTCTTGGGTGAGGGGATCCTCATTAAGTTTTAAAAATGTAAATGGGTCCTCAAACCAAAAAAATTAAGAACCACTAAACTACACTATGCTGTCACTTTATACGCAGGCCTTCTGTTCTTCATGGATGACAGAAAGGTGAGGGTGAGGTGGAAATATCCATATCTTGGATCAAAGGGGAAATACATACTGATGAAAAGAGAAGAAAGTTCAAATATATCTTTAGAACCAATGAAGTTTTCAAATACACTGACATGTTGTGACGTGATAGTTAGGAAAGTCTGCTCTAAGTTATTTGAGCCTCTGATGGTTATAAGTTGATTCATTCAACTTTCTATCATTTTATGTCATAGCATTCCTTCCAAACAGGGTATAAATATAATAAAATAATAAATAATAATAATAAATAATAAAAATAATAAAATAAAATTCAGACAATAGCACTTACTTCTTACAAATTCACTGTCCTGGACTAAGTCTGAGATGAATTCGTCATGCCCAGATCATCAAAGTGCTTTCTTGGGGCCTCACCTCTAAGATAAAGTAGTGTCAGCAGCCAAAAGAGGTCATTTGGGGCTGACTCCCAAACCATTTCCTTCTAGTGATTATGTCTATTTTTAAAGCAGGGCGTGTATCTTCAAGGCATAAAGATGAAGCACTACTAATTACCACATTTTGTTTATATGTTGTATAAGTTTTTTTTTTAAGATATGCAAGTTCCAACATTCTTGTTTACCTTCTGACTTCACAGAAATGCATACCTTGGAGGGGAGTGTCTTAAGTGTGGCACCAGGGTTTTCACCTTTGTGAAAGGATTCACCTACATCTGGTCATTTTCTATGTGTGGTGAATCAAGAAGTGGAGAACCCTAGGTTTCCTAAGATCCAGAGAAGGCCAAATCCCATTTTTAAATTTTTTATTATTTTATTTTTTAATATTTAATTTATTTTCAGTTTTCAGCATTCACTTCCATAAGTTTTTAATTTTCTCCCCCACTCTCCTCCCTCCCCAAGATAACACTCAATACAATATGGGCTCTACACATACATTCCTATTAAACACATTTTGACATTAGTCATGTTGCATAGAATTATAACGAATTTAAGAAACCATGAGAAAGAAAACAAAACAAAACAAAAGAGAAAAGAGTCTGCTTTACTCTGTATTAGTTCTTTCTCTGGATATGGGTGGCATTTTCCACCATGAGTCCTTTGGGAAAGTTTTAGGTCTTTGCATTGCTGAGAAGGGCTAAATCCATCAAAATCAGTCCTTGTACAGTGTGGTTGTTTCTGTGTACAATGTTTTCCTGGTTCTGCTCACTTCACTCAGCATCGGTTAATATAAATCTTTCCAGGTTTTCCTGAAGTCCACCTGCTCATCATTTCTTATAGCACAATACATTACATTCATATACCACAACTTTTTCAGCCATTCTCCAATAGATAGGTATCCCCTTGATTTCCAATTCTTGGCCACCACAAAAAGAGCTGCTATAAATATTTTTGTACATGTGGGTCCTTTTCCCTTTTGTATGATCTCTTTGGGTTACAGCCCTAGAAGCGATATTGCTGGGTCAAAGGGTATGCACATTTTTATTGCCCTTTGGGCATTGTTCCAAATTGCTCTCCAGAATGGTTGGATCAGTTCATAACTCCACCAACAATGAATTAGTGTTCCAACTTTCCCACATCTCCAACATTTATCACTTTCCTGTTTTGTCATGTTAGCCAGTCTGATAGGTATGGTGTGGTACTCAGAGTTGTTTTGATTTGCATTTCTCTAATCAATAGTGATTTAGAGCATTTTATCACATGACTACAGATAGCTTTAATTTCTCCCTCTGAAAACTGCCTGTTCATATCCTTTGACCGTTTATCAATTGGGGAATGACTTGTATTCTTATAAATTTGACTCAGTTCTCTATATATTTTAGAAATGAGGTCTTATTAGAGGCACTAGTTGTAAAAATTCTTTCCCAGTTTTCTGCTTCCCTCTTAATCTTGGTTGCATTGGCTTTGTGCAAAAAAATTTCAATTTAATGTAATCAAAATTATCCATTTTGTATTTCATAATGTTCTCTATCTCTTGTTTGGTCATAAATTCCTCCATTCTCCATAAATCTGACAGATAAACTATTTGTTGTTCCCCTAATTTGTTTATAGTATCAGCCTTTATACCTAGATTGTATACCCATTTGGACTTTATTCTGGTATACTCTGTCAGCCATTGGTTTAAGCCCAGTTTCTGCCATACTATTTTCCAGTTTTCCCAGCAGTTTTTGTCAAACAGTGAGTTCTTATCCCAGAAGCTGGACTCTGGGTTTAACAAACAGTAGATTGCTATAATCATTGACTACTGTGTCTTATTCCACTGTTCTACTGTATGTATTCCACTGATCTACTCCTCTATTTCTTAACCAGTACCAAGTGGTTTTGATGATTGATGCTTTATAGATTTATAAAATTTATATAATTTAAGATCTGGTATGGCTAGGCCACCTTCCCTAGCATTTCTTTTCATTAATTCCCTTAATATTCTGGATCTTTTGTTCTTCCAGATGAATTTCGATATTATTTTTTCTAGCTCTGCAAAATAATTTTTTGGTAGGCCAAATCCAATTTTGATGAATTCAAAGAAACTTTAGCATCTTTCCTTCAGGCAGTCTGGAGCACTGGGTATGGTGTTGGGCTTAGAGTCAAAAAGACCTTAGTTTACATTCCTAACAGCTGTGTAACTCTGGGCAAGTCACATTGAAGGTCTCAGTTTCCTCATCTAAAAAATAGACAAAGTGATGGGACCTACATCACTATGCTGTAAAGATCTAATAAGATAATTGATGTAAAGTGCTTTGTAAACCTTAAAGCTTATTTAAATGTGAACTATTATCATCGATAGGGCAGCTAGCTGGCACAGTAGATAGCGCACCGGGCCTGGAGTCAGGAAAACTCCTCTTCCTGAGTTCTAATTTGGCTTCAGACACTTACTAGCTGTGTGACCTGGGCAAGTCACCTAAACCTGTTTGCCCCAGTTACCTCATCTGTGAAATGAACTGGAGAAGGAAATGGCAAACCACTCCAATATCTTTGCCAAGCAAAGCCCAAATGGGATCACAAAGAGTTAGACTTGACTGAAAACAACAAAAATATCATTAATTAAATCTTCATTTTATCCAATCTTCACCTTTCATTATTTTCCCAGCCAGGGTCTGCTACCTGTACTCTCTCCAGCCCACCTCCTCTGTTCTACATCCTCACCGAGATCCAAGAGCGGTCATAAAGCTACACCATGAAGCACAAAAAAAAAATAAAATTCAGACAATAGCACTTCCTTCCTACAAATTCACTGTTCCTGGACTAAGTCCGAGATGAATTCGTCATGCCCAGATCATCAAAGTGCTTTCTTGGGGCCTCCAACTGTGAGATTACTGTGGAAACAGTTTGGCTAAATAGAACCCCATATTAACATGGCGATTGTTAAAACAGAATTTGGCCTAAATGGGTAAATAGAAACAATCTTGAGCAAACCGTGTCTGCTTAAGAGGGAATGGCAATAGAAGAACGAACAGAGTCAGAGTTTGTTTTTTTTTTACAATCACCTGATTATGTGTTATCTGTGTGCCAATGGGTAAGTCGGTTACCTGGTAACCTCACTTTCCTCATGTCTATGTGGCGAAATGGGTAAGAACACTGGACTTGAAGTTGGGAAGACTTGAGTTCAAATCCTATCGCATGCATTCACTCTCTGTGTGACCCTAGACAAGTCACTTCATCTGTCTGTTTCCTCATCTATAACATGGGGATAATAAGAGGATTGTTGTGTTGTTGTAAGGATGAAATGAGATTGCATGTGTACGATGCAACAAAAACTTTTAAGCACTATAAATAACTACCTATCATTTGTATTACTATTACTAGATAATTTCCCAGTTCCTGTCTACCTCTAAGTTAATCATAGTATAAATAAACAAAGAAAGCTCTCTTAAAAGAAGCATGAAAATAAAAGGGGGGGGAAGAGAGAGAGAGAGAGAGAGAGAGAGAGAGAGAGAGAGAGAGAGAGAGAGAGTAGGTCACCTTCTTTATCCTTTTTTTTCTTATTTTATTCTAGCTTTGATCCCTACCCATTCATGCTCTTAAATAATTCATAGTATTGTCATAAAAATCAAATGGAGGGGCTCAGGGAGCCTAAACGCCCCAGTATCAAGAAGTCACTTTAATCACCTCTAGAGGCACAGGTTTAGAGATGGAAGGCACCATCCTGTCCAGTCCTTTCATTTTACAGATGAGAAACCTGAGGGCCAAAAGGGGAGGGGTTGGTAGGAGTCCCAGGTCAGCCAAGTAGAGAGAGGGGAAGGACTTGAACCATGTCCTCTGATTCCAAAGCCCATACTGTCTGTATTGTAAGAAATCTAGAAATCATAATGATGGCATCCATTTTGAAGGCATTGTTTTCTCTGGATTATATGGCTGTATCCTAAGCCCTCCATAAGGATCACAAGACTGGAACTGGAAGAAGCTTCAGAGGCCATCTGGTCCAAGCCTCTCATTTTCCAGAGGTTCCAGGAGATGAAGCAGCTGGCCCAAGATTACACGGGTAGAAATCATGAGAAGTAGAATTTGATCCTCACTGATCCAAAGCCAGTACTCATTCCACTGCACAAAATGTGTAAAACACAGTGGTACTATCCATTTGAATAGCATTTCAATGAATTATATACCTTTATCCTAAGCCCTTCAATTAAGGAGAAAATTTCAGCAGGGAAATGCAATCTTATCAGATCGTAGTGTTATTTATAATCTGTTTATACAATAATTAACATTATCGCTCAGAAACACTAACTACCTTTGCATGAATAGAGAGGCCTCATTTGAATAAATTACAATATTCATCATCTTTCCATTTTCCCTTCCCAGAACTGGTCTGCTATGCCGTTCGCTTGCATAGTGGTAGTATACGTTAATTCCTTTTTCTCCTAAGTACTATCTGTCATATAGGGAGGATTTTTAAAATCCAAATGTCCTAGGACATTTGTCTTAGAATGTTGCTAAGTTATATGGCCACTTCAACCTTCAATAAGCTCCATAAACAAACATTATTAAGTGTGTATTATTTGCAAGGTGTCATTGCTAGGTATAGAGGCAGCTGCAAAAATAAATCATGTATATTCTTTGCTGTCATGGAGTTTACAATTTCTCTGTCATTCAGTTGTTTCAAGCTTCCAAGTTTTCCTCTTGTTATTCCTATCATTCGGAGTTGGCAGAACACCCTCTATGCCTGCTACAGTTCTCCATTCTCACCACCATCAGTTCATCTCTACTGTAGTTACTCAGTATCAACACTCCATCTTTCTCTTTGTGCCTTCACGCTCACTGTTCACCATGCCCACAGTGCTCCCCTTCTTCACCTCCGCCTCTTGGGTTCTCCCACCTTGTGTAGGACTTTCCTGGTCACCATAGCTGCTAATACCTTCCCCCTTTCAAATTGCCTTTTATCTCCTACATTTTGTTGGCATCTAGGCAGCACAGTAGATAAAGCACTGAGTCTGGAATCAGGAAGACTCTTCTTCATGAGTTCAAATCCAGCCTCAGACACTCACTAGGTATGTAACCCTGGGCGAGTCACTTAACCCTGTTTGCTTCAGTTTCCTCATCTGTAAAAATGAGCTAGAGAAGAAAACGCCAAACCACTCCAGCATCTCTGCCAAGAAAACCCCAAATGGGGTCACAAAGAGTCAGCCATGACTGAACAACAAATATATTTCGTATTTACCTAACCTCCTTGAGATCAGGAACTGGGTTTTGTTTTGTTTTGTTTTGTTTTTGCCATTCTTTCTATTCCCAGTGCTTAGCACAAAGCTTGGCACATAGTAACTATCTAATAAATGATTGTTGACTGACTTACCTCCCTTTCCATTGCGTCCTATAGAGCTTCCTTTTAATTGTTAAAAAATTCCCCCTTCAGCCTGAACTTCTGCTTATAGTCTTCTTACATTCTCCAGAACCTAGCTTTCTCTGGATAGCACTAGCTCTCTGACCACCCTCTCCAATACCAGACACCCCTTCTTTTACACTCCCTGACACACAGGACCAGGAGAAGAAGCTACCATATTCTTTTGCATCCACTGCCCTTTATAGCCCTTGCCACTGTCTCCATCACTCAGCAAATATCACTCCTTCTTTAAATTCATTCCTGTCTGTCCAGATCCTTGTCGCTGTCATCAACAGACCTTGAGGTCACCCTCCAGCTTCTCCAATATGAACTCACAGTGCTCTGCCCCCTGGTGCCCCTAAATCCTTTTAAACAATCTTGCCTCTTAGTTCCTCAACTTTCTCTACTCCCATGAACTCTGACTCCAATCGACTTTAACCATTCACAGGAGGGGCCATTATGTAGTTAACATTATACAACCCATCCTACCCTTCCTTCCCTCCCAAACCACATGTGGTAGGATCAATATTCTAATCACTCACTCCCACCCCTCCTATGCAAGATAGTCTAATTTTTTCTTAAGCTCTAAGAAGGCCGTCCTTGAGTCTTTGCAGGCTCAGGGAACTAAAGGTTCAGGCTGTTGCATCACTTCCTAGTTGATTGAGTGCAAAACAAGCATGAAGAGCTCTGGGGACACTCTAATGCTTGGCTAGTGGATCATGATGGGCACTTCATATGAGGCAGCTTCACTGAGTTAAATCAACTCTACTGGTCCTCAGTGTTTATCATTGTTGAATAGCCATCTCCTGCCATGGCAAAATAAATCTCTTTTTGTTAACTGTCAAATGATCTACTAGTGTCTTATTTTGTACCAGTCCCAAATTTAAACTCTCAAGGGACTGGCTTGAATCATACCTAGCCCAGAAAAAAAAAAACTGGTATAGTCTTTCAGGAACACGATTAGCTTGTTGAAGCTAGGGATGGGTACCAAAAAGAAAGGTGAGCCTGGATTGGCCTCCATGTTTTTATTGGTTTTGGTGACACATTAAGTGGTGGTGGATGCTTACTTTGAGGTGGGGTCTCCCACTCCTGGGAAATTAGAGAGTAAAGTGCCTGTGGCTATTTAGCAATGAGAGAACGATATGAGTATGCTCTGTCCTTATACTTTGGAAATAATTGTGGTGAAGTTTCTTTTAGACCCAATAGCCTGTTGTCCCTGGGCCTTCTAGAGTTTAAGGTGCCTCCATGTTTTATTATGAGTTCTCTTCAGAACTCAATTTACTTCTAAAGCAGCATGGAGGGATTGAACTTTGGGGGACAGAGAGAAACATTTTCCCTTGCTAGAAAAAGACAGATTCAGAAGAAATAGTAATGCTTATCCTTTGCTAGGAGTGGATGCCTTTGTATTGCTAATGGCAATTGTCCTATTTTGACACAGCTGGCCCTGGTAGAATTGGCAGCAGGCAGAGACCATACCCTCACCATATCTCCAGTGGCTATGATCTCACTAAGACCCTAATCTTCAACCATGTACCCCTTGTCCCTCCTGGAAACTTGGACTCTGTGCCTGGGTCTCCCAGTTCAGATAGGCAAACTTTCACCTTATCTTGTCTAATCCCAGGCTTGCAGCCTACTTCGCCCCTCTTTCCTCACCATGTACGTGTACCCTCCTTCTTCCTTCTTCCTCCCAACCTCTTCTTTCTAATACTCCTTTATATGTTATTTTCTCCCATTGGAGTGGAAATTTCTTAAAACCAGGGACTTTCTCATTTGCTTTTGCCTTGGAATTGTGATTATGGTATGCCTGGCACACAGTAAGTGTTTAATGAGTGTTCTATCTAATCTATCTATCCATTTCTGTTGAAAATATCGCCGTTGCCGTCTTTCCAGCTTTGCAGCCTTACGGTCTCCCCTGACTTCTCCCTCTTTGGTACCCTCCATATCTATTCAGTTGCCCAATCTTGTCAATTCACTTTCCACAACTTCTCTTGTCTCTCTCCCCTTCTCCATTCGACAGGCTAAAATCCTTATTCAGATCTTCATCGGCTCTTACCCGAACCGCCCTGGTTTACGTCTGGGCTGCCCGGCTTTCTCCTCTGCAATCTCTCCTTCACACAAAGGCCACAATAATCTGCTTGAGGTACAAATCTTGCCACAAAAGGGCCCTACTCTAAAGTCTACAGCACCTATCAATTCCTACTAGGATAAGATACAAACTCCTTACCCTGGCAGTTAAGGCCATCTACAATCTGACTTCATTCTACTTTCCCCATCTCATTCCTTCCTTTTACAGTCTAGCCAAACTCTACAACTGCCTCTCCCCTGAAATAAACTTCATTTTCACCTCTATGTATTTCCAGACGCCTTTCCTTTGGCCCAGAATATATTCTATCCATAACTCCATCTCCTTAGATGCCGTTTCTCCCATTAGAATGTGAACTCTTTGAAAGCAGTCTGTCTTACTTTTTTATTTGTATCCCAGCTCTTAGCACTTTGCACATAGTAAGCTCTTGAAAAATGCTTTCATTCATTCATTCTCTGAATGTTCGCCTTCCCTTAAGGTTCAGCTTACTTCCTCACGAAGTTTTCACTTATTCCTTCTATATGTGGCATCTCTCCCCCAACAGAATGAAAGAACCTTAAATGGCAGACTACTCCACTTTTCTTTTGGCGTACTCATTGCCTAGCACAATGTCTCACACATAGCAGTTGCCTAATAACTCAGATTAAATTATTGTGCAAGGTGCTATGGGCAATACAAAAATTAATAAATTTTAGTCCCTAATTTTAAGAAGTTTTCAGGCTAATAAGATCAATGTTGTAAAGTACTTTGTATTCATTATCTCCTCACAATAACTCCACGAGGTGAGTAGTTCATGTATTATTTCCCTCATTTTGTGGGTAAGAAAACTGAGGCTTAGATGAACAAAAGGCTCAGGGTAACAAGTAGCAGGTAGGGTTTGAAATCTCCAGCTGTGGTACACTTTCCACTACCCCACACCAACATGTGATAGGGGAGAGAAGGCAGGTACCTGAAAAACTCTTACACAAGTAAGACTAGAATAAGGGTATAAGAGAAGAATCAACAAATTGCTTTGGCAGTTCAGAGCATTGAGAGATAACAACTGATTAGGAAAAACAGGAAAGGCTTCATGGAAGAACTGGAATTAAAACCAAAAAAGAGAAGTTGGGACAGCTAGGTAGCGCAGCAGATGAGTGCAGCCCTAGAGTCAGAAAGACCTGATTTCAAATCCAGTCTCAAATACATACTAGCTGTGTGGCCTTGGGCAAGTCACTTAACCCTGAAAGCCTCCAAAAAAAAGAAATTGGATTATTTTTATAGGTAGAGCTGGTAGGGAAGAAAGCATTCCCTAGGAAGAGATAACATGAACAGAACCACAGAGGCCCAGAAAGCCCAGAAGTCTAGGAGCATGCATGAGTCATATTCAAGAGACTTTCAATAACCTTGACTAAAACATAGGGTACATGAGGGGCAGTGGTTCTCAAAGGGTGTGCCATGGCACACTAGTATGTTCTAAGTCTCATTAGATGCGCCATGAAATTTTGGATGTTAAGTTATTGCAGCTAAAAAACAAAACATAAATCTTTTGTTTAATATAAATTTTACTTACCTAATATGGTAAGCATAATAGTCACAAAATAAACAAAACTTGCCTATTAATCACACTCATTAACCTTAAAACATCAGATCTTGAACTCACAAAGTACTCCACCAAACCAGCTGTGTTTATTGAAGGGAAACTGTACTTGCGTCTCTCCCCTCTTGCCTGTAGCACTGCCAGCTCATTTATTGCAGTTCCTCATGGCATGAAATACTGCGCTGAGAACAAAAAGGCTTAAGAACTAGTGATAAAGAAGGTGGTGTGGATCAGGAGCATGGAGGGACTGTAATTTAGGCTAAGGATTTGGGGCTTCTTTTGTTAGTGGTGATGGGTCACTGAGCGTTTCTAGGTAGCGGAATGAGGTGATCAATCATGTTTCCCCCTTCCCTGAAGCTTTCAGGGATGGACAGATAGATAGATAGATAGATAGATAGATAGATAGATAGATAGATAGATAGATAGATAGATAGACAGACAGACAGATAGATATAAATATAGTGATAGATCATATATTAGATAGCTAGAGAGATAGATAGATAGACAGACAGATGGAAGGACAGGTGGATGGACAGAGAGGAGAGAGAGAGACAGAGACAGAGACAGAGAGAGAGACAGAGAGACAGAGAGAGAGAGACACAGAGAGAGAGAGATGATAGATATAAACATGCAATGAGGGGCCTGGATCCCCATCCTCTGAGCATGCTCAAGGTGCTCTGCCTGTTGCCAGACTATATAGAAGAGGCTGGGTGGGAAGCATGTTTCTGCAGAACCATGAGAACATGTAATGGAAGAGACCTGTTTGCTGATTCAGGGCACATGCAGGTATTCTCACTTTTTCTATTTGACTTATCATGTGAAAAAGAGGAGGCTTTTGATTGGCTGCTGAGCTGGAACCAGGTATGCCTTCAAAAGACACTAACTGGCCAAGGAGTTTTCTCTTTCCTGATTAGCTGTGTTCAAGTGAGGAGACAAGAACTACTGTCAGCTTCTGGGTCCCATTGGATCTTGGGCCCTATTACATTGGGAGAGATCATGAGGCCTCAAAGTCATGTCACTTTTGCTTCTAGGAAAGGCCGAAGGAGTGGTGGCCACAGGTCCTGCTGCCAGTTGCCTTATCTCCCCAGCTGTACCTATGTTGGGTCTACTCTTCCCTGATTTTATATGAAGGAATTTAGAGATGGCTAGGTCAAAGGGAACTTCAAGAGGTTGGGAATGGGAGACACCATGAATCTAATCATGAGAATCCAGACCAGGGTTTACTATCAGCTGAGTTAAAGGCACAGCTCCATTGAGTATAAGCTAAATCCAGTAGAAGGTAAGATAAGTAACAGTGCAGCAAATTCTAGAGTGCACTGAGTGGGGCATAAAATATAATTGGGAAATGTTTAACAAATAAAATAAAATACACTACAACATGGATAATGTTAATTTGTGGTTTTCAAAGTCTGTATGCATTTTATTTGAAATTGGGGATAGTACAAGCCTGGGTGTTGAGAGTGAGGTGGAAATGCTTGTCTCTGTTCTTCTTAAATCTTCCCAGTAAATATCCCATTATAAAAGCTAATTGATCTTAATTGTTTAAATTATAGTGGTGTCACTAGCAATTGATATTAGGGAGAATGTATTTGTTTTTATTTGGTGGGGTTTTTTTGAGCAGGGCAATTGGGGTTAAGTGACTTGCCCAAGGTCACACACGTGTCAAGTGTCTGAGGCCGGATTTGAACTCGGGTCCTCCTGACTCCAGAGCTGGTGCTCTACTCACTGGGCCAGGGAGAATGTATTTGAATGGAGGATAGCATTAGAGAAAGATACCCCCAACCCCAAAGGAGTACCCCTGGAATCCTAAAGGGAGCTGCAGCCTTGCTCTAGGGGAATTGGCTCATCCGTGTGAATGACAGTAGAAGAGCCTATGTGTCTATAGGCTACATGTTCAAGGAAGAAACAACAAGTGGTTTAATGATACGTTCTATTATCCTCCACCCGCAGCTATTTACAAGAGTCCAACGCTTTTGAATTTCTTCCTCAAAAGAACAAGTTTCTTCTTCTAAAATTTTCAGTTACATCACATCAAAGGATTGTAGTGGAGACAGAGAATTGACTTGAAATAGAAACCCTGGGTAAAATCAAGAAAATACCCAATCAACAAACACTTTCAGCATCCATGGCACGAATCCCTAAATTACCTTTTCTTCTTAAACCCTTTTGGGTCTACCAGCCCCTCCGTTGATTCCCCAGCCCCAGAGGAATGGTATATGATGGGTTAACAGTTTGCCCCTCTGGTAACCATGAATGATAATATATCTTGAAGAATGGGTCAGGTAACCATAATGTTTCATCGTGGCTGCTCAAAGATCAAGTCACTGCTCTCGTCATGTATAGGAAGTCTCCAGGGACTGGAAGAGTCCAACCAAATCCAGCCCCACACTGAGTATAGGGCCAAAGTTCATGTCTAATTAGTGCTATTACCTTAATTATCCAAAGTTTGGCATTGTAGGGTGGGGGTGGGGGAAAGGAAAATCTTCAGTCTTGGTCTGTGTCTCTGTTAGGGATTATTTGTATAAGAGGAAAAAGATTCTGCTTTGCTTCTGCAGGAGAGGGAAAATTGGGATTTTTATTCCCTTTCCTTCTGGTTCCCACCATTGGAATTTGGGCATTGCCAGGCTTTTCCTTCTACTCTCCTCCTTCTTCTTCTAATGAGTACAACTTTCTAGTCACTGTCCTCTGCTTTATCCTTCAGAAGGGGTTTTCTACATCATGCTCAGCATAGAACAATAGGGGTAGGACAAATAACCCACTGGGGAAGCTCCCTCAACTCCTATTCTTCCACCAGGCAGAAACTACTGTTGAGCTCATTTTATGCCTATGGGAGAACCAGCTTCATTCTTTTTTCATGTTTTGCAAATTTATGAACTATAAATCAATAAAATTATCCTTTATTTCACTTGCCAGCCCACAGCTGGCAAGATCCTGGCAAACTCTGACAGTCTGTTCCATTGTTTTCCATGTAACATGCCAGCCAATGCTCCTCTCCATTACATCCCATTTCCAATAATGAAACATATAAATCAGAAATTGCTGTAGTTGACTTCATTTTATCTTATGCCAGCTTTCAATACTAATTGAACAGAAATGAAAACGAACTTTAAAGACTAGATAAGCTTTGTATTTAGAATATGTTCGCCCAGGCAGGGTGGGGTGGGGAGAGAGAGGGAGAAAGAGATGGAGGGACAGAGAGAGAGGGAGAGGAAGAGAGAGAGAGAGAGAGAGAGAGAGAGAGAGAGAGAGAGAGAGAGAGAGAAAGAGAGAGAGAGAGAGAGAGAGAGTGAGAGAGAGAGGCAAATGACTGTATGGGATTTATTCTCCCAAATGGAAAGTTCAGCAATTATCCGTTTTTACCTCTCATCATGCTCTCAGGCTGTTTTCCTGGCTGCTGCTGACAAAGGTATCAGTCACCAACCTCTTGTGGCTGCTCAAACGCTAGCTTCCCCACTCACTTCTATCCTCATTCTAGTTACTAAGATAAAAACAAAACAAAAAAAATTGCCTCCTAAGGATCTAAGCACCTCCCCCCCCCCCCCCCCCCCCCCCCCCCGGCCCAGCATAGCTTTACTTCTAATACAAGGGAAAGATTACACTTTCTTTCTAAGGCATAATCTCTCTTAGTCAGTGAGTCAAAAACAAATTTTGAAGATTTCTGTCCCATCCAAAACCCATCCTGGATCACCAGATGTCTTTCTTGCTTTCCTATTCACTTCTCTCCCTCTCCTCCACCACTACCGATGTCTTTCCCCAGTCCCCTACCCCTCCCATCCCAGAACCCACACAGGCTGGTCAACTGCTCGTGTGACTTGGATGAGATACAAGCTAGCAGCTTTATTCGTTCTGATGAGGCCTTATTATTTGACCTGCAGACCCCTCAAACCCATTTGATCCACTAATATAACCTAAGGGTCCCAGACCTTGTCATCTGATCTGCTATACACTTAGGACTTCTGGGCTTTTCTGTCTCCCTATAGCATGAACTCGCTTTCATGTGCTGTCTTCCCTAATCAGCATGGGAATTCCTTCAGAGCAGGGACTCACTTTTTCTCTTTGACTGCCTGACATATTTATTTCCAGAGTTTAGCACAGCACCTTGGGACGTAGCAAATGCTTAATAAATACGTTTTTATTCATGCGTTCATTCATCCAGCAGGCTTCATCCCAATTGCTATAACAAGATGGCTTTGGACCAAGTAGGGGTAGGGTCTTCTCCCTCTACTTTTCCTACTAAGAGGTCCTTCTTTTCTGAACTGATGATAAGTGTATGTCAGGGTTTAATCAGGAAGGAAAATTCCTCTGGGTCCCAGAAATAGATAAAGAATCTGACTATAGGCCCAAATCCACCCATATTGGGCTAAGCAGGCTAACCTGAAAAGGAGAGCAAACTAAAACTTCCCCTCTAAAAAGCATTAAACACTTGGGTTTAATCACTCAATATTTCTAGACCATTAGGAAAACTTTATCCAATGGATCTGCAGCCCATAAAGATCTCAAACAAGCTATCTAGGTTCATGCCACTGCAAGGCAAACAGTCTAGGTCTCTTTGGAAGTAAAGCAAAATTAGCACGTATGAGCTCCCATAGTGCGCTCTAGGAAAATTGTTCTGCACCAGCCATCTAGGGAAGCAAAAGCCGCACTGTTCCTATTAGCTTCTGTATTCATCAAAGGTAAGGTAATACAACAGGTAACACCCAAGGAAAAATTTTCTCTAAAAGACTAGCTTGCTTTGTAAAGTAAACGCACAGGAAAACTTATTGTTCAATTGTAATCTAAATAAAAGAAAAATATTAATTTTCCTCCAGTGGACCTCAGTAGGGCATCCATGAAGGGACATTTCGGATGGCCACCGATATCCTTCATGAGCCCCCACAGTATCTCACCTTCTGGGTTACTCCCTCAATTTGTACTTACACTGCTAGGTTGGGTCCCCAGAGGGTGAGTTATTACCTTAATTTCTAGCAGTAACTATGCAGGAATCTCCTCTACAAAGTATTCCTGAGCCTAAACTCCCTAGGACTTAGCTGTTTAACTCTCCTAAAGAGTATGATAATATGTGTACTCTAGCAATCGTATCGTTCCTTTCTAACATTCAAAAAACTTGCTCAAAACTCATAAAGTTATGGCTAAAGTTTTCATTAATTTAACACCATGCTACCATACTGATTAAATGCTATGTCTATATCAACTGAGGGCCAGATAGCTGCCAGGCCTGGAGTCAGGAAGATGTGATTTCAAATCGGGCCTCAGATGCCTTACTAGTGGTGTGATCCTGGACCAGTCTGTTTGCCTCAGTTTCCTCATCTGTAAAATGAGCTGGAGAAGGAAATGGCAAACCATTCCAGCATCTTTGCCAAGGAAACCCCAAATGAGACAAATCACATCACTGCCCCTTCTCCCTTATACAGAGAGAGAGAGAGAGAGAGAGAGAGAGAGAGAGAGAGAGAGAGAGAGACTATGGAAGAAATTCTTAATCTTACGGATAATGGATATCCTAAGCACGATGGTGGTCAGGAATAACAGTAAGAGATGACTCCAAAACTAGTAAAAGGCAGGAGGCTTGGGAGAAGCTGTCGTTATGACGCAGACCCCCCTCGGCCCTGGGTCAGACAATAAGTGCCCTTAGAGTAACAGCAGAATTCTCCCACAGACTCCTCTGCTCTGCGAGAATCCTGCAAGGCTGTGAGAAGGAAATTAGCCAGTGGAGCAGAGTCCGCTCTGATACAGCCTCACAGGAGCACCTGAGGTAGAAGCTTTGGTTTACACGTCTCAATCCTATAAACACTGAAGTGATACCAGCAGCCATCTCCCAGAGAGAGCGCGGTCATCTCATGACTCACTTCGAGTGCCTGGGATTGTTTTAGTACAGTTTTATAGGCAAAACATCAGCTCACCAGCCCATTCTATTCTCAGTTGTTTTTTTAGGATAGGTGAAGACCATGAGAAGGAGGGAAAAAGGGAAAGAGAGAGAGGACCAAAAGGTGGAATCATTTAGTAGAAACTCTGTTCCATTTCTTCCAGATGTAAGGGTGGCATGGGGCCAGCATTTCCCTGAAACAGGTTCTTGCCTCCAACCCACAACATGGGGAGACTTTACCTAAAAGAAGACAGAGCTCCCTCCCTCCCCCCACCCCTACCTGATTGGCCTTCATGATTGGTCCAGGCAACAGGGAGGGGATAAAACTGTCCTGGTTGCTGCCCTGCCTTTCCCTGATGCAGCTTCCTGATCACCTAAGGGCATAAAAATTTCCAGTCAGGTGGAATTTGAAGTGACCATGGTAACCTTTCCCTGACCATGTTTCCCCATGGAGATGGCGGGGGAGGGGAGGGGGAGGGACATCCGCAGAAGTTATGTATCCTTGTCGCAAACCCTCACTGTGTTAGACCAAAGTAAACTTTTGTGCTAAATGTTCAACGACTTTCGAGTGCCCAATTTTGTCATTGAACTTGAATAAAGAAAGTGCCAGCAGTAGGGTATAGCACAACAAATGGTCACATAGGGCTGACATAGGGAGTTTTCTTATTTATCTGAGGTTCAGAACTTTGATTTCACACGTATAGGGAATTCCCTCTGATAAAACAGATCAGCAACTTTTAAGAAACTTTCCTGGAATTAAGACCTGAAAGGTTAAGCGTTTTGCTCCAGGTCACACAAATCAACATGTGGCAGGAGAAAAGTTTGAACCCAGTCCTTTCAGACTGCAAAACCAGTCTTCTCTCCACTGCTTCTTAAAAGTTAAGTCAATAAGAATTTATTAGTATGTGCTAGGCAGACATGCACACAACTATGTTCAGATAAGACACACACACATATACATACATATATGTATATATATAGATACACGCATATAATATATATGTACATATGCATGTGTATATATATACATACACACACACACACACACACACACACACACACACACACACAATATGGAGCACAGACACAGAAAATTCCTGGAACAGAGAGATAGAGTCTTCTTCATGGAACAGCCAAGAGGCCAGTATCTGGATTTAAAAGTACATGCCGGAGACTAAGGTATAAGAAGATTCTAAAGGTAGGAAGGGGCTAGCTTATGAAGGCTTTGAGGGCCAAATAGAGCATTTTGTGTTTGCTTCTGGAGGCAATAGAAAGCCACTGGAGTTTGTTGAGTAGGAGAGTGACATGATTGGACCCGCTTTTTAAGAAAATCACTTTAGTGGATGATTGGAAGATATATTGGGGTGGTGAGACACTCAAGGCAGGCAGATTCATCTGCAGGCTACTGCAATAATCAAGGTGTGAAATGATGGGGTCCTGCACTAGAACAGTGTCAGAGTCAGAGGAGAGGAAATACATTTGAGAGATGTTACAAAGGTAAAATCAACAAGTCTTGGCAAAAGCTTGATATGGGTGTGAGAGAAAGTGAAAAATCCAAGATGACTCCTAGGTTGCAAGCCTGAGGGTCTGAGAGATAGCTTTGCCCTCCACAATAATAGGGAAGTATTTGGGAATACTCAGATAGTGGTTGTTGTGTCAAAAGATGTAGCCGTTCTGATGAGATCACAACTGTTGGTTTAGTGGAGAGTACTGAAGACTTTTAAAATTTGTGAACATGTAGCACTGTATTCTTTAGAGTTCCCAGAGTCTAAAGATCATTCACAAAACAAAAGGAATAGATGGAAATTTTGCTATATTGGCAAACTATACACACTCCCTGATTAATTAACCAAAATGTTATACTGGAAGAACTCCTAAACCATATCCTAGTAATAATGAATATATTTTGAATACATTTTAAATAAATTGTTAAAAGTCATCAAAAAAAGTGTATGTCCTGTAGGTCTTTAAAAGCTAAACAGTCACTCGAAATTCACAACTACTTGGATTTAGATTCTAAAATCAGAAGACACAAGGGTTTTTCATAAAGTCGTAACAAAACAGAGCTCAAAATTTGCTGGATATAATTTAATTGAGGTGTCTGTATACAATTTATTATGCTTCAGACAATTCAGAAAAAGCAAAAATTGCAGTAGTAACTTTGGATAAAGCAACAATAAAAAGAAACATTAAGTTTTAATGTATTTTAAATAAAGAAATAATACCATTATTAAATATATGCATATATGCCAAGAAGCAAGGCATCTAAGTACTTAAAGGAAAAATCAACTGAAATTTTAAAAAAGACCTTACTAGTAAGACAATAATTATAGGTGACTTTAATATTCTTCTTTCAGAGCTCAATAAATTGAACAGAAAGATAAACAAGAAAGAAATTATAGATCTGAACAGATTATTGAAAAAAATAGTTTTACTAGAACTGTAAGGATAAATAATGTCAATATTGCATATTTTCATATGAAAAAATATTCGTAATTTAATGCCAGAGTCACTCTAGCTCCAGTAAATCTTAGGTTGTGCAGAGTAATAACTAAATACAGGAGACCGACCAACCACCCACATCAAATGATGGAGTAGTCAGAGGCCAAAACATATGAGATTTTCTTCCAAATCCTCAGTTCAACAACAATCATTTATGAAGCATTTATGATGTTTAAAGCACTACCTTATTTCGAAGCATTTGTAAGCATCTCTAGTTCTTATTATTTGAGAAAGGAAAAGAAGAAACAAGAGAAAGGTGTTTTTTTTAATCCCCAACCTGATTCTGACTAATTAGGAGTCAAAATGAAAGGAAATTTATCAATTTATAAAGGATAAAAAGGATATGTATAGAAAATATATAATCTGAACTTTGTGAGTGTGAGTTTCAAAGGGTCTAAACTAAAGATTGCAGAGATCTTATGTCCTGAAATTCAAAAAAGGATGCCAGCTCAAGAAGAATGTGATAATGAACTGAGAAATAGGTGTTTTAGAGGTCATCTAGTCCAATTCTTTCATTTTACAGTTGATGAAACTAAGTCTAATGGAGGTTACATGATTTGTTCAAAGTCATATAGGTAATAAATAATATTTAAACTTATGTCTACTGACTCCATATCTACTATCTATCTCTCCATTGTGCCATACTGCCTCTGAGGCACTTAAGAACAAACTATTTATGACATGGTCACAAATTATTATAATGAGGAATATAGTTATTAGCTTTGAGAAATGCAGGACTGGCTTTTTAGTGGTCCCCCCGCCACGATCTCTTGGTCGTAGAGGAAGAGAGGTTTGCTGTGCAATTGGTAGAGGATTTGGGTAAGAAATTTTTCTCACTGGAAACTGAGGAAAGCCACTTTTGTCACTCCTGTCACTAAAATGGCAGGAAAAAAAATTGTTTCTCATTATGACAACAATTTAATGGAAATTTCTTCTAGGATATTGACAGGGAAGGAAAGATAGGTCACTTGTTTCCAAGATGAAAATCATCATGACCAATAGTATCTGAGGTGAAGCAAGGTAGGAATTACCTTAAAGTCTGGTTTTTGAGCCCCCAGTGAACAAGGAGAGAAACTATATCATCACTGCAGCACAGCTGTGGAGATAATTTAACAATTCCAGTAGATATGTAGGTACAGAATGGGTGAAACATCCCACCTTTCCCCGGCTTGTGGGATTTTGCCTATACCTGGACTTGTTGGATCTTTGAGTCTTTTGCAGGAGCTTGTTTTCCAAATTACTCTGGAAGGAAAGGAAACTAAATTGTATTTATTCAGGAATGAAGATGAGAATATATCTGTTGCTTTATTATTTATTACCTTCCCAGTCAAATATTTTACTGTTTCAATGTTGTTCTTGTTTTTCTTTGACTGGGTTAGTAACTTAATATCTAACCCATAATTAACCTCAGGAATTCCCTGTTTTTGTGCTGTGTGCAACTGAAGCAAGTTAGGCAAATTATCACTAAAAGTCTCCACAATTTGATCCAAAATTTGTAAGGGTCCAGAGGTAATTGGATCCATGTATTACAGGAAGAAAGCGGAAAATGCCTATAGAGATCAATGTGGTTGAATAGGAAGTTCATGAACAAACTCAGATTCTTATAGGACATGTATAAAAGGTGGAAGTGAGGTCAGAGAATTAATTCTAAATGCAGACACACCTTGAAGATATTATACGTTCAGTTCCATACCACCACAATAAAGTGAATATCACAATAAAGTGAGTCATACAAGTTTTTTGTTTCCCAGTGAATATAAAAGTTATATTTCTACTATGCTATGGTATATTAAGTGTGGATTAGTATTATGTCTAAAAAGGCAAAGTACATACCTTAATCTGAAAATACTTTATTGCTAAAAATACTAACCATCATCTGAGCCTTCATTCAGCAAGTCACAATCTTTTTGTTGGTGGTAGATCTTGCCTTCATGTTGCTGACTGATCAGGATGGAGGTTGCTGATGGTTGGAGTGATTGTGACAATTTCTTAAAATAAGACAACAATGAAATTTGCCACATTGATTGACTCTTTAACCAAAGATGTCACTGTAGCTGACACAATGCTGTTTGCTGACATTTTACCTGCAGTAGAACTTCTTTCAAAATTGGAGTTGATCCTCTTATACCCTGCCGCTGCCTTATCAACTGAGTTTATGTAATATTCTTCAATATTGTTGTATCTCAAGGAATAGGGAGGCCTGAGGAGAGGGAGAGAGATAGGAGGACAGTCAGTCGGTGGAACAGTCAGGACACATGCCACATTTATCAATTAAATTTGCCATCTTCTATAAATACCAAAATAATTACAATAGTAACATCAAACATTACTGATCACAGATCACCATAATGAATGAACAATAATGAAAATAATGAAAAATAATGAAATGAAATAATGAAAAAGTTTTAAATATTGTGAGAATTACTAATATGTGACACAGAGACATGTTACGAGCACATGCTGTGCAGAAAATAGTGCCAATAGACTTACTTGACGCAGAATTGCCACAAACCTTCAATTTGTTTTTAAAAAATCTATGAAGTGCAATAAAGCAAAGCACAATAAAGCAAGGTATGCCTGTACAAATATGGCAATATCCTAACAGAATAAATGTCAGGAAGGACAAAGTTCAATATGAGCTAAGGCTTACAGAATCACAAAATTTCTATGTTGGAAAAATCTTCAGAGATCATCTAACCCTACACATCCCCAAATAAAACATCCGCTCGCAAATAATTATTCACCTCCATTTGAAGACTTTGGGGATGAGGAAATAGATCTTTAGCAGAGCTGAACTAGATAGCCTCTCAGGTCCCTTCCAGCTCCAGATCTGTGATCTGTGATCCAGTGGTAGTCGTTTGTGGTTTCCACTGTGAAACATGCCAAAGGCAAGGAAAAAAAAGGACAGCAAGAAGAAAAACAAGGAATAGATTAGATTCCTGTGTCCGTGTAAGTAAAAATAGAAGAAGAATAATGGATAATGGAAAATAGAATCACTTGACTCCTATTTTAATTCCAGGCTGAAAAATCTGTAGATTGGAAAGGATAGAACAAGTATGAGTGGGAAACTGAAACTCAGAATAAGTGAGGAGACAAGAAGAAAGTTGGCCTTGGTCAGGTCAAGTCACCTGACACAAATGAATTATACTCTGTCTTGAAGCTATGATTGCTGGACCTCGTTTGTCAATCAGTTGAGAAGCATTGGTTAGATGTTCAGTACAGGCCATACATTATGCAAGGAGCTGAAGATGAAAAGACAAAAATGAAACAATCACTGTCCTCAAGGAACTTATACTCCATTGAGGGAAGTGTCATGTAGAAATAGAGATATAAACAAAATAGATTCAGAACAGATAAAATTGGATGGAGAGAAGGTTGAAAGCTTGGAGGATCAGGAAGTAAATTGTGTAGAAAGGGTCACTTATGATGAATCTTGAAAGAAAATGGAAATCTAAGTAGTAGATTGAATTAGGAGGGAGATTCCAGTTGTGGGAGACAGGCACTATAAAGCATCTGAGACAGGGAATAGTTTTGTGCTTGAGGAACAGTAAGAAGCTATACTCAGGTCAGTCTGGTGAGTGAGATTTGGGTTTAGCAGGCAATGGGACACTCACAGACCATAAAATGCAGTAAAAATTATTTTTACTAATAATAGCCAATAAAAGTAATACAATTCTTAAGGATTCGGGGGGGAAAATTGCTACTTCCCTTTGCTTTCACATATATAGAACTACAGTTACTAGACATGTTAAGTCAGAAAGGGGTTCCCATAAGACAATGGAAATTCTGCTAAAATCTTTGACACTTAACTCCCATAGGCTGAGCTTTTTGTGGCAGCAAGGAAGTCAATCCAATGATGATCCTGAGAATAACCTATATAATCTGTTTTTAAGGACACCAGCTTAGTCTATATAAAGTATACCACACAAGTTCTGTTGAACTATTGACAGTCTTTGTGTAATTGCAGAAAATGAGAGCATAAGAACATACACCAAAGGGACCACAGAGATGCCATAGAATTGGAGATAAGCCAAGATTATCCCAGTTTTCAAAAGGGGAAGAAAGTGGTTCTGTCAAACTATGGATAAGAGAATTTGGTGCCAGTTACCTTTAAAATACTTGAATGGATTACTAGGAGTATATCACATATTACAACATCCACATTTTACAGATGAGGAAATAGAGACCTTGAAAAGTTAGATGACTCACCAAAGGTGATGTAAGTGGTAAATATCAGGGCCAAGATTAAATCCCAGAAACACTGATTCCAAATGCAAGGCTTTTTAAGAATTATCTGTAAAGGGAAGTGGAACTATGAACCTGTCTATTTGTGTCACCAAGAACAAGTTATGACTCTCTAACTTTATTTCGTTTTTTAAACAAATAAATCTTTAGACTCACAGCTTAGAGAAATTCTGAAAACCTATATTCAAAAAAGGAATTTTATGTAGTTTTTCCCGGTATCCTTGTAAATAAGATAAAATAATATGAACTAGATGATAGTAGAGTTAAGCATATGGAACTTGTTGACCAAGTAGTCCCAAAAAGTGTTGATTAATATCAACCTGGAGTGATATCTAGTGGACAGCAATATGACTTTGCCCTTGGTTTTTTTTTCTGGTTAATATTTTTATTAAAGATTTACCTGAAGTCATAAACAGCATAATCATCAAATTATAGATGACAAGAAGCTGTGAGGGGTAGCTTATGCTTTGGATGACAGTATCAGAATTCAAAAAGATCTAGGTAGGCTAAAATATTGGATTGAAGAAACTTAATAGGGCTAAATTTAAAATCAGGAATGTGCTGGCAAATGTTAAACAACTGGTTCTCCAGGGGGAAAAATATATGCAAAACACAATTTTAAGTTTATATTTCACTATTAACATTTTCCCTATCACTTTTTTTAAGTCTAGAAAATCAACAAAACAATAAATCAAGTCCTGATTTGTAGTGTTTGCCTATTTCCAGAGTATAAATATTCACATCGAAGGTTTAATAATTGGCTTTCACAAGCTGGTTCCAGCATACCTCTATAAAATCCTGTCCTGAGCCTAAAAAATCAAGCATAAAATAAGGGATATTTGAATAAAAAGCAGCAAATGTTTAAAAAAAACTTGGAGATTTTAGTGGACCGATGGCCTAATGAGTAAGGTGATTGGGCAACTAAGAAAGCTCATATGATCTCAGGACGCTTTTATAAAGGAATAGAGTCTATTGTCAAGGACACGATAGTCTCAATATGCTGTGCCCTGTTCACACTGCATCTGGAATTTAAATTCTGGTTCCAGGCATCACATTTTAGGAGGGACATTGACAGTATAGAGTTTACTCATAAAAGGGCAAGCAGGAATCTTCTTGACTTTTGTCCTGCCACTGGTCTTCGGTGACTGTGGAGGACAGAGGGAGGCTGAGAACTTTGTACAGCTCTACCTCACTTAAATCCAATTCATGCACAAGTTAAGATGTCATTGGTGATGTCTTTGGTCATCGGTCCTCTTCGAGAAAGAAGGATGAACAACAAGAAGAAGGACTCAAACACCATGCTTCAAAAACACTTGGTAAAGGAGCTTCAAATGTCAAGCCTGGGAAAAAAAAGCTGATTTAACCATGTCACTCCCCTACTCAAAAAGTGCCAGTTGATTCACTTTCACCTGTAAGAGTGGGCTTTGAATATTTTTCCTCATATCAGAGATCCATTCTTAGCCGAGGGAATCCATCATATTGAATATTTAAGTTGATAGCACTATGAATCAGGAAACTCCTACATGCTCAAGCAATTTCAAATACAAGTTCCATACTATTTGAGTTACATGCAATTCATAGTACAAACTGTAGCATGCCTTTTAAGAACAGGATTACATATAAGCTCCTCTGTAGAGCATTTAAAGGTCTTCACAACCTAACTTACCTTTCCAACCTGTTTCTATGTTACTCCCCTTCAGGTACTCTATTTTTTTTTTCATGTTAAACTGACCTTCTTACTGTTCCTCATATAAGGCACTTTACCTCCAATCTCCCGGGCCTCTTCATTGGTCATCTTCTATGTCTGGAAAGTATTACTTTATTCCTTCCACACCTTAAAATCCTTTGTATCCTTCAAGACTTTTGGTAAGTGCTGCCTTTTATGAGAAGTCATGCCTGTTCCCCTTAGCTGTTAGTACCTTTCTCCCACAAATTACCTTGTGTCTAGCAACATATGAACATCTTTGTTCCCCTTGATGTTTTATGAGTTCCTTATGGTCAAGGAATGTTCTAATTTTGTCTCTGTATTTCCAGTGCCTAGAACATAGTAGATGTTTAATAAATGTTTGTTAATTGATTTATGATTAAAAATAGGAGTCTTAGGGGGAACATGGTAATAGCCTAAAATGCACAAAGGATTTTCGTGTAATGTAGGCATGAAACTTGTTCCTCTTGACTCCAGAGGACAAAACTAGTGACAGTGACTGGCAATTACAAGGAGTTTGCTTTTATCTAAATAAAAGCTGTTCACAAAAAGAATGATCTACTTTTGGAGGCAGTGAGCTTTCCATCAATGGAGGTCTTCAAAAAGAAGCTGGACAATGACTTCTCAGTCAATCAACAAACATTTATTTAGCTTCTACTATGTGCCAAAATGCTGTGGATACAAAAAGAGGCAAAAGACAGTCCATGTCTTCAAGGTGCTTAAACTCCGATGGGTGATAGGACATGCAAACAAGCAAGCTATATACAGGTAAATAGAAAATAATTAACAGAGAGAAAACATTGGAATTAAGATGTGTTGTAGAAGGCTTCCTGCAAAAGGTGAGATTTTAGTTGGAACTTAAAGGGAGCCAGGAAGTCAGTAGTCAGAGTAGATGAAGGAGAACATTCCAGCCTTGGAGGACAGCCAGAGAAAATACCTGGAACCAAGATTCATGTTTCACATTGGACTTGAAATTCCTGCTATTTATTTGAACAATGTTAGAAAAGAGAATTATGGGTAAATCACTATCATCTAGCACCTGATACTGTGCTGCTTATGTTTATGAGTCATCCTGCTCTGTCCAAGATGAGTGACTGGATAGTCATTCTCAGAGCAGGTAACTCATGTAATTGCCCTCTTATGCAAGACCTCCAGGAAGTGTCTGTAGATCATTAGCTTGTCATGAAATGCTCATCCCTGACTCTTGCTGCAAACTGTGGTAGTACAGTATATGAAAGTATCTTTTTCTATGGAAGATGAAATGAGGTAATACAGGGAAGTTTCTTCTTAGACTCAGAGAGAGCGTAGAGGAGGAACTAGTCTGGTGAAGAGGGTAGAAATCTCAACCTGTGCCAGGAAAGGTATGCTCCTCCCCTGGACTCAGCTCATTCACAAATGAACAAAAACCTAGAGGTATTATCCCCTCCGCCTGCACCAGAAACATTAATAGATATTCATCCCATTAGGGGTTGTAGATTTGCGGGAAAATAAGGCAGTCTGCTAGTGGTGTGTTGAGAGTAAATTATGAAGGACCTTGGTAAAGCTTCTAAAGAGACAGCATGATATGGTGGTTGGAGATCCAGCCTTGAAGTCATGAAGACCTGGGTTCAAGTCTCACCTCCAACGCATACTGGCTGTGTGACCCTGGGCAAGAAATTTAACCCATCAATTGCTATAAGCAACTCAGACTATTTTTTTATAGAGCAGGTGCTGATCTACCTTAGTTTCTCTAATCTCATGGGTTTAATCATCATCTCTATGTAGATAACTCCTAAACCTACTTACTTTTCTATCTATCTATATCTCCAATTGCCCAATGAACATTTCAAACAGCATGTCACACAGGCATCTCCCACTCATTATGTGTAAAACTTAACTCATCATTCCCTCAAAAATTCACCTGTATTCAAAACTTATTGGGTACCACATAGCCTTCAAATCATCCAGGTTCACAGAATTGGTGTTATCCTTGACTCTTCACTCTGTCTCATCCCCTATATGTAATCAGTTGCCAAGTCTCGCCATTTCTACATTTACAGCATCCATCCTATCTATACTTGTCTCACTACTTATATAGTAATTATCTTAGCTTAGGCCCCAATAAACTCTTGCCTGTATCCTTGCCATAACCTTCTAAGTAGTCTTCCTGCCTCAAATCTCTTCCATTTCAATCTATCCTCCACATAGTTGTCAAAATAGTTTTCCTACATTGCCTATCTGACCAAGTCACTCTACCCCTCTTCTCAATCCAACCGCAATGAACCCCAAGGGCTTCTAAGATCATATATAAGTTCCTCTCTTTGTCTTTTAAAACCTTTCACAACTTGGACCCAACCTACATTTCAAGCCTTATTATATGTTACTCCATTTACTATATTCTGTAGTCCAGCCAAACTGGTCTATTTGCTGTTCTTTATAAATAACACTCCATTTCCCATCATCATGACTTTGCACTGACTGATCTCATGCCTGGAATGTACTACCTCCTCATCTCCACCTCTTAGAATTCCTTATTTCCTTCAGAACTCTTCTTAATCACCATCTTCTCCCATGGATGCTTTTCTGATTCTCCTACCTCCAAATTTATACTGTGTTTAATTTGTATATATTTATTTGTGCACATGTCACCTTTCCCCATAGAAAGTTCAATGCAGGGGTTCTTTCACTTTTGCTTTTGTATCCTCAGTGTCCAGCACATTTAATGTTTGTTGACTGATCAAATTTCCTTACTAGGAGATCCTTAGATCAAATGAATCACAAGTTAGCTAGTTAGTTAGTTAGTTAGTTAGTTAGTTAGTTAGTGAGAGAGAGATTTATGAGCAAGGCTACATGTTCATCACCAGAACCAGGTATATATTATACTTACCTACATTCTTATACTACGTTGTCCAAGTAGAAGGGAACTCTCTGAGGTTAATAGCTGTTTTGTTTTTGTCTTTGTTTTTATTTTCTTAGTGCCTAGCACTATGCCTTTCACATAGAAGAGACTTAATAGATATTTATTGAATGCTGGTGTAAGGAGAGGGGATTAGCCAATGGGGGCCTAAGGAATAATTTACTTGACCCAGTCCAGTTGTGTATCAATCTAACAACTGAGGAACTGTGTCCTTTAAGCAAAGGAGTGACTGGACCATTGGCTATGTTTAGCTCAGAAGTGAATTAGTTGGGAAGGATGTTTGCTCTTCATTTCCTATTGGCTATCTATTGGCCTCCATCATTCTCCTAGAAGCCTCATTATCGAAACTTCATCATCCTAAAAGATCACATGAGCCTTTATACTTACACCTCAATAGTACCCTCTGCCCCTCTGATTAGAAGGCATTGTGAAGAGCTCCTCCCTAAACCTCCATTTAAGGAGGGTGTCCCAGCCAGCTATTTCTTCATTTCTCACCAGGTTACAATCCTCTAGACTTATCCAGCATACCTCCATGATGAATACCCTTCTCCCCAACCCTGTTTTCAGCTTCCTTCTGTGTTTTACCTTCCTCCTTTAGATTGTGAGCTCCTTAAGGTCAGGAACTATCTTTTTTTTCCACATGAAAAAGCACAGTGTCTACCACATAGTATGTACTTTATAAATGTTTTTTGACTGACTGGCTGGGTGTAATCGTAAGAGGAGAAGGTAAAGGTCAGAGAGTCTTACTTACACACCAACAGCACAGCTGACGACTGACCTCCAATAGGGATCTGGACAAAGTATCAGAAAGAGGAAACAATGGTGGCTCAGGGAAGGCAGACCCAAGGAGAAAGGAACCACAACAATGGTGCCATCCAAATGACATTCCAGGCTTGGGTAAGGAAGCAGGGATAATCGTGCTAGGCATCTAGCAGAACCATGAGATGTAGAGGTATGGAGTTCATCCCCCAATATGATAATGGACAAAGTCCTTATCACCCTGCCCTTATTCTGGATTTGAATGTTAATCTAAAAGAGATGAAGTCAACATTCACCGTGAGAGTAGAACCATTATTAACAAATAGTAAATTTATTTTAGGCAAACTGACCAGGACAGAAAAGAATGTAGCAAAGGGAAGACAGGACTTCCAAAAGACCATGGAGATTTCCAAACAAGGAAAGGAAATGTTTTCAAGATCAGTGCAAGACAGCAAAACAAACAACAAAGGAATCCCAGAAAATTTGTGGACTCTAGGTTAAGAGCTCTTAATCTAGATGAATGATTGAGAGAATAAGCAAACAAAAGTTCAAAGTCTAATAGGTTTACATTTTCACTAAAGAACAGGGCTATCTCTTCCTACACCTTCTTAGACTACATATATTTTAGAAACTTTCTCATTTTGTTTATTATCTTAAATCCCTATGGTAACTTTAGTTAGCTAGCGTGACCTGACTTCTTCCATCCAATCACCTTCTTTCCTGTTTCTGCTAATACATCTGCTACTTCTGTGTGTTCCAGACAGAACTGGAGCTGTGCTGCCCTGATTGTTGAAAGCTCATTATGACTAGCCATCCCTAGACCCAATTATACCTCTTCACCCCAGACCACCTTCTGTCCTATAGAAAGAGTATACCTTTCCCGCCCCTCCACCCCCAGTGTGTTTTCTGCTTCTTGGTTTGCCAACAGTGATCGAATCAACATTACCAAAGATTCTGGAGCGAGCATGTCAATAGATTTCCTTATTGTTTCATTCACCATCCCTGGGTCTTCCTAGACCAAAACAACCTTGTCACTCCCTCCCCACATCCTCTCACTTCCCTATATATGTGGTTTCCCCCTATTAAAATGCAAATTGTTTGAGAGCAGAGGTTTTATATTTGCATTCCCAGTGCCTGGCATATTATAAGTGCTTAATTTTTCTTTCATTCATTGATTCCCCAGTCATTCAGTCACTCCAATACTTAAAACCTTTTTTCAAAATTAATAATGATTTCTGTGCTTATCTTTAAAGACAGCAATATAGGGGAGAAGCTGGACACCTGTTCCCCAACCACAGGAGATCTGGATGAGAGGAATCAGAATAAGAGAGGGGATGGTAGCAGCATATACCAATGGGAAGTTGGTGAGCTAAGCCTTGGGTTCTTGGACTAGAAGGAAATGTGGCACAGGGCCCAGTACAATCTTGACAAGAATTTCCCCAGATTTCCCTGCTTATAAGCCCACTCACATCCTCTGTATAAATACCAAGCAGGTTTGTACAGTGGGAAGCAAAGAGAGGGATGATGCGTAGTATTCACTATGGGCACTGATTAATGGAGAGGCTGGACTAGGGAGAAGAGCAGTGGCCTGTATAAACCCAAGATTAGTCCTGGCTTTCTTCCTCAGTGGCCTTTGAAGTGGCATCAAAGATCTACTCACAGCCACTTGAAAGCATCTCCACTTGTTTCTATGTTTTAACAGAAAACAGCATCCTGACCTTCCCCCTTCCGTTGCCTTTGACTATTAGGAAATGAGTTCAAACAAGGCAAATGTTATCATTAAGGGTCTGTACCATAGTCAGCTAGAAAAAAAGCAGACTTAATTGCTAAGCAGACACAAAATATATTAAAACAATTGTTTTATAACTGCCCTTGGAAATATTTATTTCTCTCTCCCATATGGTGCATAACCTAATAAGGATTTTCCAAAAGCCTGGGAGAATGTAAGAGGCCTTCAAACAATTGTCCCAAGCAGTTTAATGAAAAGTCTTGCATAGCCAGAGCTTCTGGTAGTATTAATTAATAACCTTCCAATGTTTCAAACCTCCCAGCTATAATCAGGAAAGGCATCTGTCGATAATAGTGAATTATGATAATTATGAATTAAGATAATTATGAAAACAAAAAATAATGTAAAATGCCACAGTAAATCATTCCAAGAATCTATGTATTGGAAACTCCTCACAGTTTATCATTCCCTTCCGTGATCCCCCCTCATATTCTTTTAATTAACTCAGAATTTAAGTGAAGTTTTTCATATAAATTTTGTCACTGGTCCTCTCCCCCAGCTCTCTCTCCCTTTTCCGCTCCTTCTCTGTCTCTCTCCGTCTCTGTCTTTGACACAAACTCATAGGATTACTACAGAATGTTAGTGCCTCCTTGTTATTTTTAGGATCAAATAAAAACTCTCTCCAACTTGGGTATCTAGCTTTATCCTACATTACTGCCTATCATGCATTCGACAGGCCAGGCAAACTAGATTTTAGCATTCCATCTTCATCTCTGCGCCTTTGATAGACTGTCCTCTATGCCTGCAATACACTTCTTCCCCACCTCTGTCTCTCAGACTCCCTTCAAAGATGACCTCTTACAAAGGTCCTCCCTGATCTCTCCAGCTTCTAGTCTCTGCCACACCCCTCATTGCCAATAGATTTATATACGTTTATCTCTTTCATGTATGCTCCTTGAGGACACGGACTGTTTCATTTTTGTGTTTCTATATTTCCAGTGCCTAGTACAATGCCTGGCACAAAATAAGTTTCTAATAAATGCTTGTTTACTGACTAAGTAATAACTGTGGACTACTTTGCACTGGGTTCCTTGGGCTGTTAGATATTACTGCTGACTACAATAATGCTGACTGATGGCTGGGCCATGATTTAGGGTGGGGGTGGAGTAAAAGACACGGTTCTGCCACAAATTCAAGAAGAACTGAATGCTACCCTCTTTATCACAAGTCTAGGCAATGTGTTAATGTGTCAAAATACAAAGAGCGCACAATTTACAAACACTAGACTTGTGAAGACTGGAAGATGAATTGGGTAGTTTGGGGAGTGGAGGACAAGGAGGGAGGGAGTCTTTACCTTGGGAGCTCTGCCCCTGCACTTGTGAGGACAACTGAACTTTGTTTCCCATTTGAAAATACCTGAGAAATGATCACTCCAGATAATAAGTTTCTCTCATGAACATGTAGAGTTATAAGGTTCCTGAAACCTAAAAGTATCTGCCCCCTTTGACTTCTGCTGAAACTCCAACAATTGAGATACTATGGCTATAATGATCAAGCCTGGCCTCAGAGAAGAGTTGAAATAAGGTACTAATATCCCAGAAGCAGAGGCCCAGGAGTGTGAAATATTATATATGACAGATATGTTGGCAAGTTTTTTACTTAATTTTTTATTCTGAATTTTAACAACACCACAAAAGAAGCATTTTCAAATATAAGTGGAACAGAAAAAGAAAATTAGATGTAAAACCACATATCTCGATTATGTACAGCTTGCTTTTAAAAAAGTATATAATGAATTCAACATGTTACCTTCATAACCGTCCTGTTTGTATTTTCTTATGCAATTTCTTTTTTTTTAAACTCAGCTTTATTTTTCAGTTTGAACTCTCTGTAACCACCACCCACATCTACTACCCAAAGAGAAGGCAAGAAAAACAAATCTCATTACAAATATGTATAGGTGGTACTGTAGATAAAGTGCAAGGCCTAGAGTCAGGAGGACCTGAGTTCAATTCTGGCCTCAGATACTTACTAGCTGTGTGACCCTGGGCAAGTCACTTAATCCTGTTTGCCTCAGTTGCTCATTTATAAAATTAACTAGAGAAAGAAATGTCAAACCACTTCAGTATCTCTGCCAAGAAAACCCCAAAAGGGATCTCTACCCTGACAATTTTATATAAAATTTATTGGAATATTGAACAAAGAAAAGATTATGATATGGGAAAATAGAGATTCGGGGTCAATATTGTAGTACAATAGTAATTTAATTTCTACTAAAGCTGCTAAACTCTAGGGTTCCTTCTTTTTTAATATCTTTTTTATTTTATAATTAAGATTTTTTATTTTTAGTTTACAATGCTCAGTTCCACATAATTTTGAACTCCAGATTTTCTTCGCCACCCCCACCTCCCTCCCTCCCCAAGATGGCATAGAATCCGATATATCTTCTACATATAACTTCTCATTGAACTTATTTACACAATAGTCAAGTCGTAAAGAAGAATTATGACCAAAGGAATGAATCAGGAGAAAGAAGAAACAAAACCAAAAAAAACAAACAAAAGAGGAAAAAAAGGGAAAAAATGGAGAGCAAACAGTGTGCCTCAATCTGCATTCATACTTCATAGTTTTTCTCTGGATGTAGATAGCTCTCTCCATCACGAGTCCTTTGGAATTGTCTTTGTACCTTGTATTGCTGAGAAAAGTGAAGTCTATCAGGGTTAGTCATCACAGAATCCATCTATGTGTGGTTGTGTATAATGTTCTCCTGGTTCTGCTCTACTCACTCAGCATTATATCATGTAGGTTTTTCCACGTTATTATGAAGTCCATATCATCCCCATTTCTTATCGCACAATAGTGTTCCATTACCTTCATATACCACGACTTGTTCAGCCATTCGCCAATTGATGGGCATCACCTTGATTTCCAATTCTTTGCTACTACAAAAAGAGCCACTATAAATATTTTCATATATATGGGTCCTTTTCCCACTTGTGTGATGTCTTTGAGATACAACTCTAGGGTTCCTTCTTTGACAACTCCCATATTGAATCGAAAGATTGAAAGGACTTCCTCGAAGTGAGCAATATATCAATCTTTTCTGGGTTATTAATCTTTACATTATATATATATTATACATATTATGTATAATATGTATTTCTCTTCTATCCTTTCCCATTGATCATATTTCAGAAACCTAATTTAATATAGACACTTTTCTGCTGCAGCTTCTCTATTTCCATTAGCTGCAAGAGATGCTTCCATTTCCTCCTTTTTCTTTCCTTTTCTCCTCTTTTTCTCTTCATCTTCTTTTAAAAATCTTCCACTCCTTTCTCTCTTCCTTCTTTTTCTCCCTCTTCTCCCTTTTCATCTTCTTCCTCCTCTTCTCTGAATATACTGATTTTGTAGGGTAGTTATAAGACAGAGACTTGATGGAGAGATATACTTAAATATTGGAGCACCTGGCTGAGATCAGATGCCTAAAGTTTATTCCTGCTCTACTTCTGATATATTGTGTGTACTGTGACCTCAGGCAAATCAATTGACCTTTCTGTAGCTTAATCTACTCATTCTAGACTGTAACCAAATTGACTTGGGCCCCAGGGTCTTCTAGTGATAAAAAATGAAAAATTGTCTAACAACACTTGTCTCCCACTATTACCTTTCTTCTTTAGTGCTTTAGGGGGTTTATGCCTCTACTTGCTCCCTGCTTTTTGACTCTACCTTTTCTTCCTAACAGTTCAGTTCATGCCAGCTCAAGTTATTTCTTTCTTGCAAATAAACACATCTTCTTTAGCTCCTTTCCTTTTTCTCCTCTCTCTTCCAACTCTTGCCCAGTTGCCTCAGGAAAAATCATTTTCCCTCTCTATTTATTCCATATACAAGCCAAAACCCCAAGGCTCATTTGTGAGCTTTGATCATAGATGATAAACATAAGAGAAATGTCAGTAATATGCTTGTATAGAGAAAAGGAACCACTGTAAGTTTTAATGTGGAATCATGCATAATTTTTTTAAATGTCATCAACCTGTAAAGCCCTTGAAATTGATCTTTCAGAATCTCCACAAAAGTATCAGCTTTTCTCCTTCTCTGAGTTAAATCTACTGATTCTCCAGGTGGTGATTTATTAAAAACAATTATGCTTTATTTAGTTTTATCATTTTTGTTTTGTTGAATAGCTAGCGTTATAGTGTTTTAGTTTGCTCCTATTCTTACTTCCAAATGTACGGTATTTCAGTTACGCCATGACTTATTATGGATTAAATCAACTTTCATAGGCTAACCTGGCAATAAAAATATCACCCAGAACACTTTTAATGGGGAAAATTATTCCAAATTGCAAACAATTGTCTTACAAATGAACTTTTGAAATGCCAACAGTGAATAAATTGGAGAGCTTTGAGTAAACAGTTTACAAAGGTGAAATACACTCTAACCATTGTCAGCTTTTTTCTGATCTAAAATCTGTTCCCAGCTTTCGAGACAAGCACAGACACATTCAGTTAAAACCTGACTTATCTTATGCCTATCTTTCCTAAGATCCTCTTAACAGGGTTCTCATCAAGGTGAGCATGCCAATTAGCCTGTTTTAATTCTATTTCTATACCATTCTACTTAAATTCATAGGAATTTACCTGGTTTTTTTTGTCGTTGCTGCTGTTTTGCCATCGGATTGTGAGAGAACAATGGTCAGAAGGCAAGCCTTCAAGCTAGGAAAGTCAGGACTGAAGTCCTACCTCTGTGGTAGCTGGTTGGCAGAGTGTTGAAATGCTGGGCCTGGAGGGAGGAGCACTTGATTTCAAACCTAGCCTCAGACACCTCCTAGCTGTGTGATCCTGGGTGAGTAATTTCACCTCTATTTGTTCAGTTTCCTCAACCATAAAATGAATGTAATAACAGTGCTTACCTTGCAGGGTTGTTGTGAGGATCGAATTTTGTTGTATTAGTTGTTCAGTCATATCTCACTCTTTGAGACCCCATGGACCATACCATGGTCCTTCCATCCTCCATTAACTCTTGAAGTATGTCCAGGCTCATGTTTACAGTTTCCATGATACTATATATTCATCTTATCCTCTGCTGTCCCCTTTCCCTTTTGCCTTAAATCTTTCCCAACATCAGACTCTTTTCCAATGAGTCCCATATTCTCATTATGTGGCCAAAGTCTTTAAGCTTCAGCTTCAGTATTTGACCTTCCAGTAAATAGGCTGAGTATCTCCTTGCTGTCCAAAGGACTTTCAAGTCTTCTCCAGCATCACAATTCGAAGGTGTGCATTCTATGGTGTTCAGCTTTCCTTATAGTCCAACTTTCACAGCCATACATCACTACTGGAAAAACCATAGCTTTAACTATATGAACCTTTGTCAGCAGGGTGATGTCTCTGCTTTTTAATATGCTGTCCAGATTTACTATAGGTTTCCTCCCAAGGAGCCCAAGAATATAAAATCTGACACTGCTTCCCTTTCTTCTCCCTCTATTTGCTGGGAAGTGATGGGACCAGTTGCCAAGATCCTAGGTTTTTTGTTTTGTTTTGTTTTTTTGATGTAAAGCTTCAAGCTAGCTTTTATACTCCCCTCTTTGACCTTCATCAGGGGGGCTTCTTAATTCTTCTTCACTTTCTGCCCTCAGAGTCATACCATCTGCATCATCTGAGATTGCTGATATTTCTCCTGACAACCTTAATTCCAGCTTTTGATTCATCCAGCCTAACATTTCACATGATATACTCTTCACATAAGTCAAATAAATAAGATGACATTATACAGCCTTGTCACATTCCTTTTCCAATCTTAAACCAATCAGCTGTTTCATGTTCTGTTCTAACTATTGCTTCTTGGTCCACATGCAGGTTCCTCAAGAGATAAGTGAGATGATCTGGTACTCCCATCTCTTTGAGGACTTGCCACATTTTGTTGTGATCCACGCAGTCAAAGGCTTTAGTGTAGTCAATGAAGCAGAAGTAGATGTTTTTCTGGAACTCCCTTGCTTTCTCCATAATCCAGTGAATTTTGGTCATTTGGTCTAGTTCCTCTGCCTCATTGAAAACCAACGTATTCTTCTGGCAATTCTCAGTTCACATATTGCTGAAGCCTAGCTTAGAGAATTTTAAGCATAACCTTGCTGTTGTTTGAAATGAGCACAATTGTTCAGTAATTTGAACTTTTGTCTTTCTTTAGGATTGGAATGTAAACTGATCTTTTCCAATTCAGTGGCCACTGTTGAGTTTTCCAAATTTTCTGGCATATTAAGTATAGCACTTTAACAGCATCATCTTTCAGAATTTTAAATAGTTCAGCTGGAATTCCATGACCTCCATTAGCCACTTAACTTCATTCTCCAGGAAGTGTGACTAGATCAGTGACTACACCATCATGCTTCACAATGATGTCAATATCTTTCTTGTATAGTTCTTTTGAGCTAATATTTTTGAGATATTAAAAAGTGCTTAGCATAATACCTATCATATAATACTTATTTGTTTCTCTTCCTCCCCACCCTCATACTGTCTCTGGAAAAATCATTTAACTTCACAGTGCTCTGGGGAACATTAAGAGTATAAGTTGCAGATAAGGTTCCTTCTTGCATTGGCAAAGAATATTTCCTCACCTGAGAGTTCTCTGTATCTCTTAAACCACAAGTGCAGTCTTACCTGTTAACTCCTTCACATCCACATAGGTACCTTCATAAGAGATACATTTAAGAAGCTCATAAATTGGGGAAATGCCTTGTTTTTAAAGTATATACAATATTTATAAAATTGACATTTATAATTTCATTTTCTCTGTCAAATTAGTGTAAGCATTATCAGTTTAATCAGAGAGTATAATCAGCTTAGTTTTCTTCCATTCAGACATTGCCTTTTCTTTGAATAGATTCTCATTCTTCAAAAGGATCTAATTCTAGTCTCTATGGAGGGAAATGAATTGGAGTGGGTGTAGGGAAAGGAGGTAACTCCTTTGCCCCATTTCAAATATGAGGAGAGAATGGATTTTCTGCATGACAGAATAAAAAGAGCTTTTTAAAATTTATTATTGTTTTTGCTGACATACATCATAATAAAGGCAGGAATACTGACCACACAAATGGAAGGTAATTGTCTTGCCTTTCTTTTCTTGATTTTTGATTTTCCTCAACTTTATTTGCATGCCAATAAATACGAACTTGAAAGTAAGGTGTGCTTTTTTCTACACATTTTAAAAAATTTTTATTTTAGACTCAAACACCAGGATATAGTATATATTGGAACTTAAATACAAAGTAAGAAAGAGGGAAAGCATGTAATGTACATAGCAGAACATAAGAGAGGATTCAAAATATGTAACAATAAGTTTCCATTTCAAGAAAGCCTCTATGGTAAATACTACATGTTGTGTTGAGAGCTGTCCATCTTTCCTTTGCTTCCTTGTAAGTTTTCTTTTGTTCTCTGCTGTTCACTTTTTACTTTGTTCATCTCCCCCACCCCAGGATACAATTAAGTGTGGATATGTTTCTCTATAGCTATAGATATACATATACATACATATATAGATATGCACTTTCCAAAGAACTTCTACACCTGATCTTTGTTTTTATGTTTGTGCATATCTCTTGTTTCCTATCCCTCCTGCCTCCTCTACTTTACTTCAACCCACTACCTTGCCCTCCTATTACTTGTCTACCCCTCTCCAAAGATCCCTCCCCTAACCTCCCATTCCCATAAATCTAAACACCTTTCTATAGTCCCCTATAACCTATTTCTTGACCCTCCCCTCTAAAGATCCCTCCCTTGTCCTCTCCCCCTCCCTACCCCCTTACCGTTTTATTTCTTCTGAATTTAGAAGACTGTTATACTATTCTAAATAGATATGTATTGTTCCCTCTTACACCCATTGAGTTGTGCTTTTTACCACCAGCTTCCTCACTAAAGCTATAGGTATGTTTGTTTTTCCAAAACTGATTTTGATTGAGGGGAAGAGACACAAAATGCCCCCCAGGAGTTAAATGGAGCTACAAAGACTTCCCTAACCTTATATCAATTAGGTGTCTGGAACTATGAACTCTGCATTACCAAAGTCAGTAAAGACAATAGACAATCTTACCCTAGAGGCATTCTAGTGGGCTTTAGATAACTGCCATTAGCTATATGTTGTGACTCATAGCTTCAGTTACAGACAAGGTAGCTATCAACTTACCTTTGACAGGGAGAGGCTTTCTAGCCCCAACATCTTAGCAAATGGAAGCTGGATACAGCATAACTCTCAGTAGAGGTATAATATCAATCACAAAGTCGGGATTTTACTCAGAAGCAGAACACCCAGCAGAGGTGAGAACCTGACACCCAATAGGGGCGTAGATACATAGAAGTATGATAACATTAGAGGACATCAGTAGCCTTGCACTGTTGGAAGTGTAAGTTGCCTGGCCATACACATGTCCCTCTAGCCAAATAAGTCCCTGAAGTTTGCCCTTTCCTGCATATCCCCTGACCATACGTGGTCCCTATGGGCATATCCTCCATGTATGTTTCCTGATCAGTGTGCTTTCTGTGTGTGTGTGTGTGTGTGTGTGTGTGTGTGTGTGTGTGTGTGTTATATTGCACCTGGTAATATTTTATCCTGTAAGATAGTGATTCCATTGTTTAAATGGGAGGAATTTTTTGTCCTTTGCTTGTGCTATTTGATTGTTATTTGTTTTGGAGTAACATATTCATTCATAGGAAATCACAGATAAGTAAGGCAGTTTTAACAGTAGAGTGTAGAATTTATTATATATTTTTAAAACTGTTTCTTTCCACATGCATTTATCATCTTTCTATCAATTCAAATCCTTCCTCAGATACTCACTAGTTGCACGACTCTGGTCAAGTTATTTAACCCTGCTTGCCTCAGTTTCCTCATCTGTAAAATGAGTTGGAGAAGGAAATGACAAACAGCTCCAGTATCTTTACCAATAAAACCCCAAAAGGGGTGATGAAAAGTCAGACAGGACTGAAAACAACTGTATAACAAATCCCACTTCCCCCCTCCAACTAAAGATTAAATATAAAAAATAAAACCCTCACAAAAATGTGCATAGTCCAGCACAACAAATTCCCATGTTGGTTATGTCCAAAAATGTATGTCTCATTCTACATTTTAAGTTTATCTCATCTCTGGCAGGTGGGTAGCATGCTTCATTTTCATCTTCCTGGCATCATGGTTAATCAATTCATTGATCAGAGTTCTAAAGACAAAGTTCTTTTTAATTCTCTTTTTATTGCAAAAAAAAAAATTCATCTTAGTTCTGCTCAGTTCACCCTGTGTTAGTTCTTGCAATTCTTTCCAGGTTTCTCTAAAACCATTCTCTTCACCATTTCTTATTGTTCAACAGGTATTTCATTGTATTCATATACCATAATTTGTCTGGTCATTCCACAATAGGTATACATCTGCTTAGTTTATAGATTTTGGCCACTGTGAAAAGGACAGTTATAAATTATCATATATTTTATAGCAAACAGTATAAAATGGATTCATAGTTGCATATAGAATCCTCTTTTGTGTTCTGCTCTGTGTATAGAAATGGTCTTTTTTGGTATTTAAGTTTAGACAAAAAAAATTAACTCTCTCAGGTTCGGCAGGAGCCTTCCGAAATCTTCCAAGAAGCTCAAAACCCACAGGCAGATAGTTGTCACCTGAGACACAGCGTAATGAAGGAAACAACCATTCCGCAATTTCTCTCCCCAAATCAAAATCGAGAGAGTTGGAATATACTTAGTTGGAAAATCTAGCCAAGGGTTTGAGCCCCTATTGTTACCCGACCTTGTATTTCTCTTTCCCTATAGGGTAGGGCTTGCCCCAAGGTCAACCTGCAGTATGCTGAGCAGAGAAAAGAAAAATGAAAACATCCCCTTCCTTTTCATTCTTGCTAATATTTCCTGATGATTGATGAGAAGAGAAAGCAGCAATCCTGACTTAAATTACCATGCGTAATTGACACGTGGTAGAAATTAGAGGATGGTTAAGGGGGTGAAAGAGACAACAGAAGAATTTCATTCGAATTGATGTATTTATTGTATTATATATTGCATTATATATCCTAAAGAACAATCATTTAATTAAAGTCTCCCATTTAAAAATTATATTTTGCATTGGCTATGAATGAGATCTTGGGAAACCTTTGTCATTAAAATTTTAGATCATCTAAACTAGAGCATCAGGTTATAGGACATTGTCTTCTGTTCCTTTTGCAGTCTCCAATAGTTTCCAGCACACTGCACACTGTAAACATTTAATGATGGACACCACCCATTAAACCACAAGGGACTCTGGCAACTACTTTGATTCCAAGGCAGCCAGGTGGCACAACAGATAAAATGCTAGACCTGGAGTCAGGAAGGCCGTAGTTCAAATCCAGCCTCAACTGGCTAGCTCTTGTTAAGTTACTTGCCCTCAGTCTCCTTCCTTTCCCTCACCTATAAAATGGGAACAATAATAGCATCTACATCCTTAGGTTGTTGTGAGGATCAAATGAGATAATAGTTGTAAATGCTCATTGCTATCATCATTAATATTGCTATTATTGTACCCAGGAGTATAACTTAGATAAAATAATCTTAGACCTAGAAAGGACTAGAGAGGCCCTAAATTCCAAGCTCTATCTAAATCATAAATACGTGAATTCCTGTCTTTTGGCTTTTTTTGTATTCCCAGAACCTAGCACAGTGTATCACATACAGAATACATTTGAAAAATGTTTATTGACTGACTCTATAACATCTCCAACCAATGGTCATTTAGCTTCCATTGAAAAAATTGTTTCTGCCCCTCATCACCATGATTGTCTCCTGTGAGACAATTACGAAGTATTATTGCTTCTCCGCTTCATATGTAATATCTGGTGTTGTTCCAGTTGTCTTTTTAATCATGTCCAATTCTTCATGACCCCTTTGGCATTTTTTGGCAAAGAATTTGCCATATTTCCTTCTCTGGCTCATTTTACAGTTGAGGAAACTGTGACACATAGGGTCAAGTGACTTGCCCAGGGACACACCACTAGTAAGTGTCTAAAGCCAGATTTGAACTCAAGAAGACTCATCTTTCTGACTTCAGTCCTGGTACTCTATCCATTTCACCACCTAGCTGTCTATGTAATATCTACTTTAGCTCATTCAGCAGCTGGAACTAGGGAACTCTCTCTCTCTCTCTCTCTCTCTCTCTCTCTCTCTCTCTCTCTCTCTCTCTCTCTCTGTGTATGTGTCTGTCTCTCTGTCTGTCTGTCTCTCTCTGTGTCTCTCTCTCATTAATTTACAGATCTCTTGATCAGAATAGACCTCAGAAAAATATGTGGTTCTAGATCAACATGTGAAATAATCTAAAGTAAACTGTAGAAAAAAGTGAGTAATCATCACCTGGCATCTGACTGATCAAATTGGGTGTATACAATGGAATATTATTGCACCATAAAAAATAACAACAATGAAGACTTACATGAATTGATGCAAAGTGAAGGAAGAACAAAGAGTATACATGGCAACTACTATAACAGAATAGAAAAGCATATCAAAACTGAGCTAAACTGTGTGTATATGTAATGACCAATCTTAGCGTTATATGAGAACAGATGAGGAAATGTACTTCTCTCCTTTTGGCTGAAAGGTGGGGGACTATGGCTATGGAATACTGCATATGCTATCAGATATGGTTTGTGTCCTTTGGTTTTGCTTAAGTGATTCTTTTAGCTCAAGAAAAGACACGGAGATTGGGGCCATGAGTGGAATATATACAGAAATGACTATGATATAAAAACAAAAGGCATCAAGACAACTTATTAAATAATAATGAAATGAAAAATGGTTGGCAAATGTTACTTAGCATTCTTCGATGCACCAATCAATCATAGAATCATACCATCTTAGAATTAGAAGGAATCTCAGAAAATACAGTCTGGGGTGCCACTGACAGGTGTAAAGCAAGGGACAAGTTAGAAAGGAAACATCTTATGTCTTCCCCTACAACCACTTATTAAACATGCTTCTTTCTAAACAGTCCAAGATATACTTGCTGTACCTCCCTGTATTTCTACCTTTAAAAATCACACCTGTACCCTTGAATAAGGCAATGTCTATAGAGCTGCCTTCCTCAGCCTCCAAAGTCATTCATCTGACAACGTAAGGTAAGAATTTCAGATACAGAAAATATTTATGTCTTCATGATGTTGGCCCATGTTTTAGTACTCTTTTTAGCTAAGGACCAGGCATATGCCCAGGTCAATGGTAAGTGTGGCAGTCTGGCAACAATCTGAGACGGCCCTGATTACACCTATATGTGGCTGCACATACAGTATACACACACACACACACACACACACACACACACACACACACACACAGGATTTTATCTCCAAAGATCCAAGATTTTATCGAAGTACTCCTTTTTCTAAAGCAAACTGCAATCCCTCCAGTCTATGAGCTGTTATGCCTCAACCCCCTAAATTCATCAACTGGTAGTCAACAGTTTAGTGACAAACCTCTCTGAATTGGTCAGTCTACCCTTCTCTCATATAGCGTGGGCTGTCCCCCATGCAAGTAATCAAGTAATGCTCTCTCGCTCTCTCCCACTCTCTCTCTCTCTCTCCCTCTCCCCACCTCCTCCTCTTAGAATCTTTTGTTTACTTCAAGACTCAGCTCAAATATGACCCTTTTCCTAAAGCATTTCCTGATTCCCCTGCGTCCTAGTGCCTTCCTTCTCAAAATCACCTTGAATTTATTTGGTGCCTCTTCTACATCTACTTATTTCAGTACATGCTGTCTCATCCAATAGGAATGTAAACTCCCTGAAGTCAAGGACTATTTAAGTTTTCTCTTTATATCCCCAGAAACTAGTAGTCACATAAAAAAAGCCTTTAATAAATGTTGATTGGTTGGCTCTTAGACCACAGACACACACTCTTTTGCTTAGTAGTACTTAAAATCTATGGTAGGACCTGCCTTGGTTTGTGATTCACTGCCACAGCCTTTGAGAATTCAAAGTTACTTCCATGCTACAATAAGAAGTCATACTAGGGCATTGGGGGAGCACAGGCATACATACATACGTACATGCATACATAAAGGCATTAATGCATATATGATGGATAATAGAGAGAGAAGAGAGGAGGGGAAGGAAGGGGAGGGGACTGAAGGGGAGAGGAAGGGAGGAAAAGGGAGAGGAGGGGAGGGAAGGAAGAAATCTGTAAAAGTGTCCATGCCTGAAATCCTCCATAGAGTTGGCTGGCCATATCTGCATATAAATGGCCAGGAATCAAGCTTGACTAGTGGAGGAGACAGTGATCTGGCCCCCTGCTCTTAGTTTACTCAGTGCCTTTTCTTTACTCACTCACTCATTTATATAAAAGAAGGCAAGAGGCTTAGAATTCAAAAACTGGTTAACTGCATCACCAAACTAGATGATAGTTATTAGGAAAATAACTGTTGCCTACTTTGTGGTTTAACCTTCAGAGGCTGAAAATTATGAGATGTATTGAATGTTCATCGTAAGCTAAGATGAAATCTCTTATAGAAGAGCTTACTTATGCTCTTAGACAATTGCTTCTGGGACTCCTGGAAATTTAATACATGTGAAATCACAAAGTTCCACGCTTAAGAAACACATAACATCACTGGGACAATATCGGAGTTAAAATGTTAGGCGTTCGCGGCAATGAGCAATTCAGGATAAGTGAAAGAAAGCACTGCACTATTCCCCAAAATGCAATCCAGACCAATTAACACCTATAACTCCATACTAGTCACACTCCATCTTGAATAACTTTCTAAAATATAGATATAAATTTGGATGTACACACACAGACATGTACTTACATACACTTTATCTGTATATACAGATATATATGCACATAGACACATATTTGTAGGTATGCATAAATGCATGTTACATAAATTCGTAGAGGTGTATGTATATATGTCTACATCTATATTTATATCTTAAATATATGACACCTATACCATGTACATATATATATATATATTTATATTGAGATGTTCCCAAAGTTTTAGTGCAGTTTTAAGCTATTAAAGATTATAGCTGCACTAAAACTTTTTAGGATGCTCTGTATGTGAATATATACATGTTCCTATATCTCTATTTATATCTATATATCTACCACTTCCTCTCCATCTTGTCAGTCAAGATAACATTAGAAATTGTCAAATGTCTATCTGAACCTTTTTTCAGTGTTAGATTTATTTCTCCCCTTGGAGCAATGCAGTCCTGGGATTGAGAGTAATAATGCAGGTGTGAAATAAAAACATTTTCCACAGAAATCTTTGAAAGCTGAAAACACATAAAATCTGTCTCATCCTACTTCTTCAAAAAATATAGTTAAGCTTCTTCTGAATTCCATTGCATTAAAATGGATTAGAGGAAATATAGTACTGGGGAAAATAGATTTGCTACATAAATAACAAAAGTAATAAATATCTTCCTGCTTTCCTTCAGAAAGGCTTACTACTTTCAATCTCATCTGAACATATGGAGGATGGGAGGAGCAAGGGAGAAATGTATAGGACAAAACAGCTGTTAGATAAACTCAACACTAGGATTTTCTCAGTTTCCCCTCATGTAAAATAGAGATTAGAGGATTTCTGAAGTCTTTTCCAACTCTTGAATTTTATGGTTCTGTGATCTATTTTACTAAAATTTATTGATTTGTGGGAAATGAAAAGTTTTGAGAACCCTATCTTTTCTCTCCAGCACTTAAATACCTAAAAGTCAAGCCAAATAGAGAAAATAATAAGATGGTAAATCTCATTTTCTAATATGCTTTAGATATTTGAAAAAATAATTTAGCTACTCAACCATTTATTATTTGGGGAATGGCTCTTATTATTATAAATTTGTCTCAGTAAACTATACATTTGAGAAATGAGACCTTTTTCACAGAAACTTGCTATAAAACGTATTTCTGAGTTTCCTGCTTTCCTTGTAATGTGGGCTGCATACTTTTTTGTGTGCAAATACTTTTTAATTAAATATAATCAAAATCATCCATTTTACTTCCCATGTCCATTTTTATATCTTGTGTGTTCATGAACTCTTCCCTTATCCATAGATATGAAAAGTAATTTTTTGCATGTCCCCTTCATTGGCTTATATCACCATTTATGCCTAAATTGTGTGCCTATTTCAAGTTTATCTTGGCATATGCTGTGAGATGTTCATCTGTGCCTAATTTCTCCCGGAGTGCTTCCCAGTTTTCCCGGCAGTTTTTTCGAATAGCGAGTTTTTGCCCCCAAGAACTTGGATTTTGAATATATCAAACACCAGGTTGCTGTGATTATTTACTTCTGCATATTGGATGTTTTATTGATCAATCACTATTTCTTATCCAAACCAGATTGTTTTGAAGATTACTGCTTTGTAGTATAATATGAGATCTGGTACTGCTTGGTTGCCTACCTTCACTTCTTTCCCATTGATTCTCTTAATATTCTTGACTTTTTTGTTTCTCTAGTGATTTTTTTAAAAAAAAAATGTTTTTCTAGGGACAGGGAGGTAGCACTGGCCCTGGTGTCAGGAGGACCTGAGTTCAAATGCGACCTCAGATACTTGACACACTTACTAGCTATGTGATCTTGGGCAAGTCACTTAACCACAATTGCTCTGTCTTCTCTTTAAAAAAAAAAATGGTTTTTTTATCAACACAATAACAACTACATTCTAAGGAAAAAAAACTTTCAAAGACTTTAGAACTCTGATTAATGCAATGATAATCATGTCACAACACTCTTGCCAGAGAGATGATAGGATTTAAAATCCAGAAAGAGACATACATATTTGGATATGGACAACATAGGAATTGGTTTTGCTGTCTATGGGTTTTATTGTAAGAGGGTTTTTTTTTTTTGTTTTTAATTGTTCATTTGGGAATAGCAGTATAAGATAGATAATTAATGCTTATGTAAATAAATAGCAATGAATAAAAAATTATTTTTCTAGCTCTATAAAAGAATTATTTGATTGTTTTGTATGGTACTAGATAAGTAAGCTATCATTTTTGTTATATTGTCTTGGCCTATCCATGAACAATTACTTTTTCTCCAACTGTTTAGATCAGTCTTTATTTGTTTGAAAGTACTTTGTAATTACGTTCAAATACTTCCTGAGTATGTCTTGGCAGATAGAAACCAAAATATTTTATACTGTCTGCAGTTATTTTAAATGGAATTTTTCTTTCTGTTTATTCCTGCTGTGTTTTGTTGGTAACATATAGAATATTAATGATTTGTGCAGGTTTATTTTCTTTCCTGCAACTTTGCTAAGATTGTTCATTGTTTCAACTAATTTTTTAGATGATTTTTACAGGTCCTCTAAGTATACCATATCATTGGCAAAGAGTGATAGTTTTGTTTCCCTGTTGCCTATTCTTATTGTCTTTTTCTTGCCTTATTGATATTGCTAGAATTCCCAGTACGATATTGAATAATACTGGTGACAATGGAAATTCTTCCTTCACTTCTGATCTAAGAGGAAAGGGTTCTAGTTTTTTCTGCATTACAGATAATGCTTTTTATTTTAGACAAATATCTTTTATATTTTTAAGAATAACTCAGATCACACCTTCCCCCAATTCCTGTCAGCTTCCGTGTTCCTGCCTAGAAGCCACGGACGTCGGTCGCCCTAGTGATACGGTCCTTGGAGAAGGAGCTCATCTGCCCCGTCTGAAGTCCTGTCACTGGCCCCTGCGGCAACACCTGGTGCCGGGTCTGCTTCCCGCGGGGAGCCCCCAGGGAACTCAGGACCAGCCTGGGCCTGGACCGAGTGGGGGCCCTCCTGAGGCAGCTACAGCACCTCCAGCCCGAGGAGCTCTCCCAGGACCACTGCGGCCAGCACTCAGAACCCTTCACGCTTTTCTGCTGTCAGCACCGAGAGTCTGTGTGTGCAGTGTGCAAACACTCCCTGGAACACGTGGGGCACCACTTGGTCTCCTTGGACCCCAGAGCCCGTGGAAAATGTCGCTCTGGAAGCAGCTCCCAGCGCCAGGCCCGCTCCTGAGGAAGGCATGTATGAATGGATGGATGGGTGGATATACAGCGCTCTGATGATAATAAAGAATAGCTAACGTTTAAAAAAAAAAAAAAAGAATAACTCCATTTACTCCTGCTTTCTAGTGTTTTTAAAAGGATGGGGTGTTGTATTTTGTCAAGAGATTTTTCTGCTTCTATTGACATAATCATATAATTTTTATTGTTTTGTTATTGATATGGTCAATTATTCTTGTAATTTTCTTTATTTTGAACTAGCCCTGAATTCCTGGCATAAGTCCTACCTGGTTATAGTGTATGAACTTTGTGACATATTGCTGTAAATACACTTACTAGTGTTTTATTTGCAATTTTGACATGAATATTCATTAGAGAAGTTGGCTTATATTTTTCATTCTCTGTTTTTACTCTCACTGATTTAGGTATCAAAACTGTATTTATGTCATAGAAGTAATTTGGTAGACTCCTTTACATATTTTTGAAAATGGTTTATTTGCTTCAGAATTAATTGTTCTTTAAATTTTTTTGTTAGAATTTGCTTGTAAATCCATCTAATACTGGGTTTTTTTTCCTAGAGAGTTCATTTATGGCTTGTTCAATTTCTTTTTCTAGAATAAGGCTATTTAAATATTCTATTTCCTTTTCTGTTAATGTGGGTAATTTATATTTTTGTACATATTCTCCCATTTCATTTAGATTGTCAGTTTTATTGGCATATAATTAGATAAGGTAGTTCCTAATAATTGCTTTAATTTTTTCTTCATTGGTTATATACTTACCCTTTTTGTTTTTAAGGGTGCACTTAATATTTCTGCTTTTCTTCATTTGTGAGGATATTATGCTGTAATACATGCTCAATTTTTATGAAGGTGCCATATATTGCTGAGAAAAGATGTTCCTTTTTATTCCCATTCAATATTTTCTAGATGGTGATTATATCTATCTTTTCTAGAACTTTATTCATCTCCTTAACTTCTTTCTTATTTATTTTATGGTTGGATTTATCTAGATCTAAGAGGAATAAATTGAGGTTGCCCACTTGTATAGTTTTACTTTCTATTTCCTCCTATAATTTATTTAACTTTTCCTTCAAGAATTTGGATACTATCTGGTGCCTATATTTTTAGTGTTCATATTAATACTTTGTCTCTGGTATCTTTTAGCAGAATTCCATTTCCCTGATTATCTCTTTTTAATTAGGTCTATTTTTGCTTTTGCTTTGTCTGAGATAATGATTGCTATCCATGCCTTTTATACTTCAACTGAGACATAGTAAATTCTGCTTTAGCCTCATATTTTTAACTCTGTGTGTGTTTCTGTTTCAAGTGTGTCTCTTATAAACCAAAATTCAACGATGTGTGCTGTATCCATTTTGGTATTTGATTCTGTTTTATCCTATTCACATTCACAATTAAGACTGATAAGTGTATATATCTGTCCATCCTATTCACTACTATTTATCCTTCTCTTTCTTTTTACCTCATCCTCTCCTCAAAAGTTTGTTTTACTTCTGACCACTACCTCCCTTAATCTGCCTCCTGCTTTCTCTTAGATCCTTCCCCTCCTGCTTCCCTGTTAGGTAAAATGAATTTCTATACCCAAATCATCTCTCTCTCTCTCTCTCTCTCTCTCTCTCTCTCTCTCTCTCTCTCTCTCTCTCTCTTCCCCCCCCCCCGTGTGTGTGTGTGTGTGTGTGTGAGAGAGAGAGAGAGACAGAGAGAGAGAGAATAACAGTGATTTTATTCTTCCCTCTTTGTAACAGTTGGGATGAGGGCATTGCCCACTCCCCTATTTTCCCTTTCATTGTAAAAATTCCTCTTTGCATGCCACTTTTACATGATATGATTTTTCTCATTCTTTTTTTTACCTTTCCCCCTTCTCACAGTATATAACTCTTTCTCATACTTCTATTTTTCTTGTTAGATTGCCCCAACATAATGATTTTTACACATGCCCTCTAAGTGGATTCCTTCTAACTACCCTAATGATGATAAAGTTCATAGGGGTTACATGTGTCATCTTCCCACTTGGAAATATAAAAAATTTAACTTTGTTAAGTTCCTCTTAATTTCCCATTCATGTTTACTTTTTTACACTTCTCTTGAGTCTTGTGTTTGAATGTCAAATTTTCTATTTAGGTCTGGTCTTTTCATCAGGAATGCTTGGGAGGCTTCAATTTCATTAAATATCCGTCTTTTTCCCTGAAGCCAGTTTTGCTGGCTACATTTTTCTTGGTTGCAATCCTAGCTCCTTTGCCTTCCAGAATATCATATCCCAAGCTTTCCAATCCTTCAGAGTGGACACTGTTAAATTTTGTATGGTCCTGACTGTGGCTCATGACATTTTAATTATTTCTTTCTTTCTGCTTGAATTATTTTCTCTTTGTCCCAGGAGCTCTGGCTTGGCTTTAATATTCCTGGGAGTTTTTATCTGGGGATCTCTTTCATGAGGTGACTAGTGGCTTCTTTAAATTTCCATTTTGCCCTCTGATTCTAGACATCTGGACAGCTTTCCTTTATAATTTCTTGAAATTTAATGTCTAGATCCTCTTTTTGATCATGGTTCTTAGGTAGTCCAGTAATCCTTAAATTATCTTTCTTTGACCTATTTTTATAGGTCAGTTGTTTTTCCTATGAGAGATTTCATATTTCCTTCTACTTTTAAAAATTATTTGGACTTTGTTTAGGTGCTTCTTGATGTCTCACAAAGTCATTAGCTTCTACTTGACCAACTCTAATTTTTAAGAATTATTTTCTTCAGTGAGGTTTTGTGTCTCTTTGACCATTTGGCTAATTCTGATTTTTAGGGAGTTATTTTCTTCACCAATGTTTGTGCCTCTTTTACCAAACTGTTAATTCTTTTTTCATAATTTTCTTGCATTAATTTCATTTCTTTTGCCAATTTTTTCCTATTATTCATTTGATTTTTAAAACCATTTTTAACTCTTATTTTCCTTTACCTCTTCTAGAAATTCTTTTTGGGCTTGTGTCCACTCTCCAGTTTTCTCTGATTTTTTGCTTGTAGCTGTTTTTAGGTCTTCTCAGTTTGTGTCTTGAACTTCTCTGTCACTACACTAGTTGTTTTGGTAAGGTTTCTTTTCTTTCTTTCTTTCTGCTGATTTTTCCAGCCTATTTCTTAACTTTGGACTTTATGTTAGATTTGGTCTCTACTTACCTCTGAGATGGGGAGGGGTATCACTGCTCCAAGGTTCAGGCTTTTATGCTGTTTTTATTGCTACATTAGGGTATCTATAAGTTTTTGGTTCTTCCAAAGTGGTAAGATTAGGGAAGAGGTGTGGTCATTGTGCTCCTGGTCTGTACTCTGGTCCTGATCCAGGTAGGGCCCCTGTTTCCTAGTAACTACTGCTCCTCTCTGCCCTAGAACTGTAACCTGTAACTGGGTAATGGTATCTGGTCCTACCCTCAGTGCTAGCACAGAGGTTCCCTTTATTCTCTTTCTGACAAGGTATTCAATTCTCTCACGGTCTCTGAGCACTGACTGTTTCTGGTACTGTCACAGTTGCCTTCAAGGCCCACAGCTGGTTTTGCTTCACCATTCCATGTTCCCAGTCAGACCTTTCCCCAGTGTCTGCAGACCTTTCTCTGTTCTCCTAAGCTATTCTGGGCTAGAAAAATGACTCGCTATGATTTTTATTGGTTATGGTGCTTAGTATTAGATTTCATGTGCTTTTAGAAATTATTGAGAGGGAAATGTTGTGAGAGTGCTCAGCAAACAGTGCTTTAATCCAACATGTTGGTTCTACCCACTATCTTCAAGTTTTTCAAAGGATATCATGATAAAGTGGGATTGATTAGACTCGTTTTGCTTAGTTCTGGAGGAAAGAGTGAGAAACAATGAGTAAAAGTTGCAAAGGGACAAATTTAGGCTTCATGTAAGGAAAATCTTCCTAACTTTTAGAACTATTCAAAAGTTGAATGGGCTGCTACCTAAAATAGTGGATTTCCCCTCATTGGAAGTCATCATGCAAAGGTCGAGTGACCTCTTTTCATGTATGTCAAGTCAAATCAAGTTAAGTCAATAAAAATTTATTAAGTGCTTACTAAATCCCAGGCATAAACACTGAAATAATAAATGGATTTATATATATATACATATATATTTTATATATATATATATATATGAATAGAAAATAAATAGAAACAAAATGACGGTCTCTGCCCTCATGGAGCTTATATTTTAGTTCAGGAAGACAAAATATCAAAAGAAGTCGAAAGAGACTGGTGGGGTGTAGTTATTGTAAGGAGATGATAGAGAAAGAAGTCCAAAGAGTGGAACCCAGAGAAGAATGAAGGACCGAATGAAGCTTATCATGGAAAGGATTCTTTTTCAGATTTGGATCGGGTGGCTGCTTAATACCCTTCCAAATCTGAGATTCTTTAATTCTTTGAATCTATGATTTAGTGACCTCCTTCCAGGTCATTGACAGCAATACATTGAGCACTACTTTTTACTTTTGTCATTCACCAAGTTCCAAATGTATTTAACTGTGCCATCATCTAGACCTTATATGTAAATATTTTCCACAAGGATATTCTGAGAGAGTTTGTGAAACGTCTTCTTAAAATCCAAGTATACTGCCTATAGCATTCCCCTAATCTATTAGTCCAGTGCAGCACAGTGGAAAAATACCTGAAATTTTAAGTAGAAGACTGCTTTCAAATTCTAGCTCTACCTCCTACTAGCTGTGTCATTGTAAGCAGGAGGCTTAAGTTCTTAAGTGCTCATTTCCCTTATATTTAAAATGACAAATAAAGAATTTGAACAAGACAATCTCTAAGGTCAACTTTGAATTTGATATTTTGTGATTCTCAGTCACCCTCTTCTAGTAGGCAAGTACGTATGTGAATGCGTGCGTGTGCATGCATGCGAATGTGTGTGCATGCATGCATGCATGCATGTGTGTTAGGTTATTGTGCTAAAGACCAGTAAGTAGTAATTTCTCTTCCCCCTCCCTTATTCTCATCTGTGTGATGCCACTCTTTCCCAGCTCTTTCCTCTGACCTCCTTTGTATGTGTCTTTTTCTTTTAGTCAGTCCCTTGGCTCTACCCTTTGGGGAAAAGAGTGTTCCCTTTGAAACTATAAGAAAAGGGAAATCTATGAGTCAATTACCTCAGAAAGGCTAATACCCAGCTCCCTCAAAACCTTTCCCAGATAGAAATCGCAAGGCTTGCATTATGTCTAGACACTGGGCTTGGATTCTCTCTCTCTCTCTCTCTCTCTCTCTCTCTCTCTCTCTCTCTCTCTCTCTCTCTCTCTCTCTCTCTCTCATTTTAGGAAATTTTGAAGATGTGAATCAATGAAGTATCTCCTCTATATAGCCAGGAATGTACCAGTATTTATAAAAATCTATCTCCCTACTATGTTAGTTTACTATTTGTTCCTATTGATTGTGCAAAGACACACAGAGAGATCAGCATTTCAGTGGTTAATCACTTTATCTGAGGGAAACCACAAAATAGAAAGTAAAACCGTTAAGAAATTGGAATCAGGAAATGAGTTCATTTCTTTCCTGAGAGAATGAGAGCAAGAGTAAAGCAAAGGATTGCTGAGCACAGATTCACCAGTTCTGTTCTTATCAGCATGAATGGCTCTAGATGTATCTATTCTACATCACTACCTGAGAGTCTGGCTATATGGTGTTTTTTCTTTATCATTTCAACTTTTATTCCCTTGTCAATTCAACGGGGATGGCAATGGTTACAATGGTATTGGGGAATGCAGAGTGGTACTGCAGCAGTCATGTACCTAGGATTTCCAGGCTGAGCATCACTTACTCTCTCCCCCTTCATCTCACATGGCTGCCCAATCTAACATAGTTGCCTCCAAATCTCATCTTCACTCTACCTCTACTCTCTCTGATTTTGCTCCTTTCTCAAGACTTCTCTTCTTCCCTTCTGTGCCAGTAAGGCAAAATGGGCTTAGTTTAACAGGTGTGCTTAAGGAGTTTGGCTTTTGTTTATGGTGAAAGTACTTTCACCTGTTAAACGCTAAGCCCCAGGCCCAAAGCCCTATCAGGTGTGAAACCCCTGTGGG
>CM053623.1:119810291-119826816 GCA_028646595.1 Phalanger gymnotis
GGCATAGAGATTTATCTTGCCCTACAAGAAAGGAAGGGAAAGGGGGATGGGAGTGGAATGGGGTGACAGAGGGGAGGGCAGACTGGGGAACAGGGCAACCAGAGTATATGCCATCTTGGAGTGGGGCGGGGGAAATGGGGAGAAAATTTGTAATTCAAACGCTGGTGAAAATCAATGCTGAATACCAAACATATTAAGAATAAATTAAAAAAAAAAAGAAATGGAGTAGCACTTAAAGTCAACAAACAGGTTAAAAAAGTAGTATTGGGGCATAATCTCGAAAATTACAAAAAATATCTGTTTAAATCCACGACACACCATTGAACATTACAGTAATACAAGTCTCTGCTCCAACCATTGATGCTAAAGAGACCAAAGTTGATTAGTTTTATGAAAATCTACAGCATCTTCTAGAAATAACACATGCACACACAGATGTCACATTCATCATAGGGGATTGGAATGCTAAAGTAGGAAATCAAAAGATAATTTGAATAACGGGAAAGTTTGGCCTTGGAGTGCAAAATGAAGCAGGGCAGAGACTAATTGAGTTTTTTTTTAAAGATAACTCACTCGTCATAGCAAACACTCTTTTTCAACAACCCAAAAGGCATGGCCATCACTGATGGTCAATAATCAAATCAAATTGATTATATACTTTACAGCCAATGGCAGGGAAGCTCTATACAATCAGATAAGATAAGACCTGGAGCTGTCTGTCGCTCAAATCATGAACTTCTTGCAATATTCAAACTTAATTTGAAGAAAGTAGAGAAAACCATCGGACAGTATAGGTATGACCACAATAGCATCTCTTATGAATATGAAGTAGAAGTGACTAATAGATTCAAGAGATTAGATCTGGGAGAGAGTGCCTGAAGAACCAGAGACAGAGGTTTGCAGTATTGTACAGGAGGCAACAACAAAAAACTTCCCAAGGAAAAAGAGGAGCAAGAAAGCAAAATGGCTGTCTAATGAGACTTTACTTTCCTGAAGAGGAAAGAAAGAAAGAGAAAGGAGAAAGGGAAAGATATACCCAACTGCATGCAGATTTCCAGAGAACAGCAAGGAGAGATGAGGTTTTCTTAAATGCACAACACAAAGAAATAGAAGAAAATAATAGTGTGGGGAAGACAAGAGATCTCTTGAAGAAAATTAGAGATATCAAGTGAAAGTTTCATGCAAAAAAATTGTCATGATAAAAAACAAAAATAGCAGGGACTTAGCAGAAGTAGAAGAGCTCAAGAAGAGGTGGCAGGAATGTGCAGGAGAACTATAGAAGAGAGATCTTGACATCACCAATAACCACAGTGGTACAGTTACTGATGTAGAGCCAGACATCCTGGAGAACGAAGTCAAGTGGGCCTTAGGAAACATTGCTAACAATAAGGCTGGTGGAGGTAATGGAATCACAGCTGAGCTGTTTAAAATCCTGAAAGATGATACTGTTAAAGTGCTGCACTCAATATGCCAGCAAATTTGGAAAACTCAATAGTTGCCACTGAATTGGAAAAGATCAGTTTATGTCCAAATCCTAAAGAAGGACAATGCCAAGGAATATTCAAATTGCTGAACAATTGCACTCATTTCACACAACATCAAGATAAGTTATGCTTAAGGTTCTGTAAACTAGGCTTCAGCAATATGTGAACAGAGAAGAGCAGATTGGTTTTCAAAGAGGCTGAGGAACTAGAGACCAAATTGCCAACTTTCACTGAATTATGGAGAAAGCAAGGGAGTTCCAGAAAAACATGTACTTCTGTTTCATTGACTACACTAAGGCCTTTCATTGTGTAGATCACAACACAATGTGGCTAGTCCTCAAAGAGATAAAAGTACCAAATCATCTTACTTGTCTCCTAAGGAATTTGTATGTGGGCCAAAAAGCAATAGAATTGAACATGGAACAACTGATTCATTTAACATTAGAAAAGGGGTACAGCAAGTATGTTGTCACCTTGTTAATTTAACATATACAGAACACATCATGTGAAATGTCAGGCTGGATGAATCAAAAGCTGGAACTAAGGTTGCCAGGAGAAATATCAACAATCTCAGATATTTAAATGATACCACTCTAAAGGCAGAAAATTAAGAACAATTAAGATGACTTTTGATAAGGTGAAAAAGGAGAGTGTAAAAGCTGAAAATAAAAAAAAAACCTAAGATCTTGGCAATTGGTCCTGTCACTTCCTGGCAAACAGAGAGAGAAGAAATAGAAGTAGTGTCAGATTTTATGTTCTTGGGCTCAAAGATCATTGCAGGCAGCAATTGCTTCCACGAAATTAAAAGATACTGGATCCTTGGAAGGAAAGCTATGGCCAATTTGGATAGCATACTAAAAAGCAGCAATATCATCCTGCTGACAAAGATCTATATCGTCAAAGCTATGGTTTTTCCATTAACAGTTTATGGCTGTGAGAGTAGGACTATAAGGAAAGCTGAACACCACAGAATCCATACTTTCAAATTGTGGTGTTGGAGAAAACTTTTGAGAGTCCCTCAATATTTAAGAAATTAACTCAGGCTGTTTACTGGAAGGTGAAACACTAAAGCTGCAACTTTGGCCATATAACGAGAAGATGGACTGATGGAGAAAGACCCTGATGGGAAAGACCGAAGGCAAAAGGAAAAGAGGATAGCAGAAGATGAAATAGATAGTGTCATGGAAACAATGAACATGAGCTTGGATAGACTTCAGGAGATAGTGGAGTATAGACAGACCCAGAATGCTATGGTCCATGGGGTCACAACAAACCGTTCCATATTCAGATCTAACTGTTGCTTCATGACCCTACATATAGATTCCTCGGGAGACAAGTAAGATGATCTGGTGCTCTCATCTTTGGTGACTGTCCACATTTTGTTGTGATCCACAGTCAAGGGCTTTAGTCTAGTCAATGTAGCAGAAGTAGGTGTTCTTTTCCCCTGGAACTCCTTTGCTTTCTCCATAATGTAATGAATATTAGCAGCTATGGTACAAATCAAAAAGCTTGGCCCTAGAGTAATAGGACATCGTTTCAAATCCCAATGTTGATTTTTTTTCACCAGTGTAACCTTGAGAAACCAACTAATTTATCTGGGCCTTAGTTTCTTATCTGCAAAATGAGGGGGATTGATCAAATGGCCTTTGAGGTACCTTCTAGTTCTATATCTATAAGCCTAACATATCAATCTATCTATAAATCTAAATTATACTCTCCCACCAATGCACACAGTGTCTATAGGAAAGAGTAGAAATAAACTTACAGAAATCTAGCAAGGCAAGCAAAAGGCAAACTTTTGTGCCCAAGGCAACTCATGACTCTAAAGTGTATCCCTGATGTCTTTAGAGACATTGGCACCAAAAGTCATGTGTTGAGCTAGGTCATTTGTCAGATGTCTGCTCTACTTGAACATCTATGTGGCTGAGCTGTAAGGTAGTATTATACTCTTTTAGCAAAAAGCAGTTCCCCTAAACCTAAGATCTGGAGAGCTATTCAAATCTGCCTGCTTGGCTCTGAGAGGTTTTCCCCTCTCAAACCACAGATGGTAATGAGGAGCAAGGCAGACAAACCCCAGTTATTTCCCCTCTTTTAAACTCTACATGGCATTAAAGGGCAAGGAAGACAAAACTCTCCTTAACCAGCTGAGTTTAGCAGTAGTAGATTATTTTTTTTCCTCCTCCAATCAGCACCTGGCAGCAGAGTTTTTCCTCAAAATATCTTGGAGGTAGGGTGGTGCATAATATAAGTTCCAAGCTCTTCTATCTTCTTTCAGTTTGGCTGCTTTTCTATGCCCCATCCACTCAGCTGGATTCAGGTGAGCTTGTCTCTCTTCAGGCAGCAGTGGGGCAGTCTCCTTTCCTCTATTTCTGTCCTTTGCTGCTTTTTACTGTGATCTATGACCTCTTTATTAGAGTATATATTAGAGTGAGAAACTGAAACCTATATTTCTATCAGACATAGCACAAATAAGCAATATACAATTATTCCACATTCACCAAAATATTCTAGTTGTCAGGATTTCCTAGCTATCAGCATCCAAGTCCTCATAATAGTTAAATGTAAAATAGCTGCTTAGAAGCAAGACAGTGAATGCAAAAAAGGTAGGAAAGGAGTGGGGCTGGCAGTACCACATGTCAAACTATACTACAAATGGCAGTGATCATGAAAATTTTGTATTGTTTTAAAAATAGGGAGTTTGATCAGCGAAACAGATTAGGTCTACAACATATAGGAAAGCAAATGAACATAGCAGTATAGTGTTTGCCAAACTCAAAGTTTCTGGAGTCAAGACTCACTTTCTGAAAAAAGCTGCTGGGAAACCAAAAAGCTGTCTGTCAGAAACTGAGTATAGCCCAATACTTTGCACTGCAACGCAACATAAAATTCAAACAGATATGACTTATACATTAAAGGTGACGTCATAAGCAAAATAGAGAAACAAGGAAGAAATTACCTCTCAGATCTATGGAAAGGAGAAGAGTCATGAATAAACAAGAAAAAGAGAACATCATAGAAGATAAAATGAACAGTGCCGATAATATAAAATTTAAAAGGTTTTGTATAAACAAAACAAATGTACCTAAAATTAGATGGGAAGAAAATAACTAGGGAAAAAACTTCGTAGTAAGTCTCTTTGATAAAAGTCTCATTTTCAATATTATACAAATGTATTATATATATGTATGTATATATACACATATATTTGAAACTGTTCATTCTCTAACAGATAAATTGTCAAAGCATATGAATAGTTTTCAAAGAAAGAAATTGATTACCTCATGAAAAATGCTCCAAAATCACTAATGATTACAGAAATACAAACCAAAGTAAATCTAAGATTCCACCTCACAATCCATCAGATTAGTAATGGTGACAAAAGAGAAAAATGATGAATGTCGGAATGGCTTTGTGAGAATAGTCACACTAATGTGCTGTGAATGGAGCTATGTATTGTTCTATCCATTCTGGAGAACAATTCTGAACTATGCTCCCAGAGTTACTAAACTGTCCTAACCTAGCTAGACCACTACCCTGTATTCTCCTGCATTTAGACATAGTTAACATGGCTAAACATTGCCATTTCTCTTAACTGATCTTTATCTGACATGGAATCAGGCTTTTTCATCATCCTAGTTGCCTTCCTCTATCTCTGCAGCTTATCAATGTCCTCCTTAACATGGTACTGTGTAAACACAGTTAAAAATCCTTTGTAGTTTCTCTAGAAAAATTAAGAAATAATATTTCTCTAGTCTAAAACCCTTTCTATATTTTTCCCTTTAGGGAAGTGGGTAGAATAAGAAACTAACATATTCCTTAGTAAAATGGATTAATGTTGACAACCAAACTCAACTCTAGTCTAGATCAGGTGGATCCAGGCAAGGAAAGTACCCTGCTCCATTGAAAGGGAGGTACCTTCTTGGCAACCTATTCAGAAAATATTCTTCGTATAGATCTCTGGGAGAAGTTCCATGGATTGCCAATGGGAGTGGTCCAAGAAGGAATGAGATTCTGACTTGATTACTCAACTGTTCTGGAATGTTGACCCATATAGTGATTTTTCTTCTTCAAGATTCCTGTAAATGTTCCTTAAAATTGTTTTGAGGTAGAATCATGTCAAAGGGGTATGGGAGACTATATCAGCTTGGACATCTCTCCAAGCTAGAAAGACCTGGATATTAAATTAATGTTAAATTAAATAAAATTATTTCTGGCAGGTTTGGTCTAAAAATGTAGAGTACAATATTAGTATTGATATTTTTTGAGAATGTTTAGAATCGAATAACACTCATGTGGTTGGAACTAGGGAAGGGCACAGAAGGACTACCATTTCCTCATTTCTGGTAGCTCAAGATTGCATAAGAATTTTTGGCTGCCAGATCACATTATTGACTTATTTTGAACTTAGAGTGCACCAAAACCCAAAGATCTTTTTCGGATACATTTTGGACTAATTAGGTCTCCCCTATCTTACATTTGTGAAGTTGATTTTTAACCCGATAAGACTTTATTTTTATCCCTATTAAATTGTACTTTATTATATTTAGCTCAATGTTCTTACCTATCTATCAAATATCTGTTTAAATACTGTCATATGTCATAATATGGCAGGCTAGCTAGCCCTCTTAGCTTCATGTCATTCCCAGATTTTATAAGTATGTCATCTATGCCTTTATCCAAGTCGTATAAAAAATGTTAAATAGCATAAGTCCAAGTACAAATGCCTGGGAGAGCTTCCAAGTCGAAATCAAACATTCATGATTATTTGGGGGGACTTGTCATTCAACCAGTTCCAAATCCATGAAATTGTATTATTATAATGTCACTTCCATCCCACACCTGGAGCAGTTTACTGAGAGATAGCCCTGTGGCCCAGTGTGCTTCCCAAATGGGGAAAAGGGGAGGAGAGATGTGACCCCTGATTGGCTGAGATACCTCTAAGCCTCAACTCTGTGTACCTGCATAAGTGGATAAGGTACTTTTTCAGATTCAGAGAAGCTGCTAGGATCAAAGAGGTAGAGTTCAAGAGAGACAGGGGTAGGAGCAGCTAGGTGGTGCAGTGAGTAGAGCACTGGCCCTGGAGTCAGGAGGACCTGAGTTCAAATCCAGCCTGAGGTACTTGACACGCTTACTAGCTGTGTGACCTTGGGCAAGTCACTTAATCCCAATTGCCCTGTCTTCCCCCCTCCAAAAGAAAAAAAAAGAAGAGAGACAAGGGTAAAGGAAAAGGCAAATTGAACTTTTGAATCTCTCAAAAGTTGCAGATGTAGGGAAAAATGTCTCTCTCTCCCAACATAGTCCTGGTTTCCAAGGCCTGAAACCCTAGAGACTGCTAAGAACATATTCTCCTGGTGAAATAATTCTCTCTTCTTGCTTGAGCTGAGATTTTACTCTTACTCCTAAGAGTTCATTTACTCTTGTGCATTCTTTTGTCTTCTTTAATCTATATAATTTCTCTAATTTATGTTTACTGCTTATTTTGACAAAGAAACATTAGCTATCTCCAACTCTTTTTTGTGTAATCTGTGTTTCACCAGCTAAGAGTATTTGCCTTCCCTTTGGAGTGACCAGGAAAAGATTCTATTCTGAATCCTTAACAGAGAATTCTATACTCCAAGACTACAGATATTGGATTGAAGTATATAGAGATGTCTAGCCCAATAACCCTCTTGGAGATAGAATTAATAAAAGATTGCCCAGTTAGGATATCCTAGACCCTACGTGATCCTTCCCTGAGAGGCTGGTGATGGTGCAGGCATGACTCTCCTCCTACTTTCCACAAAGGGGAAAATCTGTTTTGATGTGATAGACCAGATCTCCAATCAGATATCTATCCACGCCACACTCAGGGCAACTTTCTCATGTTAAATGATCCATATTTATATTACAAGTGAGCTGAGAAGAGTAAATCTGACTATAGTAACATATTTGTAAGCTCTTTGAGGGCAGGGACTGTTCTTTGCCACTTTTTGTATCCCCTGTATTTAGCACAGTACCTGGCATATAATAGTAATTGATTACAATAGCCCGAGCTTTCCATGTTTTCTGCAGAAATAGCATGTGATACTCTATCAAAAGCTTACCTAAATTCTGCATAAAAAATATTGGTAGCATTCTCTTGATCTTCTAGTCTGTGGAATACCCCCAGGGATCTAGCTATGCTTTTGAAGATTTTTATTAGTCATTCAACCAAGGAATGATATCTAACACATTCAATCACAGAGTCAGAATCCATATTTTAATAGGTGAGAATGTTGGGCAACACATAATAAGATAAAACTCAATAGGAAAAATATAAATCCTATACCTGGATCCAAACAGTCATTTGCACAATTGAAGATGTTTGGCTGTTTTTGTGAAAATGATCTAAAGATTATATTGGAGCACAAAGTCAACAATGTGACATGGCAGCCAAAAAAGTGAACATTCTTATTATTTTTAGTGGGGGAACAGTCACAAAAGTTCATTGCTGACCACTCCCAATATGGAATCTTTCCACTTTTACAAAGGAATATTTACTTCAAAGGTATAATGACAAATACACAAACTGATTCCCCACTACATGGAGTATAATCAATACCCCGCCTCAGGCTCTGGGGAAGGGAAGGGGATTAATTTCATAGTTTACTTCAGTTCCTACAGAACACAGTCCCAAATTCCAATTCCAAAGCCCCTCCTTGGATTCATATACCAGGATCTCTGGCTTTCCAGGGCTTTCTTGCTAGCCTGGCTGGCTGTAACATAATGCTTAGAACACTCAATTCCAAAAGCAGTCAAGATTCTACTTCCCGCACCTGAAACTAAGGACAAATGTAATAGGATAAGACAAACACCTCAAGCCTGTTTCAAAGAGCCAAGGTAGGTAAAGGAAGCCCTTTCTTCCTCACCATTTTAGGTCATGACACCTGAGCTGAGGGGCGAATGTGCAGGAAACAGAGAATGTCCGAATACAGTTTTAAACACGCCACTTATTCCAGTAACATGGCCAATTGAAAAAGATTATTCCTATTTCCAGATATGTATGTGCTCCAAAGCCCCCATTGCACAAATATTACCTCATTTGATCATCATAACAACTCTGGAAGGTAAGTACTACTATTTTCCCTTTTTTACAGTTGAGGAAACTGTGGCAAACAGAGGTCTAGTGACTTGCCCAAGGTCCTATACCTAGTAAATGTCTGAGGGCAGATTTAAACTCAGGTCTTCCTAACTCTAGGTCCTGTGCTTTAGTCATCTTGCCATCCATCAGTAGGGGCTCTTCATCGCTGATGGTCTTCCAGTGGAGATATCTGATCTCAAGTGTTGAGATTTTGTAGTTCTGTATAATTCCAAAGGGTTTGTGGCAACAGTTTTTCATTTATTTGAGTGTCCAGGATGAATACATAGAAATCCTCCTCTATTTTATTCAATTCAAGAGCCAGCTAGCTATAAAGGAATTTCAGTTGAGATGGCTCAGAGGGTTATGTATAATTCCAGCTCCTCATCACCACTTCAAAAATATCTAAAAATACAATCAATTAACTAATAAAAACAATCAACAACTAAAAGGAGGGAAAGGAAAGATTGCACCATCATTCTCCTCCTAACCCAGACAAACCAAATCGACAAAGAGGCTGAGGAAATGAGCATGCAAATAAAAGCTCCTAATACAATGAAGAAATATCATGGAATAAGAGAATATAGGGGGAAAAATAGCAGAAGTAGAGCATTATTAGGCAACAACTGCAACAAAAACCCTCCTAAAAAAAGAATAGCCACAAAACCCTGAAAGGTTGGGAGGCCTCATGAAAAATTGAATGAAGAGAAAAGGAAGGAAATTAGAGGTCTCAACAAAATACTTAAAATGAAACTATATATTTTGGAAAGCCTTAGCAAGGCAGTGAACATGCTGGGGGGAAATGGAAACAAAACTTTAAAAATTCAATTATACAACTACAGGGAGAACAGTGACTTTACTGCTAGCAGTAATCTAGGAAAGTTTGCCAGTCCTACTCAGTCGCCTTTAGCCATGCTAGACAATGCTCCCAGTATGATTTGTGAGAACTAGGAATATGGTAGGAGTTGAAAGGTATTGAATGGAATTTTCCCACTCTAGCTCATAGACAGAATGCGAGGGGTGGTAGCAGACGTAGGGGGGAAATGCACTTTAAAAGATAAATTTTATGCTAAAGATTTCTCTGGTTGACAGGTCATGCAGTTCCAAATCACAAGAACTGAGCTAGCTCTTGGGATAATGAGCTAAAAGAGTGGAATCCTCTTTCCCTCACAAAGAAAAGGTAGGATAGTTTATACAATTAAGTGGAAAGCTAGCTGGTATCAACAACAGAGACCCAGGGGAGAGAAGCTCAAAAGAAAACCAGCAAATGACATTCAGAAAGAATAGACCATAAGCACAACATAAAAAAAAAACAAACAATAGAGATAAATAAATTTATCTTGAAAGGGCTAGATGATGATCTTAAGTTTACATTTTGAAAGGGAAAGACCAGATTATAGCTCTATTGGAGTCTCACCTTGTCTAAAGGTTACTGAGGGAGAAAAATGAGATAAGCTCTGTGTTTATAACTTTTAAGCATATGGGTCAAGAAAAAGAGAAAAAAAAATTAGTATATCTTGTAATGGGTGTGCCACAGGTAAAGGTTATTCAAATACAGAGGTGGAGGGGTCAGGCATGAAGTAATGTTTGACCTTCACCTTTAAATGGGTTAAAAAAGAAATTGGTTTTTTTTTTTTAAGATTGTAGTTGTAGAAGTTCAATAAAACAGAGGACTAATCTGGAACAGTGAAGGGGAGGAAAGATATAACTGGGCTATAAAGAGGGGTCAGGCAAAGGACACTTTCCTGATATGATCAGTGGAAATATGAGATGAGGATATTCACAATCTTTACTACTATTTAACATAGTGCTAGAGAATTTATTATATAAATTAGAGGAGAATAAAAAAACTGAAGGAATAATAAGTATAAAGAGGAGGGAGCATTATTTCAATCTGCTGATGATATGATGGTTTACTTGGGTGTCCCTGCTGAATAAATACCAAAAAAAAAAAAAGCTTTAGTAAAGCAGCAGTATACAAATTAAATCTCCAGAAATCAGCAGTTCTAGGAAATACCATGGAGGAAGAAATTTAATTTAATAGCAAAATGAATTAAATTACTTGGAATTTACCTACTAAGCTTACACAAATACAACTACAAATAATTTTACAGAAATAAAAAAAGAACCTAAGTAATTAAGGAGATATTCAGTGCTCAAGGGTGGGCCATGCCAATGTAGTAAAACTCATTAAACAGACATGCTTGGGGCAGCTAGGTAGTGCAGTGAGTAGAGCACCAGTCCTGGAGTCAGGAGGACCTGAGTTCAAATGTGGCCTCAGACACTTGACACATGTAGTAGCTGTGTGACCTTGGGCAAGTCACTTAACCCCAATTGCCCTGCTCAAAAAAAAAAAAAAGGCAAATTCATTTAGTGCTGTGGAGGAGCTAAAAAAATGATTTCAACTATTGTGGAAAACAATTTTTAGTTGTAGGAGAAAAGTTGCTAAATTGTCTGTACCAATTTCAACTCAGAGTCTTTATTTCATGGCCAACATTTGAGAAAACTTATTGACGATAACAAAGGAACTATGGGGAAGGGAAAGGAACAAATAGGAAGGAAAGGAGAGAAGAATGGAAGCGAAAGGAGAGGGAGTAGAGGAAGAAACTAATTTAGACTAATTCCCTGACTTGTCTTTAACTTCTTGTCTACTTGCTGAAGACAAACCATAAAAAGTAAGGGAAGACTAGTTGTGGCCAAATATGTGGAAAGGCGCTCAAGTATATTCCCCTATTAGTTACTCTGCAGCTTCATAGTTCTTGAGAGTAGTTCTTAATAAAATTGAATTGAATTGTTCCCTAGGTGAAATGGCTTCTTTCCCTCCATTTCTGCCATGTTTCTAATCGCACGGCATCTAAAATACATGTCCTGCCTAGTCAAGTGCATGCCTATGCTTTGTTGTTGATGTTCAGTTGTTTCAGCTGTGCCCAACTCTTTGGGACCCCATTTAGGGTTTTCTTGGCAAAGATACTCGGAGTGGTATAATGACAATGCTGCTTGCAGCTACTCTGGCTGTGTAAGGCCAATAACACCAGCACAGAGGAGGGCTGCTAGCACAGGTTCTCCGATCTGTTTTTCTAAGGAAAGCAACTTTAAGGGGTTTACAGTCTCACTTTAATTAAACATACATATATCATTCCCTTAGTTCAGGGGGAAAAGTCAGCACCCTGCACTTCAGAGCAAACACCAACAGAAATTATAAGCAGAAATTATGTAAACGGAGCAAATAACACAAATCAGCAGACAGAGCTTCTAACTGTCTGCCCATAGCAATACATACATGCATAGTTGCCAGAGAGAGAAGCACCAACATCTGGGTTTTCAAAGCCAGTGGGCTCCTTGGTGGCTGCCCAGAGTCTTGTCTCGTCAAATCACATGACATTCTTCCAGTGAGTGAGCCCCAAGCAAAATGCTAACCTCAGAGTATATATACCCTTCTTCAGGGTCAGAGGGCATCACAACCATGTGACTCAAACTTATGTGGCTTAGGCTTTCTTTTGACTTAAGTAGGTCATCAAAGACTCTTGATTCAACCAAAGATTCTTCATTGAAACAAAGGCAAGCCTCAATCAAAGGCACTTGATTGTCTTAGTGCAGAGAAGAAATAGAACTCCAAAAGAGAAAAGAGCAAAACAAAAAGTCCTACTTTGCTTGCCATTACAAGTGGTTTGTCATTTCCTTCTCCAGTTCATTTTACAGATGAGGAAACTCAGGTCAACAGAGTTAAGTGATTTTCCCAGGGTCACATAATTAGTGTCTGAGGCCAGATTTGAACTCAGGTCTTCCTGACTCCAGGCTCACCACTTAGCTGCCCATACACCTGTGTTTAGCTTGCTTCTTTTGTGTTTGTTCTTTCCCCATCTCAGATAAATGACTAGCCCAAGCTGGATACTTATCTAGGATGTCCAGGAATGAAGGTGATCTTATGGCTATGAGAAATCCAGGATTTCTGGGTCAGAGCTGAATGTCAGTAGAGGTACAGTTCCTGGCAACTACTGAAGCATCCTCGGAAAAGATAAGCATTAACAAGATTAGCCCAAGTCAAATATTGATCTTGGGATGAGTACCCATTCACCTAAGACAGAAAAGAACACACACACAAAAAGAGGGAGCCTAAATCTGGGCTCAAGTTTGCTTAGGCCGTACACATTTTAGCTGCCATGACCTCATAAGGGCAAACTGCTTTTCTTCTCTCTCTTACAAGAAGCAGATCAAAACAGTAACGACCCAATTCCAGCTAGTTCAAGGGGCTTTGTAGATGAAAAAAAAGATGACAATAAATATGCAAAATAGAACAGATCAGCCAGAATTCTTATAATGATCAATTCTTATAGGAGATAATAGAACAACTACGTTTGAACTGTACCTTCCCAGTACACCTGTACAAGTAAGTGACAATAGCAATTAAGAAGATGAAGTTAGGGAGCAGCCTGGTGGCGCAGTGAATAGAGCACTGGCCCTGGAGTCAGGAGGACCTGAGTTCAAATTCGACCTCAGACACTTGATACTTACTAGCTATGTGACCTTGGGCAAGTCACTTAACCCCAATTGCCTTGCCCCCCCTCCAGCAATTAGGAAGAGTAATTGGATTTTGCTAAATATACATCTAGCGGTTGACTTTTCCCTGTGTGTGGCTTTCTCTCATCAACTCTCTCAGTTCCCCTGTTGAGGGAAATGATGTTTTTTTCCAAACCCACCTAAGGAACATGGTAAAAAAAAAAAGTAAGTACCAAAGGTAACTGTCAACCATGGAAATACTAGCTCACTCACAAACTTCCTCCTGCTTCAAATATTGATACTTTTGTTTGCATAGAAATGAATCTAGATGCATGCTTTTATCACTGCTCTGGGGTATTATAAAGTAATATGAATCCACAATTCTCTTTTTTATTCATCAACTGTTATTTAACTCTTTTATTCATTCGTGTCCTCATAAAGGGAATGGTCCCAAGAGTTATACAATTATAAATATCTCTCTCTCTCTCTCTCTCTCTCTCTCTCTCTCTCTCTCTCTCTCTCTCTTTCACTTAACCGCTTACTGTCTTTCTGCCACCATTTATGCAATAATGTATGCATACAGGCAAATAGTGAAATGTTTAAGCACTTTGTTTTGGAGAATATAGTTTCTTGTGAAACAGAAACTTAACAAAATTATAAGAAATAAAAATTGGGAATATAGGCTCATCTTTTTCCTAAGAGAGCAACAATGGGAGAGTGCAGCAAAGATACGAAGAATCACCAAATGGTTCTCAGCAGCATAAGCAGCTTCAGCTACTCTGTGTCTGTTCTGAGTGGTTCCTGAACTTTTGGGTTGTCTCAGCTTTTGCCCCACTGCCGGGTGGCTCATGGCAGTGGCGGCAGCAGCAGCAGAGGCACCAGCTTTGGTGTCTCTTGCTTTTGTTTGCCTCAGAGGTAGGAATTCTGCTTAGGTGTCTTGTGCCTTCTCCAATGTTTGCTCCAGCTCCATGACCTTCTCTCATGAAGGGTTGGGCCATCAATTATGGAGTCCCAACAAGAGTTAAATAGAGGAACACTGGGCAGCTCCCTACTCAACATCGGGCATCTATATTCGATGTCCTGTTACATACATAAAGTATCCTTGTATCAGTCTCTCTTATGACCCAAAGGATCCATATGTGCTTTGAAGGATTTTAATCGCTCTCTTGGCTCATGGTCACTCAAGAAACCTGAGGAAATTTCTACATATAATGACCCCAACACGCTAAAACAAACTCTCTCATTGTGAGCATTCAGTTAAATAAGTTTAAAGAAGGAAATTTTAATCGAAACATTTAAGAATAAAGAGAACTCACAACAAAATTTTTTGAAAATAAATAAATACCTTTCAATGAAGAACTCTTCTCCAAAAGATTTAGATAGAAGCTTGGTTTCTTAAAATCATGTAACTAAACAATGGTATTAAGCTAGGGTTCTACTGCTTTTGTTAAGACTATCCCTCTTTTACTTCTGCTGACCTCTGGAATCCAAAAAGCTTACCCAGGGAAATGTTCCTTGTCACTTTCCATTTTCTCTTGTCCTTTTCACCAACTCTAAGGTCAGAAATGGTGACTAGAAATCACACTATCCTTCTTCTCTTTCCAAAACAACAGAAGATGATCCTTCACCTAAAGGAATACTCTCCACTTGTTCAGGAGCCAATGAAATATTCTAGTAGTTTTCTAATTATATCGCAAGACCCAAAGGATATATCTCAGGCAGAGTAGGATTAGTCAAATCATCATAGGCTATTATCAGCCACTCCTAAGGTAATGAGGAACAACACCAATAGTAATCACAATAATGGCATTTATATGGTACTTTAAGATTTGGAAAGCACTGTGTATATGTTAGCACATGTGATACTCATGACAACACTTAAGAATTAGATGCTATTATGATCCTCATTTTTACAGATGAGAAAATTGGGGTACAGAGAGGTTACATGACTTAGCTAAGGGGACACAGCTAGTAAATAAATCTCTGGGACAGGTTTTGAACTAGTCTTCTGATTCCAAGTTATGTGCTCTATCCATCTAGCTGTATCATATTTAGCATAAATCCCTTGATTGTACACAGCTTATTCTTGAAATTGGAAGGAAGAGATGGGGTATAGGGAGGAATATTCAGCAGAAGGGTCCCAGTACTGAATATATACAGAAAAAATACATGCTAGAGGCATTTGGGAATTAATTTTTAAAGATATTTCAAAGTGGAAGTATCTTTGAATCCCTAGCCAGTTACAGTGACTTAAGTGTAGTAGTACTATTTTATAAGAGCTTGTTTATTGATGGAGGAAATACAAAACAGGAGAAAATATCACAGAGGACTCTAATTTAAAAAAGAAAGTGGAGGGGCAGCTAGGTGGTGCAGTGAATAGAGCACTGGCTCTGGAGTCAGGAGGACCTGAGCCTAAATTCGGCCTCAGACACTTGACACGCTTACTAGCTGTGTGAACTTGGGCAAGTCACTTAACCCCAATTGCCCTGCCTTCCCCCCCAAAAAAAATTTTTTAAAAAAGAAAGCGGAAGTGATATCAGCAACTACTGAATCATAGGTTTATTTTCTCATCTTTGTATGATCTCTATGAGAATGGTGCCAAATATTCTTTTAGACAGTGGACCAAAACTTCATAGTCAAATATGTGACTAAGTGGTTCAAAGAATATAAAAACTTACTATATTTTGTTTATTGATTTAAAAAAATTAATAAACTCGGTAGACTCAGTAGACCAACATGTAGCCTTGCAGGCTTTCCTAAGACAAAGTTATTCCCACCCATATATCAAAATCATATGATTCAATGACAGCTGCAACTCTGAAAATAACTTTATTTAGAGAACATCAGGTAGAATGAAAAACAGGAAGGCAACTACTCATATAAGTTAACTGCCAATGATGAGTACATCCTGTGCAAAGTCCAAATAAAGGGATTCCTTATTAATGATAAAGTTCTCCAAATGTTCCTTTCTACAGTTAGGCAGTAATCATTTAATAAATGCCTACTATATTCCAGGTGCTATGCTAAGCTCTAGGGATACAAAGAAAGGCAAAAGACAGTCCCTACCCCTCAAGGAATTCACAATCTAAAGGGGGAGATGACATGTCTCAATGAAATTGATAGCTGTGAGAATCATTCACAGTAAAAAAAAAACAAAACCCAACCAGATGAAAAACACATATGGCCAAGACTATGTATGGCATGAAGCTTAGATAGAGAGCTCTTAGAGTTAGTCTTTCAATGTTTGTATCTCTAGGTGCTGTAGGTACAATGAGCAGCTCTTACCAATGACCCCTAACTTCTTTTTTTTATTTATTTATTTTTGACATGTTTGGTTTTCAGCATTGATTTTCACAGGCGTTTGAATTACAAATTTTCTCCCCATTTCCTCCCCCCCCTCCAAGATGGCATACATTCTGGTTGCCCTGTTCCCCAGTCTGCCCTCCCC
>CM053623.1:119827316-119861009 GCA_028646595.1 Phalanger gymnotis
AGCCCTGCTTCCCTCTGCCACTTTGTGGGTTCTGCAGCTCTAAAATTGGTTCAGAGCCATTGTTTTATAGGTTTTTGGAGGAACTTGGTGGGGAGCTCACGCCAGTCACTGCTTCCCAGCCGCCATCTTGGCTCCGCCCCCGACCCCTAACTTCTTTCCGTTTCAAAAGCCCATTTCTTTAACACGAAAAATTTCTAGTGATGCCATAGGGTGAGGATCATGGAATACTACAACCTCAGAAGAGTAAGATTACACATAACCCAAAGGGCAAGGAGTTAAACAAGGGGGAAACAAACTTCAGCTTATTACCAAAGATGACTAGCCTGTGGGAGGTGGCACAAACAACATTCTCAAGGATGCATGTGGATGGAAAAGGAGGAAAGCTGGACATGTAGTGAAGATGGAGACAATGTCCAGCCAGCTAGAGTGGAACATTAATATCACCAAGACATTAAAAGGATTAGAGGTCTTACAGCAAGCGTATTGGGTAGATGTTCTATGGAAGACATATGGAAAGATACGGACAAAAATCACACACAAAATTCCCAGGATCTGTGTTTTCCTGGGAAACTGTGAGATTGAATCAGTAACTCTCTTCTCTAGCTTTCGCTAGAGATCTCACTCTAGCAAAATAGCAGCTTTAAATTCTCTCTCTCTCTTCACTTGGAGCTCTCCATTGCTCCTCTACTTTGCCTTAGAACAATAACATACTCAGTGTAGCAAGGCAAGTAATTATTAGTTTACCAGCTTAAGAGAAAGTAAATGTTTAAACTTCAGAAAGGTAAACAAACTTTTAAGAAACAAGATAAACTTCCTGTTCCTGGAAAGAAAACATCTAGTTCAAGACCTCTCAGAAGAGAGGGTGGAAAAGGGGAGATGAGACTGATGAAACTGCCTTGCAGATACAGCACCAGTGGATTTCGGCAATGGCTGGATCCACCTACATCTTGAACCTGGAGTCCAGTGTGGATGTCTTATGTCTCCTGGTGAATGCTTCTGCCTTTCTCTGTCTCTAAGCAGCTTTCTCACTTTTTCTCCTATAAATTCAAAGCTGGGAAGGGAAGGGCTTATTGGTCAAAATCAGACTTTCAGGCAGCCCCAAGAAAAGAGGAAACTCCTAGGAAAGGGTTTGAGAGGGATGCTGGGAGATGTCTACCCCAAACCAATGGACATCCATCCCTGGCATTCTGATTGCTGTGATAATGCCAGGAGGAAATATGGCCAAGATAGCACTATACACATGTGTGTTTATGTATATATGCACATGTACATGCATGTGTGCACACCTACATGCACCTATATGTGCATATATATATATATAAAGCTATTACACATATACAGAGTGCATATATGTATTGGGGACACACTGGAGAAGGAAATGGCAAGCCACTTCAGTGTCTTTGCAAAGAAAACTCCATGGACAAAGTCCATGGGTCACATAGAGTTGCACAGGACTAAGCAACAACAATCCATTTCCTCTCCTTTGACTATTATTTCTTGTTTCTCTATTTTATGTCTAGGAAGATTTCCTGTCCTAGGCTCACTACTTCTCCATCTCCTGGGTCAGTTGCCAGATCGTCAATGATTAACATGGTGAGTAGGTCAATATGTCATTAGTACATCAGTGTAGCCTAACAGCTATGTCCTCTAAAGAGATCACAAAGAGAATTTCTCATTAATTACTCTATATCTTCCCCGGGGTCTCCTTGATCCACCATGAAAAGCTATGGGAGATCATTATTCCCAGGCTTGCAATCTACATGTCATCTTTAACTACTTACTATCTCTCAACCCCTATGTCCAATCAATGGTCAAGTCTTGTCATTTCTACCTTTGTAACATCTGTCCTTTGATACTCCAAACTCTTGGTATAGGTTCTCATCACCTCATGCACAGGCCATTGCAATAAACTATAGGTTGGTTTCCATGCCTCAAGTTTCTCCCCATTCTAATGTGTCCTCCACCCAGCTGTCAACTTTCTTAAAACAAATCTTCCTAAAATGCAGGTCTATCCATAGGACCACCCCACCTCTGTTCAATGCATTTGAGTGGCTCCCTATCACTTCTGGGACCAAATATAAAATCCTGTTTGGCATCCAGAGCCATTCGTAACCAGGCCCTTCCCACCTTTCCAGTCTTCTTACACCTTCCACTGTTTCATATACCCTGCAATCCTGTGACACCAGCCCCCTTGCTGAAAAAGGAGGCTGTGCTTGCTTTTTCACACAAAGCTCTCCATCGCTTGACTCTAAGAACTTCCACTGGTTGTCTTCTATGCCTCGAATGCTCTTACTCCTTCACATCTCAGCTAGAGTCTTACTTTCTCCAAGAAGCCTTTTGAACTCCTCCTTAATTAGTCCTTCCACTCTGTTCATTGTTTCTAATCAATCTTGTATACATCTTGCTTGTACCTGGGTTGTTTGCCTGTTGTCTCCATTAGACTGAGCTCCTTGAGAGCAGGAACTGGGTTTTGGGGTTGGTTTTGTTTTTCTTTTTTTTTTTTTGCTTTCTTTATATCCCTAGTGCTTATCACACGACTTTTATCTTGCTATTGGACTCTGCTGACTTAGGAAGAGAGACAGAGGCTGAAGACTGTGCAACTCTGCCTTACTAAAAACCCAATTCACATATATGTCAAGATGCCATGATGTCATTGGTCTCCTTGGAAAATAAAGAATGACAACAACGACAGTACTTAGCATAGTGCCTGGCACAGAGTAGGTACTTAATAAATACTAGATGGCTGACTATACAATTCACAGACTATAGATATTTAATCCCTGGGCTGAGAAGTATTTGATGTCGTAGTTAGAGTGACGAACTTGGATTCAGGAAGATCTTCATTCAAATCTCAGCTTAGATGGTATTTGTGCAATACTGGGCAAGTCACCCAAACTCTTAGCCTGTTTCCTCATCTAGGGCAGTTAGGTGGTGCAGTAGGTAGAGTGGAGTCAGGAAGACTCATCTTGGGTAAGATGAGGGAAGGAAGTATTGAGGTATTGAGGGCAAGTCACTTAATCCTGTTTGCCTCAGCTTCCTCAGCTGTAAAATGAGCTGAGAAGGAAATGGCAAATCACTCCAGTATGTGCCAAGAAAACCCCAAATGGGGTTGTGAAGAGTTAGACATTACCGAAACAAATGAATGACCACAACAGTAATGAAAAGACGCCTCAGTGCTGGAACCTGGACTGGGCTAAACCCCAGGTGTTTATCATATAAACAGATATAATGTCTGTCAAGCCTAAAGAGAATCTCGAAAAGCCATAAACAGCAACCAGAAGACAGAGAGGCCTGGGCTCTACCCCAAAGTTTTTATGGTGTCTGACAATGTGCCAAAAGGGTAAAGTTAACTGGCAAATAGTGCCCGCTCTCTCATTGTCTAAGACGACTCCAGAGGTGCAAGCCAAGACTGGATTTCAGACTAGGGATTCTGAAAGTTCTCTCTTCTTATCTTTTCTTCATTGTGAAACCATGAACTCTTTGAGGGCAGGTACCATGTTATAACATCCTTAACTCATTGCAACCAAACACTATTATATCATTGTGAAATCCCACTTTATCTTCATTAGACTAATTAATCCCTCTTTACCTTAGCAGACCATCTTTATAAATTGCAGTGACCAAAAATATTCAGTGCCTGGTAAGTGGACTTCTGGTGATAAGCATTTTCCAATTTCGTTATACTGGTTTTCTGATAACAATTAATGTCACACACACACACACACATCAAACTCCTCTGGCTCCCTGTCACCTCCAGGATCAAATATAAAATCCTCAGTTTGATTCAAAGTAATGTGTCTCCTCACTCCACCTTTCCAATCTGATTACAACTTACACCCCTCTACATACTCTGCAGTCCAGGAACACTGTTCCCCTTGCTATTCTTCCCATAAGAAACACCATCAACTGACTCTGGGCATTTTCATTTCTTTTCTACCATGTACAGAATTCTTTCCCTTTTCATCTCATCTCTTCCTCCTGGCTTTCTACAAGTCCCGGTTAAATGTTAAACAAGTCCCACCTCCTACAGGAATTCTTTTATAACCCGCCTTAATTCTAGTGCCTTCCCTCTATTGATTATTTCCAATATATCCTGTATATAGTCGGTCATTCAATAAATATTAAGTGCCTACTATGTGCCAGGTACTGTGTCACAGCTTGTTTGTATGTAGTTACTCACATGTTGTCTTTCCCATTAAACTGTGAGGGTAGGGACTGTCTTTTGCCTTTCTTTGTACCCCCAGTGCTTAGCACAGTTCCTGGCACATAGTAGACTATTAGTAGTAGTAGACTAGATTAATAAATGTTTATTTACTGGCTGACTAAGATATGCAGTACTTCACTGACCCTCACTCAAAGCCATAATCCATCTTGGTAGGATCTAACAGGGCTTATGTTCTACTGGTAAAACCAAGAACCAAGACTTATCTTCAGAGAGGAATAAGAAGTCAGCGGTTGACATAAGTGGTGGACTTTCAGAAAGACTATGAAGAGAATAGAATCAGACATACAGGATTTTAGAGTTGGAAAAAACTTTAGGTATGCTGCACAGTGTTCCCCTTGTTTAAAAGGGGGGAGGGGGAAAAGTCAGGTAAAGATTCAGTTGATATTGGTGTCTGTGTGGAAAGGGAAGGGCTAGGAACCCTTCATTGGCAGCTCTGGCTTGAAGTGATTAACATATTAATGATTTCCATTTATTAGAGAATTAGATTCTAGCCCTAGCTTTTCAACTAACCAGCTGTGGACCCCTGGGCAAGTCAAGATTTGGGATGATTTGGACCAGGCTAGATCTTATGAGGCCACGCAAGGTAGGAACCCTTAGTCCTTTGGATTGATTCTCACATAAACTTGCTGTTGGTATAGAAAGGGGAGAAAGAATTTCCTAGAACATGTGTCACATTACTGTAAGTGATCGCCTCACTGTAAGACTCCCTGGTGTTTCGGGTTTATGTGCTGATAATGATCAAAAATTTCTCAAAAGCTACATGGAGCAGCTAGTGGTGGTGTGGATAGAGCACCAGGCCTGGGATCAGGAAGACTCCTCTTCCTGAGTTCAGATCTGGCCTCAGACACTTACTAGCTGTGTGACCCTGGGCAAGTCACTTTAACACTATTTGACTCAGTTTCCTATTTCATAAAATGAACTGCAAGAAGAAATGGCAAACCATTCCAGTATCTTTACCAAGGAAACCCTCAATGGGGTCACAAAGAGTTGGACAAGACTAAAATGACTGAATGATAAAAAGCTACATACAAAGCATCAGAGATCTTCTTATACATATACATATATACATTTATATAAATACATACAATTCATGTATGTATATATACATAATTATCATTTTATTTTCCTCATCTTTAAATTCAATAGAGCTCAGATAGAAATGGTCTTGAGATGAGTCACTATCATGCAAGTGGATAAGATGACTGATTTTTGAAATTGAATGAAAGTTCCGGGATGCAGGTTCATCTACAGACTCAATGGAAACATATTCAGGATAACTGCAGGAGAGTGCAGGACTGTCGGGATGAGAGGCTCCTGTTCTAATTCAACTTCTTATGATAAGGCTCCACAATTTGAAAGCTTTACATTTCTATGCAGTTTGGCAGTTATGAGTGTTCATAATAGTAACATCTATCTTTAAAGTCATTTTAAAATTTTCATAAAATGATGTTATGGTCAAGTAATGGTAGGTAGTCATTTTATTCTATTTCCAAAATAATTTGTTTGTTCAGTTCTCAGGATATTTTGAGACTTATATTTGCTATCTGGTAGTTTATGTTTAATTAGTTTATGTCTATTTTTTTAATTTTAGTTTATTTTTATATAGTTTATAGTTTAGTTTATCAGTAAGTTTCTGGAGTATCATCACTATCAGAGGCAACATGGTATAGTGGATAGAAGGGAAAGAGAAAGAGAGGGAGAGGGAGAGAGAGAGGGAAAAGGAGAGAGAGAGGAAAAGGGAAAGGGAGAGGGAGAGGGAGAGAGAATTCTGTAGAACTGTATCTAGAGTCAGAACAACTTGGGTACAAATCCCAACTGATACTTTTTCAATGTGTGACTTCATGACTTGCTCAGACCACTTAACCTCTGTGTATCTCAATTGATTCTCTAGGACTTATCTGCTAAGTCATGGAAGAGTTGTGATCTGAGATGGAAGAAGTTCTTACAGCAGGAGCTCCCCACATGGACAAAGTCATAGATCTTTCCCATATTTGCATATATATTTTGATAATAGAACTTTAAGTATTCAGGAAGAAAGGTACATGCTGCTTAAGCTACTTAACAATGTAGCACACCACCAGGTCCCCAGAGAGATATCAAGAACTGAGGACACAGGGCAATATTCCTGAAGGCACTCTGATTTGATTTGCAGGGACCAAAAAATTTTAGCTTAGGGAAGAATATATAAGGTTAATGGGGGAATAGGAGGCACCTTAGCTGGGAGGGAAAGGAAGGATTTTTAGCAAGTAGAGATATGGAGAAATACCTTTTTTAAGCATGGGAAAACATGTGTCCAATAGTTCAATAAAGCACTTCACCTTTACCTTACTTTCCCCATGCAGTAACAAAAATGACTATACTCACTATATTTGTTAATTATTTTAAGCAGAGACAGTATAAACCATAAACAGTATAAAAACATAAACAGTACAAAATAATATAAAAAATTCATTTGTTTATTTTGCTGAGAGATTTCTGGGGTGTATCTATAGAGGCTAGACACACTTGGTCTTTTCAATCCTATACCCAGGCATGAATTTCAACCAGTTTCAGTCATTAGAGAGCAACCTTCTTTTATTTATTTGTTTGTTTTTTATTTTTTTATTTTTAGTTTACGACACTTGGTTCTACACAATTTTGAGTTCCAGATTTTCTTCCCTCCCTCCCCCCCACCTCCCCAAGATGGCATGGAATCCTATATATCTTCTACATATAACTTTGCATTGAACTTATTTACACACTAGTCAAGTTATGAAGAATTATGACCAACGGAATCAATCATGAGCAAGAAGAAACAGAACCAAAAAAAAAACCCCAAAAACAAAAACAAAAGAGAGAAAAAAGGGGGGAAAAAGGTGAGCGTAAAGTGTGCCTCAATCTGCATTCATACTGCATAGTTCTTCCTCTAGATGTAGATAGCATTCTCCATTGTGAGTCCTTAGCAGTTGTCTTTGCACCTTGTGTTGCTGAGAAGAGCAAAGTCTATCAGGGTTAGTCCTCACAGAATCCATAATATCTGTTGTTGTGTATAATGTTCACCTGGCTCTGCTCCACGCCCTCAGCATTATATCTTGTAGGTTTTTCCAGGTTGTTATGAAGTCTGTATCATCCCCATTTCTTATACCACAATAGTATTCCACTACCTTCATATATCACAACCTGTTCAGCCATTCCCCAATTGATGGGCATCCTCTTGATTTCCAATTCTTAGCTACTACAAAAAGAGCTGCTATAAATATTTTTGTACATATGGGTCCTTTTCCCACTCGTGTGATCTCTTTGAGATACAACCCTAGAAGTGGTATTGCTGGGTGAAAGGGTATGAATATTTTTATAGCCCTTTGGGCATAGTTCCAAATTGCTCTCCAGAATGGCTGGATCAGTTCACAACTCCACCAGCAGTATTTATCATTTTCCTATTTTGTTATTTTAGCCAATCTGACAGGAGAGCTGTGGTACCTAAGAGTTGTTTTGATTTGCATTTCTCTAATCAATAGTGATTTCGAGCATTTTTTCATATGCCTATAGATATCTTTAATTTCCTCCTCTGAAAACTGCCTGTTCATATCTTTGACCATTTCTTAATTGGGGAATGGCTTGTATTCCTATATATGTGGCTCAGTTCCCTGTATATTTTAGAAATGAGGCCTTTATCAGAGACATTGGTTGTAAAGATTCTCTCCCAGTTTTCTGCTTCCCTCCTAATCTTTGTTGCATTGGCTTTTTTTGTACAAAGACATTTCAATTTAACTTAATCAAAATTGTCCATTTTGCATTTTGTAATGCTTTCTATCTCTTGTTGGGTCATGAATTCTTTTCTTTTCCATAAATCTGATAGGTCAATTATTCCTTGCTCTCCCAAATTGCTTATAGTATTAGCCTTTATTCCTAAATCATCACTTTATTTTGGTATATGGTATAAGATATTGGTCTATGCCCAGTTTCTGCCCTACCATTTTCCAATTTTCCTGGCAGTTTTTGTGAAATAGTGAATTCTTAGCCCAGAAGCTGGCCTCTTTGGGTTTATCAAAGAGTAGATTGCTGTAGTTGTTGACTTCCAAATTGGTATTTTGATCCTGCCTGTCTCCATAAAAAGAATCAATGGTCCTTGGTTTTTGTGTTCTTCATGTCGGTTAGCCTTTTCCTGGCTTTATAATAAATTTCTGCTTTTGGGGCTCAGGGCTCACTGTCCCAGCTTTCTTATTCTGGGGATTGTGAGTCTCGTTGTTGGCTTTGTGAGCTATAGTCTTCAGTTTCCTGAGGTGTGGGGGAGGGGGCCTGGCTGCCTGAGTTCTCCTCTTCCCCTGGGGCTGTTCTCCAGCACTGTTGCTCTTCAGCAACAGTCTCAGCTGTTTGTTGTTTGTGCTGGTATCTGCCTCTTCCCCTGGGGGGTGCAAGGGTATGTCTGGGCTCATGGTGTTGACCCCTGCTGCCCCTCTGGAACTCAAGAACTCACAGTGCTTGGCCACTGAAGCCCCACTTCTGTCTCCTTTATTCCAGCATTTTTTTCTCGAGGAATTCTCTGGGTCGGGGGTGGGGGAGCAGGGAGGTATTAGAGCCATTTACCAGGCCATTACGTGTCCCGGAAATTCAAGAAGACTGCGTTTCATCCCTTTGGGCTGCAAGCCTCAGGAGTTGATATCTCATGGCCAGAGGCCTTGCGCTTCTGCCTCTGTCACCTCTCATTCTTCCACAGACTGTCGCCCTGTGTTGGGAGGCCTGGGGATCTCCACCGATTTCGGATGCCCAGCTTTCTCCCAGCCCGTCTCACTCGTTGATTTCCGTAGCTGCTTCCGCTTTGGTGCTGTCTGGAGCAGCTCCACACCCGAGTGCTCTCCCAGCCTACAGATTTATCCTGTATAAGGCGAATAAACGAAATGTGAAGACTTCCCAGGGGAGGATGTGTATAATATTCATATCTATTCATATCTACATACAGGAGTGTTTAAAAATCAAGATATAGGGAGGGGGAAGATTCTGAGGCCATGAGAGTGTGATGGCTCAGACTCTGGGAAAGTTTACCCTGAAACTTTTTGTTCTTTCTTCTTCTTCTGCTTTAAAGATTTTTTCAGTAAGAACAGGGTCATAATGACCTGTTTTTCTCTACTGTAAAGAATGGAGAGGGTCTCCCCCTCCCCTTATCCTGTTCTCCTTCTTTAGATTTATAGATGTCACCTCAGTTGAAATCATTAACTAAGGTAATGGGAATTGAAGTTTCTGTGCCTCAGTTTCCCAGTTCTTTGTCTAGCTTTCATGCTTATATTGTAAGCCCACCTCCCAGCCATTGGTGAGAAGGGTCAGAGGTGGGTGGGAATTCTCTTCTGTTAGGTATAATTATGGGTGCCTAGCCCCTTGTAACGCGACTCCCTTGCTGGATTAGTTCTAGCAGGGGATGCCCAATTCTCGAGAATTGAATAAAATTTATTTCTGTTCCCATCCTGAGATGGCTCCTTATTAACTTTTAATTGGTAAGGGTCTTTCATCCCACACAGTCCTGTTGGCCTTTCAGACTCACCTGGCTTGGAAATTTGCCTCACTCAGACTGCTCGCGGTTTCTAACTCTCTCAGATCTGCTCAGATTCACTTTTTTATAGGAATCTGATAGAACTTGTGAGAGAGCTCTGGTAAGACGCTGTTTTCACGCAGCCACCTCGGCTCCAGCCCCGGAAGAAGAGAGCAGCCTTCTAATGAGAGGGGGCCCCCTTTTTGCACACACATTGGCTCATTATATTCTTACTATAGCACCCCCAGGATGATTTTTCTTGTGATTACTTCTAGAACCTATCCCTAGAAGGGCAAAGTAAGAAGATACTTATTGCTAAATATTAATTATTTGACAGGTAATTTAAAAGGAATGTCAAACACAGGACATTCATAAGGAAGCATTTGACAAGGGGAAAAAATTAAAGAAGATTCAGTAACTTATAATTGCTGTTACAATTTTTTGGTAAGTTAATACTTAAATATCATCAGAACATAAAGCAGTTTGTAGGACTGTTATAAGTCAATTTATATTTCATCTAGCTACATGATTTGTAGTTATAAAAGAAGAAAAGGGAAGTGGGTCAGCTGCTTCCTTTTATACACACATTGAGCCATTAGTTAGCTCCTTTGGCCAGTAAAGGAACTCTTCATCATCTCACAGAGTAAGCCCTTCAGTGACGTCCTGAAGTAGGCCTTCAAAGCTTCCACATGGTCACACAGAGCCAAGAAAGTCAGCTCTGAGCATGCTCCTTGGAGGGTAGTGGTGGGGATGCTACATTAGAATGTACTTTGTTTACTGTAACAACAACGTTGCTAGCAGCTGCTGTGGGGTTACAATGTCAATAACCACAGAGAAGGCTGCCAGCACAGGTTCTTTGATCTGCTTTTCTAAGGAGAGCAACTTTAAGGGGTCAACAATCTCAGTTTCATTAAACATACATATATCATTCACTTAGTTCAGGGGAAAAAGCCGGCATCCTGAACTTCAGAGCAAATACAAACAGAAATTAGAAACAGTAGATATCCACAGATCAAATAATACAAACCAGCATACAGGCCTCTAGCTTTCTGTCCAGCATCTCAGTACATAGTTACCAGAGAAGCACCAACATCTGGATTTTCAAAGCCAGGGGGCTCTTAACAACAACTACACAAAGTCTCGTCTGGTCAAATCACACAACATGTGAGTTGTGAGTGAGTGAGTGAGAGCCCCAAACAAAATGCTAACCTCTGAGTTTACATACCCTGTTCAGGGTCGAAGGGCATCACAACCATTCCTCAAACCTATGTGAACTAGGCTTTCTTGTTCCTTAAGCAGGTCATCAAAGAAATAAAGGCACTTGATTACTTTAGTGCTCCAAAAGGGAAAACAGTAAAAAAAAAAAAAAGTCCCACTTTAATTACCAATACATTTACTCCCTAGAAATTCTTGAGAACAAAGTACTACATGTTCTCATGTCTTTTTCCCAATGCTTTCATTCACACCTCCCTTGGTATAAAGGAAAAATTCTTGGACAGAAGTTGAATTTTGGTTCCAGCCACTTGCCACCTGTGTTAGGATGTGCTGAAGCCAGATTGAACCAGCTGGAAAGCGAATTGCTAAATTTTCAGTATGAGCATGTACACCTTGGAAATGGTAAATGTTACAAATCAGAGCTTTTGCTTTATTGCTTTGTGGATTGTCTGGACTTGAGAAAATGATGGAGAAAATGTTAATAATGCATATTGAACTTAAGAGTACATTTGTTTTTTTCGATAGTTTGTTGTTAAATATTTACCAGTACACCTCTGTGTGACCCCATTGGGCAGGTTAACTTGTTCTGATAGGTCTCAGTTTCTTCATCTATATTTAATCACCTAAGGCATACCTATTAAATCTAAAATCAGAGAATCTGATTAGACGATATCTCAGATTCCTTCCAGGCCTAATGTTGTATGTCTGCGGCACTGTTTTATAAAAACAAACCCATATTTCATCCAAATTCACCAAATTTAAATAACTAATCATAAACCAACTTGAGAAATTGATTCTAGCCTTTCACAAAATCCATGCTAGGCATTCAGTGAGTCCATGCTATGTCTTCCTATAATCTATCCTTCCCATGTGTAGAGAATTTGGGTATAGAAAATTGGGGTGACTTGCCTTTAGGGCCATGTTTTATACTATATTCTTCTTTCTGATGGGCTATGATTCTAAGAAACAGCAGGCTAGGAAGTGGGTGGCTTAGCATTCACCACTGTTTGAAAAGACCTAAGTCAATCTTCCCATAACCCACTATCATCAAAGCAAAGGGGCAAGAGGGATGGCCTTTTACCCATTCCACTCCTCCAACCACCTCTCTGAATTCCTTGTATTCTCCAAGGGCAGAAGTTATTAAAATGTTGTCCAGGAGGGTCTATGAGGTCAGTACTATTTAATAATAATACTAAGATATTTTCATTTCTAACACAGAAAATATCGATAGATATAATAGGCTTGGGTTTTTTTTAAGTTCTGGGTGGGGGGTGGGTCTCAATAACTTTTATGAATATAAAGATATCCCGAGACCAAAAAGTGTGAGAACCAGTGGCCCAGGGATAGCTCTTCTGTAAGACCTAATCTTCCTATGCTCAGCTCAACTATCTCTTACTGAAATAACTAATTTACATTTATGTAAGGCCAGTAAAAGTTAATGGGTGTGCCAGTACTAAAGATCTTTATGGTTTGTTTGGGCAAAAAAACCAGGTGGAAGGGGAGTGAGTTTGTTATCTATGTGGTACAGACTATGTAGAGTGGGCGAGTTGGTATTGTGTGCTTATCTGACCCCCTACTGTGTAGAGACACTGACTTTCTATCTTTACTGAAAACCTTAGGATAATCTAAGTGAATAAGAATGGGTTGATATTCATTTAATGCTATAAACAAGACTGTTTTGATCCATGACTACTGTTTAGATTCATATTTGGGCACTTCCAGCCAAGACATCCCTCCATCTCTCCCCAGTCCAAAGCCAGGTATTTTATCTACAGCCCTCCAAACCCCCATCCTCTCCAAGAGGCTGGGTGAGAGATATGGCCCGATGTGACCTAATTTGAATGATAGATTGAAAATTGAATGGAAAAGAATAAAGAAGACATGGGTTCAAACCCTAGCTCTGCCATTTCCTGGTTGCGTGAGCTTGACTTTTCAGCCTTCTTTGGGCTTCAGTTTCCTCAGTCATAAAATGGGGCAGGTAGTGTTAAACTGGATGATCTTGGTGAACCCTTTCCTTCTAAATCTATGATACCAGGAATTTCTTCCCGCAGGAAGGAATGCTACTCTGCTGCACATAGTAAGAGAAAAAGCCACAACCTTGATCAAGGTATGACGATAATTAATTACCATTACTATTTTGCTTCCAGAGATATCCTCCTGTGGTTTCTCTGTTGTCTTAGACTCTGAGGCGGTAAGGAGGAAGGAGTGTATGAGGTAACAGATGAGGCAGAGCTAGAGGCTGGCAGGAAAGGAGTAGCATGGGGTGCCATGAGCACCCATCCCTTTTACAAAAGCAAAGCCAGCATCAAAAGTGACACGTCGAGGGATTAGAAGATGAAACACAGGGAATAGTTGCTTGGCTTTGGGAACCAGGCTAAAGTTCTCATTAGAGAATGATGGATGTTTAGTCAGCAGGTGGAAGGAAAAGGGGAAACAATGTGGGAAGGCATATGTCTCAGAGAGAGCCCAGGCTTGGCGGCAAGCCTTTGCTGAGAGGTCTCGAAAGCAGATTAAATTTCCTTGAACTAAACCATGGGCTGCCTCCCTGACTCCCTTTTTGTTGCTCTGGTGGGGCTGCATTTAGATCCATATGGCCAGCTCCCTCATCCTAGCATTTGGCACAGGGCCTCACCACAAGTCACCTTGCCTGGAGCCCTCCAGGTTGTTCAGTTGGTTTAACATTACCTGCTAATTCTTTCATTGCCATGTCCCTTGAGCCCTCAATTTTCAGGATGATTAAAATTATAGCTTCCATCACCCAGCTGGCCTCCCTAAGGGCTCCATAATCGCTTTCATTCCTTGTGTCCTAACAATCTTCCATCATCACCCCTAAGAGACAGAGGCAACAGTGCTTTGACAAAGAGGAAAACTGAGACATTGGAGACATGACCTGATTTTCCTAGAATGACTCAGATTCATCAGAATCCCTGCACTCTAGCCTGATGCTTTGTCCAATAATCCAATGAGATTTCCCTGGCAGTCCTAGATGGATTTAAATATAGCCTTCCAAGGTGAAAGAAGTACATTTAATTTTGTGCTTTAATGAATGACAGGATCATAGCTTTAGAGATGGACAGGACCCTGTATGTGCCCATCATCTCTGAGATTCATTTTAGTTTCCATCTGTACCCTTGGATATACATACACAAGCAGACTATTGATTGTAAAAGTCGCTTAATCTCTCTGGGACCCAGCTTCCCCATCTAAAAAGTGAGAGGATGGGGTTAAATGACCTCAAAGCTAAGTCCATAAAGTGGGATTTGAATTTAGGGCTTCCTGACTCCAGGTCTGTGTGCTCCACTCATTATCTTGCTCTTCCTCCACAACATGTGTATCCGTCCGGGAGGAGGAGAATGGCAAATCACACTGCTATCTGTGTTCCAGTGTCTTTCCTATACTCATAGCTTCAGGCAAATGCTTAATTACTTTTCTAAGAATAACTCACATTCATATAATGCTTCAAAGGCTACAAAGCACTGGTAAGATATCAGTCACCTTGGTCTTTAGGGACTTTTAAAGGGTTGCTGTCAATTTCTGCTTTGAGGGAGACAGACATTTCTCAGATATAACAATTCTTTTATGCTTACATATTTTGTGCTCTTTTAATAGCTTACCAGCAAAGTTCCTGGTTAATTGCTCTAAAGAAGCACAGATACCCCACAATAATGGAGAGCCCCCAAATCCATTCTTTGGCTTTGGAATGTATTTTGAATGTGTGTGGAGGAGTAGCAGTAGACTTTTCTATGGGAAAACATTCTCCCTAGATTAAAAATTAATTTGCATTTCCTAAGAATGCTCTAGCTAACAGTAAAGGGAAAATGATGCTGGGCAAAAGGGGGTCTGGGACTTAAAATCTTCCATGGATAATTTGTAGTGTTGATAACAATGATGATAATAATATTGGTTTGCTTCCTACTTTGTTATCAAATCTGCTGAAAAAGACAGAGACATAGGAGGAAACATTCCCTGCATTCTCTACTATGCTTAACAAACTTGCTTATACCCCAAACTCTGGAAACCTAGACGCTGGGAATGTAAGTTCCTGGAATACTGAACATCAAAAAACAAAGATGCTATTTTCCTCCAGAGGAAACCATCAAGTATAAAGGAAATTATTAATTCAAATACATGACCTACAAGTGAAAAGCTCTCTGTAAGAGCATATGTATCTATCAAAAATGACTCATCTAATGAAAATGAGATCCCGAACAATAATCCTAATAATACAAGGAACGCTATTATTCCTTAATAGAGAATGACAATGGATTAGCAAATGGTAGCTGACCTAGATCTAACAAGACCTTTCTGGGTAAGAGGCCATGTACTTCCCAGCTCTTAGCAAAGAAAGGAAAAAAAAAGAGAAAAAGAAAGAAACAAGTTCCTGGCTGCTCTTGTGCACCACAGAAAAGTAGTCTTCCTTCTCCTTTTGTTGTCACAGGAGGCTTATTAATGCTCCATCATACAGAAGAGTGAGACATAGGGCAAAGGGCCAGTTTGAAGCAGAGGTCCAGGGATAAGATCAGGATGCCTAAATCTTGAATCTTCACCTACCATCTCTGGTCAAATCAGATCATCTGTCCCAGAGCTTAGCACAGTGCCTGGCAAATAGTAGGTACATTATAAATGCTTCACTTGACTTGATTTCTTGTTGGGATTCAAATCCATTCCCCAGATACTCTCCTAAGAGTGAGACAATATAGTATCATAGTCCAATTGTTTCCAACAAAGGAATCATTTTTGAATTGCAAATGATCCTGTTTCCCTTAATGAGCATTGTCACCTTTCTAATTTAGTATACAAGATTTGTTGGTGACTACAGTTTTTAATCTAGCCTATTCATTAATCCCATTATGGGCTGAGTTAAGTGGGAGAGGGGCTGTTTCTTTTACACTATGATCCCCTTTCAAAGAGCTAAAGGATGTCAATTGTTGATTGTGCTATTGCCATGGACGACAGAACCAAAGAGACTTTGCTATAGTTTTACTGGTTTGGGTTTAAGTGCTTTCATATATATTGTCTTACTTGATTTTATCCTTTCTTCCAGGTAAGCAGAATTATTAGCCCCATTCTACAGATGAACGAATTATCTTCAAAAAAAAAAAAAAGATTAGAGCTGGAAAGGATTTTTGAGATGATCTCAAACAATCCCTTCACTTAATAGATGAGGAAACTGAGGGCCAGGGAGGTTGTCTTTTCCCAAGAGAGAGTCTTCTTGTGGGTATTCAAGATCTTTGCAGACATGGAATAGGATTAAATATAACCGTTTTGGTCCTTTGGTTAAAACCAGCAAGTGCCACTGTGGAAGGAGAATAAGTAGGCTGAGGATTCCTCTGCTCCAAACCCACCCCAATTTTCTGAGAGGAAGAGAAGCTGAATTCTCTCAGACCACATCTGTCTCTTCCCCCTTCTGGGACTTGGCTTTGGGTGGGACTTCCTTTGGCGGAGTATTGTCATTTTCTGTTCCCTGTTTTCTTTGAGGGAGGAGCCTCAATAACCCCTCTTACTGAAGAACAATGACTCACTTAATCCAGAGGCAGAAATGAAAACCTCAATTTCAGTTTTAAAGTTTTGTTAGTTGAGAGGTTTATTCAAATTTATGAATTATTAATAAAATCATAGCGGTTCATTAAACATCCAGGTGGCTTCTAGTTGCCAAGCTGGAAAAGAAAATTCCCAGACAGTAAGTTGTATTCTACATAGTGAAATAACCCCTAGTTTTCCCATTAACCTCCCTTTTTACTCCATCGAGGTAGAAACATAGAGTATACAACTTTATGGGATCAGCCATTAATCTTTATGTATGGGAAAAAGCCAAAATTAGAATAAAATTATACTTAAAGATGCACAAGGCAAAAAATCGTATGCAAATGCCTGATCCCAAACATGCATGAGGAGGGGAGAGGTTGGACAGAGAATGCCTTTTTAGAGTTCCTTCATAGAGAAACATTTCAACCACCTTTCTTGCAGAAGTATTTCTTCATGATTGGAGATTTAGCCATAGGGCACAGCTGGTAACAGTAGGTATATGTGTATCTTGCTATCCAGTCATTTTCATGACCTTCTTTCTCTTCAGATGATGGGGAGAAAGATGCCTCTTGTTACTAGAGCATGCTACACTGATACCCTTAATCTCTGCTTCTCCAGACTAGTTCAAAGTTTCCCTTGGACCAGCCAAAATCTATCCCAGTTTCCCATATCTCAGGGGTATTGAGGATGGAGAATGCTGCTCCCTCCAGAAGTACAAATCCTATAATTCCTAGCAAACCTCTGGACACTTCTCCTTTCACCTGCAGAAAAGATGGCCTCTGTCAAGGCCATGTTACATAAGGAATATTTTTCATTCACCATTAATCTTACAAACAGCAACAAAAAGAACTTCTTTTGAGTTCCTAGAGTTCAATTCTCAGAATTCAGAATTCTTCGAATTCAATATCCCAACTCCCCAAGCCTATGGAAGAATTTATGAATCCTAACTGGGATTCAGAGAAGCCCACCTACCTGAAAAGGGCCATTACTACGATTGGTGCCATTAATAATGATAACTTTCATTTATGTAGGTGGCTTATAGTTTACAATGCACCTTACACCCATGATCTAATTTGGTTTTTGAGTAAGGAAGTGACATAGTCAGACCTGTGCCTTAGGAAGAGGATTATGTCAGCTGCATGGAGAATGGGTGAGAGAGGAGGAAGGTCAATTAGGGATCTATCAACATAGTCCAGATGAGAGGGAATAAAGGCCTGAACTAACAATAACAACAAATATCAGAATGATGATAAGAACTATGTGGCTTAGTGGACATAGAGTCAGGCTTGGAATCAGGAAGAACTCATTTCAAGTCTTACCTCTCACACATATTGTCTATGTGACTGCATGCAAATCATTTAGTGGCCCACACGATTCTTCAAGACTAAAAATATCAGAGCGATTTTCCATCAGCATTAGTAGGGGGAGTTTCCTCACTGGGAGTTCCTATCTGACTGAAATCATAGGTTCAGTCGATGATGATGATGATGATGATCATAGCAGTGAGTTAATTGGGGAAGAGTAAAAGATTTCTGAGAACAATGAAGCCCAACAGAGTTTATATAACATGAACTTGTAGTGAACCCATCAGGCCTTGTTGCATTACTTTCTCCAGCTGAGAAGAGGCAGTGTAATAAATGGTTTTTGATTAATTGATTGAAAAACTTCAATTTTCTCAGGAAAGTAAGAGGCAAGGCCCTTAGCTGAGAAAGTGGAGGAAGGGGTATATGTGGAAGGTTTGAGAAGAAAGAGAAGATTTGAAGTAGTTTGAAGAGTGAAATAGGGAATCAATCACAAAGCAATAAAAGGATCGCCATGATAGTGTTAGGGTCCATTTGAGGTTAGATGGTGTACATCTGTTATATACCCAATCACTACCCTCTCATTCTGTCCCATACCATGGTGAATGGGATCTGTGATGGTGACTGGCGGGCTAAAGTTTAACAAAGGATGAGTAAAGATAGGACAAATGGGTGAGGGGTTCTAACATAGAGGCCAGTGTGAGATTGAATTGGTTACCAAGGGGCAGGAAAGTGAAAGCTTTGTACCTTTTGTTCCCACATGATGACTTTCTCCCACAACTAATTTGGATCAATACGCATGGCAATAGGAGAGTATTTTCCTCATTTTCACAAAATCACAGAATTTAGGGGTCAAAAGTAACCTCAGAGTTCATCTATTCTGACTCATATCTGAAATAATAGCTAGCACTTATGTATAGCACTTGGAGATTCACAAAAGTCTTCATAAATATCTCATTTGCTTCTCACAACAAACCTGGGAGATAGATGCTATTAATATCCTTATTTTTACAGATAAGGAAACTGAGGTCGAGAAAGGGGAAATGACTCTGATTCCAACACTCAGAGTGGGGAACTTGCTGCACTTGAGGGCCTAGAGGGCCGCAGGTTCTCCACCCCTACTCTAGCCACTGCACCCTCTGTCTCAGAGCCTTCCTAGTCTGACATACCTGAAAAAGAATCCCGCCCCCCTTCCCCAAATAAATTACCCAACAAGTGACCATTTGGATTTTGCTTGATGGCCTCCGATGAGGTTTGAGTTACTCCCTCTTGAGGAAGCTCATTCTAACCAACACTGGTTGCAGAAATTCCTTCAATAAGTTTTCCATTGGCTAATGAAATTACAGTTATCCCTTCCACATCATGCATGGTTTCTATACATCTTGGGTCGGCATAAGAAATTAAATGAGAATTTTGGGAGTGTTTGGTGGAAGCCACAGATGATACACGAAGGCCAACAGATGATACAGAAAAAGTTTAGAAACTCAGAAATGCGTAAAATATGTATGGTATTGTATAATATCAATATATTTTATCTTTTAATACTATAATAATTCAGACTTCTTCTCTGGTATGGAGAGTCAAAAAGTTTTATGCGGATTTTCCAGATCGTGGGGGCACCAGGCCCCTAATCCCTACAATGTGGGAGGGGTAACTGCATAGCTATGGGAGGAGGCAAGAAAGACAAAAAAAAAAAGTTGTGTTTATTTCTAAGTCAACAATTTGTAATTTATAGCCCATTTCCCCATATTTCCTCATGCCAGCCTACAAATGGCCTGTTTAACCTTTATTATGGCTGAAATACTTTACAACTGAGATGAAAAAGAGTAGAAAACAATATTCGTAATTAGTTAAATAAAATGAAAAAATCAACTAAAATAAGAAGACATTTTTAATTTTATCATCAATCCTAGGAATGAAGGAAAAGCAAGTTTAATGAGAAGAAAGCTATAAAACACTTCTATGAAGGTTTTAAAAGTAATTCAAGCCACTAGATAGTGCATTGGATAGGATGATGAACTTGAAGCAGGAAAAAAACTGACCACATCCTAGCTATGTGAGCCCAGGTGAGTCGCTTAACAGTTCTCAGACTCAGTTTCTTCATCTGTATAATGGGCATGATAGTAGCTCCTACTTTTCAGGGCTGTTGTAAAGAAAAAGTGAGATAATATAAGCAGAGCGTCTCATAAAGTGTGCCATAAACATGCTAGCTGTGATTATTTCAATGGCTTTAGAGGTTAGTACCACTGCTTCTTAATTTTGCCTAATTTCATTTCAATATTTATGACTATCTTTCCTCTTGATCTAGGCAAGTTATTAATATAGCACTTAAGCTTTTCCATGAATAATGTATCTAGCTTGCCCTGCACCTCCATATGTCAACTTTTTCTCTAATATTCATTGAACAGGATTGAATAGTATTTCCCTTTTCAAAGGTATTTTAAGTTTTATCTCCATCTCTTTTCCCTCACTAAGGGGCTTAGTAAACTCATTAATAGGCATTCTCCCCAAATTGTATCTCTCTCAATGTGCTTTAATGTGCCCCTGATTCAGACAGCTTAGAGTACAAATACAGCTCTGTCTACTCTACCTCCCCATAATGTCGAATAAGCATTTTACATCTCTCCCAAATGATTTCCTGCCCCCATTCAGCGAATACTATATACCTTTGTACTGTCATCTGTCATTGCTAATATCCCTTATTGCTGATAGAGTGCCTGATGGGGCTTTAACTCAAAAGTTTAGCTTTCAGTATCCATGCTACTAATTTTAACTTAAATACTACATACCAATGAAACAAATAATACTTAAGCACACAGAAATTATTAGTTTAGTTGTAGTAAAAGATTCTTGTTGTTGTTGAGGTGTGTCTGACTCTACGTGACCCTATGGACAAAGTCTTGGCAAAGATACTGGAGTGATTTGCCATTTATGGGGAACTGAGGCAAATAGGGGTTAAGTGACTTGTCCAGGGAAACACAGCTAGTAAGTATCTGAGGCTGGATTTGAACTCAGATATTCCTGACTTTAGACCTGGAGCTCAATCCACTGCACCACCTAGATGCCCCCTAAATTAGGTCTTACTTATTGGCATAAAATCAAGAATCAATAAAATATAGCATAGACAAACTATGCATATCCGTAGATTAGGATGTTTGCATAAATTCAATAAAAACAAAAAACCAAGAGTTTAATTCAGAAGATTTCTAGAGGAAAGCAAATCAAAACAGAAAAAGATATTTTACCGAAATCAAAAAATTTGGAAGGAAGCCAGAATTTTCTTCAAATTGAAATTCCATGGGAATCTGAAGAGGTTCAAGAAGATGAAAAAGCTTCTCTTAAGTGGCTTTGAGAATTTTTTTTTAATCCACCACCACCACCCCTCTCCCAACAGGTCAATCTTGGGTATCCCCTACATTTAGCCACTAGGTGGTGCTAATAAGCATTCACTGGGGAGTTCCAAGCTCTCTTGGGCTTGGGGTGGGAGTGCTGAGTAATAAATGCACTTACTGGGTACTGGATATATGAATTTATGAAACTGCAAATTGGAATTCAGCTCCCAGCTCCAGGCCACTGGCTAACCTCACCTCTATTTGAATGTGCTACATTTCGATGATTGCTTAGTCGTTTGATCTTGGTGTAAAGGAGTTGATAGCCCACAGAAGTAGTCCTTTATGCTGTAAAGTCTCATGCAGAGGTTTTACTTTTAAGGTAGAATCAATCAATAAATAAACCTTACTTAATAACCAGAGAACACAGTACATAATAAAGCATAAAACATGTGCCAAAATACGAAGTCTCTTGCCCTCCTAAGGCCTGGAAATCATCCCCCCATCCTCCTAGCAAAGGTTTGATCCGGACTCAGAAGTCCTAGATAATGCTTATTTGGAATCTTTCCTTGAATAGGCAAAGGAGTGTAAGAACACTATTTCTACACTATACTCAGCTTATATTTCCTATAGAACTGGTCTTCAGATACAGTTGTAGGCACTCTGAAGTTGGAGTCAAGACTTGCTCCTTCCTTGGAGCATGACACATCTTTGCATCTTCCTACAAGGGAGAAAAAATGACTTTCAGTAGAATAAAGGGCCTGCAAGCATTTCTGTTGTAAAGGATAAATTTTTAAATGAAAACACAAGAGTAGAGAGAAATCTAGAAAGATAAATATATTTGAATGTCTGGAAAGGACTGTATGATGATGCAATACTATATTCTAATGGAAGAAAAGAAACAAGTGTCTTTTCGGAAGCCTAATGTCTTCAAAGAGGATTGAGAGAATTAAATAATAAATAAATGAGCCAGATCATAGGGGTGGCTTGGTTCTGTTCTGAGTGTTTTAAGAGGGAAAAGAGGGAGAGGGTAAAAGGAATATAGTCATATAGAAAGGAGGAAGAAGGGAATGGAACTTGCTATTTCTCATGCTTGGGGTGCATGAAAGGAAAAATGTACAAACATAGAGAAAGGGATAAAGGAGCAGGTGTCAGGTGAACTTCACTCATCTGAAATGGGCACACACACACACACACACACACACACACACACACACACACACACACACACACACACCAATGAGAAAACAAGCAGGGTGGGGGAGACAGTTGAGAGGAAGGATAGTACCAAAGTGAGCATAGCTACAAACAAAACAAACTTCCTGACACTGAAAGGGGAATTTAAAGGGGAAAAGAAAAAAAAGAGTCAGAATCTAAAGGAGTGCCCATCAGTTATAAAACGGCTGAACAAAGTACACTATGTGAATGTAATGAAATGTACCCTCTGGCCTCATTCTCTCAAGGCCAGACTGCCACATCTCAGAGTTCCAGGGTACCATAAGAAGTTCTGTCTCTCCTCTAATGCCATCATCTGGAGCCCCCACTGCTGTGTTTCCCCTATTTCTTAGGAGTCAGTGACTAGCACTGCAGTTTCATTTAATATCTGATTTTACAAAGGGCTATTTACATCAAGGATATAGCAAGAACGTACATTTTCCCATAGTATTTTCTGGACATACTCTCCCTTATACCATGTTGGTCTCTTGGGAAATAGACTGAACGTATCTCAATTCCTATGCAGCATTGGTCCCACCAAGCTCATGCCCAGTTATAACATTACTTTTGAACACATCTATCCTACTGGGTTGGGTTCCCAAAAGTCATTCCTGCATTTTGCTCCTTGTGTCAGGACATCAATGTTGTGCTGACTGCAAAACCCAGCCTAGATTTCAACTGTTAGATTCCTGTGGCTTGCTCTCCTAATCAAGACTGGGGACTCCATACCCTTTGCCTAGATTGGAAAAGAACAAACTGTAGGACAAATGACCAAATAAATGGTGGATTCCTTCCAGATGTTGTGCTCAGACAGTTGTGGCCATCTTCCAGCTGCTTGCCTGCAAAGATGAGCCTCTCTTGGTCAGCAGGGATGGCTTCTTTATCTTGGATTTTGGCCTTTGTACTCTCAATAGTGTCACTGGGCTCTACCTCCAGGGTAATGGTCTTGCTTGTCGAGGTCTTCACAAAAATCTGCATGCTGCCCCTACGATGCAGTACCAGATGGAGGGTTGGATGTTTTTTGGCCATTTTAGTCAGGGCACAAGCATCTTCTAGTTGCTCATCTACAAAGATAAGCTTGTCCTCTTTATCTTGGCTTTTAGCCTTCACGTTCTCAATAATAACCTGCATGATGGTTTTGCCTGTCAAGGTAATCTTCACGGTGACTTTTTGCAAGGATGCTAGAAACTGAGACCACTGTGCTGCCAAACTCTTAAGAAGCAGACTCCAAGAATAAATTATCTGATCACTTCTGTAACCTTTGTGAAAGTTAACTAAGATCAGGGAGGCTGGAAATTAAAGTTTTGGTGAAAGGAGAAGATAGAAGAATATTTTGTAGCATGAGACATTGCCTGAGGAGGGAACAGAAGATGAGGAAGAATCTATGGTGGAGAATGGGAAATGTCAGGTCGAAAGAAAGGAGGGGCCAAAAACACACTCCCTCCATATCATAATTTTGTCTCAAGATGGGCCTGTTCTTTAATGATTATGTAGTCACGAGCAATGTCCAAGAAAGAAGCTTGAGCCTGCATCTCCAAGAGAGATAATCACAAGGGGCTGGAGATCTAATAGCTTTTGTAAATAGCCACTAGGGGACAGTAGAAATACAGTGTCCACCTCTCTCCTGCCTAAGTATGAGACATTAATACTTTGAAATTGATTCAATTGGCCTCTATGTTTATTTCTTCACAGTCCCTCCCTACCTTTCATGTGAAATCAAAGAATCAATGGGCTCACATGAGCTCTGGTTGTCCAGCGTGACTCACAACTCATTTAAGTAGAACCTTGTGCGACATGTACTTTCTTCTTCCTACGTCTATCTTAAAACTTTTCCCAAGGTTTCAAGGGACTTTCATGAATTCTGATGTTACTGATTAAAAGGAAATCTGACAACCCTACTGATAAAATGTAAAGGCTACTGGGTAAATAACTGCTTCTAAATTGTCAAACACAATTCACTAAAATAATGCCTTTTGAGCTGCAAATCTGTTGAACCAATTCTCTTTGCTTTCAACGGCTTTCTTTTCTTCCCAGGGCTTACTGTGACATTAAAAAGTCATAACTATGGGCAACAGCATCATCAAATGCATTTTTCTTGGTTTGGGTAAAATATGATCCACATACATAACAAAAGCAAGCCATATAAATTGTTTGGAGAAGAACATGAAAACCATTGTTTGAATAAACTATGCATAAAAAACTGGCATTTGAATATATTTTATTAGTCTTAATACAAACCACACTTTTCCTCCTGACATCTGACTTATATAAAAGCTGAATACAGCCTATAATCAGCGTTAGTTTCCAGTAAATACGTATACTTTTTTTTTCCTTTCAAAGAGAACTCGTTTTAAAAAAGAGTGTAGCCTGTATTCAAAGATTGCCTTTATTTGGGCCAATATAGTAATAGAAGCAGCAATCACTAGAAGCTAATCATTTCATCATGTAACTTCCCTGGGCCTCAGTTTCCTCATCTGTAAAATGAAGAAATTGAATAAGATGGCCTCTGAGGTTCCTTCTGGCTCTCGAGCTATGATGCTATGAGCATCTATCTACCTCCCTGGGTTGTTATGCAGATCAAATGAAATAATATTTATCAAACACTTAGTACAATGACCAGCACATGGTAGCCACTATGTAAATATTATTATTATTATTAATTTTCCATATAAATGTGATTTCCTTTTCTGATGGGGCAACTAAACTGATAATTCTGGGGAATTCTCTCATTTATTTACATTTCAGGGAGGCTGCTTGACAAAATCTCTTGCTGCTCTCAGAGCTTTAACTAGGGCATGGCAACAGGAGTCTCCCCAACATCTTGGGGTGTGCCACCTCTTGCAGATTGTGTTCTCTCTTCTCTTATCTTCTGCTCCTCTGCTGGTACCAGGAGAGGTAGAAGGAAAAATAGAGACCTAGGAGAAGGCTAAAGAATGCAGAGGTGACAGGCTGCTCTTGGACCTTCCACTCTTGCTCCTTGGGGGATTGGGAGTTGGGAGGTGGCCTGAAGGAGAGGGTCGCTGGACGCAGAGTTGTGTGGAGAAGGGAAAGGAACAATAAAGTGGAACACTTCTGGGGCCCGGGGACTTTGGATTAGATGGAAGGCTTTTTCTCAGCCATGTGATGCCTAAACAGAGCTGTAGCTCTTCTGAGATGGTGTCATCTTCTAATCTGATGACAACTGATTGTTTGCAGGTAGTTCAGCAAGAGGCAGGGTGCTATAATGGAAAGATTACTGGCTATGGAGTTCCAGGACCTTGGTTCAAATTGTGTGTCTGATGTCTGCCACACAGGTGGCCTTGGACAAGTTTATGACTGTGGCCCTCAGTTTCCTGAACTGTAAAATGTGAAGACTGGACTAGGACTCTTCCAATTCTAAATTCTATGATCCTAGGGATGGCAAAACTTAGAAGGGGGATAGCCCTTGGGTTGTACCTTTTTCTGGTTTCCTGTTGCTTTTCCATCCAAGGGGTTAAACTTCTTTCCCTCAAACTTTTATAATGCCAGGCTTTTCAAACTTTCCTACAGACCAATGCTTCAAGTGGAAAGGATAAACTGAAAATATGAATAAGAGACATCTTATGAATGGAAAGGAGGCCCACCTCAGCAAGAGGCCAGGGTATTTTAAGGACAGAAACGTGTCTATCGACATTGCCTGGTATGAAGGCGGGGGTTGGAGTAGACACAAAGAATGTGGGTCAGGTATAACATAACTTGAAAAAGCAAAATGACTTAGAGTCAGGAAGACGAGTTCAAACTCTGCCCTAAATGCCTATTAGTAGTGTGCCCATAAGCAAATCATTTAATGTCTTTTAGACTTCAGTTTCCTTATTCGCAAAATGGGGAGAGGAATAACAGTAGTACTCGCTTCAGTGGGGGTGTTGTGGAGATCAAATGAGAAATGTACTTGCGCTTTGTAGAACTTGGAGCATAGCACCAATATCAGTTAAAATAGAATTACTTTTTTCTAGATAGGGTAATAGATACACAGATGCAATGTACCTCAAAGCACTAGGCACTAATTTCTATTAAGAGAAGTAAGATGTTTGAAATAGGGATGTTAAAACTATGTTTCCCTGGAGTATTATGTTTGATTCTAGACACCACATTTAAGGAAAGACATTGACAAACTGAAGCTTATCAAGCAGAAGGCGACCAGAGTAGGGAGAAGACTGGAGACCATAGTACATAAAAATGAATTTAGGAAATTAGAGGCATTTGTTTAGCCAAGAGAAGATCTGGGGGTAAAACATTCTCTGACTTAAAAAATTTGATAGAAGTCATATGGATGACATCTGTGTTTTTTTTTTTCTTCTGCTTGGTCCCACAGACCAGAACAGGAGCTATGGGTGGAAATTACACAGAGTTAGAACTTAACTTGATATTAAAAAAATTTCCTGACAACTAAGGCTGTCCAAAAATGAAATACAGCTAGGTCATGATTAACGTGAGGCTGAATAATGCAACATTTGATGTAGTGCAAATTACAAAATGATACCAGGTCACATTTAAAGCAAACCAAATTTAATTCATGCAAACCCACGAGAGCTAGTCAAAGGTTTTAACACACTGCTGTATCATCAACCTACACTTTGCTTTTGTGTGTGAATGTAATGTGTTGCGATGTACCATATTATCAACAGCTGTGTTATTTTTTTAAAGAGCCCATAACAAAATGGACAAAAGAGAGAACACTTTAGAAGGGAACTCTATTGGGCACAAAAAAGATGGAGCTTGTTATTATAGTAGAATAAAAATTTGATGTAACTGAATGGTATGAATGTGGATATGGTAACTCTAAAATAGGATGAGATGTCTGCCTGAATCTAGGGTAGAGAATATCATTAAACACACAAGTGAAATAAAAGAAAAAAGCAAAGTTGCATCAATTTTTTTCCTGGTTTACAAAGAAAAGATGTGTTACAGTAACAGAAATGGAACTGTATGGACTAAAGACTCTAACAAACAATATCTTGCTCTTAGCAGAACAGCCATTCAGATAAAAATTTCAAGTATATTGAAGGCAGTGAAAGAAAATGGAAATGAAATAGATCATGAAGAAACCTCTTCAAGCACTGATTAGTTCCATTGCCTTAAGTACCAAGTTCAGTTGTATAATTTCAAGTTTCCTGTTATAAGTTCAAATTTCCTGAGAAGTAGCCAGTTCAGGTAAGGATGTAGCAGCTGAGCGTCCTGATGTTTTGAAGAAAATAATCTAAGAAGGTGGATACACTGATTAACAGATTTTGAATGTGGATGAAACAGGCTTTTTCTGGAAAAGGATGCCTTACAGAATTTACATTTCTCAGAAAGAAAAAACTCAACCTGGATTTAAAGTATCTAAGGATCTCCCGATACTTGGGGGGGGGGGGATTTTAAATTCAAAACTAATGCTTGTCCATTGGTCTCGAAATCCTCATGGAACCATTGATTGCTTACAGTTTTTTGGCAACCAAATGAGAAAGCTTAGATGACTAAAGCTTGGATTTCAAGTTATTTTCATCCAGTTGTTGAAAAATATGGCAAGGCCAACCAAAAGCATTACACCAAAGCATTATTGATTTTAGAGAATGCCCCAGATTATCCAGCTACTTGGTTAGACATTGGAACTTGTATCACTGTATGCAAATTCACCAAGATGTGGCTAAAGCTATCTATGAGTATATGTATGAAGAGCTAAAGAAAGAAGAGAAAAGATTTAAAGAAAGAGAGGACAGTTCAGTCAACAATGTTAAAAATATTTTAAATAATAATAAGGATGTCTATATCTAGTTATATATCAGTGTAGGTTATCTTTAGGTACAATATTCAGAAATTTAATTTTTGTAATTTTGCTTTCTATAAATACTCTGTTATGTTGTAATAAATGTTAATCAGAAATACATTTTTATTATCTTTTGCTGTTACATTACATTAACACATACATAAAAACTTATTTTTAAAAATTTTCATAGCAAATTTCCATTGGATTGGAACCAATTATAACTTCAATTTGTACAAATTCAAATAATCAGACTACTCCCTGGGATTCATTATTTGTACTAATCGAGACCATTGTAACTACCTCTTAAGGGAGTAGACATCCGCCTCCCTGAAGATCTTTAGGGAGGGACTAAAAGACCATCTATCAGGAATGTTGCAGAAAAGATTCTTGGTCAGGTACTGGTTAGCTAAATGACCTCTGAGTTCCTTCCCACCTTTGTGATTCTTTGATGCAAGATATAGGACAGTTTGTCTAAGAAGCAAAGAATATTCACCTTTCTTGGTTACTGTGGCCACATAACTACTTTTAGCTGTTTTGTAGTATCAATAGCTAGAAAGATAGCAAGGGTTGAACAAAATAAACAAACCCCAAAACTCCACTTAGGTCACAGTGAACTTTTTGTTAAAGACAAGGAAAGAAAAATGGGAAAGAATATGAGACTGAGAGTCAGAAGAAACTTGGATTCTATTCTCACTTCTCTCACTAAATATTTGTTCTTGGGCAAAACACCAAAGATCTCAAGACCTCAAACATATAAGGAGAGACTAGAGAAGACTATTTTGAAGACCTCCTTTAAGGTCTGACAGTCTATAAATCATGAAAAAAAGAAAGATAGCCAATGTGGTTCTGAACTCCTAGAGGACAAGAGTCACTCTGAATTCAATATCAGCCTGAGATTCCATGGCAATCTTGAATAAATAGATAAGAATTGAGAAGAAAGATCATTTAGACTGTTAGCTAGGGCATAGTAGCAAGGAAGTAGAGTACTGTAACAACAATGCTGCTTGCTGCTACTGCAGCTATATAAGGCCAATAACACCAGCACACAGGAAGGCTACTAGTACAGGTTCTTTGATCTGCGTTTCTAAGGAAAGAAACTTTAAGGGGCTTACAATCTCATTTTAATCAAGCAAACGTATCATTTCACTTAGTTCAAGGGGAAAAGTCAGCACCCTGAACTTTCAGAGCAAATACAAACAGAAATTATAAACAGAGAAAATAACACAAATCAACAGACAGGCTTCTAGCTGTCTGACCAAAGCCATACATACATAGTTACAAGAGAGAGAAGCACCAACATCTGGATTTGCAAAGCCAGGGGACTTCTTAACAGCCACCCAGAGTCCCCATGCCAACACTCTTCCAATGAATGATCCCCAAGCAAAATGTTAACCTCAGAGTATATGTACACTTCTTCAGAGTCAGAATGCTTCACACCTCTCAAGGGTTTCATAAGTCTCATGACCTAACTAGCAAAAGAGTGTGGGCCTTCCTACAAACAAAAGCAAGATTCAATCAAAGGCACTTGATTCCCTTAGTGCTGAGAAGCACTCCAAAACAAAAGACAAAAAGTTCCACTTTGCTTGCCATTACAAGTACCAAATATTTCTCCCTCCTTACTCTATCCAAACCATATGGAAAAGCAGGAAAATATCTCTAACCTTTGAGTTTTAAAAGCCCAGAACCAACTTTCCAGATGTCAGAAGAGCTGACTGGCTTGTTCTGCTTAGCTTCTCTCATCCTCTTTATTCCGGAAGTTCCCATAGGTGATTGGTCCCTACCAATAGCCTTTACTCTACAAATTAGAACCACGCATAGCAAGCTGTGCATAATAAGGATTTGCAGTTTCATCTACAATCCTTTTTCTGTTCTGCTTTATATATAGAAATGTTCATTTTATTTGGAGTTAAGTTTGGAAGAAAAAGATTAAATGAAAGATGCCTGTCTTTATGTTGTTCCTTGTACTCATTACATTACACACTCAGCTCCTCTTCTGAAATATGTCTCTGTCATATATTTTACGCTATTTCTTATACTCAAGATTTCTTGGATAGCCTATATTTAGACATTAACCCATATAATTTATAATGAAAATATCTTTGGACTCAAGTGTGATGTAGGCCTAAAGGACAGAGACCCAAGCAATGGATTTGGAGTCTAGGGATTTGCATTCAAATCCCATCTTTGCTACTCACTACCTTTGTGACCTTAGACAAATCATATCCTCCCTGTGATCCTCAGTTTCCTCATTTGTAAAATGAGTAGGTTGCATTAGATGCTCTCTAAGACTTTTGTCAGTCTTAGACCCTATAAAATGGGTTTGAAAGAATGGTAAGTTTTCTTCTACTCTCTCAAGTGCACCAATGCTCACTAATTGTGAATTATTCTTTGTTTCATCCTAAATAACACCCCTTCTAGAGGATGAAGATTGCCCAGCAGCTGAAACTCCTGTTATTTTTACTAAATCTCCTGAGAGATGGGAAGATCTATGCCCTATTCAATTAAAAAGTAGCATTTCCTTCATGAGGAAAACATAGGGGCCCTGTTTGGCTTACAAAGATGGTGCCACAAAGCCATCTGCAGAGATTCTGCAGGCAAATCTGGAGGGCTGCTTGAGCCTGTTTTATGCCATATAACCTCAGGCACTGAATACAAAAGGAAAGAATTAAGATAAATAGGTTGCTTTCCTGATTTTAATTGTGTGCCCCTGAACAAGCTGGTGAGATTTCCAGGTGGTTCCAAAACAATGAGAACTTGAGAGAAAGACTAGCTAGTTAAACCACAATATTCTGGTGTGTTGTTTTTACTTCCTTACATTTAAGTCACTAGTGAGATGCCAATACAATATAATACAAGTTAGTCAAGCAAGTTGCTGCATTATTTTTCCTCCCTTTTTTCTCAACAATAGAAATAGCCATGGTATTATGCTTTTTCAGGTCTTCTTTTGTCCATAAATCTCAAAGCACACAACCCCATGAATTACTTACAATAACCTTCTATTAAGTAGTTTGTAAATATTATTATGGTTTTCCCATCCAGGAAGTAATTTATACAAGGCTACAGTGTGAATTCTTAGAAAAATCAGCAATATTAGGGGGCGTAGTTCAATAAGGTCTGAAGAAAATCACTATGGTGTTTTTAATATTAATAGTTTTTTCTTTGGAGCAATTCCATGTGAGATGAGGTCCAACATAAACACAGAAATCAATCAGTCCTTGCCCTCAAAACCTTGACCTCTTTTTGGAAATTACAAATTCAGCCTAGCCAGTACCTGGTTTGAACTAGGTGGTCCCTAAATCAATGCATCAGGGATCTGTAATTTTATCATTGTGAGAATTTGCTCTGCTTACACAGATTGAAAGTGTCTATAGTTTGTAGTCTTAAAGAGCCTTTCAGAAAAATTAGGGTCTCATGTAGGAGTCATGATCCGAGGTCACAGAGCTACCAACCATTAGTGGATGGATTTGAACCCAAGCCTTACTCTAAGTCTAGCAGAATATGTTCTACATCCACTCTGCCTTTCAAGGTGCTCCATAAATGTCTAATACATTGAATTGAATCGAAATGGAATTTGGACAATGAGTACTCCCAAAAGCGTATAAAGCACACACTGTTAAGCCAAGGAACAGATGCAAACAAGTTGTGAATTATATAATATAGTCAAATTAAAATTATCCACACTGAGGGCACCATAGCTTGGATAATACAATCAAATTTAATCTAACAAACCTTTATCAAGCTTCTTCTATTCGTTAGGGTTTGGCATTACTTATATATAAGCCCTTCTTATAGGGCTTCAGACATCATCAAACGTCATCTGAATGACGAGAATTTATGCTGCTATGACTGGTTCTTGAGTTAGCCCCTCCTCTTAGGACCCTGGGAGGTTCACATCCACATAGGTTAGGTTAACACTTAATAGGGCATGGCTCTGGAGTTAGCACCTCCCCTTAGCCAGCCCTACCTTGGGCCCCACCCCAGTCACCAATCCACACCCACATAGGTTCCACACCTAATAGGGATTTGGGCCTGGGGCTTAGCACCTAGTAAGGCTCAATGAAATACACTGAATTACTCAAAGAAAACAAAGGTCATTTTGCTTACCAACACAGGTAGTATTTTCTTCAGTGGTCCTTTGGACCTCCTTTTCCATTTGGCTAATTGTGCCTTTCAAGGCATTCTTCTCCTCAGATTTTTGGTGCTCTTTTGCCATTTGGGTTAGTCTATTTTTAAGGTGTTATCTCCTTCAGCATTTTTTGGGTCTCCTTCAGCAAGTCATTGACTTGTTTTTCATGATTTTCTTGCATCACTCTCATTTCTCTTCCCAGTTTTTCCTGTACTTCTCTAACTTGCTTTTCCAAATCCTTTTTGAGCTCTTCCATGGCCTGAAACCAATTCATATTTTTCTTGGAGGCTTTTGATGTGGCTCTTTGACTTTGTTGACTTCTTCTGGCTGTATGTTTTGGTCTTCTTTGTCATCAAAAAAAGATTTTCGAGTCTGAGCTTGAGTCCTTTTTAGCTGCCTGTTCATGTTCCCAGCCAACTACTTGATCTTTGAGCTTTTTGTCAGGGTATGACTGCTTGTAGACTAGGGAGTACTTTGTGCCTAGCTTTAGGGGCTATGCTGCTGTTTTCAGAGCTACTTCTACTCCACCATCACTGCAAGCTCTGCCACAGCAGTGCTTCTCCTCCCCCAAAAACCACCAACCAGGACAACAACCCAGATCCAAGCAGGTCACAGCAAGAGAACCTGCCTCTGCACCAGCAAAGCACTCCTTGCACTCCCATTCCAATCCAACCTTGATTCCTCCCACCCTCTGAGCCAGGGATTCTGAAGCAGCTGACACTGGAGCTCTGGAAGCAGCCATAGCAGCTTCCTGCTACTGCCGCTGCCACCACTGAGACACCTTCACCACCCCCTGGCTAGGACCAGACTATTCTCACTCCTATCCAGCAGTTTTCCCACTAACTTGCTCCGTGGTCTTTGGTTTTTGTGGGTTGAGAAGTCTGGCAACTGCCACAGCTCAATGACTCACAGCCCTCAGGTCTGCTCTGCCCCACTCCAAGTCTGGTAGGTCCTGGCATGGCCCATGCTGGGCTATGCTCTGCTCCCAGCACCATGCAATAGACCCTTCCCAGCCACCATCCAGGCCGTCCTGAGTTGGAGACCTGTTTCTCTCTGCTATTTTGGGGCTTCTGCAGCTCTAGAATTTGTTCAGAGCCATTTTTTTAAATTTATTTTTAACATGTTTGGTTTTCAGCATTGATTTTCATAGGCGTTTGAATTACAAATTTTCTCCCCATTTCCTCCCCACCCCCCACTCCAAGATGGCGTACACTCTGGTTGCCCTGTTCCCCAGTCTGCCCTCCCCTCCATCACCCCATTCCCCTCCCATCCTCCTTTCCCTCCCTTTCTTGTAGGGCAAGATAAATCTCTATGCCCCATTGCCTGTGCATCTTATTTTCTAGTTGCATGAAAAAAAAAACTTTTTTACTTTTGAACATCTATTTTTTTCAAACCTTGAGTTCCAAATTCTCTCCCCTCTTCCCTTCCCATCCACCCTCCCTAAGAAGTCAAGCAATTCAACATGGGCCACATGCGTATCATTATGTAT
>CM053623.1:119861509-119896842 GCA_028646595.1 Phalanger gymnotis
GCTCCCCTCAGCTGGGGGCTGGGAGCTCCATGTGGGACAGACCTTACCCAGAGAACATCCAGGCTGTCCTGGGCTGGAGCCCTGCTTCCCTCTGCCACTTTGTGGGTTCTGCAGCTCTAGAATTTGTTCAGAGCCATTTTTATAGTTCTCTGGAGGATTTGGGGGAGAGTTTAAGCAAGTCCCTGCTTTCCAGCTGCTCTGCCCCTAAATTTTATTTTTCTTGAGGGTTTCTTTTTTGTCTATGTTTTCCTTCACAACATGACTATTATGGAAGTGTTTCCCATGACTACACACACACACACACACACACATACACACACATATACATATATATGTATATCCTATATTGAATTGCTTGCCTTCTCAATTGGGGGTAGGGTGGGGAGGGAGGAAGGGAGAGAATTTGGAACTCAAATTTTAAAAATGAATGTCAAAAATTGTTTTAAATGTAACTGGGAAAAAAATAAAATACTAATTTTTTTAAATGACCAAAAAATGGTCAATCTCTGCCCCCACCAAACCTGTACATAAATGTGTTTCTTAGTTTCCTGAATACTATCATAAACTGCAATCACTCCCTGCTCTCAACATGACATTTTAGAGAATGTCATGAAATTGAGAATGGCATTGCTCTAGTACCTTTCCAAATCCTAACCCAGTTCTTACACCCAGTAAAATATAGCTGTAGAATAGTGAGCAATTGAATTTCATTTCTTAAAATTTTACTTTCAAAATACATGAAGATTGAACTCAGTATGCCCCAAGACAGGCTTGATACTCTGAGGTCTGTTTATTTCTGCATTACCCATAGCTGATGTCAGTGGGATTCAAGGTGGATGGAGCCACCATATCATATCAGAGTCACTAACCAGGACCCTGGTGGACTACACCGACTTGTAATCATCTGCTGTAGTGATGGGAATCAGGAACTGGGTATGATTGTCTGAACTGTCATTAAAGCAATATAGTCCACCACTCAAGGGGACTTCCATGTGCTACCCAAAAGGAGTACAGACTAAAAGTGAATGTGTCTGTGCCTGGGAAAGTTGAGGAGATAGCCTTACATAGGCAAAGGCAGTCCCTGACAATAAAGTGAAAGTGGAAAAATCTTCTGCAAAGCTCTATTCATATTAAAGGGATTTCGATGAGTCTGAGGATACATAGATCTAGAGTTTGAAGAATTTCATCAGTGATCCAGTCTACTAGTAGAGGAATCCAAGTGCCTAAGTGAATGATTCCTGTTTGAAAGGGAGTCACTCTTTGCTGAATTATAGCTGCAACCTCTTACCCACCCTTGACTTAGATCATCATTAAGAAGAAGGCAGCCAGATCGTGATTTTTTGAGGGGGAAGCCAGGATGTAGTTTAAAACAAATGAAGACTTTTTAACCTTAAGTCTGAGAGAGGACTGAAACAGAATGTCAATCATGTTGTCAAGAAGAAATGAGCTCCAAGACAGCCTAATGCCTATGGACTCTAACCAGCTAGAGTATCTCGAGCTTAGAGCAGCTTCGCTGGGTACCTCGCATTTGAAACAGGGATGACCAAGGAGTTACACACACGAAATGCTAGAGAAGATACATATTGTCTCCAAAAAAATCTGATGTTCCAACTGAATATGGAAGACAGTATGAATGTGTTTCTTAAAGTAATTAGAAATTGTCAAAAGACGTCATCAAAGACTGTACTAATTGTCACCATGTTCAGTGTTTTTCAACTAGAAATGACAAAGGTGTTGAAAGGATGTGATTATCTTTTTTTCAGGTTGTGGGTATAGTTGTCCTTAGAGTTCCAATCTTGAATTTCCTTGTTTCTTCTTTTCCTCTTGGGGCCCTTTTCCCTCCCACAGTAAATTTTGATGGGAAAATTGTATGCATAAATGTATTACCTGTGTTTTAGGCTTTTACGAGAGAGAATATCTCAAACTGAAGTTTAGCCAGAATTTTAAAAAATCTTTTAATTTTCCAATGCCACATTTGTTTTGGCAATATTTATTTTTATAGGTATCATGGTACCACATGCCAGTTAAGTCTTTGTTAATTACCAAAGTTACTTCTAAGCCAAAGAAAAAGAGGCAATAAGTCAATAATCATTTATTAAATTTAAATTAAATTTATTAAACCTACTGTGGGCTATGCAATGTGTTAAGCATTGGAGGTACAAAGGCAAAAGAAAATCCCCACCCTAGGAGCTCAGGTACAATGGGGAGAGAACATGTAGACAAGGATGTACATGATAAAGTGGAAATAATCAACAGAGGAAAGGTACTAGAATTAAGGGGGTTCAGTAAAGGCTTCCTTCAGGAGGTTTAATTATATCCAGGACTTGAAGGAAGCAAGAAAATACAGGAGGAAGAGATTTTGAGGGAGAACATTTGGGTATGAGGGGTAAGCCAGTGAAAATACCCAAAGTTAGGAGATGGAGAATATATTGTGTGAACAACAAAGAGACCAGTTTCCCTGAATCACAGAGTACGTGGGTGGGTAGTGGGTGTGAGACAGAAAAGGCTAGAAAAGCAGGAGATATAGGTTGTGAATGGCTTCAAATCCAAAACAAAAGGTTTTATATTTGATCCTGGGGATGATAGGGAGCAACTGGAGTTTTTTGAAGAGGGGATGAGAGAGGTTTGATATGGTCACACCTATGCATTAGGAAGATAAATTTAGCAGTAAACAATATTTATCTAAGTAATACCTATCTAAATAACATGCTTGCATTGAAGTGAAAATAAAATTTTAACATGACATAATAAGTTGTTTTCCTTCACCTGCTACCTACGAAACAGTCTCAACTCTAGTAAACCACAGAGGGAAGAAAATGAAACAATGGGTAGTATTGATAATGATCCAGTGGTGAGAAAGATCAAAGCTCTTTGAAAGGCTTATAATATCGGTAAAGAGAGAGTAAGAGCAACCTATTCAGTGGAAAGAATCCTTAAAAGGTCTTAAGGCATTTTAGTGAAGAGGATGTACAGTTAGGAAATATAAGCCCACCTTTTGTTGTTGTTACTAGGGATGGTATAGGTTAAGATAATTGGGTTATGTTGTGCTTTACTCTCCTGATGCCATTAACTGTGGTCATCAAAGTAAGAGGCAGTTTTTGTTGGATCTAAAATCAGTTCCTCTACAACCAAATGTTTAAGACATTTAGCTGAAGAGCCTGCCCAGGTTGGCATTGAGCTAGAAAAATACTTTATTCTCAGTTGGAATTATCACTGTTAGCTACCTTAACAAGTGTTTCAGATATAAAATACCATCCATATAAAGCACAATACATACGTTTAACTGTTTATTGTAGGAATTAGCCGGGAGCAGCCAGATGGCTCATTGAGTAGAGCACCGGCCCTGAAGTCAGGAGGACCTGAGTTCAAATCCAGCCTCAGTCACTTGACACACTTACTAGTTGTGTGACCTTGGGCAAGTCACTTACCCCCAATTGCCCTGCCTTCCCACCTCCAAAAAAGAAAAGAAAAAAAAAGGAATTAGCCAGGTTAAATCCTTAGACTTCTCTGATGAAAAAAAAAAGGCTAAACATCAAAATTATTTCTTTAGTACAATAGTAACATTAAAGCATTTGTGAAGATTGAGGGACCATTGCTTTAACATGAATCCTCATGTACCTCTCAAAAAATTCTGAAACATCACATTTTATCCTTTAGCAGATGAGAAAATCTGAAACGAATATTTCATTTCAGCAAGAATGCTATATACTACAAGAAAAGGCCAGGGTCATATACCCCAAAGTCAGGGGTTTGTGATATGGATATAGATCCAGTAAAGGAGACAGAGAGCAATTGTTCCATAGGAAGGAAGAGAAACAGTGAATAATGTCTCAGAATTCCAGGGAAGATAGACTGTTGATAAGGAGAAGGTACTGAACACTGTCGAATGCTTCAGGCAAGGTCAAGAAGTTAACAGATGAGAAAATCTGAAATTAATATTCCATTTCAGTAAACAGTACTATGGTACCCTCGTTATTCAATCTAAATTACTCTTTCCCAAGTTGTTAAATTCCGTGGCTTTTTTTCTCCATCTTCACACTTCCTGACCTTGCCTGAAGCATTCGACAGTGCCCCAGTACTTTCTCCTTATCAATAGTCTATCTTCCTTGGAATCCTGAGGCATTGTTCTCTGTGGCTTCTCTTCCTTCCTATGGAACACCTGCTCTCTGTCTCCTTTGCTGGATCTATATCCATATCACAACTCCCTGACTTTGGATATATGACACTGGCCTTTTCTTGTTCCTTCCCTTCTGTTGCTACAGTTTAATTAAGCAACTACATCAGCATCAATGGGTTTAATTATAATCACTTCATAAATTAATCCTGGCTACACATGCAGCCTTAGAGTACCCCCAGAACTTCAGTCCCACATCAGTGTCTATAGGAGATTTTAATTGGGATGTCCCATACAAACCTCAAACTCAATATGTCTTTATTCATTATCTTTCTTCCTAACTTTACCTCCTTTTCAAAGTTCCTGTTACTGTCAAGCACTATTACACTTTCTGTTACACAGCCTTACAACCTCAGCATTATCTTCAACTCCTCTTCTCACTCACCCTGCATATCAAATCAGCAGCCAAACCTACCTTCACAACATTTCTCACATCCAACCTAGTCCATCCACTATCCATAGGTATTACACTAGACAAGACCTTCATTATTTCTTTTGGGGCTCCCAAAGTCAAAGCTTATACCTCTACACAGTCAGTTACTTCTTTAAAGTACAGATCTAATCATATTACTTCCCTATTCAATAAACCCCACTAGCTCACCATTACTTCTAAAAGCAAATATAAACTCTCCCATTTGGCATTTAAAGCCCTTAACAAGCAATCCCAGCTATGGAGGCTGATGCCTTTATATACTTACTAAAATTACTCTCCTTCACATACTCTATGTCTAGTTCAACTGGCATTTTCACTGTTCCTAATACACACCATCCTAGTTTCCATTTACATAGATTTGCACTCTCTGGTCTCAGTGCCTGGGATGAACTTCTTTATCACTAAACAAATTAGCTGTTTTAGTTGAGTCTTTCAACAGATGGCTTAAGAGCTGTCTTATTTGAAGCCCTTCCTCATTCCCTAGCTTCTGGTACCTTCTCCATCCCAAATCACAGCATGTATGCTTTGTATGGTTTTTGTAGAGAGATACTGTCTCCCCTGCTAAAACATAAGATTTTTGAGGGTAGAGACGGTTTAAACTTTTTCTTCATATCCTCAGCACTTTGTCCAGCATATAGTAACATAGTAGGCATAGGATAAGTCTTTGGTTAATGGATCTAAGTGTTGCATTCATTAAAAATAAAAATAACTTACATTTACATGATATCTATAATTTATAACCTCATAGTCTATTTAAACAATAGAAATAATTAATTTTGTTGATTTTTCTTCTTTAATAGTTGTTCTTAATGACCTTTCTGGCATTTATTTTGTTTAAAGTGCTGTAAAGTTAAATATTCTGTTAATATTGTTCCCCTCAGTAGCTCAGATACTCCCCTTTTTTGACATTCCCCTTTTTTAATCAATCATTTTATTTGGCTGTTTGTAGGATATGTCATTGAGGGTTGAAGTTAGACTCCTGTGATTTTAAAATGTGCTATATTATTCCCTTTTACAATTCTTTGCGACTACAGAATAGTCTCGTGTGTGTTTTGTAATTTCTTTGTCATCATTACTGATTACAAAATTGATTGGCCATTGAACAAATTAAATTTATCTATCATGTGTCTTGGGAAAAAATATATGGATATTCACAGGGAGGCAAAACATACACACACACACACACACACACATACACACACACACACAAAGAAGTGCTATTCTTTAAAAACAAAGATAGTACTATTGACTCATCTTCACCAAAAAGCCATCCAATCCATGCTTCTTGGATTCTATTTTCACTATTAGTTGTCAATTGCATTCAATCAGCTCCAGAATCCCTCACTCCCTCCTTATTTTTGTGACCAACATCTCATATTTACAAGATGTTTGGCTGAGCTTAGAGGTGCAGCCCCTGGATGTATTCCTCATTGGAATGGTTTTCCATCAGTACAAAGCTAAGTACGTTGTATTAATCATCACTATGTTAAAACCATTCATTGGAAACCTTGACCTCATCAGCACTATGCTATATCACAATGAACTAAATGGCTTCACTTGTGAGCTTGTTCCAGTGTCAGAAATTAGCTGAAGGTTGGAAAATAAGAGGACAAGATGCAGAACATTGTCCTGAAGGGGTGGGCTGCTGCAAAGGTCGGTGAAGCAACACAGCTGATGAAACCTGTTGAGATTGAATTAAGTCAGGCGGCATGAGACACAGAGGGATGATGTAGAAGGGACAGAGAAGGGTGGGAAATCAGGGAAACAAAAGTAGCTATACTAAAAACCTGAGTACGTGTGATTGGTAGCTAGATAGTGCAGCGAATAGAGTGTTGCATTTGGAGTCACGAATGCCTGTGTCAGAATCCTGCCTCAGACATACACGATCCTAGGCAAGTCATTTAACTCAGGGCTCAGAAAATGGAGGTAATAATTACATTTATCTCCATGAATCAAATGAGATCATATGTGCCAAGTGCTATAAAAATGCTAGCTGTTATTATTATTAACTATCTTTGTCCATGCTGACTTTTGACGTGTGTTTGCACATCACAGGTACATAGTTAATAAATGCTTGTTAGATTGGCTTGGAAAACTGGAAAAGGCAAGAACATACTAGAACTTGAGGTCAAAAGGGGATTCTCACTTGTAGCAGTTTATGGTCCAGTTCGATCACCGGAGACGTCATTCAGGCTCAGGATTGAAGATCAGGGGCCATGGTTTCTCAGGAAGCAAGCGTCCTGAGACTGCACCCCAAAATTTATACACTGGTTTGGACACCGCAGCACCAAGAAGATTTGGAGAATGTAGTGAGAGAGAATCTTGAGAAGAATGGATGGCTTGACCTACTTGGGAAGCAGATAATAATAGATACTAGGATGTTAGCTTATATTTATAGAGCATTTTATGATTGCTAAGCACTTCATAAATATAAAAGGGACTGGCCAATGAGGACTGTTACATACACATTGTATCATTATCCAAGCCAATAAGGATTTAGTGGATCCTCTATACAAGGCACTATAGATATCAAAGCAAAAATGAAAGACAAAAAACCATTCCTCAGTTTTAAGGAGCTTTCTGCTTATATTCTAACATCTCAGCTGTTGAAAGAAACCTCTTTAGTTCATCTAGGTTATTATGAACAGAGAGGACAGGGAAGGACAAGATTTACATGTAGTCTTAAAGACATTTCCTCCAAGTTCCAAACTTGATGAAATACTGACATTTCTTGAGAGCTGGAATTTTATTTTCCTTTTTTTGTATCTAGTATTTAATGTAGTGCCTTTCCCTTTTCTTAAGTACCTCAAAAATCAATAATTTCATTCATACAGGTACTTTCCCCACTGGTGAATATACAACCCCTCAAAAGTTTCCTTAGAATAGACGGTCTTTGTGAATTGCTGAGGTTGAAAAAAAATCGCCGCTTTGTGTCACAGAACCATAGATCTGGAGTTGGACCTTAGAGACCGTCTGGTAAGAGTTCAGCCCTTTTCCATTTAGAGAGAAGAAGAGTAAGATCTAGAGAGGTTATATGACTTGTCCAAGGTAAGGGAGTAGATCTGGATTTGGAACTCAGGTCCCACGACTCCAAATTTAGCACTGTAAGCTCAGTGCTGCCCCACAGTGACAAACCTTTCCACGTTTTCATGGACGGGGTCTCGGATGACAGATAACCCATCTGCCATAGGTTCATCCATGCATGAAGCCTTTACAGTTTGGTAGAGTCTGCTAACATTTTAGCTCTGCCGGCATAACTGCTGAGAATCAATCCAAGGTCTGTAACCATGAACCGATGAGGCAAAAGAATAGGACATTAGTCGAGGCTGTCACAAAAAGAAAGTGTTTAATAATTTTTTTAAAATTTGAACAGTTGAAGGAATAGCTGAAGGAATAGTACTGAAGTTACTTGACTTTGCTTTAGAAAATCAGAGTTCTAGAGAAAAGACCTTTTACTCTGCCTTCTGGTCCATTTCCAGGACACACATTTACACTGGAAAAAGTTATTCTTCACTTATCCAGAGTTTACTGAGAGCATCTCAACTGTCTAAAACATAGATGAGTACTTAGAAGAATAAACCAAAAAGGCCTCTGAACCCTCAAATCTAATTGCACAAAGTTCTTGTAGCAGAAATCTCTGGCTCTCACTCTGGGTTTACTAAATCTTATTTTAGATACAATATGAACGAGCTAGATTTCCCAATCCATTTTTGTTGTTTACTGTTCCATTGTTTCAATAGTGTCTGACTCTTCATGATTCCATTTGATGCTTGCTGTGTACTAGAGGAGTTTGCCATTTCCCTCTCCAGATCATTTTACAGATGAGGAAACAGAGGCAAACAGGGTTAAGTGACTTGCCCAGGGTCACACAGCTAGTAAGTATCTGAGGTCAGATTTGAACTCAGAAAGATGAGTCTTCCTGACTCCAGGCCCAGCACTCTATCAACTGCACCACCTAGCTGACCTTCCCCTCCTTAAAGGAGTAGGTTTTAGTTATTTATAGAATCTGCTTCTGTGAAAAGTCTTACTTCCTTGCAATCCTGGATATATACGATATCATTCAAATTGTCTTTGTTATTTATACTCTGAGATGCAACTGTCCCGATATGTGAGTAAGTCAGAACAAATTCCTGTAGTCCGCTATATCAACCCACCCCCAGACACCAGACCATGATTCCTTCTGTCTGCATCAATCATCTTCCTGCTTTTGATCCTGGGAAATGTAATCAAATTCTACCCTTGCTTCTGAAAACGATTTGTCAATCAATCACCCTGTGGTTCCACTCACTATTCCTGTGATCTCCAAGACCAAAATACCTTTCCTTGGCCACCACTTCTTTTTTCGGTGTTGCTTCTCCGTATTAGAATATAATCTCCTTGAGGGCAGGAACTACCTCACTTTTGTGCTGAATACTTTTGTTCGTTCATAGGGAAGAAATAATGAGGAGACAAATCAGGAATAATGTTGAGTTTGCAAGGATGGTATGAAGGACACTCTACTTTCTTTGAGGGCCTAAGTAGATTGTACCACCTTTCAGTGACCCTAAAGGGCACCTAGAATCATGCTTTTCCCAGGACTGCCTTCCCTTTCCTCTCTTCTTGTTATTGGTATCTGTGAGCAATCATGAGAGTGGTAGTCATCAGAGGTGATGCTGGGACGTTGGATGGTTAAAGAACACGGTGGTGAAGGAGAATGGCAGAGGAAGTGGTACAGTTTACCTCGTGCCATCCTGCTTCCTTTGTTTTCCAACTACTGAGTAGAGGTGATTCAGAAGAAAAACAGGTACATAGGACAGAATGTTAGGGAAAAGCTTCCTGCTGCGGAAGAGCACAAGGCTGAGAGACAGTGAGCTGAGGGGGAGCCATAGAAATTTCGTAGAATGGCAATTTACAGGTCGGCTGGTTCAGACCATCTGGGGTCTATGGTCAGATGATGACTCCAAAAATAGGGTCCCTGAGCAGAGTGAAAAATAAATTAAGTCCTTACCTCCTTCACATCAGATAGCAGAATTAATTCCAGCTGGGTTATAAAACCCGGACCTAAGAAAATGAACTATAAAAAAGTAAGAAGAAAGTGGAATAATATATTTGTCTCAGTTGTCAGGTCAGTATAACTTTTGTCTCTTAATAAATTTTTAAAAATTATTTAGAAGGCAGATGGGTGCACTTCCAGGGGGAAAAAAGTTCTGTGCAATAAAAACACTATGATGTAATGTAATCTCTCATTGGCAATATAATTAATTATAATTTCCCATTAGTGAGTTCCAACCAGGGCCTCCATTTTGAGGAAAGACCTAGGCCACATAACCTCCATTCCCCTCCCAGAAGTTTCTGACTTTCTGGATTTCAATATTAAATTCAATATTCAACCTCAACTGCAGCTTTATCCTGGAACTTCCCTCAGCACCAGGGCTTCCTCACCTTGTGATATCCAACTATCCCTATTGTCTTCTCATAGTGGAATATCCTTCTGCCATGCAACCCCTTTCTCCCCCTTCTCCCGTTGATGATTTCCTCCCAAGGTCTCCATTTTAGAGGAGGGCCCAGGCCGGCCAATGTTTATTCCTCTACTGTCTGTTTCCAACTTTCCAGGCTTTAACACTGTACCCCAATATAGGTACCTTTGTCTTCTCCTCCCACCTTTTCCATTCACTTTCAGTTAACTTCCCCCATTAGAATGTAAGCCACTTGAGGGCATGCATTGACTTTCTTTTTGCTTATATTTGTATCAGAATTTAGCACAGTACCTGGTACATAATAAGCTTAATAAATAAATATTGGCTTCCCTTTTCTGAAGGTAAATAGAAATAGCAGATTGGGAAAAAAATGTTTGTAACAAACATAACATGAAAACTTAATGTCTGAGGTATATAAAGAACTTATGTAAATACTCAAGGACAAAACCTAATCCTCATTGGACAAATGGTCGTAAGATATAAAGAGGCAATTTATCAATTTACAAAAAGGGATAAACACATTGTAAAAAAAATCACTTTAAAAACGTTCAAGCATGATAATCGGAGAGCTGAAAATTACAACTTTGAAATATCAGTTCACACTCACAAAATCTGTAAAAGTTCCTAAAAATGAAAAAAATTCAATATAGATGTGGAGAAATAGGCATATAGGCATTGGTAATGGAATTGAAAATTGGTAAGGCAATCTGGCAATAATAGCCATTATAGCAAGTGCAGCTTTTGACCCAGTAATTCCATTACTGGCAATAATACTCTCAATCTTATCATAAAGGTAAGATAGGTGGCATTATAGATACAGCAATGGACCCGTAAGTCAGGAAGACCTGAGTTCAAATCCAGCCTCAAATATTTGCTAACTGTGCAACCCTGAGCACTTAACCTCTGTCTGCGTAAGTTTCCTTAATTGTAAGATAGAGAAAATAATAGCAACTATCTCCCATGTTGTCGTAAGTATCCAATGAGGCAACATATGCCAAGAGCTTAGGGCAGTGGCTGGCATGTAGCTGTTCAGTTCTGTCTGATTCTTTGTGACCCCATTTGGGGTTTTGCAAAGATACTGAAGTGGTTTGCATTTCCTTCTTCAGCTCATTTTACAGATGAGGAAACTGAGGCAAACAGGGTAAGTGACTTGCCCAGGGTCACACAGCTAGTAAGTGTCCGAGGTCAGATTTGAACTCAGAAAGATGAATCTTCCTGATTCCAGGCCCAACACTGAGCCACTTAGCTGCCTGGCATATAATAAGCACTTAATAAAAACTTGTTCTCTTCCCCCCTTACCAGAACAAAAGAGATATCTAGTAAATGTAATAAATATAGATGTATGAGACACATCTAGCCTTAGCATCCCTTTTCAGTCTGTAACTCCTGCCCTGGGAACTGCAATATCTTAATTGGGGGGCATTTCGCATGACTCCCCACACCTAGGCAGCCCCAGCTATTCTTTACACCCTTGCCATCTTCTTACCTAAATCTCCTACTGACCCCCCCTTTCACTCCTCTCTTCAGCTCTGAAACCATGATCAAAACAACGCTGCCATTTCTACTAGAAAGGATGTGTCAAATTATTCCCCTATGGCAGGAACCTGGAAACACCCTAAATGTCCAAATGTCCTTGGTAAATGTCCAGGGCCCAGAGAATATCTTTTATCTCAGAAGTCCTCGGGGACCTCTCTTACTCATCTTCATGAACTGGGGACAGGAGGCAGGGAGCCTGTAATGGTGCTGTATTATCCTAAGCCCTGGCAAGGGCTCTTACGTTCTATGAAATCCATCTCCCTCCTCCCCACCCCCACCCCGCCATAGGCTCCATCCTCAATCGTTCCCCTCAGCTGTCCTCTGGACTTCAAAGGCTTCATCAGAGGACTTCTGTACCAATTGAATTACAGAGGTTTTTATTTTGCAAGCCTCCTCCCAGTTTTCCTGTCTCCACTAGGATGACAGGGACAATTGGTTTTTATCTGTTTATCTGCATTGTTTCCAGAGCAAATGGACTGGCTGGTGCCAAGAGCAGGGACTCTGGGAACTGTGCCCTCGAACAGCACCACACTTGGAGACGGGAAGGGAAAAAAAGCACAGACATGGGAGATGAAGGACTTTCAGCTTTCATAGGGTTGCATCATAGACCACAACCCGTTTTCTTCCCAACCTCCAAGGTGAAGGAAACTAATTGTTATGGCTCCTTAGTAACAAACCTCTCCTGAGGCTGGGCATAGGGCTAAAGTGCTATGCTGAGCAGATAGTATCTGCCACCTTCCAGGGCATTGGTGGCCCATCTCTTCCCTCTCCTATCCACCTCACATCCATATTAAGTTCAGCTCTGTCATTTATTCAACCTCCTCATGTCTCAGTTTCTTCTTCTGTAAAATGAGGTGGTTAGATTAGCTCTATTTATGTATTAGCACCTATTTATGTATCACTCTCCTTCATGCACAGCCTCTTCCCCCATGCCTGGGAGGCAGTCTCTCATCACTTCAGTTTCCTAGGCTGCTTTGTTCTTTCAAAGCTCATTTCAGATGCTACCTCCTCCATGAAGTCTTTCCTAATCACCACTGCCCCAACCTCTAGTGCCTCCTTCCTCCACACACATTTTATGTGCACATTTCTTTCACTATAAAATTGTATACTCCTTGTATCACCAGCCTTGCACGCAGCAGGCACTTAACACACACTTGCTCACTTGATTGGTTTTGTCCATCAACAAGCATTTTATTCACCATCATCGTCATCATTATTTTTGGCCAGAAACCATTTTCAGCACAAAGACATAAAAGCAAATACCCAGTTCTGGACCTCAAGAAGCTCATGGTCTAATAGGGGAGACAATAAATACAAAAGTATACATACAAGGTATGTACAATATAAATGAAAGGCGATCTCAGAGGAAAGGCATTGGGGAGTGAGGCTGGAGGGAGGAAAGGCCTTGGTACAAGGTCAGATATGAGCTGAATCTCTAAGGAAGTCATGGAGTAAGGCAGTGAAGGGAGGACAGTACATTCACTGAAAAGGCGTGTTGTTGAGGGATGGAGTGTCCTGGTCAGAGAAACAGCAGTCAGCCTAGCTGGATCACAGAATATGTGGAGCAGGGTATTGTATAAGAAGGCTGGCAGGTTATGAAGGGCTTTAAAAGCCAACAGAGGACTTTTCGTTTTATATTTGATCCTAGAGAAAACAGAAGACACTTGAATTTATTGAGTAAGCTGATGTGGTCAGACCTGACTTTAGGAAAATCCACTTGGCAGTTGAGTAGAAAATGGACTGGAATGGAGAAAGGAAAACTGACCAGAAGTCGATTGCAATAGTCTGAGAGAGAGGTGATGAGGACCTGTACTGGAGAAACAGCTATGTGAGTGGAGAGGAGGACATAAATGAGAGATACTATTGTGAAGGTAGAAACAAGACTTGGGGACAGATTGGATATGTGGAGTCAGTCAAGGGTTGATTAGAGTATCTCCAGTGTCCCTTTGAGCTCCATGATGGAGATTGGGGCAGAGGGAAGTGGAGAAGGTGGGAGAGGATTCCCTACCCACTTAATCTTTCTACCACTTCCTCAACAAAAAGCTCTATTTGTTCAGTGCTTCAAACTTTACAAAGTGTTTCCCCACAACCACCTTGGGAATAAGTTCACTCCTACATTATTGTCAAGTGTTAGTCAGATGAGGAAATTGAGGCTCAGAAAATTTATTCCCTAGTCCACAGGTATGGGAATCTCAGCAGACAGTGAAGTGTGGCAAACACACCTGCTCCATTCCCCTAAGGGAAAGTTAATAAGTCACTAACCGGTGGCATAAACTGGCTCCTCCCCACCATCCAGTGCCTGTTGCCAGGGAGGAAACGATGGGCTAGAAATTAGGCCCCTAATTAACAGACCTCTAATTATGAGAAAATAAGGAGGAAAGGGGTGTAGTAAAAGAGAGAGGAGGAGGAAGAACAGGATCCAATTACTGGTCTGAAAGAATAAAAAGGAAGCTTTAGAGAGTCAAGCCATAATTCACCAGGTAATCTAAAACTAGTCAAAAGATGGAGAAAGGAGTTGGTTAGTGAAAGAGGCCTATTTAAGGCCAGAGAAGTTAGCCTGGAGTCAAGGAGAATGAACACCTCGAAAATAATCAAAAGGCTGAGATTTGTCTTAAGCAATTTCTCTACCCATGACAGACTTCTTTTTTCATGGCAGTGTGCTAGCCACACTGCTTGGCCAACTTACATCCTTGTGGCCCTGCAAAATGGGTCTTGCTAGGGGTCACATTACCATTACATATTAGAAGTGGGAGTTAAACTACCCAGGGATCATGACTAAATCCAAGCACTCTTTCCACTAAACCACACTTCCCTCTCCCTCCCATCTCTCTACAAAGCACCAGATCCTCTGGGATCCTGAACCACCAAAGCATTATTCTTAAGTCTCCTAGCTGCTGAAGTACAGTAAATAGTAAATGTACAGTAGTATGATATGTGATGGGGTGATATTCTCTCATTTAGGCTAGTCTAGTGAAAAGTTTAGAGTAGCTTGGTCAGAAAGGTGACAAGGATCAGGGAGTTTAAATCCTGCCTTAGGACACATCCTGGCCCTAGGACCCCCTGGACAAGTCATTTAACCCTAAAGTGCCCCAGAGAACTCACTAAGACTGTAAATTGCAAGGAAGGTGTGACCTTGGGCAAGTCACTGTAACTTCTCAGTGCCCCTGGTAATTCACTGAGACTGTAATTTATGGAGAAGGTGCCAATTGGCATTGTTCATTAGAGGCTCTCAAAGGGAGCACTTTTCACAATGAAATCACCAGTCCGGGACAAAATAAACTCCTTTCTGCTTTTAAGTATATTTAGTGACTAGTATTGGGTTAACAAAGCATTGATTAGTCAAAGTCCTTGATTTCATGATCAGATGAGATTAGGATGCAAAATGAAAAGCCAGTTAACAGAGGCGCCTTGAAATAGCTCATATTTATATAGTGCTTTACAATATACAAAGCACTTTCCTAATAATATTCCAGTGAGGTAGGTAATGCAGGTATTAAGGGTTTTTTCTTTATTATTTATTTTTAACATTCTTTTCTTTTCAAATTTTGAATTCTTCTTCCTCCCACCCTTTCCCCACTCACTGAGAAGGCAAATAATATATCAATTATACATGTGAAACCATGCAAAACATATTTTTCTATTAGACACATCACAAAACAAAGCAAAAAAATAGACAAAAATTATACTTCCATATACACTCAGGATCATGAGTCCTTTGGAATTGTCTTGGATCATGGTGTTGATCAGAGTAGCCAAGTCTTTCCCAGTTGATCATCATTACAACATTGCTATTACTATGTACAATGACCTCCTGGTTCTTCTCACTTCACTTTGGCAGCAGTTCATGTGTCTTGTCATGGTTTTTCTGAAACCATCTCCCTTGTCATTTTTATAGCACAATAGTCCTCCATCATAATCATATGCCACAACTTGTTCAGCCATTCCCCAATTGATGAGCATCCCCTCAGTGGCAGTATTCTAGATCAAAGAGTATACACGGTTTTATAGTCCTTTGGGCATAGTGCCAGATTCTTCTCCAGAGTGGTTGGACCAGTTCGCTACTGCACCAATAGCTCATTAATATACCTATTTCCCCTATCCCCTCTAGCACTTATCATTTCTGATAGGTGTGAAATGGTACTTCGGAATTGTTTTAGTTTGCCTTTCTCTAATCAATAATGATTTAGAGCATTTTAAAATACGGTTATTGATAGCTTTGATTTCTTCTTCTGAAAACTGCCTGTTCATATCTTTTGACCATTTGTCAATTGAGGAATGACTCTTATTTTTATAAAATTGACATAGTTACTTATATATTTGAGAAATAAGGCCCTTATCAGAGAAACTTGCTGCAATTTTTTTTATATTACTTTGTTGCCTATGGTACCTTTTAGCAAAATGTAATTTCCCTGATTATCTCTCTTAATTAGATCTGTTTTTGCTTTTGCTTTCTCTGAAATCATGGCTACTCCTGCCTTTTTCACTTCAACACAAGTATAATAGATTCTGTTCCAGTACTTTACTTTAACCCTGAATGTGTCTTTCTGTTTAAAGTGTATCTCTTGTACACATCATATTGTTGGATTTAGTTTCTAATCCTTTCTGCTGTCTGCCTCCATTTTGGGGGGTTAATTCATCCCATTCACATTCACAGTTATGATTACTGTGTATTTCCCTGCATTCTATTTTCTTCTGTTTATCCTTCTTTCTCTTTTTATCCTATCCCTCCTCTAAAGTCTGTTTTGTTTCTGACCATTGCCTCTATTAATCTACCTTTCCTTTAATCTTCCCCTTCCCTCCATATCTCTAATTCTTTTTCCCTCCTATTTCCCTATTGGGTAAGATAGATTTCTATATCTAACTCTGTGTGTGTGTGTGTGTATGTGTGTGTGTACTTCCCTCTTTGAACCAATTCTGATGAGAGTGAGGTTCAAGCATTGCCTGCCACCACCTCCCATCTTTTCCTCCACTATAAAAGCTCTCCCTTGTATGCCTTGTTGATGTGAGAAAAATTTCCCCATTCTACATTTCCCTTTGCCCTTCTTCCAATGCACCCCCTTTCTCACCCCTACATTTTTTGGGAGATCATCCCGACTCAATTGACTCACACTCATGCCCTCTGTCTATGCCAATTCCTTCTAACTGTCCCAATAAGGATAAAGTTCTCAGGTGTTGCATGTGTCATCTTCCCACGTAGGAATCTAAATAGTTTAACTCCATTGAATCCCTTATGACTACTCTTTCATGTTTACCTTGTCAAGCTTCTCTTGAGTCTTTTGTTTGAATATCAAATTTTCTATTCAGCTCTGGTCTTTTCATCAAGAATGCTTGGAAGTCCTCTATTCCATTAAATATCTGTTTAGGATTATACTGTTTTGATAGGTAGATTATTCTTTGTTGTAATCCTGGCTCTTTTGCCTTTTCAAATAACATATTTCAAACCCTCTGTTCCTTTAATATGGATACTTTTAAATCTTGTGTGATCCTGACTGTGGCTCCACAATATTCGAATTGTTTCTTTCTGGATGCTTACGATATTTTCTCCTTCACCTGGGAGCTCTGGAATTTGGCTATAATAATCCTGGGAGTTTTCATTTTGAGATCTCTTTCAGGAGGTGATTGTCAGATGTTTTTCAATTTCTATTTTACCCTCTGGCTCTAGAATATTGGGGCAGTTTTCCTTGATAATTTCTTAAAATATGATGTCTATGCTTTTTTTTCGTTATCATGGTTTTCAGGTAGTCCAATAATTCTTATCTCTCCTTGATCTATTTTCCAGGTCAGTTGTTTTTTCAATGAGATATTTCATATTTTCTTCTAGTTTTGAACTCTTTTGACCTTATTTTTTTTTAATCATTAGCTAATGGAGTCATTAGCTTCCACTTGCCCAATTCTAATTTTTAAGGAATTTCTTTCTTCTGTAAATTTTTGTACCTCCTTTTCCATTTGGCCTATTTTGCTTTTAAAGGAGTTGTCTTTACTGGATTTTTGAGCCTCTTTTACCATTAGAACAATTTCGTTTTTTAAGGTATTTTATTTGGTAGTTTTTACATTTCATTTGCCAAGCTATTAATTCTCTTTTCATAACTTTCTTGCACCACTCTAATTTCTTTTCTCAATTTCTACTCTACCACTCTTATAACTTTCTTTAATTTTTTCCAGGAATTCTTGCTGGCCTTGGGTCCAATTAGTATTTTTCTTTGAGTCTTTGCTTGTAGCTCTTTTCACATTATTGTTTTCTAAGTTTATGTCTTGGTCTTCTTATCACCATGGTAGCTTTTTATGGTCATTTTGTTGTTGTTGCTGTTGTTGTTGTTTGCTCATTTTCCCAGCCTATTTATTCACTTTGAACTTTATATTAAAACTGGGCTCTACTCTCCTGAGGGTGAGGAGGCACTATGCTAGGCTTTAGACATTTTCATGCCACTGCTTTCAGAGCTGGTTCTGGGAGTCTGCAAGTTTTTGGTGCTTCTGAGGTAGTGTTATCCTGAGAGAGATGTGGTTACTGCTCATGTGGTTCTGCACTAAGGTCTCTACCCAGAGAAGGCTCTTGCTCACCTGTAGTTGCAAATGCTAGCACTTCTCTTGGCCCTAGAACTGCAAGCTCTCTTGTGTCCAATCACCAACACTTCTTTCTACCCTGGAACTGCAACCCAGACAATAGAGTTGTCAGTCAGTACCAGCAGCACCCAGTGTCAGCATATAATCTCTTTCTGACTAGTTCCCCAACCCTTTTACTGTCTCTGGACTGAGAGTTCCCCAAACTGTAGCTGTTGCAGTTGTTGTTGTCATTGCAGCCACCTCCAAGGCCCACCACCAGTGCTCCTGCCCTGCTCTGGGCCTATGCCCACTCTGGTATTACAGACCTCTTCTGCAGACCTCCTATTTGTCTTAGGCTGGTCTCCCTATGACCTTTTGCTGGCACTGCCAACAAATCCAAAATTCAATGTGAGGAATTATTTTAAAGTTGTTCGAAGGAGAATATTCAGTTCAGCCAGGTTCTAGCCTATACTCTACCATCTTGGCTCCCTAATGATCCATTTTCATTATCATCAACTATAAAACCACTTTATCTGGTCCCTAACACTTCAACCTCTGATGTGCTCTTCATCGCCAAATCTGATGGTCTCTTTTCTATCCTCGTTCTCCTTCACCTTTCCGTAGCCTTTGAGACTGTTAATCACTCTCTCCTCCTTGATACTCTCTTCTCTCCAGGCTCTTGGGACACCACTCTCTCCTGGTTCTTATCCTATCTATTTGACCCCTTCTTCTGGATCCTCTTCCAGATCATGCCCTTTAATAGTAGGTGAATATCACCTCAGCGTTCTGTCCATAATGCAAATATTATTAAGTTTTTAGAGATAAAGATTTTCCCCCATTTCATAGATGAGGAGGAGCTAAGCTCAGAGTATTAAATGACTTGTCCATGGTTGTGCAGCCAGTAAATGGGAAAGCAAGAATTTCAACTCAAGTCTGCTTGGGCTGTTCTGGACCATCTGCTCAACTCATTGTCTTCTTCTCTCTGTGCAACGTTAACGGGTCTTTAAAACAAGATTAAATCAAAGGGTTTTATTTTTGGTTTTTGTTGGAGGAGGAAGAGAATGGTAGAACTGAACCTGTGATTTCATTGTTATAGAAAACTCTTCTAGAGCAAACTCCCTCTACCTTGGCAGAGCAACAACCATTCTGCAACTCGACAGATTTAGAGAGCTGGCTGCCTAGAGGCACTGAGAAGCTAGGTGACCTGCTGAGGGTTATATAACCTAATTCTCCGTATCTATGTTTGAAAACTGGTTTGCCCAGCTTTATCAAGATGAAGATAGGAATCAGCCCTTAGAAGCAAAGAAACACAGAATTATAAAACCTTGGAGTTAGAAAGGAGCTCAGAGGACATCTAGCCCAATCTATATTTGTTTTTTGTTTTTGCATTTTTTTTTTGCAGGGGGGAAGGCAGGGCAATTGGGGTTAAGTGACTTGCCCAAGGTCACACGGCTAGTAAATGTGTCAAGTTTCTGAGGCTGGATTTGAGTTCAGGTCCTCCTGACTCCAGGGCAGGTGTTCTACTCACTGTGCCACCTAGCTCGCCATCCAATCTATATTTGAACCTATATCCCAATTGAAACATCTCCAATGAAATCATCCAGCTTCTACTTGAAGACTTCCAGGGACAGGGAACTCACTACCTCCCAAGGCAAGACATTCCACTTTCAGATACCCCTAATTGTTAGGACAATTCTCCGCCTTTCTTTGCATTCCTGGGGTTTAGCATAGGATCTGGCACATAGTGAGTGCTTAATAAATGCTTGTTGATTTGACTTGACTTACGTAAAACCAAAATCTGCCTCTTTGTAACTTTCCTTCATTGCTCCTTTTTCTGCCCTCCACCCCAGAGACAAATGGAGCAAGCTGAATTCTCCTCTGAATACTTGAAGATAGCTATCATGTCGACCCTAGATTTCCTCTTCTCAAAGTTAAACATTCCTAGTTCCTTCAAACAATATTCAGTTCAATGATCTCCAGCCTCCTCATGATCTCGGAGCCCTTCTCTTGATAGGTTCCAGCTTGTCAATGTCTTTTCTTCACTCCACCCTCCCCAACCTTAAATTAAAAAAAATTTTAAAAATATATAATATTTAATAATATTAATTATATTTTATTTTATATATTAATTTGTATATTAATATATCATAACATATTATACATTATAATAAATTAATATGTTGTGGTAATATATTAATATATAAATATTAATGATAGTTAATAAAAATATTTTAAAATTACTTTTAAAATTTTAAAAACTATTTTTAAAAATACAAAATATCCAGGCCAAGCAAAACAAATCTCTGCTTTGACCATGTCCAAAAATAGATAGCTATATGTGTGTGTACATATATACATATGTATTTACATGTTTAGAGATATAGATATATGAGATGGATCTAGATCTCATTCTGCATTTTGAGCCTGTCACCTCTTCATTATCAGTTCTCTGGAATCTTGGTTGGTCGTTGCCCTGATCAGAGTCCTTGAGTCTTTCACAGTTCTTTGTCTTGACAGCGTCATTGTTATGGGTCTGCTCATTTCACTCTGAGTCAGTTTCACGTCCAGTGCTATTTTCAGTGCAATAGGCAATGAGTGGAGTCAAGAATACTCGAGTTCAATTAGGATTTCAGACAGTTAGTTACTAGCTGTGGTTGATAGGATCAAAAGAGATAAACATTTGTATAAATATGTTAATATATTTGTAATACTTAGAAATAGATGAGATGGTATTTGCAAAGTGCCTGGCACACAGTAAGCACTTAATAAATGCCTTTTCAGCAATTCACCCTCCTTCTGAGAAGCACACAAACTAAGAATCAGAGTGGGTCTCAGTGGCTATGTAGTTCACACAGTTACCCCTCTAAGATCTCCAGGGAGATGGAACCCAACAAATCCCAAGGTAGGCCATTCCAATTGTTCTCAGCTTTGTTTTTCCTTACATTCAGCATAAATCAGCCTCTTTGCACCTTTTTCCCACTGCTCCAAGTTCTTGCCTCATGAGCCTAGCAAAAGTCTCATTCCTCTCCCATATGATGAATTTATAAAAACCTTGAAGATTGCTATCCTTGATGGAAGAAAACAAACAAGCAAAATAAAAATTGATTAGCTCTACCTTTATCTGTCACTCACTTTTTTTTACCCAAAGCCATGATCCAGTCCCTTCTCTGCTTTTTTTCCTTGCCTCCAATAAGCACTTTTTGTTGTCTTTTGCACTGATCACCAGTCTCAGTTTGTTCTGGACTTTAACAATACTGGGACTATTCTTAAGGACCTATTCTTGGCTTTCATATCAATCTTCAGGTAATTTGCTTCCATCTTCCACAAATATGTGTGTGTACATATATGTGCATGCATGTGCAACTTATGTTAGTTGCTAATATAGAATGATTTCTCATTCCACAATGAGAACTTTATCATTCACCCTGGTTTCTTTAGATAGTTTTTTTCTTTTCTTCCTTCTTGAAATCATTTGTGTTAGTATCTGCAGAATTTTATCAAGTGCTTATTTAGAATCTCTTGGCACCATTTTCTCTGTAGAATTTTCACAGAATCACAGAATTTCAAAGTTGGAAGGAACCTCAGAGGCCATCTGGTCCAACTAAAAGCTGAACGAGAACCCATTTTACAACATGGTGTCTATTCAGCTTTTATTTGATAGCCTTAATCAAGAAAGGACTCATTCCTCCCAAAGCAGCCCATACCACTTTTGGATAGCTAACATCAAACCTAAATCTGCCTCTCTGCAGCTGCTAGCCATTGTTACTAGGTCTGCCTTTGGGAACATCCAGAAAGCTAACCCTTCTTCCATGTAACATATCTTTAAATACATGAGATCGCTATAATGTAGATTGATCATTTAGGCCATGGGATTCTATTCATCCTTTCTGTGAACTCTTTGAAATCCAATCTCCCAAATTTAGGATATGCATGAAATTATGCTCAATTTCTCCTCTTTCACAAACTTGAAGGTAGAGTGGTCATTTCCTCCCATGTTTCCCCTCATTTCTACTTCAGAAAGCACTTATTACTTATTACTCAGAACAAGGTCTGGAATTTAAGGTTCCTTTTTCACTTGCTCCATTTTTTGAAGAATAAAATCATTACTCTGGCTAGTCAAGAATTTATAATCAGAATATTCACTGTAAGGTCAAATACATGACCATAGGGTTGTAATGAGACATACATAACTGAATAACTAAACAACAAATTGCTTTTGGCAAATAAAGTGATTTAGCAGATTTATGGATTATTGAATACCTCCATTACTATCACATCGTGCCTCTATCCCAAATCTATTTCTCAGACCCTTCATCTATTTGCTCATTCTGACCAAATGATCCAATAACAAATATCACTTCTTAAATTTCTCCCTTATGAATCCTCCCCTAAATGCTTTCCCTGGGTTTTCCCTTTCTACTTAATGGATTTTCTCATTCAAGCACCTTTTTTTAGTATAGGATGCAACCCCACTTCCAATTTTACCTATCCTGTTTCTTTGGAATAAGGAATACCCTTCAATAACCATACTCCATGCATGATCACCACTCCAAATCCCAAAAATATCTATGAGGTCAAATTTGCCTGTCTATGTTAATTCCCCTAGTTAAATCCATTTTTGTGCAGTTTTATATAGCTCTGTCTTACATAACATATACATATAGAAATGTTTTAGTGTACTAAAAGCCAAGGACAAGAGGAAGAGAGAGGAAAGAGATTGTGCCATATGAACTTTCCTGGATTCCTTTACTTTTCTCTCCTTACCTTCTGTGCCCCATCTAGGGACTTCATCCACCTCCATGTTGGCATGTGCAAAATACGCTACCCATAGGGGCTGGTTCATGGAATTTGAGGTTGTTTTTTTCACTTTCTCTGGTTGCTTATTCCAATATTTTTATTTTTAAGATTTTGATGCTGATTTTGATTTTGATTTTGAGCCATGCATTAGATCTCTTTTTCTTTGTCGTGAGGATGATTAGAATTTTCAGAATTGCCTTTTTTATTTTCTATAATTGGTTTGATTATTTGGGATATAAGTATATATTTTTTCCAAGCAGGACAGTTTGTGGATCCTATTAGGATGGATTTTTTTTGGTTTGTTGGTTTTTCAGTTCTTTTTAATTTATTATATTTTGCTTTGGTTATTTTGCCTCAGAAGATTTTACTTCCCCACTCTGGAACTCACATTTTGTTTTTGGTTTTTTTTTTCTTTTTCCCCCTAGTGGATATTTCTTTTTCTTAAAGGCAAAGATAATTCAATTCAATTCCCTAGTTATATACTACAGTTTTTTCTTCCAGGGATTATTCTAGGAAAGTCTTGCTTATTCCAGATTTTGTATTTTTAAATTATTTTTAAGACATTGTGCCTATAAGCCTTTCCAGATCTTAGCTCTCAGGATGTATCTGCTGTTCATATGAAAATTTTGTTTGGCTATAAGTCTACCACTGAATTTCATTGATGTGCTATGTAGTTATAGCAAGTTCTGAAGGCCTTGCCAGGTGCTCACATAATTATTACTATTAACAATAATAGCTAACATTATATAATTAATATAATGTCTGTAAAGTGTTTTGCAAATCTTAAAGTGCCATATAAATTCTAGGTATTATTACTCCTGAGTAGGAAAGGCTTTTTCACTAAGTAATTAAATGCCACATTCAAGTCCAGAAACAATACTTCATCTATAAGGTGTTATGCCTCTTGTAATAGATACTATAGCCTAAATTTGGCATCTTCTCTACCTGTGAAATCATGGCCTTAATTCATATCCTTGAATGACCATGGTATTTAGATTGGCCCAGGAGTTCTTGCATTGAGCTAAGATATGACAGAATGGTATATAGGGTCTTACAGTCCTAGGAAATATGATTATTCTTGCCGGATCATCACTCCTAATCTTCTTTCAGCTGCAGTTCATTTCACCTGAGGCTTGACTCCTTTCTATATGCTACCCTTCTACAAACTTGGTTGTAGCTTTGTCTCTCTAATGACCATAGTGATGAGTGCAATATCCTCACCCCCTCCCCCATGCAAGCTACAGTAGTTTTTCCTTAAAAGGTATTGAGGCTATCCTTAAGATCTGATTGGCTAAGGGGACTCAGGCTCTTAACATCATTTCTTCATTGCCTGAGGGTAGTTAGCTATGCAGAGTGCACTGCCTCTCCTAGATGCTTCTCTGGTGGATCTCCATGGGTAACTCAGACAAGGGACCTTCACTCAACTACATCAGCCAGAAGAATTCTCAATTACTATCCTTGTTGAACTATCCTTCTGCTGAAGCAAGGCAAATCTCCTTTCGTTAAAAGCCAAATGACCTATTAGTGTCCCATTTTGTTTTAACATCAAACCTAAGCTTGTATTTTGGGGCAGCTAGGTGGTGCAGTGAGTAGAGCACTGGCCCTGGAGTCAGGAGGACCTAAGTTCAAATCCAACCTCTGAGACTTGACACACTGACTAGCTGTGTGACCTTGGGCAAGCCACTTAACCCCAGTTGCCCTGCCTTCCCCTTTCCAAAAAAAAATATCAAACCTAAACTGCCGGGATCCTGGACTGAGTCAGGTCTAGCCTAAAACAACTAAGATCCAGATGTGTCTTTGCCATCTCTTCCCATGCTCTATCCTCATGTCCCTCTTGCTTTTTGCATTTACTAGTTAGTCTGCTTTGGTGGAAATCTCTAAGCTCTCTACCCCCTAAACATCTACAATGGACCAGACCAGGAGTGGACCTCGAGGCCACATGTGGCCCTCTAGGTCCTCAAGTGCAGCTCTTTGACTGAGTCCAAGTTCTACAGAACAAATATTCTGTAAAATCAGTCAAAAGGCCACACTCAAGGACCTAGAAGGCCACATATGGCCTCGAGGCCTCAGGTTCTTCACCCCTGGACCAGGCTATGCCTGTTTAGACCTACATCTGAGACTCAGCCCTGGGGTGGGCGGGGCAAATGACCTCAGATCATTTGATTCTGAATGGCAGTTCTGTGGGGCTCATTTGGTGGGGGAATGTAAACCCTAAAGAAGAATGTCAAAGCAGCAGGAACCAAAAAGCGTGCTTGAGAAAGAGAAAGATTCTTGCTGCATCCTAACATAGGTGTGATCAATAACTCATAGCTTTTTGTCACCATCACCACCATCATCAATAATGTTAACATCTAACAACAGCCACAACAATAATAGTATAACTTCTGAGATTATTCAGAGAAATGACTGAATGAATTAGGGACCATCACTGCATTTCCTAGGTAATGAAATGTTTTTTGGAGCAGAGGCACAGAAATTGCAGCTTTTAAGCCTCATAGAGATCTATCACCCTATGGATCGTATGGGTGACAAATCTCTTTAGTTTGCAGTAACATGCATGCCCAGCATTCCCAAAGGATGACACTTTGCAGTCTGTTTACTCTTCAGGGTGTTGGAGGCTTTGCAGGAAGATGCCTCCAGACTCTGATGTTTCCCTTTATCATGTGAGATCTAAATTGCTTCTGCCAGGGAGACTGAATTCTCTATTCTATAGCCTAGGTGCTATAGATAAACTCTCCTGCCTTGCTCAGCCCTGTATGCTGAAGCAGCCGTCCACCAGCAGGGCCTCTTTTGCTGACGGGGCCTTTCCCGTGCCCTTATCTGCTGCCTTTCATGTGTACCGTATAGCTTATTCAAAAGAGGTAATGAAATGGAACCAAGAAGTGACCCAAACCATGAATTCTTTTGCATCTCAAAATTTTGGAATTTTAAAGACCCTTAGGGAACATCCTGGCCCAGGCCCACATTTGATAGATAAGGAAACCGAAGCTCCAGTGGACTTGCCTGAGGTCACAAAGTGAGTTTGTGGTTCTGTTGGAATGTCTGAATAAGGACAGAAAGAAAACTGTTAGATAGCCCCTAGTCAGGGATGCTTTGAATAGCTCACCTGTAACTGAGTGAACACTCCTGTTTAAGAAAACCCCTTTAGCATTTCTATAAATGAGTTATTCGCTTGAACACTCTTGTTCTGGGAATATGCATATGCAATTATGCTTTTTTAAAAAGTATATAGGGGCATCTAGGTGGCGCAGTGAGTAGAGCACCAGCCCTGGAATCAGGAGGACCTGAGTTCAAATCTGGCCTCAGACCCTTGACATATGTACTGTGTGACCTTGGGCAAGTCACTTAACCCCAATTGCCCTGCCTTCCCCCCCTCAAAAAAAAAACCAACGAAAAAAAGTAAATACAAGTCCATATCCTTTGACCACAGAGATTTCACTATATATTCATAAACAGAAAACAAGGTCCTCCATGAAGCAACTAAGGCATGTAAGGTGATAGAGTGTTGGGGTTGGAGTAAGGAAGGGCTGAGTTCAAATCCAGCCTTAGATGCAGCAGCTGTGTAATCCTAGGCAAGTCACTTAATTTTTCTCAGGCCTCAGTTTCCTCACCTGTAAAATGAATGGTTTGGACTCAGTAACCTCTAAAGTCCCTTCTGGCTCTAAATCTACAATCCAGAAATATTCCTACCAGCACTTCTTGTGTTACTGAAAGTAAATACCCATTGATTGGGGAATGGCTAAATAAATGGAAATATATAACTGTTACAGGATATCACTGGACCATAAGAAACAAGGAATATGAAGAGTTCAGAGAAGCATCAGAAGACACATGAATCGATACAGAGTGGTGAAGAATCAGGAAGAAAAAACAGAAACAGCGACTAAAACAATATAAATGGGAAGAAGGAAAAAGCCAAAACTGAAGGCAGTGTAATTATAATGACCAAGGTTGGTCCTGAAGAAGAGATAGGAAAATGTACCTCCTTCCCTTCTTTTTCAGAGGTATGTATGGGGTAGGGGGCAGGGAGTGATGATGAATGTGAAACTACGTTTACTGTTGGACTCTGTTGATGTTCTGGTCCAGCACTTAACCCATTTCCTAACACACAGTAAATAATGAATACTGAGCGATTAATTGATTTTGCTGAGCCGTGCTCCCTGATACCCACTTTTAATGTAATAGCCCCTCTGGCAGGGTTTAGACTGGCTGCCTTGCACAGGGGTCTAAGTTACTAAAGACTCCAAAAGCTGTATTTCTTCCCAACTTGGAAGGAGACAAAGCTATGGTGGCATCATGAGGAGCTGCATTTTCAGCTAGAGTGGTAGTTTGTTGTTGTTTTTCAAGATCTTAAGAAAGAGTAAATGAGGAAGAGATCATGAGCCTTCCAGCCACATGGAGCAACAGCATGGCAGTAACAACAGCAGCAGTAGCCGCCATATTAGCATTCCACTTCTCACACATCCCTGGTTATTCTAGAGGAGAAAGCTAAAGGGAGAAGCAACAAGGAATTAACGTGTGTGTGCGCGCACGTGTGCGCACACGAGCACATGTAATCATGCACATTCACTTAGTGGCTAGAGTGCTGAGGGGGCAAAACAGTTTTATTACGAGGAATGTAGACAAACTGGTAGTCATCATTATCTCCTTCCATAATCATACTTCATTCACTTAGATGGACTAGCAACCATTTTTAAATACATTCTTTTATTCTGTCAAGGACTATGTGGCACTGATTCAATCTTATTTCTCATAAACACCTGTGATTGACCCTGTGCATTGCACTTCCTTGTGTTCCTTTGTTCACAGCTTAGGGGCATGGGACAGTTCTGGGAGCCACTAGGGAGATGACCTTTTCCAGAGAACGAGTGGAATCCCAATTCCTCAGCCATTGTCAGTGAATTTTATCTCTCCAACTGAGCACGTAATCATGAGCCATTCATGTGTTTCAAAACTACTCTTTCAAGGCAGAATTACTATGAGCTTGGCCATTGCAATCTGCCCTATCAGACCATGAGCCTAATCTGTAGTGACACCTAGTGTTACATTATTAAAAAGATTTTTTTTTTTTGTTATGAGGGATGGTTTGCTGGGTGGCGGACTAGGGAGGAATATATTCAGAAATGAATTCTCTAGTATTCTTCCCAAAAGGACATTTACAAATAGATTTTTAAACTTAAAAAAAGAAAATTTAAATCGACCCTACAATTTAATTCAATTTTTCTGTTTCTGATGTAACTGCAAAGGCAAAATCACCATCTGGAAGATTTCCTCTTCCTTGAGCAATTCCATCCTATCTAGTAGAAGAAATATGTGTCTACACATATCTGTAAAATGTTCAATTGCTGGGCTCTATTCTACGTAAGACAAGAGGTTTTGCCAAGGCTGTATTGGACTAGGCTATATGCCAAAGTTTGTTGTTCAGTCATTTTTCTATCATGTCCAATTCTTCATGGCCCTATTTGGGGTTTTCTTGACAAAGATAATAGAATCATTTGTATAGATGAGGAAACTGAGACAAACAGGTTAAGTGACTTGCCTGAGGTCACACAGCTAGTAAAGAGTCTGAGGCCAGATTTGAACTCAGGTCCTCCTAATTACTGATTTGGCACTCTATCTGCTGCCCCATATATGCCAAGAGACCATCCCATAATTGAGCTATGACTCATTCAAAGGCTCAAATCAAGGCATAGAAATAGTGCTTTGTTTTCCCACCAATTAAAAGAGTAGAAAGTCCAAAGTAGAGATTGAGAAGTGAGATTCAGAGATTGCACCCCACAAGGGAGTATACATAGTAAAACTGAAATGGACAAACATCTCCCCGGCTGTTTTTCATGGATATGATGCTATATTTCAGCAGGTAAATTACACAGACCTAGAAAATGTGCCCCCTGGAGAGCTTAACTAGTATTTGTCAGGGGAAAGATAAAAGCCACATTTCACCCTTAGGAGGATCAGTTGGCCATAGGAGATAATTCTTATGGATAAGCACTGAATAAAAGTGAAATCAAGCATATGTAATTATTTGCATGCTGTTACTTCTGTGCTAAAGAAAACATAGTATTTTGCTACTGATCTGATCACAAAGGTAGGAAGAACTTATTTTCCCACTCACCTAAGGCAATGCTTGCCTCTTTCATAGGATTTATAAATTGGACTGTTTTCCTCACCAAATAGTGGCAGAGATGGGACTAACTACAGGTTTCCAGAATGCTAATCTCAGGCTCTTTCCCATACTTTCCATTCTTGTTACTTTGTTCTTAGTTACATAGATGTGATGATGATGACGATGACGATGGCGATGATGATGATGATGATGATGTGATGACTCTATTTGGGTTTACCAATCTCTACCTTTCCTCCCAACCAAGTCATGTCTTTTATTATTTTAGAATATTATTTTTAAAATTTTGAACTCAGCAAACATGAAATAAAATGACTATTTCAACATATAGCAGAAAAGGAAAAGGGGATTGTACATGAAACTATAAATCTGTTTTGTAGATATTCCTTTTCTTTTCAAATACATAATAATTTCAACATATAACTTTCAAAGCTGTCCTGCTTGTCTGTGATTCTTTTTTGGCCTTCCTTCTATTCTCTTCTTTGTATTAAAAATGTTTCAATGGCCTTTTTTCTTTCTTTTTTTTGCTACCCTATCCATACCCTCCACTTCTTCCCACTCCCCCTCTCATAACTGAAAAATAAGGAATTTTTAACAAGTGTGCCTAGCCAAGCAATATAAATTCACACTTTGGTCTATTTGAAAATATATATCTTCTGCATCTTGAATTCATCACTATTCTGTCAGAAGTTGGGGAGCATGCCTCGTTATTAATTCTCCAGAATCCTACAAGGTCATTGTGTTAAGTTGGGATTCTTAAATTGCTCAAAGTTGTTTTTCTTTACAATGTTGTTGTTCTTGTATAAATTGTTATCTTGGTTCCACTCACTTTACTATGCATGAGTTTATACAATCTTTCTGAGTTTCTCTGAAAACATTCCTTTCATCATTTCTTATGGCACAATAATATTCCATTTTATTCATATACCATAATTTGTTCAACTCTTCCTCAACTGAGGGGCATCCCTTTATTTTCTAGTTCTTAGCTCTAACAAAAAGAGCTGCCTTAAATATTTTTGTACATATAGTTCCTTTCCCTCTTTAATTGATCTCTGGAATATAACCCTAGTAGTTGTATCTCTAAATCAAAGTGTATGCACAGATTAATATCTTTTTTGTGGTTTTTTAGTCATTTTATTCCAACTCTTTGTGACCCCAGTTGGGGTTTTCTTGGCAAAGACACTAGATTGGTTTGCCATTTCCTTCTCCAGCTCATTTTAAAGATGAGGAAACTGAGGCAAGCAGATTAAGTGACTTGCCCACAGTCACACAGCTAGTAAGTGTCAGAAGCCAGATTTGAACTCTGGAAGGAGAGTCTTCCTGACTCAAGACCCAACACCTTATGTACCACCTAGCTTCCCTGCAATGACTCTAAATCATTCTAAATTGCTTTACAAATTGTTGGACCAATTCACAGATATACCAATGATGTATTATGTACAGTGGCAATTTTCCAATTCTCCAACAATTGTCATTTTCCTTTTTTGTTATCTTTGACAATATAACGGGTGCAAAGTAGAAACTTAGAGTTCAATACACATTTTTCAACTGAAGTTTTAATGAACTTTGTCCACAAAAGTCCTACTGTTACCTCATTACAGTGAGGAGGTAGCCCTGGATTCTTAGAAACTATGTCAGTGGAGCTCAAGCATTGCCAAAATCTACCACACTGCTAATAGCCTCAAATATAACTAAGGCCAAAGAAGGTCATCATCAGGTGACAGACAGTAAAGTTTTATGTTCTTTTTCCATGAAAATCCATTAAATAAAAAAATTACAAGGTATGGTGGTTCAAGCTTGTAATCCATGCTACCTGGGAGGCTGAGACTGGTGGATCGCTTGAGCTGAGGAGATCTGAAGCATAGAAGGGCTAAACTGATTGGCACCTGAACTAAATCTGACACTAAAATGGAGACCCCTCAGAATAGGATCCACCAGACTGAGGGGCAAATTGACCTATGTCAGAAACAGTGAAGGTCAAAACTTCTGTGTGGAACAGTGGTGGGATCAGGCTTTTCAGTGGCCACTGCATTTCGAACCTGGAAGAGATAGGGCAAACTACTCCCAAAAAAGAAAGAGGAAAGAAGGAAGGAGGGATGGAAAGAAGGAAAGAAAGAAGGAAAGAAGGCTACAAAATGGGCTAGAAACATTATTTGAACCATTGAGATAGAAATATGAGGTCCTTGTTCAATAACTAACAGGTTAATATATTCCTGGAGGAACTGAATAATGTTAATATTGCCATTCTCTCCATAAATAAAAATGAGAACATAAATAAGGAAGTTTCAGCTAAGTGGAAGAATATCTCACAAGTTTTTGGAGGAGACATGGCTGAATTAGTTTCATCATGTCCTTAAAAATAATAAGAAAGGTTATTTCATAGGACATTCGGTCATCTCACCTTGAAGTCTTAATGATGAACATGAGTAAAAAAGACTACCACAATGATGATGATTGCAATTTGTGAACCAATATCTTTCCAGAGAATAAAGAAAAGGAGAAATCCTATGAGGAACTTGACAAGATTATCCTAATCAAGTCAATGTATGCATTGATATTTGGCAAATTCAGCTTAAAGCTGGAAAAAGGAAAGGATGGCGAATATGTGTGTGTACATATAGATACATATAAACATGGATCAAGATTAAAGAATAAGAGATTATTCAGAAGTCTTCTTCTTGTATATTATGACTACTTTGTTCCAGAAGAAACTGATTATATCTTAACAGACAGGAAAAAAAACTGGTTAATGATACAAGTCATTTTTGAGTGAGCTGTTTTGTGTGCAATAAGAATGCTTAGAGCTAAGGCCAAAATCAACATAAGTAGAGGGAAGAATATAGATGAAAAAAAATAATAATATAGATATAATAGTGACTAACCTGGCCTTATACTGCTTGAAGGCTAGAAATGTTACACCCTTTTTCAGAAATGTTTCACCCTTACCCCAGAGTTTTCTTGCACCCTCAAAGGAGAATGGGAGTTTCTAGTCTCTCTAGCATTGGCTTCAGCCTCCCACCAATGCCATTTCTTCAATTTTAGGGAGTCTCCAGACTTGGTTTCCTTTAACCATTTAGTAGTCATATTTGATTTTTCAAAGGAATATTTACTTCATAAACATAGCAAGAACAAACATACTAACATCCCCTCCAACATGTGAAGATACCATCTCCCACATGCACACCACTTCAGTCTCTGAAGATAGAAGAGACATTAAGGTTACAGCATAATTTAGTTCCTATATAACACAATCCTACCAAGTTCCAAGCCCAGAGTTTTGCCCTGCCTTGTATCCCACATCTTGGCTTCTAAGGGTTTCTTTGCTAGGCTGGCAGCAATATCCAGACTGGGATCCTGCCTCCAAGGTCTCCACGACTTGAGTCTAAGTCCAGACATCACTGCCTGCACCTAGAACTGAAAGGATGAACAAAAGAGAACAAAGCCCCAAGGCCAACTCTCAGGGTCACAAGGCCTAAAATGAAGAGGGAGAAGTAGCTCTTCACCCTACCAAACTTTCATGGAACCTATTCTGTGAGTGAAAAAGACCTGAAACCCCTTGGTCATGATTAGAGACACAGACAGAAAGAGACAGAATTAGAGACACAGAGATAGAGACAGAGAAGGGGGAGGGGGAAGAGAGAGAGAGACAAAGAGAGACAGAAAGAGACAGAGAGAAGAGAGGCGACAGGGGAGGAAGGGAGGACGGGAGGAGGGGAGGAGGGGAGGGGAGAGAGACAGGGACAGAGAGAGGGACAGGAACGGGGAGAGGGAGAAGGAGAGGGAGTCAGTCTAGTAGTTTTAAAGATATAGTCCATTCTAACTATGCAGACAAATAGAAATGGCTGCTCCTACCCACATAGTAGGGAAGGCATTCGACCTTCACCCATGTGCTGGCCCCCGACCTCGCCCACAAGGGTGCCTTCGTGATAGGGTGAGCTGAATATACACAAAACAAAGTCTGATTGCATAGGTAATTACAAGAATCCAAAATAATTTATTTAAGTATGATATTGATGTTGAAAAAATGGGAAGTAGATAAAGGAAAATATTTCACCAAGGACTTTTGTCATTTCTTTCAGAAGTTTAACTGCTATAAAGCAACCACCATAACAAGGAAACCAAAAGAAACCAGAAAACTGTCTCAGAAAACATTTCAACAGCTTGTAAAACCAAGAGACATGAAATCCAGTAATAACACCATTTTAGAATATTAACTCACTTGTATGAGATGAGATGATGAGATGAATGGCGAAAGATAATGAGTAATATTACCTCACAAAACACTAACAAGCAATGAAAGAAATAATTAGTCTGTAGAAAACTCATCATGAGACCCAACTAAAAGATAATTCCAAGAGAACCAATAAAACATTATCTATAAAATACCATAACTGGAAGAAAAACAAAAATAGGTGGATAATGAAACTAATATATCAGATTTTTTATAATGAACTATTTTAATCATCTATACTGTGGAGCCACCACATTATTGTCTCTAATATCTGATTTCCCAATAAAATAGGCCAAAAAAAGTAGAAATATCACTTAAGAAAACAAATCCAGGAAGAAAAGCTGAACCATACCAAAATCATGTGAAAGAAATAAGTGCTGGATGCCATGGAATTTTTAACAATTTGAGGTATCAATTTTTTAAGATATTTAAGAGTAGAAGATCTCAAACTAAGAGAAATTGCAAAGTGTCTTAATACTCCCAAATTAGTGACTGGTACTTTTCTTTTTCCCATCTATATACATTATTATGAAAATTGCCTACATGGTCATTCAAGGTATTCTTCATGAAATTATGAGAAGACTTCCACAAATAATACTCTACCACAAGTTGGGCTCAGAACTGAAAGGGGAAACTACAGTGAAATAGATTCCATTTGGGAAACTGTGCAGTGAGTGCTTTTAATGATTCTAAGTTCTTTCCTGGCATAAAAATCCATTTTTAACACCAATTTTCTTCTGGTGATGCTGTATCATTATGAGACATGGAATATCACAATTTCCAAAGATTCAGAATTATAGATAGCACAAGCAACAATGGAGAGGAGCATATTGGGCTTAAGTAGGCTGTAGTATATTACCAGCAATGAGTTGTGTTGAAGAAGTAACCAGATGATATTTAGATCAGAAAAGGAGACGGGCTGATTATGTAGTAAGCAGGAAGATGTAGGGAAGGCCCAGTGTGGCATAGCAGAAAACAAACATTTGCTCTCTCAGTGTTTCTTATTTGTTCCCCAAAGTATAGATGTTAAGAGAAAAGCCTTCCCTTATTCCACCTTGCGTTGGTTCCTGTCTAGTTTTTTTGTTTCATTGGTTTTTTTAGAGGATTCCTATTTATTGTGGTATAGTGGATAGAGTGCTGTGCCTGGAGTCAGGTAGACCTGAGTTCAAATCCAGCCTCAGACACTTACTAGCTATGTGACCCAGGGCAAGTCACTTAACTCTGTTTGCCTCAGTTCTTCATTTGTAAAATGAGCTGGAGAAAGAATGATAAACCACCCCAGGATCTTTGCCGAGAATGACTCCATTTGGGGTCGTAAAGAGTCAGACATGACTGCAATGACTAAACAACAACGACATTTATTGTCACTGATTTACATGGTTCCTTGGAATGGAATCCTGAAAAAAACTTCTCAGTTCCTTACCCAAATGAATGTGCACTCTCTTCAAGAGTTTTTCAAGGAGGAAGAAAGGATCATTATCAAAGTACATATAGTAAAGAAATATCCATAGGTATATATAACTTTAATAATATTTTATTTTTTCTCCCCAATTACATGCAAAAACAATTTTTGATATCTATTGGGGTTTTTTTAAAAAAAGTTTTGAGTTCCAAATTCTATCCCTTCCTCCCTCCCCTTCCCTATCCCTGAGACAGGGAGTAATCTGATATAGGTTAGACACATACTATCATGCAAAACGTTTTCATATTAGTCATTTTGTGTAAGAAGACTCAAACAAAAACAAAAGAAAGTGAAAAATATATGCTACAGTCTGAATTCAGATAACACCTGTTTTTTCTCTGAAGGTGGAAAGCATTTTTCATCATGAGTCCTTTGGGGTTGTCTTAGATCATTGTATTGCTGACAATAGCTAAGTCATTCACAATTCTTTGTATAATATTGCTGTTACTGTATATGATATTCTCCTGGTTCTGTTCACTTTACTTTGTTTTTTTTTTCTCTTTTTTTTTTAATTTATTTTTGACATGTTTGGTTTTCAGCATTGATTTTCACAGGCGTTTGAATTACAAATTTTCTCCCC
>CM053623.1:119897342-119914532 GCA_028646595.1 Phalanger gymnotis
AAAGGGACAAGGTCAAGGGAGAAAATTCAATAAAGGGGGATAGGTTAGGAAGGAGCAAAACATAGTTAATCTTTTACAACATGAGTATTGTGGAAGGGTTTTACATAATGATACGCATGTGGCCTATATTGAATTGCTTGCCTTCTTAGGGAGGGTGGGCGGGGAGGGAAGAGGGGAAAGAATTTGGAACTCGAAGTTTAAAAACAGACATTCAAAAACAAAAAAAAAAGTTTTTGCGTGCAACTAGGAAATAAGGTACACAAGTAATGAAGCGTAAAAATTTATCTTGCCCTACAAGAGAAGAAGGGAAAGGGGGATAGGAGGGGAAGTGGGGTGACAGAAGGGAGGGCTGACAGGGGAACAGGGCAACCAGAATATACGCCATCTTGGAGTGGGCGGGAGGGTAGAGACTGGGAGAAAATTCGTAATTCAAACTCTTGTGAAAGTCAATGCTGAAAACTAAATATATTAAATAAATTAAATTTAAAAAAAGAGAGAAACCCTGCTTGAGCAACTGGAAAAAAAAAAGAAGAACATGAGCTCCTTGTCAGTAGGGCTGGTCTTATGTCTCTATTTGTATCCCCAGCACTTAGCATAGTGCTTACACATTATTTAGTTCTTGATAAGTACTTCATTCATTCCATGACAGATCTACCTCATTTTTCTGTCATACATCCCTTTGATGACATCTTTTACTCTACTTCTAGTGCAAAACTCCTATCAATATACTGTACCATGTGCATTGTGATGCTATGTCTTTCCCTCTGGATGGCCTGCAACTTTCATTCTTTAGACATATATCTCAGACATTTATAATTAAAAGTATGTGAAGCAAAGTTTTCCCTCTTGCTTGTTCAAGGAATATTATATAATCTTATACAGTTAACATACACCTAGGAGATACCTTGTTGGAGAGCCTAAGGCAGCATTTCACTTTATCCAACCAAATGCTTTTTTATAGTTAACAAATAATAAAGACAGAAAGACCTTTGCCCCTTGAAATCAAATGGATGTATATAAATATATAGTCTATTATAAAATATCATTTGAAGAACTCTGCCTATTCACTTCAAATATTTTCACCAAGGAAATCCTCAGTCCCCCTCTAAATAAACTCCCATTGCTCTCTATTTTTGTATACTGTCATCAGGGTCATCACTGAAAGGTGAAATGAATAAATGCCCCATGAAACCATGTTTCTGGCTTCATTTAAATGAACAGGAAAATGAATTCCACTATTCTCAAAGGTAATTTGTGAGACATCTTTACTTTTAGCTGAAGCCTGAATTTGTATTCTGGCTTCATTTGCTATAAGCAAGTCAATATTGATATGATTCAGTTCCAGTACAATGTCAGTTTGTTGGTTACTGGACAACGATCTCACAATTAAGAGGAGCTAGCTAATAGCTAGCATTTATATTATAAAAGCTGAAATTTACACAGTGCTTTAAAGTTTACAAAGCACATGACCAATGGTATTCCAATTGACCCTCACAATAACCCTTGGGAGGAACATGTTACTACTATCTCTATTTTATAGGAAAGTGGAAATCCATGGCCAGCAAAGTTATCATTAAGTAGCCAATCTAGTGGAGACCAGCCACTTTGGCTTAGCTAGGACGGTCTTCAGAAAGCTTAGTCTGAACCCTACTTGAAACTGTTATAACATATCTACCCGGTCATCCCATAGGCATCTCAAATCTAACATTTCTAAAATAATTCACCTCTCTCTCTAAAATTTCCCCTTCTCTAATATTCTCAAATTTCTTTTTAGGGTATCACTAGTTATCTACATTTGAAAACCCTAAGTCATGCTCAGTTCTTCTCTTTCCTTTTCCTTCCCTTCCAATAACTTATCAACTGCCAGCTCATCTAATCTACCTTTACAACATATCTTGCTCTATTCTCATCTTTCCACTTACATGGTGGACAAGGACCTCATCACCTCTCATCTGAACTATGATAATCATCCCTTAATAATTTTCTCCTCTTCCAGATTCATCCCTCTCTAATTCATACTTCACACAATTGCCAAAGTAATCTTCCTAAAGCATGACACCGACCGTGTTACTTTCCTTTTCAAGTATCTCCATATTGCCTAGAGAATAAAGCATAAATTTCCTCAGTGTGGAATTTAAATCCTTTCACAGTCCGATTCCAGCCTTCCTTTCCGTACTTAATCCATTTTGCTTTTCTTCATGCTTTTTATTTACAAGCAAATCAACATATTTGGTGTTCCATATATATTTATATGTATGTATGCATGTATATACGTGTGTGTGTGCGTGTATTATATATAATGCATATATATATGGTACTCAATCTCTTGCCTCCATGCTTTTGCATCTTGGAATATACACCCTCCTTACTTCTTTCTCTTGGAATCCTTAGCTTTCTTTCAGGCTTAGCTTATGTACCACTTCATTCGAGAAGCCTTTCCTGAATGCCTTAGCTATTAGTACTCTTTCCCTCCTCTAATTATGTTGTTTTTATTTATGTGTATAATTGTTGCACCTCCCTAATAGGATATAAGGGTTACTTTTTTGATTGGTCTTTGTATTCTCAGGATCTAGGACTATGTCTTATGTGCAATTGGTATTTAATAAATGCTTGTTTTATTTAAATTTCAATATACTAAGTTGAATTGAAATGATAAAAACTCTCAAAAGTTTACACTGGAGGCTTTTAAAATTCATAGTTTTCTCAATACCTTAATGAGGCCTGAGAATAGACTATGTAGAAAGGAAAATAGCTATTTGGGAGATAGAGTCCTTTGTCAATGAATATATTCAAGCGGTGGCTATATAATTATCTGTCAGGTATATATAAGATTGGTGTCTTGCATTGGGTGGAACCAGATAACATCTAACTAGATAATAGTCCCATAAAACTATAAAAGGTATGATTACATAATAGCAATTCATAGAAAAATGAGATTCATGTAGGCTAGAGGAGCCTTTAAAAGCCATGCTGAAGAGTATGAAGTGTTTCAGTTGAGAAAGTCAACACAGTAATAACTATCATTTAAAGGTTTGCAAAGCTCTCTACATACATGCTATCATTTGACAGCCCTTTGAGGTTGGTGCTATCAAAGATGAGAAAACTGAAGGTCAGAAGGTTAGCTGCCCAGGGCCACACAGGGTAAGCGTCTAAGGCAGGAGCTGAATCCACTACTTCCTGGTTTTGGCATTCTAACCACTATTATCATGCTGCCTTCCTAAAATGATCAACAGTACCGAAGTAGGAATTACTTAGGCATGCTCCTTTATGGAACAAAGGTTTCCTGTTAGTCAGTAGTAGAAGATAAGTTTGGATATAGGTAAACTCACGCCTGAGTATGCAGCGCATTGAGTAACAGTCTGAGGAGTGTGAACTTTATAATAGTAGCAGAGCTACTGAAGGTTCTAAGCCAGGTAATAAAATCATGAAATCAGTTTTATGAAGATGAATCTGTTTTATGAAGATGAATTAGTGTGCAGAAAGGCTTGGAGGTAAGAGAAACTAGAAGCGAGAAGACTGATTAAAAGGAAATGGATTCAAGATGAGGTGACGAGAACCTGGCATAAGGTGATGGTATTGAGAAAGGGATGAAAAAGATAGTTCAATACACATTTTGAACTGACAGAAATTGTTGATTGATTGGATATAGCCATAGATGTGAACACAGAATTTTAGATAAGGAAGGAAAGACCCTTAGACAGCATCCAGTCTTGCACCTACCTCAACAGATGAAGTAATTGAGACCAAGAGATCTGCCACGTATTTGGTAAATGGCAGGGATGTGATTAGAACCCAGGTCTCATAATTCCAATCTAGAAGTCTTCCCACTGTAGTATACTGCCTTTTGTGATGGATCAGTTTTAAGCTTGGGACGTAATGGTGATGCTATTAATGAAATGGAATAGGAAATGGAAGAGTTGGATGGAAAGCTAGTTTGGAGCTGGGATAGAGAAATAGGAGGTAATTTCAGCTTGGCATATGTGGAGTTTCAGCTGATAGGGGGACATTCACGTTATCTTGTAGGCAATTGGAAATTTGGGATTAGAACCAGTTAGTGCAGGTTGTGGTCTTTTAGTGATGGCAAGGCTTCAGGATATTTTTGAGTTTTGTTCATTTGTTTGGTTTTTATGTGATGAAATAAGGTGGTTAGGGAAATAATTTAATTTAATTCCATTTTCCATTCCAAATTTCATTTCTATTTTCCAATGTTTTTCCCTTCTCTCTCTCTTGCAAGGGGCAGGATGAAATGTCAAACTCCTGTTCTTTTCTCATATGTTCATTTAACTTTGAGAGAAAGGGCATAAATTAGCAGTGTTTGTACCTCATGCCTTTGTAAATGGGAGATGAAAAAAACAGGATCAAATGGAGAAAAGAGTCACCACCTCAGCAGTCAGGGAGAGCAGCAGTGGAGCCATATGACTTGTCTGCAGACACTTTCCATGTCAACAGTTTCTGCCTGGCAGGCTGCCTAGGAATCAGGTACTTTGGCTGGGAACCCACATTTCTTTTCCAGTTCAACATCTGGTCAGTTACTTAGGAGTAAGGGGGAGGGAGGAGAAGTGAAAAAGAGAAATGAGTGAGAGAGCTGAGAGAAGAGGGGAACTTGGAAGAAGAAGAAAAGAGAAATTAGAAGAAGAGGGAAAGCACAGGGAGAGGGAAAGAGAGAAACAGCAGCTGAGTTCACTGACAGTAGCTGAGGGAGGAGAGGAGAAAAAGAGGAATGAATGAGAGAGCTGAGAGAAGAGGGGGATGTGGAAGAAGAAGGAGAAAAGAGAAATTAGAAAAAGAGGGAAGGCACAGGGAAAGGAAAACAGAGAAGAAGCAATTAAGTTCATTGACAATAGCTGAATAGAGAAGGACAATGGCAGTATGGAATATAGACCAGGACAATAAACTTGGAATTAAGGAATCTGTGTCTGAATCCATGCTCTTCTACTTGTATTTCTGTGACCTTGAGAAAGTTATTTAATCCCTCTGGGTCTCAGTCTCTTAATCTGTAAAATGAAGAAGTAGGTTTAAATCAGGGCTTCTTAGCCTGAGGTTCAATGTCAGTGTCCCCATGAATTTGGAGGGGAAAAAAATACATTATAACCTTTAACTGAAATTTAGCATTTCCTTCAGTTATGCAACAGACATAATTCTGAGAAGGACTTTATAACCTTCATTTGACTGCCAGAGGGGTTCGAGACACAACAAGGAGAAGAATCCTTGGCATAAAAATCTCTGAGGTCGCTTCTGGTTCTAACATTCTATGACCCAATACAATATAATGGAAAAACTCACTCTCTTTTAAAGCATAGGGCTGCTCCTAAGACTTCCTGTCTCTGTTACCGAGTCTTTATCCTACACTGAAGCTCTATGCTCAGGAAGATGAAAATATGTCCCTACCCCTTCCTTACCATTTGTTCATCAAGCCCTAGCAATTCACATTCCATTCATGCCCATGCCCTCCAGCCTCCTGACCCTCCTTCCCCTTCCTTTGAAACCTGGAAGTCCCTGAGTGACCATTTCCTGATGAACACACTCAGCTGTCTCATAAAAGAGAACAAGGTTCTCTCCCAGTTCTGTCTTATAGTTCTCAGACACTAGAGCTCCCAGAATGCTTTGAACAGTGCCGAGCTCCTGCTTCTCCTTCACCTGTCTGCCCCTACTGTCCTTTGATCACTTGGGTTCTTCTATCAAACACACTCCTGAATTACAACCTGATCTTATAAAGTCACTCCCTTTGTCTCCCTGCTCAATGGTCCCCAAGGAGATGGCATCAAGGACAGTACAAGATATTGACCTAGAGCCGGAGGCTTGAGTTTGAAGCCCAACTCTGTTGTTCGATAATTATTTGACTGTGGGTAAGTCAGTTCTCTTTGCTGAGTCTTCTCATCTTTTTCTCATCTTTGCTGAGGATTCTCATTTGTAAAATGAAGAAATTAGACAATGTAACTGGATAGTTGACCTAATGATACTTAAGTTCCATTGTAGCTCTAAAAAGGCTAATCATCCAATGAATCTGATAAGTAAAACTTTTATACTATTCTCTATATAATAGTATAGTTAATACTATGCTATTCTGGTCATCTGAACCACACAATATTTATATTTCATTACTTCTACTATCTCTAAATGTTGCTTAGTTCCTCATCTGTAAACTGGAAACTAATACTAACAGTTACTATATCACTGGGTTTTTATGAAGTTTAAATCATCTAATTCATGCAAAGTGCTTTGCAAACTTCAGAGCAATGTGCAAAAGTCTGTTATCTGGCTGTTCCCAAGCCTAGAATGTAACTGCTTCCTCACCTCAACTTCTTAGAATCACTCCTTTTCTTCAAAGCTCAGCTCAAGTTACCTTCTATATGTAGCATCCTTTCCAGGGCTACCTCCCTAATCTTAGTCACAAGTTACAGGTGGTTCCAAGGGGTTGATTGATTACTGCCTTGGGTTCGAAGTGTTTTATAGGTCCACACTTCTAAAATTACAGTTCATGAGCTCCTACCATGGTGCTTTCCTTTAATAGTTAGCCAGTAGACATTATGAGACAACTAGGTGGTATGGTGGATAGGACGCTGGACCTTAAGACAGGTACACCAGAATTCAATTCTAGCCTGAGACATTTACTGCCTGCGTGACCCTGTGCTTACTCAATCTCTTGGTATTTCAGTTCCTTTATCTATAAAATGAGGATAATAGCACCTACCACCCAGGATTATTGTGATAATAAAATGAGATAATATTCATAAGTCACTATGCAAACCTTAAAGTGCTACATAAATGTTAGCTCTTAATAACATAAAACAAAGGCAAAGGCATTTATTTGAGGAAAAGTAATAAAAAAAATTGCTACAAAACATTCTTTTCCCAAACGTGGGATGCATTCCTCTTAAAATATATGCAGTGTCAGTGAGAAGAGTGGGCAGACAGACATAGAGGACACTTGTAGTGAGACATATATATAGCCAAAGCAACTCGTGTCTCTGGTATTGTAGATACCTGATATTCTTTCACTTCTCCCAGCATCCTCCTGTTGATCACCTTTGAGTACAGTGTCTCTGCTGTGTAGAGCAATTAGCTGGGATCACTGAATCTCAGCCTCCAAGGCTAAGTCTCTCTTGCATCCATCATGGGCTCTCTTCTCCGTTGCCAGAGACAACTCTCTTTAAACTCCTCTCTCTTTTGACTATATCCTTTTTTTATATCCTTGACTTGCTGAGTCTACTGCCTGCTGGGTCCAGTGTCTTCTTCTAGGTGAGTGATTCTATGAAATGCTATAGATGATGGGGGGAAGAGGGGTGAAAATGAGGTGTGAGAGAAATGTCCTTCCCTAGGATTCTATCTACCTCCTTAGTATCCAACATGATGCATTTGGCCAACCTTTCTAATGCCATCAAGGTTTTAGATAATGCCTTTCTAATATCATTAAGGAAGACCTTCTTCATACCACATGATAATCCTTTCAGATTATTTGAACCCCAATAAGATATAAAGCCTGAATTAATCAAACAAAATGCTTTACTTTGCTCTAAAAATGCCCTTTCCTGTGTCAGCAACTTCAAAGACCAGATAAGATTGACAAGGAGTATCTTTCCTGTTGGTGACAGGATGTCTGCAACCAGAACAGTGAGATTTCTCTTACCTTGATATATATAGGAGAAACACAAACATCTAGGGATCCTAATTTCCAACTGACCCTACCTTGTCAATTGTCTTGTCAATTTGTAACACATATAGAGAACCCAAGTCTGAGGGACAAAAACATCCTGACTTGTAATTGTTCTGAAATGCATTTAAAGTTGTTCATTCTTTTGTCAGAGAGTCAGAACTTATGTTTTGGCTCCTTGCAGCACATACCTGCTAGCTTTAAGGGAATAAACAACATGAATTTATAATCTCCTAGTCTGTTTGCCTCCTTCAACCAAACTTTCAGGTTGACACACATAAAGAGGTTAAAAAAGTAAAAACACTTCTATGTACTTCATTCAATACATTACCTGTTCCTTCTGTAATTGAATCTAATGGACTGGGGGAGAAGGGTGTCCTCATCAACACTCTTTCTCTCTCTCTCTCTCTCTCTCTCTCTCTCTCTCTCTCTCTCTCTCTCTCTCTCTCTCTCTCTCTCTCTCTCTCTCTCTCTCTCTCTCTCCACACACGCACATGCTTGCGCGCACACACACACACACACACACATTTTTATCCCCCTATAGAATACAAGCTCCTTGAGGGCAGGGACTATTTCTTTTTTCTCTTTGTATTTCCAGTGCTAGTTGCGTAGCAGGTAGTTGACAGGTGCTTGTTAATTGATTGGTTGCTTGACTACTATTAGTAGCAGAATTACATTTATTATTATATACCACTAAAATCAAGAAAATCTTGATTTAAACTCTGCCACTGACACACTGGGGCTGCTGTCTGTGTGACCCTGGGCAAGTCATTTAACCTATTGATGTCCCCAACTAACTCTCTAATTTCTGAATTAATCATACTCAATAAATCACAGTCTGAAAAAAATTACATTACATACACATATATACATATACACACAATACTACTGGGCCTCACTCTCACCACAAACAGAATGACAGTCCATCCAAGGCAAAGAATGCATCTCAGACTTCTCTTATAACCTCCCTAGTATCTAACACAATTCTAGAGTAGGTGATCAATAAATATTTGTTGATCATTGATTTGTGGATTAATTAAATTTTAAACAACTGTAAGACCAATATAGGGTGATACAATTATATATTGAGTCTCCAGTGCACAGCCTAATAACCAATTGTCATTTTCTCATTTTATAGATAAGTACAGCGCAGAATGAAAAGCTTTACACTGACAGCAATAACTATATCCATTATTTCACAGTAGTTTCATTACCCCACCATGGGAAATTAAAATCCTCTGAGATCTCTTCTATAATTCAGACTGATTGTTAGTACTTGTCAATTGATCGATCACTAATCAATAGGATGAGAAGATTGCCTAACATTGATCCACCTATTTGTAAATTCAGAGTGTAGTTTTTAAATTTTTTTTTCCTCAGGTCTGATTTTTATTTTATTTAAGTCTACGATTTCAGAGTTAACCTCTCTTCTCCTTTAAGACTATAAACATCATATTCTAGTCTTCCCTTTGCAAAGGTGAAAGCACTGTAACACTGCAAAGTATTAATCAGGCACTTCATGGTTCTCCACAGATTCTGGGAGGATAATCAAATGCCCTTGAGCACCTAGTTTAAAAAAAAATTAAATAAAAACAAAACTATCAACCATTGCATATAAGAAGTGGAAAGTACTTGTGTTATGACTTATTTTCTAACAATCAACACTTTTCCATGCCGTACTAGACAGAAAATAATTGTGGTCCCCACTTCATCATTGCTTTTGTCCACTACAGCTTGGTTCATTGTAATGCTTCATTGAACCATAAGGTGGCAGATGAGTTGCAGGAGAAACCAAGCTGAGGAAGCTCTAGCTGAACATAAAAGCAATAGAGAAGTGTTGAAGCCAAAGCAAAGCCTTCACAATCAGTCTTCAGTCATGAATCTCAACTCTGCAAGCTTCGCCCCTCCTGCCCCACCTACTGAGAGCTCTGGTTGTTTCTTGTTTATGAACTCAGCATTTCAAAGTATCATCACTTAAAAGTAATCATACAACCCCAGTTATGTTTTTATTTTTTCATATTTTCATTGTTTGTGAAGGAGAGAAAAAAATCTACCAACAATCTAGGGAGACTTGAGTGTTCTGCCCCTTTCATGCAAATACTCAATCAATGAGGATTTATTAAGTATCTACTTATGTGCCAGGTACTGTACTAGATGATGGAGATACAAAGACAAAAATGAAACAGCTCTTGCCCTCAAGGGACTCACTTTGGGGTAGGGTAGGTATTAATATACACATATAGGGAAATATGTAAATACATACATTCATGTAGATATGTACATGTGTGTATTAGAAAGGAACTGGGATATATTATATATTTTATAGAATATATAAGGAGGTGCATATATGTTTGTCTATGTTTATATATGTGTGTGTATATTTAAAACCCTCCCTTCCAAACTATTATTTGTATATGGGTATATAAGATAATTTGTAGGAGAAACAAGGCACTTTCATTTGGAGAGATTCAGAAAAGGCCTTATGTAGGAGGTGACCTTTGGGATGAACTATGAAGAAATTTATAAATTAGAAGAGATAATGAAAGAAATACACTTAACCACACCCCTGACATCAAGACGTGCACTCTGGCATACAATTTCCCTTCTGATATCAATCAACTGGGTTCTTGAAGAGTAATACCTAATTTAATTATTACTCCTGAATCAGAAAGCTCCACCATTTTTGATTCACCAGCCTACGCTGAGTGGTATTTAAAAGATAGGTTTTGTGCCAGCAAATGTATTAAGTAGGTCTTTGAAAACATTCCATGATTGCAATCCAGCCTACTCTCTTTCTCCTATTCAATGCTGAGCTGAGTTCATTATCTGTCTGCAATTCCCATCCAACAGAGATGTACTAACTTCTTTATTGATAGCTGAAATTAGTTTATTAAATTATCAAGAAAGGTCTCAAAGTAATGTGAAATGTTTTAGATGGGAAGATTCATTCATTCATTGAACAGATTTTTATATAGTATCAATGCTGTATGGAGTATGATATGCATTAGTCTAGGCAGTGATGCACTGATACATTTTTAACAACCAACTCTCAGAAAATGTTCATGACAAACTTTTGAGTTTAATCTGTATTGTTAACATTTTCTCTATCACTTTCTTAAATTTGCAGAGAAAAGGATTAGGAAGAAGAGAGGTCCCAGAATTTGAGTCCTAGAATTATCTGTGAGTTATTAGGCAAGTAGCCATTACCTGGTTTATATTCTAGCATTCAGAGATTAAAAATTGGGAGGTTTGTGAAATATTCATCATAAGGTGGGGTGAAGTCCCAAGTCCCTGGACCAGGAAGAAGAGTCCAAAGAAAACACTAAACCTAAAGGCATTATTAGTTGGTTAAAAGTACCTTGCTCTTTGCTCTGAAGAGCTTGGTATCTGGGGCTAAGTATCTCATTTTGTGATAGAAGAGGCCTCAAGAATGAAAGGTACAACATAAGAGTGTTTTCTGGTCTTGGAGTAAAGGTTTTATACCTTTTCTAAAAGAGATGAACAAAACCCATTTTCTTTAAGCTGAAAGAATATAGTAGCATCCACTTTTCCCTTGAAGAGACAGACATGGATTTCAGCTGAGTAGAACCTCTAGTCCAACAGAGATTCCCAAAGTCCGGTAGAGTAGCAAGCCTAGAAGAAGGAATACAGTGACATTGCTAAAAGACATCAGTGACCTTGCAGTGGCAAAGATGTGAGTTGCCCCTCTGCATTGGCTCCTACATAGCTGTAGGTTGTCCACATGTATTCTCTACATGGATGTCCCTCTATGTGTATGCCCTGGCCACCAATATTCCATACATGTAAGCTGCTCCATATGTTTCCTATGTATATCTTCTCTTCTTATTGATTTTGTTTGTATTTGTGAGAGAATGCGCTTAAGGTTAATGGAAATATTTTGTTGTTACTTTTACTATGTGTTTCATAATATAATACCAATTCTCTTTCCCCTCCCCTTCTCTCCAGGAGATAGAGTACTTCTTGGAAAGACAGCTTTGTGATGCTGCATGCTGTGCACATAGAGGAAGACGAGACTCCTGGCTACGTGATTGGCCTCGGAGTGACCTTGGAGCCTATAATGCTGCATAAGGTAGAGAGACTTCAGAGAGGGGAGAGTTAGAGAAAGAAAAGCATGATTCAAAGTGCGAACTTTTTAAGGGCTAATGAGAGCCTCAGAAATAAAGAAATGTGAGAAAGCTGCTTCCACCTATATGGTCTCATATACTAACAACTGGTAAAACCAGGGAAGCTTTTGCAGGGGTGGTGACATTTGAACTAAACCTTAAAGGAATGTAAGGATTCTGAGAAGCAGACTTGAGGAGGAAATATGTTGCATACCTGGAGAGCCAGGCATCTAGGTGGCACTGTGGATAGAGTGATGGGCCTGGAATTAGGTAGACTTGAGTCAAATGCAGCCTCAAAGACTTACTAGCTGTGTGATCCTGGGCAAGTCACTTAACTTGTCCACCTCAGTTTCCTCATCTGTAAAAAGGGGATGATCACAGCACATGCCTCCTAGGATTGTTATGAGGGACAAATGAAATATTTGTAAAATACTTAGCACAGTACCCAGCACTTGGTAGGTACCTAATAAATGCTCCTCTTCCCATCCCTCTTGTGCAAATGCACATTGTTTCTTGTTGATCCTTTGTTTTCAAAGAGGACCAATGACATTACAAGGATGATGTCTTGATTTGTGTGTGAACTGGATTTAAGTAAAGCAGAGCTGCACAATGCCATCAGCCTCACTCTCTCTTCCTGAGTCATTGAAGTCCAGTGGCAAGACAAAAGTCAGAGAGATGGAGCCAAGATGGTGGAGTAAAGGCAAGGACTCGCCTGAGCTTTCCCCCAAACTCCTCCAAATGCCTTAAATGATGACTCCAAACAAATTGTAGAGCAGCAGAACCCACAAAAAGACAGAGTAAAACAAATTTCCAACCCAAGACAACTTGGAATGTCGGTAGGAAAGGTCTGTTGCACCACAGCGAGAGGGGAGCACAGTCCAGAGAAAGCCGCACCAGCACAGACTGGGCCACAGCAAACCGGGAGCAGGCTTGGTGCCACTGAATCACTGGCAGCAGGGGTGGTTTCCAGACCTCTCAGCCCACAGATGACAAAGACAACTTAGTAGATCAACAGGAGAGGTCCATTGCACCTGAGTGAGAGAGGAGCACAGTCCAGTACAGGTCACAGCAGCACAACAAGCCAGGAGTAGTCCTTGGGACTGACTGAATCAGCAGTGGCAGTGGCAGTGGAAGTGGCAGTGGTAGAGGCAGTAGCAGTGGCAGTGGCTGCTTCTAGGGCTCTCAGCCCCCAGATAGTTGCGATCCTGGGTAGCAGTCCCAGGGCAAGGAAGAACACGAGCAGAGAAGAGCTTGTGGCCACAGTGGAGAGGGAATCCTCCTCACAGTTCCAGGGCAGAAAAGAGTACTTGTGGTCATTCACAGACTAGGGTACAGTCCAGAAGAGGAGTAAACACCTCTCCTTAGATCATCTAGAAGTATCTCTGAAAACAGCTGCACAAAACCCTCGAAGCCTGGGACAGTATACCCTGCACACTGGAAGCAGAGTCCTACCTTAACAAAGAGTTAAAAGTCAGGTAACAGCTGGGAAAATGAGCCAACAATGGGGGGAAGAAAACTCTGACTATGGAAAGTTATTATGGTGACAAGAAAGATCAAAACACACGCTCAGAAAAAGAGAGCAAAGTCAAAGCTCCTACATCCAAAGCCTCCAAGAAAAATATGAACTGGTCACAGGCCATGGAAGAGCTCAAAAGGGATTTGGAAAAGCAAGTAAGAGAAGTAGAGGAAAAATTGGGAAGAGAAATGAAAGTGATGCAAGAAAATCATGAAAAACAAGTCAATGACTTGCTAAACGAGACCCCAAAAAAATACAGAAGAAAATAACACCTTAAAAAATAGACTAGGCCAAATGGTAAAACAGGTCCAAAAAAGCCAATTAGGAGAAGAATGCCTTAAAAAGAAGAATTGGCCAAATGGAAAAGGATGTCCAAAAGCTCACTGAAGAAAATAATTCCTTAAAAATTAGAACAGAGCGAGTGGAAGCTAATGACTTTATGAGAAATCAAGAAGCAATAAAATAAAACCAAAAAAATGAAAAAAATAGGAGACAGTGTTAAATATCTCATTGGAAAAACAACTCACCTGGAAAATAGATCCAAGATAGAGAACTTTAAAATTATTAGACTATCTGAAAGCCATGATCCAAAAAATAAGAGTCTGGATGTCATTTTTCAAGAAATCATGAAGGAAAACTACTCTGAGGTCCTAGAACCAGAGGGTTAAATAGTAATTGAAAGAGTCCACCAAGCTCCTCCTGAAAGAGATCCCAAAATGAAAACTCCCAGGAATATTAAAGCAAAATTCCAGAGTTCTCAGAACAAGGAGAAAATATTGCAAGTAGCCAGAAAGAAACAGTTCAAGTATTGTGGATACACAGTCAGCATAACGTAAGATTTAACAGCTTCTACTTTAAAGGATCAGGGGGCTTGGAATATGATATTCCAGAGGGCAAAGGAGCTAGGATTACAACCAAGAATCACCTACCCAGCAAAACTCAGTATGATCCTTCAGGGGGAAAATGGATATTCAATGAGTTAGAGAACTTTCTAACATTCTTGACGAAAAGACCAGACCTGACTAGAAAATCTGACTTTCAAATACAAGACTCAAGAGAAGTATAAAAAGATAAACAAGAAAGGGAAATCATAAGGTACTTAAGGTTAAACTGTTTACATTCCTACATGGGAAGATGATGTTTGTAACTCATATGACCTTTATCATTATTAAGGTAGTTAGAAGGAGTATTTATAGACAGAGGGCACGGGTATGAGTTGAATATGAAAGGATGATATCTAAAAAATTAAGAGGTGAGGGAGGAATGTACTGGGAGAAAGAGAAAGGGAGAGGTAGAATGGAGTAAATTATCTCACATAAAAGAGGCGAGAAAAAGCTTTTACAGCAGTGGAGGGAGGGAGGGATAAGGGGGTGTGAATGAACCTTACCTTCATCAGAATTGGCTCAAAGAGGGAATAATATACACAGCAAACTGGTTATAGAAATCTATCTTATGCTACAGGAAAGTAGGAAGGGAAGGGGATGGGGGGTGAAAAAGGGAGGGCAGATTAGGGGAGGGGTTAGTCAGAAACAAAACACTTTTGAGGAAGGACAAGGTGAAAGGAGAGAGATAATAGAATAAATGGGCGGGGATGGAAAGAAATATAGTTAGCCACGGTAATTGTGAAAAAAATTTTGAAGCAAGTTACTCTGATAAAGCCCTCATTTCTCAAACCTGTAGAGAACCAAGTCAAATTTGTAAAATAATAACCATTCCCCAATTTATACATTACCAAAAGATATAATCAGTTTTCAGATGAAGTAATCAAAGCTATCTATAGCCATATGAAAAAAAAAATATTCTAACTCACTATTGGCTGGAGAAATACAAGTTAAAACAATTCTGAGGTGCTACCTCATACCTACTATATTGGCTAATAGGACAGAAAAAGTAAATGACAAATGTTGGAGGAGATGTAGGAAATGTGAGACATTAATGAACCATTGGTGGAGCTGTGAACCGATTCAACCATTCTGTAGAGCAATTTGGAACTAGGCCCAAAGAGCTATAAAACCTTGTATACCCTTTGAACCAGCAATACCAATACCAGGTATATATCCCAAAAGAGATTTTTTTAAAATGACCTATATATACAAAAATACTTATAGCAGCCCTTTTCTGGGGATAAAGAATTAGAAATTGAAGGAATGCCCATCAGTTGGGAAATGGCTGAACAAGTTGTAGTATGTGATTATGATGGAATACTATTGTACTAGGAGAAATGATGAGCAAGATGCTCTCAGAAAACCTGGAAAGATTTGCATGGGATGATGTTTTCTTCACAACATGACTATTATGGATATGTTTTACATGATTACACATGTATAACCTATATCAAATTTCTTGCCTTCTCAAGGAGGCAGGAGTGAGAAGAGGGGAAGGGACAGAATTTGTAACTCAAAGTTTTAAAAACAGATGTTAAAAATTATTTTACATGTAACTGAAGAAAAATAAAATACTAAATAAATACAAACAAAACAAAAAGAAAAAAAAGACAAATGTCAAGATGACTGGCAATGGCCCAGGATGCAATGGATGACCTTGGCACTTTTGATATCTGACCAAACTCTAAGCACTCCACAGCACCCTCTACAGCTGCCTTCATTACCATTGGAACAAATTGTTACCATTCACTCATTCCACCAAGGAAAGTCTTCACATAGTTGGGGTAGACACTGACATAACTCACTGACAAGTCTGAGGTCCATCAGTTACCCTCAACCTGGTTTGGCCCATCTGCCAAGAGAGTTTACCAGAGTGTGGCCACTGTGCATGCTTCTTGGAGTCACAGGTGAGAGTAGAGTGCCAGGTAGACACCCAAAGGTGGATGAGCAAAGGTCTCAGCAAGCCCTCACACCAGTGGTGCTAGTCCATCCTGAAAACCCTATGCACTCTGATATGGAATATTGAATTTGGAAACAACTAATGACTCTTAAACTAGAATGGAGCCTAAATGCTAGGTTAAGAGTTTTTATTTTGTCCTAGAGACCATAGAGAGCCACAATCTGAGCAGGATAGCAATGATATTAGATCTGCATCAAGGGAAGATTATATTGGTAGGATTGTGGAGGGTGATTGGAGAGGGGAATACTGAGAAGAGGGAAACCAGTTGGAAAATTATTTTAATAGTCAAGGTAAGAGATGATGAAAGCTTGCTCTAGGCTAGTAGCTATGAGTGGAGAGAAGAAAGGGATGGGTATGATAATACAAAAGTCTAATCAACGGGACTTGCCAGCTATTCTGATATGGGGTATTAAGGGACCTAGAGAGTCAAGAATGACTCTAAGATTATGACTGGGAGGATGGTAATGCCTTCAACAGTATTAGAAAAGTCTGAAGGTAGGGCATGTTTGGCAGGAAAGATGATGAGTTCCATTTAAGAGAAGCTGAGTTTAAGGTGCTGACGGCAAACACAGGTGGAAATATCCAGCAGATAGTTACTGATGCAACACTAGAGTTTATGAGAGAAATTTGGGCATAGATTTGGCAGTCATCTGTATCAAGACTGAATCCATGATGAAATCAGCTGATGAGATTTCCCCAAAGCAAAGCCTGTAGAGAAGGTAGAAAATGGCTCTGGAGAGAAACTGGACAAATATCCCTATTCAGGAGATAGTAGATGGATGATGGTCAAGCAAAAGAGACTTGTGAAGAGGAGTAGGATGAGTCAAAAGATACATAGAGAAATAGAGGAGACATATAAGGATAAGGTGGTTAACAGTACCCAAAACTTCAGGGAAGTCTAGGCGAATGATGACTCAAAAAAAAAAGACTATTAGATCTTGAAGTCAAGTGATTTTTTTTTTCTTTATTTTTGACATGTTTGGTTTTCAGCATTGATTTTCACAGGCGTTTGAATTACAAATTTTCTCCCCATTTCCTCCCCCCCCCCCGCCCCA
>CM053623.1:119915032-120038353 GCA_028646595.1 Phalanger gymnotis
TCTTTCACAACATGAGTATTGTGGAAGGGTTATACATAATGATACGCATGTGGCCCAGGTTGAATTGCTTGACCTCTTAGGGAGGGAGGGTGGGTGGGAAGGGAAGAGGGGAGAGAATTTGGAACTCAAAGTTTTAAAAAAATAGATGTTCAAAAGTAAAAAAGTTTTTTTTTTTTTCCCATGCAACTAGAAAATAAGATACACAGTCAATGGGGCATAGAAATTTATCTTGCCCTACAAGAAAGGAAAGGAAAAGAGAATGAGAGGGGAGTGGGGTGACAGAAGGTAGGGCTGACTGGGGAACAGGGCAACCAGAATATATGCTATCTTGGAGTGGGGGGGAAGGTAAAAATGGGGAGAAAATTTGTAATTCAAACTCTTGTGAAAATCAATGCTGAAAACTAAATATATTAAATTTTAAAAAAAAGAATAAATATGGAAAATGCTAACCACATCCAGAGAAAGAACTATGGAGTCTGAATACAGATTGAAGCATATCATTTTCTCTCTCTTTTTTTGCTTATTTTTTTCTTTCTCATGGTTTTTCCCTTTTGTTCTAATTCTTCTTTCCTGACATGACTAATGTGGAAATATATTTAATATAATTGCATGTGTATAGCTTATATTATATTGCATGTCATCTTGGGGAGAAAGGAGGGGAGGGGGGATATTTAGAATTCAAAATCTTATAAAAGTAAATGTTGAAAACTAAAAATAAATTTTTAAAAGGTACATTTTTCTGAATAACTTATATTTTTATTTGATTCTAATGCCTCTGTTTCTACTATAGCACTATGGTGGGAACAATATCCTAAGCCCTCTCTCCTGCTATGGAATTTAGACTAAATTTTCCTTAAAATATATTAAGACCATCCTGAAAACTGGGTTGGCTCAATCTATCAACAGAGGAATTTCAAGGGCTCATGAATCACAATGAGCAGCAACCCAGACTTAGCTGAATCAGCTCAAAATGTCCTCATTGTCATTTTTCTTGAATATCCTTCTCTTGCTATGGCTAAATAAATCTATTTTGGTTAACTATTTGAATGATGTGCAAGTGTCTCATTTTGTTCCAATATTAAACCTAAAGTCCCAAGAGAATGACCTTAGTCAGGCTCAGCCCAGAGCAAGCATCTGACACAGTCTGAACACAGAGTTAGGGCTCAATAAATACTCATTTGATGTAATGCACATTATAATTCTACATTCATCACTTATATCAGAAATACAGCTTATATTTGAGGACTTACATAAGATTATGTGATTATATACAAGACAGTCATTGTTTGGAAGGTGAGCTTTCTAGTTAAGTATGAGTAAGAGAAATTTTGTTTTACCCTTTGTTGTGGAAAATATTTTTGAAAGATGTTAGTTTACTTTCTTGCCTAATAGTGCATAAGAAGAATCTTTGAATAATCTTTAAATTCAACCATTTACACATCCCTTCCATTGATGCGTGTTGCAGCCCACCTATGACTTGGTAATAGACTTTCAAGGGTTGCTATGAGTATATGCTAAATATCTGATAGTCCATGAATGTCTCCTTTTGTTCCCATCATGCATTAGGATGCAACAGAAAATATTCTAAGTTGTTCAGAGAATTATTCGTTTTCAGAGTTACAAGAAATCTCAAAGGTTTTTCTCATATCACTACAAAAATCACTTAAACTTGAACTACTGAACTATCCTGAGTCAGGCCCAGCTTACAACATTAGGGAAAAATAGATTTTAACAGATAATAAACAGGAATCACATTCAGAGAGGGTGGACTTTCATCTTCTCTTCCTCTGTTCTCTCTCCTTTTAAATGAATGCTTCCAAAAATTCTGTCCTTAGTCCTCTTCTTCCCCCTTTCTCTTTCTTCTGCAACTTCATTTCCATGGTTTCATTCACCACTTTATACAGGCTACTCCCAAATCAATATCCTTAGCTCTGAACTATCTTCTGAACTCCTGAGACCACATTTCCATCTGCCTTCAGGGCATCTCTAATTGGATATCCCATCAGCATTTCAAACTCATCATTTTTGAAACTGAAATTATATTTTCCCCTGAACCTGATCCTTCATCTGACTTAACCCCTTATATCAGTCACACCACTATTGATTTACCCATTCTCCCATGGTTGGGAGTTGTTATTACCTTAGTATTATCCTTAACTTCCTTCTTTACATCTCATATCAAGGTAATAAGTTCTAATGATTCTAACTCAACAACTTGACTCGGATTTATCCACTCTCTTCCTAGACTAGAACTATAGCCTATTAATAGGTCTTCCCTCTCACACTCTGTCTTCTCTCTAATTCATCCTTCATTCTTCTAGAAGACTAATCTTTTTTATACATAGATCTGGCTATACCACTAGCCTATTCAAAAATCTTCAATGGCTCCCTATTGCCTCCAGTTAAGTCCTGTGCCTTATATCACAGCCCTCCACCACCTGGTGCTAATCTGCCTATCTACTCTTATGTCATATTGTTCCCCTCCACTCATTCCATGCATCAATTAAACTAAACCACTTTTTCTTCCAAATACAAAGTCTATTTTGTTATCTGAATCAGCCTTTGCTGCTTTGCTTCTCATTCCTACCCATCTTTTATATCCAATTCAAATGCCATCTTCTCCATGAAGTCTTCCTTGATCACACCCACCCCAAAGATAACCTTAACTAGATTGTAAACCCCATGTAGGACTTTATTTATACCTCTCTAGTCCACTTATCATATGTATCTCTCCTGACCACCTAACACAGTGTTCTGCACATAATAGTCACATAACAAATTTAAATTTAATCTTGTATGCCCTTTAATCAATCTAGCAAAATTCAGCTTCATATATTTTACAATGATTTAGGCTCCTGGCAGAATGCTACTGTCATCATAATAATCACTTATAATATGGCATAAGAAGCACTTTGGTATACAAGTTCTTACTCAGAAGAAATTATGCAGTGGAAAGGAGGGGCCAGGAGATTAAAGTCTTTCTGGGGCTGAGACTTCATGTTTTTTTCAAAATAATCTCGAGGAAAGAGGGCCAGGTTTTCCCTTAGTATCTGTCAAAAGACTATCGGGGAGAAAAATGCTTCCCAAAGCTGCCCAGCCCATCTATGAGGGGTCGGGAAACAGGGTTCCTCCTACCTCTAGTCTTTGACTAAATTCTGTCAACTCATCACCACACATCAGTGTCCCAGCACTGCCCTCAGCATGACCTAGGCTACGTGAGGGAATAAGTGAAAACCCAGGGAGGGGCCTTTTGGCAGGTGGTGCAAGTGGAAGGAGGCTCTGAAATTGAAGAAGGGCTGTAATGCCAGATGATGGACAAGTAGGAACTAGGGTATTGCCAAGTTACATCACAAAGAGCTGCTTAATCAGGTTACTTTCCCTGTCTCCCCCATTTACACACTAATGGGAAGAAAGAAGGAATGGCAAAACAGTCCATTAACAATTATTTATTAAGTGCTTATTATGTGTCAGGTACTTTCTAAGTTTGGAGGATAAAAAAGAATTGAAAAAACCAGCCTCAGCCTTCATGGAGTATAAATTCCAATGGAGAGAAACAATCTGTAAATAACTAGGCAGTGCAAGACTTGTGCAGAGTGTATAGAAGACGATCATCTAAAGGGGGAAAATATTAGCAATTGGTGGGGAGTGGAGAAGTAGCTGTGAAAGAACTCCCATAAAAGTAGGATTTGACTTGTGCCTCAAAGGAAGCCCGAAAAACTAAGAGACAGAGGTGAGGGGGAAGAAGGATGGAAGGAAGGAAGGAAGGAAGGAAGGAAGGAAGGAAGGAAGGAAGGAAGGAAGGAAGGAAGGAAGGAAGGAAGGAAGGAAGGAAGGAAGGGAGGGAGGGAGGAAGGGAAAGAGGGAGGGAAGAAGGGAGGAAGTGTTTCCACAATCCAGCTAGCAGCTTCTGTGGGGGTGTGAGATCCACCAACAACCAGCACCCAGAAAGCTGCCACCACCCAGAAAGCACAGGTTCTTTTGATCTGCTTAACTGAGGGAAGCAAGGTGAAGGGGTTGACAAACTTACTTTAATTCAGCACACAAATATCATTCACTTAGTTCAGGGAAAAAAGCCAGCACCCTGAACTTCAGAGCAAATTACAAACAAAGTACAAACATCAACAGACAGACCCAATATAGATTCATAGTTACCAATGTCTAGGTTCAGCCCAGCAGCTCAGAACAAGGGCTGGCCGAGTCACGCACCACCACTGTTGTGGGAATGAGCTCCAAGGAAGAGGACACCAACTCCTGGTTTTTATATCTTTTTCAGCTCAGGGGTGAGTCACACATGTGACTCACCCACGTGACCTAAAATCATCACAAAGAGGCGACTTAAACCCACATGGTCTAAGAGCCTCTGCTGTCCCAGACATGTGAACTAGGCCCTCCCTGGAGTTAGCCCCACCTTGGGCCCCACCTTAGTTACCAATCCACACCCACACAGGATTTACACCTAATAGGGGTTTGGGCCTGGGGCTTAGCACTTAGTAAGACTCAATGAAATACACTGAATTACTCAAAACAAACAAAAGCCAAACTTTTCAAGGGCACTTGTTGAACTAAGTGCTAAGGAGCCCATTTTGCTTACCCACAGAGGAAGGAAGGAAGGAAAAAAGGAAGGAAGGAAGGAAGGAAGGAAGGAAGGAAGGAAGGAAGGAAGGAAGGAAGGAAGGAAGGAAGGAAGGAAGGAAGGAAGGAAGGAAGGAAGGAAGGAAAGAGGAAAGAAGGAAAGAAGAAGGAAGGAAGGAAGGAAGGAAGGAAGGAAGGAAGGAAGGAAGGAAGGAAGGAAGGAAGGAAGGAAGGAAGGAAGGAAGGAAGGAAGGAAAGAAGGGAGGGAGGGAAGAAGGGAGGGAAAATTACAGTGAACTATTCAGTGGACTATTACACAGGTTAATAAAATGACTGCTCTTTGTAATTAAATAAAAGTATTGGGATACAGAACTTATCTTTTGAAGACTCAAAGAAAATATCTTTGGCATAACTCCAATAGAATATGGGATGATGATGATGATGATGATGATGATGATGATGATGATGATGATGATAGAAAAATCAATTTCCTGATCTTGTTCAATAGAATTCAGGTAGAAATAGTACTGTTTCTATTAACTATTCTTCTTACCCATCCTTCCTTAAGTTCAAATCTGGCCTCAGGCATTTACTAGTTATGTGAACCTGGACAAGTCACTTAATTCTGTTTTCCTCATCTGTAAAATGATCTGGAGAAGAAAGTGGCAAACCACTCCAGTATCTTTGCCAAGAAAACCCTAAATGGGTTCACAAAGAGTCAGGCACAATTGAAATGAATGAACAACAACAATAGACTGTGAACAATCTAAAACAGCCAACTGTGGTTTTTATATTCAAATCTAAAGGCAATGAAGTTTAGAGATAGGCAGTGGGTTCAAGGCAAATCTTTTTTTTTTTCCCAGTGGAGAAGGGTGATTGCCTATATGACATCATTTGAGGGGCATCACAAATCTATACTGGTTCTAAGATCTCCAAATTGGTGCACTCCTTTTCTATCTAGCCTTCAATCACCACAGATGAAGTCTTTGGCTAAGTCATTGGCTAAGATGTCCATTAAAATGTAAATATGTGATTTAAACAATAACCCAAAAAGCCATTAAAGGTTTTCATTAGCTAGTTGGTGCCCAGAATGCTGGAGAGCAATCTGAGTTTTGATGGGAGAAGAACAAATAAAAGATTCAGAAATTGTCTTGGGTGAATGGATGTGGAAGGACACTAAGTAAAAAAGACATAAATATGTCTGTATATTCACGTGTAAGTATGTATATGTGTGCCTATATAAGTGTGTATGTATTGTGGAGGCCAGATGGGGAAGTTCTAGGTCTGTTAAATATAAGACAGTAGAAAGGTGTAGAACAATATGAGGGCACTCATTGCTTTAGAAAGGGGTTCGGGGATGCTGAAAACATCCTCCATCCATTTGATTGTATCAAAGCCCAAACATCCTAAGGCAAATTATACTTTAGCATCAAAAAAAATCACCCACTTAGAGTTTCAGTGGATTTTAGAGATCATCAAATAATTGGTTAAAATGGGAAGCCACCAAATGGCACACTCCCTTCCCTAATAGCGTGCTCTCTGTCAGTGGAATGAAAGAGCGCTAACCTTGGAATCAGAAAGACCTGAGTTGGATTCCTGCTTCAGGCATGAACAAGCTGTGTCACCTAGGGAAAGTCATTTCAATTCTCTGCACCTCAGTTTCCTCACGTGTAAATTTAACATGTTAGTTTTGATGTGCTAAGTCCTTTCCATCCATGAGTGTGCTGGTAAATGTTGAACAACCTGCTCCCTAGGAATAAACATCAACACACTTTTAAGTTCAAACAACACTTAAAAATTTCAACATCTAGATAGTCAACATCTAGACTTCCTTCCTTCCTCCTTTCCTTCCTTCCTTCCTTCCTCCTTTCCTTCCTTCCTTCCTTCCTCCTTTCCTTCCTTCCCTCCTCCTTCCCTTCCTTCCTTCCTTCCTTCCTCCTTTACTTCCTTCTTTCTTTTCTTCCTTCCTCCTTTCCTTTCTTCCTTCCTTCCTTCCTTCCTCCCTTCCTTCCTTCCTCCCTCCCTTCCTTCCTTCCTCCCTCCCTCCCTTCCTTCCTTCCTTCCTTCCTTCCTTCCTTCCTTCCTTCCTTCCTTCCTTCCTTCCTTCCTTCCTTCCTTCCTTCCTTCTTCCTCTTCACCTCTGCCTCTTAGTTTTCTGGCTTTGTTTGAGGAAGGAGTCAAATCCTAATGAGAGTTCGTTCCCAGCTACCTCTCCACTCCCCATCAATTGCTAACTATGTAGATCAGATAGACTAGTTAGACAGATTAGACAAAGTTAAATCTAGACTCTGTGTTGTAGTACTTGTGGCATTCTTAGGTGCATGCTGAAAATTTAACAATTGATAAACCAGTTGAAGCTAGATAGTGAATAGATGCTGGGTTTATCTTCCCGAGTTCAAATCTGGTCTCAGACACTTACTAACTGTGTGACCCCGGGCAAGTCATTTAACCCTGTTTGCCGCAGTTTCCTCCTCTGTAAAATGAGCTGAGGAAGGAAATGGCAAACATTCCAGTATCTTTGCCAAAAAAAAACTCTAAGTAAGGTCACAAAAGGTCAGACACAATTGAAACCACTGAATAACAACCACAAGTCAAGTTCAAGCAGTTTCCAGCACACCCCTGGCTCCCATTCTTAAATCTATGATGCCATGAAGTGGTTTCTCTACATGCCTGATGACAGTTGCTGACCTGTATAGAGTTTGTATAAGTAAAGTACCTGCTAACTGAACAAGGAATATTATAATGTTATCAGAAATCTCTGAAGTGTGGCCAACATTTCACTCACATCACCTACCATTTCTTCTAGACCCTCCAAACTTGCAGAATGTAGTCATTCACTAAAGACTAACTGATGAAATAGCAATGGTCTGCATCAGGAAAGTATAAAAGCATGTTTCATCTCTTCAGAGGTATAGATGTGGCTGGGAGGCCCAAAATTTCTCATTCTGCCAAAAGAATTCCTTTTTAAGCTAACTTAAATTTTTAACTTTAAATTTTAAGCGACTTTGGAAACCTGAAGCCAAATGTGAATTTCTCAAGAATCTTGGGGAGATTCCATTCCCCAAGGATCACATCAGCACCCCAACTTTGCCAAGATGCTAGTGGCTTCTCTGCTCTGGCATGTCTACATGCATCTTCCTGGCGGTTCTTTGACTCAGAGCCTCTTTCCTTGGGCATTTAAGGCACCCACACACACACACAGAAGACTGCATCTGGGGAGAGCACTAAGTGCCATCTCAAGTTTGAAGAAGAATAGTTGAAGAAAGGCAGTACAGCATAATGGATAGAAAACTGACCTTCTCTTCCTATGGCACAGGTCTCACCATATCTCTTCTTTGCTCAAAAAAGTTTAGTGGCTACATACTGACTATAGAATGAAATACATAATCTTTAGGTGTCATTTAAGGACCTCCCAATCTGCCTTTCAGGCTTATTTAACATTACTCCCAGATAAATTGTGCTCTGTATTTCAAATGAGAAAGATTACATAGGGGTAGTGGATAAAAAGCTAGCCTTGGATCCAGAAAGGTCTGAGTTCAAGGCCTGACCTCAACACATACTGGCTGTGTGACCTTGGGAAAGTCACTTAGCTTCTCAGAGTCCTGCACATCAGTGGGGAGGAGGGGATTTCTATACCAATGACATCACAAATCCAGTCCCTATGCCTAAAATCTACAACAAACAACTCCCCTACCCAAAAGTAATCCTTTTTTCCTTTAAAACAGGAGGCAAAGCAAGAAATTACTAGGAGCCATCTTCAGAATGAAAAGATGTTGGCCGGTATAGGTGATCAACATTTCTTTTTTACATATTTCGTTTATTTATTTAGCATTCTTTTTTAAAATTTTGAGTTCTAAATTCTCTCCTTCCATACCACTCCTCCCCCATTCTTTGAGAAGGCAAGCAATATGATATTGATTATACATGTAAAGTCATTAAAAGCATTTCTATATTAGCCATGTTGCAAAAAAATTAAGAAAAATAAACTGAAAAAAATGTTTCCATCTGTACTCAGAGTTCATCAGATCTCTCTCTGGAGGTAGATAGCATTTTTTTTTATGAATCCTTTGGAATTATCTTAGATCATTGTATTGATCAAAGTAGCTGTCTTTCACAGTTGGTAATCAACATTTCTTCTGATAAACTCAGAGTTTAGGAGTACTTTTCTTTTAATTCTAGGCTGTGTGATTGCTGCTAGACAATCAATTAAGTATTTATTAAGCACCTACTATGATTGTGCTAGGCATTGGTCACCTACAGTTGGGGGTGTATGTATAGAATTAGAAGATATTTTATGTAGATGATGGTACCTAAGCAGTCTTGAAACAGAGGGACTCTGTGAGGTATAGATAAAGAGGGAGTGGATTCTAGGCATGGAGAAAGAAGGTATAGCATTGTGTGTATGAAGAGAGAGAGAAGGACAGTTTGGCTAGATTGCAAAGTATGGGACAACAGGAAGTGTCCATTGAGGTTAGAAAGATAGGTTGGGTCAGACTATGTGGGCCTTTAAAGGCTAAACAGAAAAGTTTATATTTTATCCTAGAGGTAATAGGAAGTCACTGGATTTCGGTGAGTAGAGAAGTAACATGGTTGGATCTATGCCTACAGAAAATTTTGACAATAGTGTGTAGGATGGAGTCATGAAAGACTTGAGGTAGAGAAACCAATTAGGAAGTTGTTGAAATAATCCAGGTGAGAATGTACTGACCAACCATGATTCCAGAGGAAGGATGATGAAGAAGAATGTTACCCGCCTCCTGACAGATGATAGATTCAAAATGCAAAATGAGACATACATTTTTAGACATGAACAATGTGGGAATTTGTTTTGCTTCACTTTGGATATTTGTTACAAAGATTTTATTTTTTCTTTCCCCAAAGGGGTATAGAGACAGGACAGAGAAAAAACAAATGCTTATTATTTGCAAAAGTGAAATTCACTCCCCCCAAATTTTTAAATTCAAAACTTTAATGATGAGAAACTCACTGAATACTAAAGGAGCCCACACCCCTTATGAATAGCACTAACTCTTAGAAATCTCTTTTTTTATATTGAACCAAGCCTTTTGGCTTTTCAAATGAATTTTATAATTTTTGGTGTTGTTCTGTAAAAAAAAAAAACAACAACTCCTTGACTGCTTGAATGGTATAGTGATAAATAGGCAAATTAATTGTAGTCAGTATGATCATTTTAATTATATTCATGAGAACCAACCTTGAACAATGAATGTCTCTCCAATTATTTAAGTCTTCCTTTATTACAAGAACATTGTGAAGTTGTCTTTTTATGTGTCTTATGTGTGTCTTGGTTAACATCCAAATATTTTATGCATTTCATAATTATTTTGGAAATTTTTATTTCCTCTTTCTGGATTTTATTAATAAGATACAAGAAAGACTGATGATTTCTATAGCTGTATTTTGTACCCTGCTTCTTTCCTTATGGTGAATTCCTCTTGTCACCATCAGAAGCGTCTTCTGTCTTTTCTCCCATTCCTTGTTGAAGGCTGCCTCCTTCTGAGCCCTACAGACTATGAATGGCAGATATTCCTACAAGGAAATTCCTAGTGAATGGCTCACTGTTGGCCCTGAAACTAACCCAAGTTCAAGTTTATCTTCTGTTTCTGTCACGTCCACTTGTTTCTTGGAAGCAGAGGTAGGGCTCAGCTTCGGCCTTCCTGAGAACTCCTGACTAATACCATCAAATTGCCAGCTTGCTCCTCTTCCTTCCTCGTGGCTTCCCCGTGCTCTAATAAGCATAGCAGGGGTGTTGTCCTCCGAGACATTTCCCTGCCTCTCTTCTAAATTTAACTGCAGTAGTGCCAAAAATAAACAGTGGAGAGGAGACACATGGGTTCATGTGGTATCACTGCAGGGAGTAGAGTTTATGCCACTAGCTTCTAACTAGGCCACTGAGAATAAGAAATTACCTGAGGATCCATTGAATGCCTGGAAATTGTCTTTTTCATAATCAGATGTTATGGTCCAGGAATTGGGTAAAATTGTTTCTTCTGCTTTTGAATATTTACATAATAAGAAAGTCCTTGAGTTGTTGTTTTTCAGTTGTTTTAGTCACATCTGACTCTTCGTGACCCCGTTTGGAGTTTTCTCGGCAGAGATACTGGAGTGGTTTGCCATTTCCTTCTCTAGCTCATTTTACAGAGGAGGAAAGTAAGGCAAACAGGATTACGTGACTTGCCCAGGGTGACACAGCCAGGAAGTGTCTGAGGCCAGATTGGAACTCAGGAAGATGAGCAATCTATTCACTACCCTACCTAGCTGCCCCCTGAGTATAGGTAGTCTACTATAAATGGAATTATTGATGCATCTCATCTCTTAGCTCAGCTCTGTCACACTAGCTAAAAAGAGGGGCAGTGTGGGATGGTGGCTAGTATGCTAGAATTGGAGGCAGAAAGACCTAGATTCAAATCCTGCTTCAGATACCTATTGGCTAGATGATTCTGGGCAAATCACTTAACCTCTAAGTCTAGTTTCATCATCTATTTAATGAAGATGTTAATAGAAGCACCAGCCTGCACAGTGGTGGGAGCACCAAATGAAATGATGGATAAACAATGCTTGGCAAATCCCACTTTGTGAATATTAATTGTTACTGTTATTCATCCACCAGTGAGTATTTGTTGAGCACCTACAACTACACTTAGGGCCCTGGGTAGGCCCCATGGAAATTAAAAAGATGATTCCTGATTTCAGGAATCTTGCAGTCTTGCATGTATTATTTTGGGAAACAACACATAAGGCTGAGAGACAGAGACGCAGACAGACAGACAGAGAGACACAGAGAGAGAGAGAGAGAGAGAGAGAGAGAGAGAGAGAGAGAGACAGACAGACAGACAGACAGACAGATAGACAGACAGACAGACAGACAGACAGAGACAGAGAGACAGAGAGAGAGAGGGAGAGAGAGAGAGAGAAAGGGAGGGAAGGAGAGACGGAGGGAGGGGGAGAGAGAAAGAGAGAGACAGAGACAGAGACAGAGAGAGAGACGGAAAGAGGGAGGGAGAGAGGGAGAGAAACAATCATATCAGGCAATATAAAGACCAAATAAATGTACAACTAACCAATGAATCAACAAGCATTTAGGTGTCTATTATGTGTTTAGCCCTGTATTTAGTGCCTTGGTCATAAACATAAAGAAAGAAACAATCCTTAGTCTCAAGGAACTTAAATTCTAACAAGAGAGACAGGTTTGTATGTAAGTATACATAAAACAAATATACTGTGGAGGAGGTGAATGAACCTGGCAATACAGAAAATAAAAGATAGTTAAATAAAAAGTGATTAGGAAGAAAGGGCAAGGAGGTTAGAGAATGAGCACCATGGGGGTCAAGAGGTTGAATGATGGCCAAGATCCAAAGCTGATATGGGATGGGCAGAAGGGAGAATGGAGAGAGAGGGGACTGAGGATCAAGTAGGCAAGATTAAAGAGGCAGCTATGAAGTATGCCTTCACACAATGCAATAGAAATGAGTAAAACAGGCAGACCAAGTCATAACAATCCTACTCCCCCTACTCCCTAGGGGACTACAAGGACAGGAAGACACTACAGACAGAAACAACCTCACTAATAGCCACTGCAGGTGTCCAACGGATGTACCCCATCTGTTTAGGGTGGGCCATAATGCAGTACTGTTAGCCTAAATCAAACAACCAAAGGACATCTCTGCCAGCAGACATTTTCTAATTCAAAGGGCGTTGCTAGAATTTTTACGGTTCAGTACTCCACAGATGGGATACAATTAGTTATCCAAGGCTCCTGTCAACATGAGATCTGACAAACACCCTCACAACCATCATGTTGTACCTTATTCAATTAACCACAAATACAGTGAATATAGTTCCAATTACCAAGGGAGTGTGTCATAAAGAATGGAGACCTGGATTTAGAGTCAGAATACCTGGGTTTGCATCCCTATTCTAGCATTTATAGAATCACAGACTTTCAGAATTGAAAGATGTCTTGGTGACCATCAAACCCAACCCATACCCAATTCATACATTTTACAACATGCTCCAAAGGAGTTATTCTGAAGTCAAACAAGAGAGAAGTCAGCACCCTATTCCTCCCACCCCTTGTCCACCCTAGCAGTCCACTGCAATTTGGATAGTTCCAATTATTAAGAACTTTTTTTCCTTTTTGTCAAACCTATAGCTCTCTCTTTTCAGCTTTTATCTATTGCTCCCACTTCTTCCCTCTGGATCCAAGAAGAACAAGTCTGATCTGTTCTCTACATGTCAGCTATTCAAAGACTTGACTATTATATCTATCTGGAGCCTTCTCTTCTCCAGTCTAAACATGCTAAGTTCCTTCAGCCAGTCCCCATATAACAGGGACTTTTTGATCATGGTTTTCCTCTTCGGGATATTTTCTAGCTTATCAATATCCATCTTAAACATGACACCCAGAACTGAACTAAAACCATCAGATCTTTGTCAGAAAAAATAACAACAGTCATAACCAGAATTTATATAGAGCTTCAAGATTTGCAAAGCATTTTATCTCATTTGATTCCTACAATATTATCTCATTTGATTCTTACAGTGACTCTGGTAGATGGATGTTCTTGTTCCCCAATTTACAGACGAGGGAACTGAGACTGAGAGAGGTTAAGTGACTTGCCCAGGGTCACAGAGCTAGGAAGTATTTGAGGAAATTTTACCTTGGTTCTTCCTAATTCCAGTCCCAGTGTACTGTACCACCTAGTTTTCAACCATATTTTCAAGTATAAGATTTTATATTTATCTCTATTGAATTTCATCTAATTAGATTCAGCCTAATATTCTCAAGATACTTGTGGATCCCAACTCAGTCATCCACTCTGTCAGCCATCTTTCCTAGCTTTGTATTACCTGCAATTTTAATGAGCATGCTGTGCTTTTGTGTAAGTCATTAGTAAAAATGTTAGACTGCACAGAGTCAAGTACACAGCTCTAGGGTATTCCATGAGAAACTTCCTGCCATACTAACATCGGACCATTAACAAGTATTCTTTGTCTCTGGCAAGCCAACCAGTCTGAATCTATCTCATTGTACTGCCATCTAATCCTCATCTTTCTATCTTCCCCACAAGAACAGCTTGAGATACTTTATCAAAAGCTTTGCTAAATCATATGAGATAACATTTGTAACGTACTTAGCATAATGCCTGGTACCTTGTGGGTGCTTAATAAATGCTTAGTCCTCTTCCCTTCCCAAGTTAAGTAATCCTATAAAAATGGGAATGAAGTTAGTCTGCCATAGCCTGTTCTTGATTAATCAATATTTGTTCCTTGTAATCAGTCACTTGCCCTTCTAGAAGTTCACCGGCCATCTTTTTTTAATGATCCTTATAGAATTTTCCTAGAAATCAAAATCAAGCTCATTGGCCCATACTTGGAAAACTCTGTTCCTTTTGTGAAAATTGAGAAACGTACGCTTCTCCAATCTTGCAGTACCACTCCTGTTTTCCATGACATTTTAAATAATACTGACACTGGCTCAGCAGTCACATCTGCTAGCTCTTTCAGTAGTCCAGGATGTAATTTACTTCATTCAGGTGACTTGAGTTCATTAAGAGAAGCTAGGTGCTCTTTTACTGTCTTCTTACTTATCTTAGGTATCATCTGCTTATTAGTCAATAGCCTCCTCACTGGTCTCGCTGCCTTAGTCTCTCACCACTCCTACAGACCACTGCCAAACTAGTTTTCCTTAAGTGCAAATCGGACTGTGTGACTCTCTCTTCAAGCAATTCTAATCACTAGGCTGCTTAGCTTTTAAAGCCCTATACGGTTTGGCCCCAACCTATGTTTCCAATCTCATCGTACATTACTATACCCTCCCTCTGCACTAAATGATGCAGCCAAATTGGCCTTATCTGCATCCCTCACATAGAATGCTCAATCTCCCACCTCCATGCTTTTGCACTGGTGGTCCTTCATGTCTTTTTATCTTCAGCTCATAGAGTCCTTCTATTCCTTTAAGACACAGTTCAGGGGTGGGGGAATATTGTTATTGTTGTCATTGTTGTGGTTGTTCAGTCGTTTCAGTTGTGCCTGACTCTTCATGACCCCATTTGGGGTTTTCTTGGCAAAGATGCTGGAGTGGTTTGCCATTTCCTTCTCCTCCTCATTTTACAGATGAGAAAAGTGAGGCAAACAGGGTTAAGTGACTTGCCCAGGGCCACACAGTGAGTAAGTATTTGAGGCTAGATTTGAACTCAAGAAGATAAGTCTTCCTGACTCCAGGCCTGGCATTCTATCCACTGTGCCACCTAGCTGCAGTACCATTACCACCTTCTAAATGAAATCCTTCCCAAACCCCCAACTGCTAATGCTCTCTTTTCCAAATACCTTGTATTTTATGTATATACATATAAATGCATATATGCATATGCATCTCATATGCATGTATTTGTGAATTTTTATAGGGTGTCCCAAAAGTCTTAGTGTAATTTTAATGTGTTTATACTGTATCTATTTTCATATGTACATCTTGTCTCCATTTATTAGAATATAATCCCATTGCAAGTAGGTTTTTTTTTTCATTCTTTGTATTTCTAATACCTAGCACAGTGCCTGGCACATCGTAGGGGCTTAACAAATACTTATTAATTGATTACGTCAGATACCAGGCACTCAATGCTAGGGATACAGTATATAAGGAACAAAGAGACCATTTCAGAATTGAAAGATGTCTTGGTGACCATTACTAGGTTTCTGCGTGGAGGCAAAGATGCCATAGGAGGGAAAACACTACACAAAGAGGCTGAAAAGAGAGGCTGGGCCAGTTGATGAAAGGCTTTCAAGACTAAATTGGGATGTTTTTATTTGATCTTAGAAGGAATTAGAAGAGGTTGTAGAAAGAAATTATTAACTTTTCTGTTTTTGGAAGAGAGAGGAAAGAAGGAAGAAGGATGGAGAGAGAGAAAGATCTGAATAATTGAAATCCCTCCTTCACTGTATCATGTCTGCATGCCAGATTTGTGATCCGATTGCCAAACTCCTCACCTATTTCTTTTCTCTGTCCAGAGAATCAATATTTTACTCCAAAAACAAAAAATCTCCCCTGTTTCTCCTTCTACTGACCTTTATCCAAATACCATCTGTTATACTTCCTCCCTCTGATTCTTGGATTTTCCTATCTTCTATCTTCTTAATATATAGTATTATTCTACATGACCCTAATTTTATTTATCTGGTTTCTTTTGAATAAGGTATACCCATCCATATTCATGGTCCAGTCATCATTTTCATCCCACCATTTCTCAGTGATGCTTATGAATCAAATCACATCTTTGAATTAGGACCTTCCTCTCCTCTGATTTATCACCTGAACTTTAGGCATTAGTTTATAGACCTATGAACTAATTAGTAGGTTTTTCGACTAACTCTTTTCTTGGATTTAGTCTCCTGTGACCTTCCAACTGCCCCAATAGTCATAATTCTTCCTCCATTGCAACTGCTCTCTGTAGTATTTAATTTAGAGGATATACATAGGTAGTCTTCTCCCTCTTCCATCTACAACTCTTTTGATTAGATTTGTAAGACACCCGGAAAATACATTTTTAGCAACTTTTGTTAGGTATAATTCATCTCTGGTCAGGAATCTATCATCCATATATTCAAAACCAGTTACTGAAATCTAAATCCCATTTTCAGATACCTCATTTTTATATAGCTGTTGCCTTCCCAAATAAAATTTTCTGATCTATATTCCTTGACTTCAATAGATAACAACAAATGCCACCCTATGATCTTCAATTTCTTGCCCAAGACTTTGTATTCATTGCCAATATTTCCACAGTTTCATCTGGCAGTGTCAGAAGGTCCCCTGTTTCCATACTCAATTGCCTGAGCCATGGTGCTTCCTACATCTAGTCCAGCCTTCTTATTTCACAAATGAGGAAAGTGAACATTAAAGAGAGTGTGAAATTACTATACAGAATTTGAACCTACATCTTCGGACTCTAGATTCAATGTATTTTCCCCAATACTGGCTGACTTTAGTAAGGACTTGTAGTATAAATCCCATGTAGATAGGAGGAAAGGACAAAAGAGATGATTACAGAAGAAGAGAATAACACAAGTAAAATGTCAGAGGTCGGAATGAGTATTGTATATTTGTGACACACTGAACACAGAGAAAATGGCTCATCATCAATGAAGAACAAACACTTATTAAGCACTTTTTATATGCCAGGAATTATGTAAGTGCTAGGGATACAAAGAAAGGCAAACCCAATTCCTGCCCTCAAGGAGGTCTGAATCTAAAGGAGTAACCAGGTACATACAAAATAGAGAGAGAGTAGACAGATAGTAATCTCAAGGTGAGGGCAGTAGCAGCTAGAAGGACTAGAAAAGACCATCTGCAGAAGGTGGGCTTTGAGCTGAATCTTGAAGAAAGCTAGGGAAACTAAGAGACAAAGGTGAGGAGGAAAAGCATATCAGTTATGGGGAATAAACAGTGCAAAGGCTAAAGATGAAAGTAGATGGCTGTATTGAGGAATAGCAAATAGATTAGCAGGCCAATGTTGCTGGATTGTAGAGTGTATCAAGGGGAGTAAAGTATATGAAGACTGAAAAGAGAGGAAGGAAACAGATTATAAAGAGATGGAAAAACCAAACAGAAGACTTTATATTTTATTGCAGATGTAATAGGAACCACTGGAGTTAATCGAGTAGGGTGACTACCAAGCAAGATAGTATACAACGAAAAAAGGACATCCATGGTTAGAAGCTATGACATGGATAAAGATCTAGCAAAGGAGACAGAACAGAGGTCAAATAGGTAGGAGAAAAAGTAAGACAGAGTAGTGTCATGAAAAAAAGAGTATCCAGGAAGATACAATCATCAACAGTGTCAAATGCTACAGAAAGGTCAAGGAGGGTGAGGATTGAAAGAAAAAAAAGGTCATTAAATTTGGCCATTTATAGGTCTCTGGCAATATTGGAGAGTGGCAGGAACTAAGGCTAGATATGGAAGACTGGTGAGACAGAGAAGGGAAGCCAAACAATGGAGTTTAGACATGATATGTTGGGAAATGAGAGTGTCACATTGGGAAGGCTTGGAGATGACTCCTATGGCATCCTTGCCTCTGTGCAGAAACCTAGTAATGGACACTTCATTCCCAAAGTCCTCCCCTCTCAATCCTGCAGCACTACACAATATCTGCTAGGAGGCCAAGAATTGGCTTTTTGTAGAGAGGTACCTGCTAGTACTGGTAACCTTCAGGAAATCAAAAGGTTGGCAGAAAGACATTGCTATTTTGAGTCAGGAGTGATTGGTGGGCCCTAATTCAAGAAGCAAACCAAAAAAAAAAAGAAAGAAAGAAAGAAAGAAAGAAAAGAAAACAGAAGCATTAGCTAAAAAGCTGGACAGGTGACAGAGTCGACCTGTACATTGAACAGCCACTCACGCTCACTAGCCCAGGGTCAAGGAGCTCAGAGCTTTGTATGTGCTGCAGGTTTGGACATCCTTGAAACAGCTCCCCTGTGGTTCTGTAATAAATCAAAATGTCAATGCTATCTGTATCTGTAAGAAATAAATGACTGTCAAGTCCTGAGCTGACCACTTGGTTTCAATTTGAAAGTCTGTGCTTGATAATCCTGAGACACAGGGAATATTGAATTCAACATCCAAGGAAATGCACTGTTAGTCCTCAAGAGCTGACACTAATTTATGTTACTTAGGGAGCGCCTTCCAGCCACATGATCTAAAGTCTATTTGTGGACTCTTTTCATATCATTTTATCCTAATAATAATAACTCAAATTTATGTTTAGTTAGCATTTATATAGCCCCTTAAGGCTTATAAAATATTTTACAAATATCTAATTTTTATCTACATGACAACCCTGGGAGACAGGTAATGATACTATCCTCCTTTTGAAGATGAGAAAACTGAAGCAGCCAGAGATTAAATGACTTATCCAGGATCACACAGCTAGTAAGTGTCCGGATATGAGGCTGTGTTTGAATTTAGGTCTCCCTGACTCTAGGTTTGGTGCTCTATCTACTGCACCATCTCACTACCACTTTATATAAAAGCTCTCCCCGTAAGAGGAGCTCTTAATCTGGGGTTTATGAACTCATTTTTAAAATATTTTTGATAGCTACTTCCATTTCCTTTGAAATCTTGTGTGTCTTATTTTATGCATTTACAAACATTCTGAGAAGAATCCATGGGCTTCACCAGACTGTCAAAGAAGACCATGACACAGAAAAGGTTAAGAATCTTTGATAGGATCCTTAAGCCTTTGTAAGCCTTGGTGTTTACAAAGCATTTTCTTCACAACCTCAAGGTACAGGCAGTATAAGTGTTATTGTGAACATTTTTATAAATGAGGAAACTGAAACTCAGGGAGGTCAGATAATTTGCTCAAAGTCACACAGTTGGTGAGTTGTGGAGAGACAATTTAAATCCATGTCATCTGATTTTAAGCAGATAGCAGCAAGTGCCATCTCCCTCATATTTCAGATCAAAAGTAAAAGCCTGGGGGTATGAGTATGGTATGTCTTGGTATGTCTAGGGTGACAGTAACAGAGCAAAAGACCTGGGAAAATCAGGAGTAGGGAGGCAGAGTCAAGATAGAGGAGGGAGTGGTAGTATTTCTGCCTTAGCTCCTCCACAGCCTCTTCTACAACTATAAGAGGGTATCAGAACAAATTCTGATCAGGAAAGACAAAAAAAAAAAGTCATAATGAGTCATTTTTCCAGCCTAGAGCAACTTAGGAAGATAAAGTTCTGCAATGGCTGGGCCAAGGGTTGGCCAGGAGCCCAGCCCAGCAGCAGGGGAGCCACAGCAACATGCCAGCAGGTGGCAGCAGTGAACAGCAACATTCTACCACCCACAGAGACCCTTGCATCCCAGTAAGGGTAGGGGAATATCAGGTCAGGAAACTCTTAGACATAAAGAGTTCCCTGGGGACCCTTGTACTAGCATTAGGAGCAGAATGGGTATCATCCGGCAGCCCTATTGCCCGCTACCCGGTACTGGGCCACAGTTCCATATATGAAAGGGGTAGTCTTAAGGAAACATTGGCTGTGCCTGTGTAAGGAGAAAAGAATGAGTTCCAGAAATATAGCCATGTGATTCTGAACCCAAGAGCAGAGTGAGAACTCAGTTCTAAACTAAAGTCCCACACATGAGCCTGCAGCGGACTAAAGCAACAAAACCTAGGGGGAGTCAGCAGTTCAGTGGCACTAAAACTAAAGACTATCCCAGAGGGCTAACAGTCAGTATGTGGAAACTCAACCACACACAAACCAACAGACCCAAACCTGGATCAGAAATTGGAAGACTGAAGACCAGGAGGATGGTGAACAGACCTCTCCTAGATCACTCTACTTTGGAAGCACCAAAAACTTACAGACCCTCAGACTGAGCTATGAAAGCAGCAGACAGACATAAAAGATAGAATCTCAAGCCCAACATCCTCCCCAGAAGTGAATAGAATCCAATGTTAACATAAAATCTAAAGCCTGGAGAAGTGAGCAAATTACTATAGTGCCAGGGAAGCTCAAGACACAAATACAGAAAAGATAAAGACTTAAAACATCTCTAATCAAAGCCTCAAAGAAAAATGCAGATTGGACATAAGTACAATAAGAAATCCTAGAAAAGTTAAAGAAAGGGATTTTAAAAAACAACAAAAAATAACAAAAAAAATTATTCAAATGAGTGGTAAAGGAAAAGTTGGGGAAAGAAATGAGAAGTAAGAAAAAAGTATGAAAAGAGAGAGCTTCATATTAAAAAATACAAAATAATTATGAAGAAAATAACTCTTAAAAATCAGAATTGGCTAAGTGGAAGGTAATGACTCAATGAGACATCAAGAAACAATAAAATAAAGTGAAATACTGAAAAAAATAGAAGAAAATGTGAAATATATCATAGGAAAAGCAATTGACCTGAAAATAGAGCAAGGAGACAATTTAAACATTATTAGACTACCTGAAAGTCATGAACAAAAAAAGACCCTACACATAATACTCAAAGAAATTATAAAGGAAAATTGCACAGATATCTTAGAACCAGAGGGCAAATTAGAAATTGCCACCTCCTAAAAGAATTCCCCAAATGAAAATTCCCAGGAATATTATAGCTAAAACCCAGAAGTTCCAGGTCAAGGAGAAAATGCTGCTGGCAGCTAGAAAGAAAGAGTTCAAGGCCACAGTCAAAATCCCACAAGATTTAGCAATTATCTTTATAAAGGAACTGAGAGCTTAGAATGTGATATTCTGTAAGACAAAGCAGTTAGGATTACAGCCAAGAATAACCTACCCAGCAAAACTGAGCACAATTATACAAAGGGAAAATGGACATTTAATGAAATGAATGACTTTCAAGCATTCCTGATGAAAGGACCAGATCTAAACAGAAAATCTGACATTCAAACACAAAACTCAAGAGAAACATAAAAAGGTAAACATGAATAAGAAATAATATGGAATTAAATAAGGTTAAAATATTTACACTCTTATATGGGGAGATGATATATGAAATCCCTCAGAACTTTATCATCAATAAGGGGCTTAAAGGGAGTCAACTGAGACAAAGGCCTGAGTATGATTTAATTATGTTAAAAGTTTCTCAGAAGAAGAATGGAAGGGGGAGGAAGAGGGATGAACAGGCAGAAAGAGGAAAGGAGAGGAAGAGTGGAGGAAATTATTTCATATAAATGAGTCATGCAAGGAAGAGTTTATACAATTAGGGGGAGGGAAGAGATAATAGGAGAGTGGACAATGCTTGAACTTCGCTTTCATCTGAACCGGCTCAAAGAGAAGAGAATACACAGACACACATAGTTGGGTATAGAAATTCATCTTATCCAACAGAGAATTATGAAGGAAAGGGGCTAAGAGAAAAAGGAGAGAGATAAAAGAGAGAATAGATAAAGGGGGACAGTGGTCAGAAGCGAAAAAAAAAGACTCTTGAAGAGGGAACAGAACAAACAAGAGGGAATAAATATAAGAGAATAGGATGGAGAAAAATTCACAGTAAGCAATCATAACTGTCAATGTGAATGGGAGAACTCATCCATAAAATGGAAGAAGACAGTAAAATGGATTGGAAACCAGAATCCAACAATGTATTGTTTATGAGAGACACACGAACCAGAAAAAAAATAGAGTTAAACCAGAGTTAAAATAAGAGGCTGAAGAAGAATCTATTGTGCTTCATGTGAAATAAAAAATGCAGGGGTAACAATCATGATCTCAGGCAAAGCAGAAATAAAAATAGATCTCTTAAAAAGATAAAAAAGGAAACTACAATTTGCTTAAAGTTACCATAGACAATGCATTCATAGCAATATTGGACATATATGCATCAAATGGCACAATAGTCAAATTCTTTAGGAAAAGTTAAAAATGAGTTACAGGAAGAAATAGAGAATAAAACTATAATAGTGGGGGGAGAGGTGGAGAAAATCAGGAGTAAAGTCTTTTTTGTTAAGAATAAGTGGAGAAATACTAGGGCTTCCTCTACGGAATGAGCTTTTTCATTTCATAGAATTATCACAAAAGGATATAACTGGAAGGGACCTTAGAGATAATGTAGTCCAAAACCTTAATTTGACAGCTGAAGAGCTTGAGGCCCTGAAATGTTCAATGATTTGCCTGAGGTCACATGCAAAGCTAGTGGCAAAGCCAGAACTAGGTAGCTGGGTGGTTTTGTGGGTAGAGAACTAGACTTGAAATCAGGAAGAAGTGAATTAAAATCTTGCCTTAGATATTAGCTGTATGACCCTGGACAAGTCACTTCACTTTTTAGCCTCAGTTTTCTCATCTGCAACATGTGGAATGACAATACCTTCTACTATAGAGTTGTTGTGAAAACTAAATAAGATAATATTTTGAAGAAATATTGAAACCTATTTGCTAACTCTTATTATTATAACCTAGGTTTCTTGATTATAAGCTCATTGTTCTTTCTACTGATTTGGCTTCATAGATATCATGATCATAGGGATTAAACCGCAGGCGTATGAACCAAGGTCTGAAAGGCAAAACTGAATGGAATTTAAGATGAACTCTAAAAGCTGAAGACATAGGAGGCTAGAGCCATAGAGCAAATCTAAGCATGAGAAGTGATGTTAATGCTTTGAAGGCTCAGAATCCTAATTAAACTTCCCATGCTCTCAAGACTAGCCTATGGGTATCCATAGGCCTAGATGTAAACCTGATAAGAAGCTTTTCTTGGTAGATGCTGTTAGACGCCCACAAATTATTGACATAGCATTACATCCTGGCTTACCTTCCCAGAGTTAGACAGGTTCATTACCCCTTAAAGGTTCTTGGAGCATCCTGAGAGACTTAGAATGTCTCTTCTCTATTGCCATCAGCTCAAGTCCTCACTAACTTTATTTCCCCCCACTGTTATGTATCAGCAAGTAATACCCCAGTTCCATTTAATCACTTAACATCCATTAGGTTTTACAAAGAAATATTTACCTTGAAGATGCAGCATTAACAAATACATAAACATTTCCTTCCAATACCTCAGGGGAACATTTTCCCCATCCCACCTTGGTGTCTGAGGAGGACAGATTTGAATTTTCCTCAGTTTTATCTTCCAATCAAAAAGGCATCTCCTAATTACATAGTTAGCAGACCAGAACCAGTTACAAAAAGTCTATACGTGCTCCAGTGTCTCTCCAAGTGACTTATACTCCACAACAACATGATGATTTTCCCAGAACTTGGTTCCCTAGGCTCTCCATGTTAGGAGATACTATGAGAGGTCTTCTGAGCATGTACCAGATCCCTTCTATACTGCTACCTGAAATTCCTTCAACATAGCACAACCTTTCATTTTATGCTTAAGGATAAGACCTAAGATGCAAATACAGCTGAGAGGGACCACATTGGCTGAATTTTATTGTAAAACTTAAAAGCCTAAAATCAATGTTTATTGAAATTAATTACAATTCAACAAGCACTTATTAAGTTCCTATATATTCAAGATACTGTGCTGGGTGTTGGAGATACAAAAATAAAACAAAAAATATTCCCTGTCCTAAGACAGGGATAGTGAAGAATGTTACATTCTCCTGACAGGATAAGTAAACATAAGGCAAGTAAATATATTAATCTGAGGAAGATTGATTATAGATCTTTTTTCATTCTGGAATTTATGATGGAGAGAGGGGTTGGAGAGAGGAAGAAAGAAAATGTGAAATAAAGATAAGAGACCCTTTTGCCCAGGCTCAAATCTATCCCCAACACAAAACTCTTACTCAGTCCCTACATGATGCTCAGACTGGGAGGAACCTGCCTGTCTGAGGCTACAATTGCCTCCTACAGTGTTGTACTTAAAGATGCCTTGGCAAGCAAACATCTCTCCTGATCTTAAAAAGAAGAGCTTCAAAAAAAGATTATAAAAAGAAAGCACCTGAATTCTACCAAGTTTTTTAAAAACGATTAATTCTAATACTCTATATAAACTACTTGGAAAAATGGGCAAAAAAAGAGTCCTACCATATTCCTCTTATAATGCAAATACGGTGTTGAGCAAAAACAGAGAAAGAAAACTATAGAGCAATTTCCCTAACAAACATTGTTGCAAATCTTTTAAATAAAATGCTAGCGAAGAGATTGCAGCAATACATCACAAAAAAAAAAATCATACATCATGACCAGATGGGATTTATACCTGGAATGCAGGACTGTTTCAATATTAGGAAAACTCTCAGCATAATCAGTCAATAGCAAAAACAATAACAAAACCAACAGAAATCATACAATTATCTTAATAGATGCAGAAAAAGCTTTTGGCAAAATACAACTCATACCTCTTAAAAACACTAGAAAAGATAAGAATAAATGGAGCTTTCCTTAAAATGATAAGTAACATCTACCTAAAGCCATAAGAAAACATTATTTGTAATGAGGACAAGCAAGATGCCTTCCCAATATGATCAAGGATGAAGCAAGGATGCCCATCATCACCACTATTAGTCAATATTGCATTAGAAATGCTAGCTATAGTAATAAGAGAAGAAAAAGAAATTGAAGGAATTAGAATAGGCAATGAGAAAACAAAACTATCACTCTTTGCAGATGTTATGAGGGTATATATAGAGAATCCTAGAGAACCAACTTAAAAACTAGTTGAAACAATTAAGTTCAACAAAGTTGCAGGATATAAAATTAAGCCACATGAATCAACTGTATTTCTATATGTTACCAACAAAGTCTAGCAGGAAAAGATAGAAATACAAATTCCATTCGAAATAACTGCAGACAATACAAGATACACAGAAATCTCCCTGCCAAAACTAATGCAGGAAGTATATGAATGCAATTACAAAACACTTTTCACACAAATAAAGACAGCTCTAAACACCTGGAGAAATATTAATTGCTCATGTGTAGGCTGAGCCAATATAATCAAAGTAACAATTCTGCCTAAATTAATTTACTTATGCAGTGCCAAACCAAACTACCAAAAAGTTACTTTAGAGAGCTAGAAAAAAATAATAAGAAAATTCATCTGGAAGGACAAAAGGTCAAGAATATCAAGGAAATCAATAAAAATCAATGAAGAAAAGAAATGGGGGGGGGGGGATGTGAAGGAATGAGGCCTAGCAGTACCAGATATCAGATTATATTACAAAGTGGTAATTATCAAAACCTTCTGGGACTGGCTAAGAAAGAGTGATAAATCAGTGGAATAGATTAGATACATAATACACAGTAATAAATCATCATAGTAATCTAGTGTTTGATAAACCCGAAGATCCCAACTTTTGGGACAAGAACTCACCATTTGACAAAAATTTCTTAGAAAATTGGAAAGCAATTTAGTAATAACTATATATAGAGCAACATCTCATGGAAACTTTTACCTGTCAAATCTTATGGATAAGGGATCTAGTAGAATTTCATACACAATAATAGCAATATTGTATGATTTAACAACTGTGAATGACTTAGCTGTTTGATCAAGATAATGATTTAAGACAGCTCCAATCATCTCCAGAACAAAAGCTGATGGAGTCTGAATGCATATTGAAGCATAATTTGTTTAACTTTCTTTATCTTTCTTGTTTTAGGATTATTGTTTTTGGGGTTTAGGTTGTTTTTTTCTGGCAACATGTCAAACATGGAAATATGTTCTGCATGATTTCTCATGGATAACTGATATCACATTTCTACTGATTTGGCTTCATAGATATCATGATAACAGGGATTAAGCCCCAAACGTGTGAGCCATGGTCTGAAAGGTAAAGGTGAATGGAATTTAAGATTGAAGTCTAAAAGCTGAAAACATAGGAGGCTAGAACCATAGAGTGAATCTAGGCACAAGAAGTACTGGAGGGAGGGCTGGAAGGGGTGGGGGAGAGAATTTGGAACTCAATATTTTTTAAATGAATGTTAAAAATCAATGTATTTTTTAAAGAGCTCCAAGGCCAAGGAAGATATAAAGCTCAGTGCAAGCTGAAAAACCATATATTGTCTACAATATCCTTGGGAATTAATCAGTCTGCAGCTAAACCTGTGATGAGCCTCTCCTATCTAGAATGGGCTTTGGATAACCACTGGGTTGAGCAGACCCATGCTCTAAGCTTTTCCAGCTTGGTAGAATCTGCTAGAACTTCTTCAACTAGCATGACTTTTTAGAACATGGCCATATCCAAGTCAAAGTTAAGAGTAAAGGAGGTCTTTAACATACTGTTAAAAAAGAGTTTATATGAACATAATTATGAAACACTTTTCACACAAATAAAGTCAGATCTAAATAAATGGAAAAACATCAGTTGCTCATGGTTAGGCTAAGCTAATATAATAAAAATGACAATTTTACCTAAGTTAATTTACTTATTCAGTGCCATACCAATCAAACTGCCAAAAAATTATTTTACAGAGCTGGATGAAATAATAACAAAATTCATCTGGAAGAACAAGAGGTCTACAATATCAAGAGAATTAATGAAAAGAAATACTGGGGAAGATGGCCTAGCAGTACCAGGTATTAAACTGTACTATAAAGCCGAAGTCATCAAAACTACTTGGTACTGGCTAAGAAACAGAGTGGTGGGTCAGTGGAATAGGTTAGGTACACAAGATGTAGTAGTCAATGACTATAGCAATCTACTCTTTGATAAACCCAAAGAATCCAGCTTCTGGGCTAAGAATTCACTATTTCACAAAACTGCTAGGAAAATTGGAAAATGGTATAGCAGAAACAGGGCATAGACCAATATCTTATACCTTATGCCAAAATAAAGTCAAAATGAGTCCATGATTTAGGAATAAAGGCTGATACTATAAGCAGTTTGGGAGAGCAAGGAATACTTTACCTGTCAGATTTATGAGAAAGGGAAGAATTCATGACCTAACAAGAGATAGAGAGTATTACAAAATGCACAATGGATAATTTAGATTATGTTAAATTGAAAAGTTTTTGCATAAACAAAGCCAATGCAACAAAGATTAGGCAGGAGCAGAAAATTGGAAGAAAATCTTTACAACCAGTGTCTCTGGTAAAGGCCTTATCTCTAAAATATACAAGGAACTGAGCCAAATTTATAGGAATACAAGCCATTCCTCAATTGAGAAATGGTCAAAAGATATGAACAGGCAGTTTTCAGAGGAAGAAATTAAAGACATCTATAGGCATATGAAAAAATGCTCTAAATCACTATTGATTAGACAAATGCAAATCAAAAAAACTCTTAGACACCACATCTCTCCTGTCAGAGTGGCTAACGTGACAAAACAGGAAAATGATAAATGCTGGAGAGGATGTGGGAAAATTGGAACACTGTTACATTGTTGGTGGAGTTGCCAATGGATCCAGCCATTCTGGAAAGCAATTTGGAACTATGCCCAAAGGGCTATAAAAATGTGCTTACCCTTTGACCTAGCAATAGCACTTCTAGGGCTGTATCCCAAAGAGATGACACAAGTGGGAAAGGGACCCATATGTACAAAAATATTTATAGCAGCTCTTTTTGTGGTAGCAAAGAATTGGAAATCAAGGGGATTCCCATCAATTGGGGAATGGCTAAACAGGTTGTGGTAGATGAATGTAATGGAATACTATTGTACTATAAAAAATGGAAAAGATACAGACTTCATAATAACCTGGAAAGGCCTACATGATATGATGCTGAGTGAGGGGAGCAGAACCAAGGGAACATGGTATACCACCACAGACACATTGCTTCTGTGATGACTAACTTTAATAGACTTGGCTCTTCTCAGCAATACAAGGTTCAAAGACAGTTCCAAAGGACTCCTGATGGAAAGAGCTATCTACATCCAGAGAAAGAATTATGAAGTCTGAATACAGATTGAAGCAAACTATTTGCTCTCTCTTTTTTCTTTTTTTTCTATTCTTTTTTGGTTTTGTTTCTTCTTTCTCACGATTCACTCCATTGATCACGGTTCTTCTTTAGAACTTGACTATTGTGTAAATAAGTTCAATGCAAAGTGGAACTTTGCATTTGCATATGTGGAACATATATCGGATTCCATCCCTTCTTGGTGGGGAGAGGGGAGGAGAGAGAAGGGAAGAAAATTTGGAACTCAAAAACTTATGTAACTGAGTGTTGTAAACTAAAAATAAAAAAAAATCTAAAAAAATTTTTAAAAAAAGAGTTTATAGCCATACGATAACAAATATGACATGTTACTGGAACAATTACTCAACAATGCCCTATAAAAAATGACTATTTTAAATTTTCCACCAAGATTTGTCAAGTCCAGAAAAAGTCCCTTCATTAGAAAATAGCAACTAAAGTTCTCCCTGTGACTTCTAATAGTTTAGCAACAATATGAATTCATTACTTCATCTGTGGTACAGGCTCTAGGAATACTATCCCAATTCCCACTCATATTGGCAAGTCATATTCCCAGAGATCAAATTCCAGTCATCTTCTCTCTAACATTGTTTAATTGGTTCTGTGAAATCATAATTCAGATAGAAATGTAATTCAAATAGAAATCATGATTCAAATAGAAACAACATAAGGATTCATTATATGAAAATGTATCCTTCATGAAACATTGTGGGAATAGCCAAATTGTCTGTTCTTTTATTAAGAACCCTAAGGGTGTTAGTCATCTACTCATTTGCTTAAACCCTTCCATTAGACTACACTGGGTTCTCACATTAATCAAGTGGGCTGAGTGTCCACTAATTTAATCTCCTGGCTTAGCTGCTTCCTTTTTTTGTTTAAGTTTTTTATTCTGAACTTAAACATTAAAAAGGATATTTCCACATACACAGCAGAATATAACAAGTGAATATATATAAAACCATAAATCTCCATTTCCTGCCACTTGATTTTAAAGTATATAATAAATTTGTCATATTACTTTCAAAAGTGTCCTGGATTGTCTCTCTTTCTTTCCAAACATCCTTCTGTTCTCTTCTGTGCATTTTTTTTTCAAAAAATGTTTTTAAAATGCCCTCTTCTTTAGCATCACTATTGCTACTCCTCAATTCACCTCCAAATAAAAACTGATTTAAAAGGGGGAATCCTTGTAATAAATAAGAGTAATTAAGGAAAACAAATCCATACAGTTTCTAGGTGCAAAAATGTAGTCTCTTTCTATACCATGAAACCTTCTTCTCTCTGTTAGTATGTGGGAAACATGTTTCATCAAAGATCCTTTATAGATATGGTTGATCATTGCTCTGAATGGAACCCTTAAGTATTTCATAGTTCTTTTTCTTTACAATGTTGTTATCCTTGCAAAAATTGTTTTCCTGGTTCTGCTCCCTTCAATCTGCATTAGATAATATACTTCATTTATGAAAAACAGCAAGTTTCAACCTATTTTTTTCTGATGTATTTCTTTTACACTTCCTTTTCTTTTCCCTATGAAAGCCCACAGAACAGAAACAATCCATTTCCAGATTTTCCGTTTTCCTTACTTAAGACATTAAGCTTCTGAAGAATTTTTTTCTTTTCCTTCTATTAGAATGCTAGTATGGCATCATTATATAACACTTTCCAGATACTCAAAATAAATTTACCTAACTTCTCTTGACTCTCATGTGTGAGTTTCAAGATTCTTACTCAGCTCTGATCTTTTCAACAAGAATGGTTACAAATCATCTATTCCAATAAATGTTCATTGTTTTCCCTGTAGGACTCTACTCAACTGTGCAGGGTAAATTATTCTCGATTCTAAGCTTATATATTTCACATTTTGAAATACTATATTCTAAGAATCTATCATTTAGATTAGAAGCTGTCAGGTCTTATGTGATCTTGATTATGATTCTATGATACTCTTTTGAACTTTTTTTTTCCAGATGCTTGCAAGAATTTTACTTGGATGTGAATGCTTTGGATTTTGGCCATGATATTCCTGGGAACTGGGTATTTCTTTTGGGTATTTCTTTCAGTAAGTAATCAGTGGAGTCTTTTTATCTCCACTTTGCCTGTTGATTCAAATAGATCTAAGAATTTCCTATCTATGGTTTCTTAAAATATCATGTTCTGGGTTTTTTAAATCATGGTTTTCAAGAAATACAATGATTCTTAAGATTTTTCTTCTTGACCTGTATTTACAGGTCAGTGGTTTTTGATAGCAGATACTTTACATTTTCTCCTATTTTTTCAACCTTTTGATTCCTTTCTTCCTCTTGGAGGATTATTATCTGTTAATTTTAATTGGTCTATTCTAATTTTCAAGGAGTTCTATTAATTGGGTAAGATTGACCACTTTCTGTTCTAAGCTATCCTCTTTCTGATTTTTTCATCCAGAGTTCATATTTCTTTTTTAATCTCTAACTTCATTCCTTTTATATATTTATGTAGCTCCTGTGGGAAATAATCTCTTCCATGAGTATCTGCTTTCATTTATTATGGATTTATTTTCTCCTTCTGGGTTAGAGTTTGGGCTATCTCTAGAGCTACAATAATTCTTTATACTAGTCAGTTGTTTTTTTTTTAATGAAGGTCAGTTTTCTCTATCTTAGATCCTAAACTGGGGCTTTGTGCCATGGCCAAGCTCTACTCCTTACTGTGCTTTAGGGTGAGACAGTCATCCCTATGCTTGATCTCTGCCTGGGTCACCTGGGTTCCTACAATGATTTCTACTTCTGAGAGTTAGATATCCCTGGATCTTTGAGGTTTAGAGTACTAGATCTCCTGGGCCCTCTCCACCATCTCAGGGCAGTGTTAGTGACTTCAGGACACCTAGGCTTGGGGACAGGGAGGGTTCCTTGTTGCAGGAGTCTTCTGGAGGCAGCTTGAACTGGAACACAAGACCCAGTTGTTAATTTTTCAGTATAAGCAATAATGCCTTGAAAATTGGCTAATGCTACAAATTAGGACTGGATTTGTTGTTTCATGGACTGTCTAGACTTAAGAAAGTGGTGGAGAAAATGTTAATACTGTAGATTAAATTTTAAAGTGTGCTGTGAATACATTTTTCCCCTAGAGAGCCAGTTGTTAAATATTTACTTTCATACTCCTGTCCTGATGTGAACACTGCCAAACCACACTAATCACTGCCTCTCCTCATCATTTTCAAGTTTCACAATGTAGGTTTTCAACCACCTTGCATTTTTCTTGGGGAAACCTTCACTATCTCTGGATACAGAGCTTTGTAGGCTACCCAGATCTCTGGACAGTCTCTAGTTGCATTGGGAGGCTACCATCCTGTGTGCCTACACTAACACTGGCTTTGTTGGTGTCCTTTTCTATTTCTTGTGGGCCTCTGGCTAATTTCTTGGGCAGTTGGTGGGGCAGAAGAAGTCCCTTACAGTAGTTTATCATTAGCTTTCTTGGTCATTATTCAGGATAGTGTGATTTTTAAGTTTTTGCTGGAGTAGGCATGTGGGAACTGGAAAGTCTGCTTCTTGGCTCAACATCTCCCTTTCCTTCCTTTCTTTTGTACAATCAACAGCCTCTGTGCAAGGGACCAATGCCTCAATTCAATTCAATTCAACCAGCATTTTATAAATCCTCTACTATATTCCAGACACAAAGACAAAAACTAAATAATCTCTACCCTGAAGGAAATTATATTACTTTTTTTAGTAATGGATTGAATGAAATGGATCAAATGAAAAAAATATAATATCAAAGCATGATTTACATATAATATAGATCAACTCCCATTCATCCCAGATCCAACCCCCTGGTCAAGAAAAATGCTATCAGATTGGCACCTGTTTCTCTTACTCCATCAATAGCCTCAGGGGACTATAGAAATCAATATCTTGTCATAAACATCTTAGCTCCCAGCAAAACTAGAGGTGGACACAATTTAGTCAAGACCCTTCATTTCTTTGTGGCTTTGAGAGTACTGAGATAGTTTCCAGAGATTCTTGTGGTTGTAGCTACACTGGCAAACAACACACCAGGGCAACTAGGTCTCTGTCTGGCTGGGAATTTGTTTGCCACAGGCTGGTTTTTGCTGCCAGGAGATATAGAAACCTCTTAGTTGGGGCTAAATAGCAAAGTATAAAGTAAAGCCTTCTTGGCTCCTGCCACCCCTCTGAGCATTTCCCTTTCTTACTCTCATTTTGCAACCTTGAAATTCATTAGCTCATAGAATCACAGAGTTAAAAATTATCCAACCGAGATTTGTGGAAACTACCTCAGAAGTCACGTAGTCGTATCCTCACTCTAGGGGGATGAGGAAACTGGACTCAGTGAAGTAAGATTTGACATATGTACTTATCAGACCTCTCACCTTCCATCATGAAGGGGGCATGTGTGTCCTTCATCACATTCTCCACAACCTCTCAACATCAAATTGAATTGGACTGTTCAATCCGAGCAGCATCTGCCTTGAGCTTCTCTTTGTCTGGTCCTCCGTTAAAATGTACCATGATCCTAATGACCTTGTTTACCACCAAGCTGAGTAGTGAGACTCCCCACTACTGAAATAAGGTTATTAGTGGGAGATCCATTTGTCCTTTGTTTTACAGTGTTTTGAAATTTACAAAGACTCTTGGGTAATGTGTTAGTATCTTCATTTTATTGATTAGGAAACTGAGACATAGAAAAGCTATGTGACTTGCCCATGGTTGTAAAGCTATTAAGAGCCAACTCTAGGACATAAACTCAGGTCTTCTGACTCTAAATCTAAAGCAGTTTCTGTACTGTGATAGAAAAGAGAATCCATTGATGAAAACTAAATGCATTTAACTTTGTGAGTCTTTGTTGAAAACACTGTGATATAGAGAACAAAGTAGCGTCTTTGGAGTAAAAAATTGGTCTCAGTCTCAGCTCTGTTATGTACTAGGTGTGTGATTTTATCAAGTCACTTAACTATTTTGGCCCTCAGTTTCATTATCCATAAAATGGCAGGGGGGAATATTTAGGTTCATAGCCTTTTTTTGTTGACATGAACCTTTTTAGCAGTCTGATAATTAACTACTCAAAACAGTGCTTTTAAATGCATAAAATGAAAGGCATAGGATTGCAGAAGAAAATAATTTCACTGAAATAGAGTAATCAAAATATTTTTTGAATGCTCTCCTTTTTATTTAATATTTTTAGTTTCAGGATTGATTTTCACAAGAGTTTGAATTATAAATTTTCTCCTCATTTCTGCCCTCCCTCCACTCCAAGATGGCATATATACTGATTGCCCCATTCCTCCATCAGCCCTCCCTTCTGTCACCCTACTCCCCCCCCATCCACTTTTCCCTTACTTTCCTGTAAGGCAAGATAGATTTCTATGCCCTATTGCCTGTATATCTTATTTCCTAGTTGCATGCAAAAGTTTTTTTTTTTTTGAACATCTGCTTTTAAAACTTTGAGTTCCAAATTCTCTCCCCTCTTCCCTCCCCACCCACCTTCCCTAAAAAGGCAAGCAATTCCACATAGGCCACATGTGTATCATTATGTAAAACCCTTCCACAATACTCACGTTGTGAAAGACTAACTATATTTTGCTCCTTCCTATCCTATCTCCCTTTGTTAAATTTTTTCCCTTGACCCTGTCTCTTTACAAAAGTGTTTGCTTTTGATTACCTTGTCCCCTATCTGCCTTCCCTTCTATGTCTCCCCTTTTTTATCTTCTTCCTCCTTCTTTCCTGTGGGATAAGATACCCACTTGAGTGTGTATGTTATTCCCTCCTCAGGTCAATTCCAGTGAGAGCAAAATTCACTCATTCCCCCTCACATTCCCACTCTTCCCTTCCTACAGAACTGCTTTTTCTTACCACTTTTATGCCAGATAATTTCCCCCATTCTGTATCTCCCTTTCTCCCTCTCTCAATATATTCCTCTCTAATCCCATAATTTGATTTTATTTTTTTAGATATCATCCCTTCATATTCATTCAACTCACCCTGTGCCCTCTGTCTACAGATATATATATATAATATATATATATGTATATATACATATATATATGTATGTATGTATGAATGTATGTATGTATGTATGTATACCCTTCAGCTACCTTACTACTGAGGTCTAATGAATTATACACATCATCTTTCCATGTAGGAATGTAAACAAAACAGTTCAACTTTAGTAAGTCGCTTATGATTTCTCTTTCTTGTTTACCTTTTCTTGCTTCTCTTGATTCTTGTGTTTGAAAGTCAAATTTTCTATTCAGCTCTGGTCTTTTCACTGAGAAAGCTTGAAAGGCCTCTATTTTATTGAAAATCCATATTTTGCCTTGGAGCATTATACTCAGTTTTGCTGGGTAGGTGATTCTTGGTTTTAATCCTAGCTCCATTGACCTTCAGAATATCATAGTCTTTCAATCCCTTAATGTGGAAGCTGCTAAATCTTGTGTTATCCTGATTGTGTTTCCACAATACTCAAATTGTTTCTTTCTGGCTGGTTGCAATATTTTCTCCTTGATCTGGGAGCTCTGGAATTTGGCAACAATATTCCTAGGAGTTTTCTTTTGGGGATCTTTTTCAGGAGGCGCTCTGTGGATTCTTTCAATTTCTATTTTACCCTCTGGCTCCAGAATATTAGGGCAGTTCTCCTTCATAATTTCTTGAAAGGTGATATCTAAGCTCTTTTTTTTGATCATGGCTTTCAGGTAGTCCAATAATTTTTAAATTCTCTCTCCTGGATCTATTTTCCAGGTCAGTGGTTTTTCCAATGAGATATTTCATATTTCACATTGTCTTCCACTTTTTCATTCCTTTGGTTCTGTTTGATAATATCTTGATTTCTCATAAAGTCACTAGCTTCCACTTGCTCCAATCTAATTTTTAAGGTAGTATTTTCTTCAGTGGTCTTTTGGACCTCCTTTTCCATTTGGGTAATTCTGCCTTTCAAGGCATTCTTCTCCTCATTGGCTTTTTGGAGCTCTTTTGCCATTTGAGTTAGTCTATTTTTTAAGGTGTTGTTTTCTTCATTATTTTTTTGGGTCTCCTTTAGCAAGTCCTTGACTTGTTTTTCATGTTTTTTTCACATCACTCTCATTTCTCTTCCCAGTTTTTCCTCTACTTCTCTAACTTGCTTTTCCAAATCCTTTTTGAGCTCTTCCATAGCCTGAGACCAGTTCATGTTTTTCTTGGAGGCTTTTGTTGTAGGCTCTTTGACTTTGCTGACTTCTTCTGGCTGTATGTTTTGGTCTTCTTTGTCACCAAAGGAAGATTCCAAAGTCTGAGTCTGAATCTGAGTGTGTTTTCACTGCCTAGCCACATTCCCAGCTAACTACTTGACCCTTGAGTATGACTGGTAGTAGAATAGAGAGTTCTTTGTTCCAAGCTTGAGGGGCTGTGCTGTTGTTTTCAGAGCTACTTCTATACAGCCAGCTCTGCCACACCAGCGCTCCTCCTCCAAGAACCACCAACCCAGACTGGACTCAGATCTTTAGCAGGCTCTGCACTCCTTCTCTGATCCACCACTTAATTCCTCCCGCCAGGTGGGCCTGGGGCCAGAAGCAACTACAGCTGTAGTTCTGTAGCTACCCCGCCCCCGCTGCCCCAGGGCAGTGGCCAAACTGGGAACTCCTTTCACTCTGTCCCCTGCAGCTTTTCCCACTAACCTTCTCTGTTGTCTTTGGTGTTTGTGGGTTGAGAAGTCTGGTAACTGCCACGGCTCACTGATTCAGGGTGCTAGCGCCTGTTCTGCCAGCTTCTAGTCTGGTTGGTCCTGCCGCTGCCCACACTGGGCTGTGCTTCACTCTGTGTGCTAGACCTTACCCAGCGACCATCCAGGCTGTCCTGGGCTGGAGCCCTGCTTCCCTCTGCTATTTTGTGGATTCTACAGTTCCAGAATTTGTTCAGAGCCATTTTTATAGGTTTTTAGAGAGACCTGGGGGGGGGGGGGGGTAACTCACGCAAGTCCCTGCTTTCCAGCCGCCATCTTGGCTCTGCTCCCTAACCAGTGTTTATTAACAATCCATTATGTGCCAGGTACTGTGCTAAGCACTGCAATATAAAAGGACAAAAATAGGATCTTTCGTTTTAGCAAGAGAGACTATATGTATATATGAAAGTATACAATCTTAGTGCCATTTTAAGTTTTAATAGCCCACACTAAAAACTTTGGGGATATCTTGTGTACAAGACACACAAAAAAACACAAGTTAATCTTGGGTAGGAAAGCACCAGCAGAATAGGGAGCCAAGAAAGACTTCCAGCAGAAGGTGGCACTTCAGCTGAATCTTGAAGGAAGCCAAGGCCTCCAAGAGAACAGATATGAGGAAGGAAAACAATACAGGCACCAGGGACAGCCAGTGCAAAGACACACAAAGAGAAAGGAGATGTCCCAACTCTTTTGCAAATGGCCCTACTTATTGCTCTTTACCAATCAGAGGGTACCCCATTGTGATTCACTGTTTGTGCCTAGTAACTAGGTTGTAACTGTCTGAACTTGTCACTCCCTACCAGCCAAAGTTCTTTCCACTCCACTGAGCCATCTAGAGAGAAGAGTATAATTTAAAGCAGAGTTTTCTCTTTCTTCACTGCTTCCCCCAACCCTGGGAGCCTGAGGATGCTCAGTGCAGTAGCCAATGTGATTGGCATACTCTTAATCAAATTGGCTCACCCTAAATCTAATTGTAACCATATTGGCTAAAGACTGAATATTTTCCAATATAATTCCCATATAACTACATATGTCTTTTAAAAATGAAAATAAAGTTCAAATAGAAACCAATAAAATGAGACTAGCATAGCAATTTCACTACCTCTGATAGTGAATGCATTTGCAATTATTGTTTAATACAGGATTACTAAAGATTAGTAAATTCTAGGTGAGGTAAAAATTAGGTTCTTGTGAAACCTTGATATTTCCATAATTTTTAAATAGCTTAGGCCTCTTTCACAGATTTAGTGTGTCATCTTGTTAATTTGCATATTTGACCATAAAGTATCCAAACTCTAACATAAGCTTTGTGTAGAAGTTAAAAAGTACTTTAATATTTGTTTTATTTCTCAACAATCTACATTATGGTAAGTAATAATAAAATAAGCTGGTTTAAAAAACTGCAACTTTTAAAAATGAAATAATATACAGATTGTTATGGATATATTTGAAATTTTTTCTACAATTTGATTTAAATTTAATTGACTTAAATTTTGTATTATTTCATATTTTTTTAAAAAGTTAAGTAATAACCATTTATAATTAATAGATACAAAATTGTTAAACCAGTTAAGAGGAAAATTCACTAGAGCAACTGGAACTAATTGCAATGGCAACGAAGAGTTTAAGTAGCAAAAATATAGAAACACAAAGGAAAAAAGCACAAATCTGGAAAATATAATTCACTACATTTATCACTGGAGTTTTTAAATACTGTAATTAAACTAAAGACCACTGTTTGTTTTGCACAAATGCTTCAGCTGCATGCAGTTTCCTCTTTTTCGCATTCCCACTTATCTAGACACCTTTCTGTACAACATATTTCGAAGGCTATAAAAGTTTTCTAAATTCAGATAGAAACAAGAGGGCAAAAGGAAGGGGAGGAGAAGAGAATAAGGGAGGGATCCTTGGAGGGGAGTAGGTTAAGTAATAGGAGGACAAGGGAGTAGTAGAAGTAAAGTAGAAGAGTCAGGAGGGATAGTAAATAAGAGATACACACAAACATAAAATAAAGTGAGTACAATTCATTAGGAAAAAAACCCAGGGGTAGTAATCATGCTCTTAGACAATGTTAAAGCTAAAATAGGTTTAATCAATATAGAAAAATAGGGAAACTATACTATATGTCAACCAATCAACATTGTTTTAGACTATTTAAAGTAACTAGACAACCTAAAGTTGGAATATTGCTGTGGTGTAGGAAATGATGAGTTGGTGGACTTAGAAAAATATGGAAAAACTTGGACTCGTGAAAGAAGATGCTATCCACCTTCAGAGAAACAGAGCACAAACAAGTTTTGTATGGTCTTGCATAGATGTATATGAATGTATATGTGTATACATGTATATGATCATAGATATCTATGTATATTTCTATGCATGTAAATGTGTGTATATGTGTTTGTGTGTATGTTTATGTATATGAATGTATACATGTGTACATATATATGTGTGTGTGTGTGTATCCATGCTTAATTGTAGTCATTTTGGGGGTTGGAGGGGCAAGAGGGATGAAAAGAACAAAGTAAAAAGCGCACAACAGAGAACAAAATAAAACCTACAAGGAAGTAAAGAAAAGATAGACAGCTCTGAACACAATGTGTAGTATTTATTATATAGGCTTTCTTGAAATAGAAATTTATTGCTTTATATTTTGAATCTTCTCATGTTCTGCTGTATACGTGGCAATGTTTTTGTTTTCTTTTCTTATTTTGTATTTAAGGTTTAGTATTTAAGTTTGCTTCTTTTTTCTTAGTTTGTATTTAAGTTTAAAATTTTTAAATTACCAAAAATACCCCCAAAAAGCAATTTTCATTTTAGTTTAGAGACCTAGCCACTTCTAAAAATGAATAGAGAAGGAACCCATCTGATATGAACAAGTATGATATCTTTAACTTTACTCCATATAAACAAGAACATGTAATATAGACTTTAGTGCTCTGATATGGTGAGACAAGCATTTGAACCTAAAAAATTTATTATACTTTGGCTACATAAAGAGATCTCTCATTCATCAAAGTGAAAGTCAATGATTCTCTGAAATTGAAGAGGAAGTGGATACCAACCTTGGGGAATAGACTGTACAAAGATAGTATATTATGTATGAGCAATAGCAAGCAGGCCAGTTTGACTGAAACATAGAGTGAAGGAGAATGATGAACAATATGCCTGGGAAGGTAGATTGAATCCAAATTGTAAAAAACTTTAAAAGTCATGAGGAGGGCTTTATTTTATCTTAGAGGCAAGAGTAAATTACCAGACCTTCTTGAGCCGGACAATGATATGGTCAAACCTGTGCCTTAGGAATACCAATTGGGCAGCTCTAGAAGATGGAGTGGAATGGTGAGTGACACAGGAGCCAAGAGCCTGCAAAGGATGACCTTATATCCTAATACTTAATTCAACTACAGAATGCAGTTATTTTATCCACCATTCCATTAAATGCCAAAGAACGATAGAAGGATATTGACTTGCTCCCAGGACCATTTCTGTCTAATGTTCTGGATCCCTAGTGCCTAGCACAGTGCCTGACCTGGCACTTAATAAATGTGTACTTATTGATTAAACTCCATTGAAAAGATGAAAAAATGAGAGCCAGAAGGCAGATTTTCATGCAAACCAATGCAATCTAATTTTTTTTTTTGGCTTGGCTGTATGTATCTATTACAAGAGAAGGCTTTTATTAGAGAAGGTGAAAATGCTGAGGAAGAGAGGAGTGGAGGTAGCAGTAGATTGCAAAAAAAAAACATAAAAGAGCAATAAGTATGAAATAAGTAAAAATAAGCAAAAGAGAAAAAGTTTAGAAGCAGAAACAGAAAAAAAGAGCAGCAATATGGCTGCTATTTTAATATTGATGTGTACTCTTTAAAATAGCTTTCCATCACTGTTTCATGATTTCATATGCAATCTTTGTTTTGTCTTTGGTATTTGGAAATGTTCATGTTTGTTTATGACTGTCAATTTCTTAACAGAAAATAATGTGGTTTTTTTAAAAGAAAATTACCCTTACTTTGAGGTACTTTTCGGTTCAATATACTCTGAAAACCACAGCTCACAGGCCCTAACTGATTTGTTTACTTTTATTGTACTTTTGCAGTGTCCTCCTAAATGATCTCCACAATTCAAGGCTCAGCCCACTCTGATCCATATGCCATCTCCATGGTGCCCCCCCCCCCCCGCCCTGGAATTTCCTCACCTCTGCCTTGTAGAATCCCTTATTCCTTCAGGACTTAACTTTGAGACTTTAGCCTTCCATAGGAAGCCTCATCTGTTTCTCTCTCTCTCTCTCTCTCTCTCTCTCTCTCTCTCTCTCTCTTCCCCTCTTTCCCTTTCTCCTTCTCTCTCTCTTTTTGTGTATGTGTGTGTGTTCCAGCTCTAATTACCTTAGATTTAACTACCTTGAATTTATTACATCACTCTGAATATGCCTACATTTGTACATGTTGTTTCTCTGATAGAAGGTAAACAATCACCTTGAGAGCAGAGATTGTCTTGATTTTTCTCTTTGGATCCCCTGTCCTGAGAGCAATGTCTCACACATAATAGATACTTAATAATGGCTGATTGATTGATTGGTGAGATGCCATGGAGAGAAGTTTAAGTTTTACTTGGTAGGCAATAGGGAGCTATGAAGGATTTTTCAGCAGAGAAGATACATGATCAGATATGTGTATACTAAAAATCTTTTTGGCCACAGTATGAATAGGGAATAGGGAATGAATGAGGAGGTGGGGGGGGTCAACCAAAAAAATCTGTTCAGAACTCATTCAATAGATAAAATAGGTCTGAGCTCAGGGCTTTGAAGTGGCAAACCACCACTTACATCTCCTCACTTGTATCCTGAGGTAGAACAGAGACACATTATTTAAAACCATGCAGTACCTATTATCCCCACAAGCCTTAGGGCATATAGCCCTCAAAGGAATGTGGCCTGAGATGGCACAAAGACAAGGAATAAGCTTCTGTTCCAAGGCTGTGTAACTTCTACGTTATGGAGGCTTCAGGATAATGTTTGTGGTTTATCTTGGCCACTGGAAGGCATAGCTTCCAATGGTGAGCAGTCAATATTGCCCATATAATCAGTCATAAACTTAGCTGTGCTAAGGAATATACAGTAGCATGTTGTAAAGAATAAAACTCAATTTTTGGAGATATATTATTCAATCTGGAAACATCTGGGCCCATCTGGAACATTCCCATGATTTTAAGCCTAGTTGTAGGCATCAACCATTCTTTTGCAGCGTCTGTGCTGCATCTTACCATTATTGGATGAACATCAATTAGGCCTGTGTCAAGCGCTGTCAATCTGCATTGAAAATGTGCTGGCTTGTGCCTTCTCATCACTATAAAACTTCTTAATTAAGCTGTCGGTGCCAACTGTGGCATAGCTAGCTCTGCTTAAGAAATGAGATTATATCGCATGAACACAAATCTTCCTCTACTCTTTTCATTTGTTTTAGGCGATGAAGCTCAAAAAGCAGGGCAGAGTCATGGATAGAGAGAGAGCTGGTGACCGAGTCAAGAAGGCCTACCTCTGATGCAGACTGGCTGCAAGTCCCTGAGCAAGTCACTTAACCTCTTACCATACACACACACACACACACACACACACACACACACACACACACACACACACACACACCTCCCTAAGGCAATCAAGTACAGAACAATTGCTGATTGGCATTGGTAGATTAAGGTTCCTTATGAACTCTCAGGTCCAATTTCTACCTCTTCCCCTCTTCCTCCTACTCCTTTTCCCCCCACCCCAAAAAACATAGTCTCAAAGCCCTCTTTAATCAATGCACTCTTTTTAGCCAGAACCACTCCCATGGTACCGTTTCATCACTTGTTAATGACTTAAAGGAATCAGGTATTAGAGTAATAAAGCTTGGGCTTAAATCCCACCTAAGACATCTACCTGGTTTGTGACCCTAGACAAGTCAATTTGCCTCTCTGGGTCTCAGTTTCCAATCTGTAAAATAAGGGAGTTGGAGTAGATGGCCTTTAAATTTGCTTCTTGTTCCACAATCTATAGTCTTGTCATTTGGCCTCTTCAAAATGAAGCCTGTAGTTATCATAAATTTTCATTGTGCCAGCCAATCATTTCACTTGCTCTACTTGCCCCACCCCCTGCCCCGCCACATACCCGGTAGTTTTGTGAAGTCAGCTTGTACTTTTGTCTTCATAAAACAGCCGATATACTGAAAGAGGTTGCATTTTTCATGCTCCGCAATTTGTACATATGGATGGCTCCTAGCTATCGTGCTGAAAATAGTCTTGCCACAGTCTGTGTTGATATAACCATAAAGTCCTGAAAAGAACTTGCTTCCCTAGAGAGTAACTAAGTCAAAACATTTTATCCTTTCCCTCATTATGATGAAATATGCCTTTCCCTTTAAAAGGCAAAATCTTCATTCATTCAAGAGTTTCAATAGAACAACACCAAAAGAATCCCAGATGGCTAAATTTGGGATGCTGGGGAAAAAAAAAAAACAACTTCAAGATGAGAATATTCCCTGGCTCTTGGCCAATGACATTTTCACTTGATTGTGAGTTAGATAAATCTTCATTCACTTTCAGCTTTTGGCTAAGGACATACTATTCCTCTGGGAGAGATGAACAAGAGTTGATACCTAGGTTTCTCTCCATAAGGCTTCCTTCCCAACTTAAATAATCCATTTTGGTTATATTACTGCCAGTTTAGAGATGACTTCCTGCTTACCGACGCTTCTTCAATGAATTGCTCAAGAAGTGCTTTCTGCATTTTCCCTCTACCTGAGCTAAAGGAGCCTTTCTGACTGTTCCTTAAACCTTACTTACCCAAACAGCACCCATAGAGAGTCCCTGGAAAGAGGGGAATCCTCTCATCATGAGGTAGGACAAGGGAGAACCTTACCTCATCTGTCTGGGGACCCTGGAATCTAAACTACTTCAAACCCATCAAAAGAAAAGGTTCCAAGACGTCTGTTGTTTCCCTTAGGATCATAGGTTTAGGTGAGAATGGGGCCTCAGGGGTCATTAGTCCAACCCCATCATTTTACAGATGAGAGAACTGATGCCCAAACTGGTAAAGCGATTTGCCCTTGTCACAGAGCTAAAAAATATAAAATAAAATAAATGGCAGAACCAGCACTGTGGATTCGTTTTGCTTCTCTCAACTTATTTGTTACAGGATCTTTTTTTTTTAATGAGGGGAGGGGGTGAGAGAGGCTGACATTAGTAATGCCTCACTAAAAGAAGACTATTGTAACATTTTTTTAATAATTTAACTTCAATAATAATTTAAAATACACCAAATAGATGACACGTCAGAAAGAAGCATAGATAAGCAGAGCAGCTTTGAAAGTATAGATATGGGGTATTTATTATACACTTTAAAAATATCAAGCTGTATGAAAAGGAAATTTTTTTCTCCATACAGAACCCTTTTTCTGCTTCTGCTATATGGAATGCTCTTTGGTTGGTGTTTAAATTCAGAATTTGAAAATAAATAAATGAATAAAAATAGTAAGTGGGAGAGCCAATGTTCAAAGTCAGTCCTCTATCCTAAAACCATTGCTCTTTCTCCATTATACAATGTCCCATTCACAATCCTGCATTTTAAAAGTTTTTGCTTTGTTCTTGTTTTGGGGATCCTAGGGTTTCTTAGGATCACAAGTTTAGAGCTCAGAAGCCATCAAGCCCAACATCCTTTCCCACAGATGACTAAATTGTGGCCCAGAGAGGCTCAGTGTCCTACCCAAGATCACATGTGTTTGTCCTTCATTTTCAGAGGACCATGGCATCAGGGAAATGATGACATGACTTGCAGTTGGCTTTGATTTGAGTGAGGGAGGGCTGTGCAAGGTCACCAGCCTCACTTTCTCCTCCAGAGCCATCTGGATCCAGTGACCAGATATTCATCAGGATGACTGGAGATGACCCAGGATGCAATGAGAGATCCTGGCCCTTTTAGGCTCAGGCCTTTTCATGTACTCACTTGGAGTGAAGTAACACCCATTCAGTGAATAGGCCTCTTTAAGAAGTAAGTCAAGAGATGGCCCCTTTAATTAGAAAAAAAGGAAAAAAAAAATCAAGGTTGGAGGGGAAGACCCTCAGGGTTGCTGTTCCAAAGAGAAATAGTTACCATTGACATTCACTCTAAGTCAGTAGGGCCCAAAATACAGCCATTAAGTGGAGCTTGGGCAAGGTAACTCAGCTTGTCCTCTCCCTCTCTGTCTCCCTCTCCTTCTCCTTCTCTCCAAAGGAAGATAAATTTTGATGGCCAGAAGCTGCCCATTTAACTTGGGGTTCACTGGCTAGATTTCTTTCTCTCTCTCTCTCTCTTTCTCTCTCTCGTTTCCTTCTTTCTTTCTTTCTTTCTTTCTTTCTTTCTTTCTTTCTTTCCTTCACAAAACCTTAAACCCAAGGTCACATGGGCAGTGAGTGACAGAATTGGGATTTGAACGTAGTTCTTCTCTCTTCAAAAAATGAAGTCAATTATTTCTAATGTTCTACTCTGCTCCTTAAGGAGATGAGGTCAGGGAGGAAGAGCAGTGTGCAACTTTTCTCTTGGAAAATTTCTACCAATATGACCCACCTTCATTCCTTTGCATTCTGTTGCTGCTACCCTACTTTCTCTTGCCTTCTTCACTTCCATTTGTTCTCCTGTCTTGGAACACAGGCAGGGATGGGTACAGATCATCCCCCCAAAGTGTTGTAAAGGACAGGACAGGGATAATTCCTAAGTTAAGCAAAGCGTAGTTACTCAATAAATATTTGTGGACCAATTGCTCCATCAGTTTAGTCTGATCCCCTATTATTAGAAGGCAGAAATAAAGCAGAGCTCAGTAACTTGTTGCTGCCCCTCCCTCAGAACTATTGGTTAATCTGGGGGCCATCAAGCATTTAATTCCCATGGAGCTGCTATGAATCTACCAACAAGTTGAAACTAGTTTAAGAACCTTTTGAACACATTTGTATGGAGGATTTCAAAGTGCAACCTGTAAAGTTTGGCCCATTTCCTATATAGTAGCTCCCAGGGTTAGAATAAAAAACACACCCTTAGCTTGGGTTGAAGTACTCAGAGAGTTTTCCCAGGGGCCTCCGTGATGACTTGCACTTTTCTAGGGAAAGGAGGAAGGAACACCTAAATGTTCTGCTTAATGTCTTGCCGCTATAGGAGTTTGCAAACTTCTCTTTTGTGTAATGGTGTCATTTTTTTTTTTTAGTGGAAATTGGTTTGGCCTATAGGGGCCAGCCCAGAGAACATATGCGCAGACCTCCCCTGGCAACTTCCAGGAACTCCAAGGACATAGTGACTCATTGTGCTTTTTAAAATGACAAACTTCATCATTGGCTGCTTCTGACCATGTGGTGATCTAGGGCTAAAAAGGACTTGGCATTTTAGTATAATAAAGTAAACTCTTAATGATGCCTTAGGCCTCTTCACATCATGTGATATCAATAGTGGAGTGGGATTCTACATCAGGTAAAAGAAGAGAAAGTTTTCAGCTGGTCCTCTCTTGTCTACAACTCTCCAATGGGGCAAGTAGTGTATACCATTTTGAGTTTCTGGGTGATGGTGGTGTTGGGGAAAGATAATGTGCTGTTCTCTTTCTCCAGACCCCTGCCAATGCTCCCACATGTAGCATGAACTCAAGTAAGTGAGCCTGGTCCTGGGCTCATGGCTTTCTTTTCCTCTTTATGCTTCCTTTGAACTCATCTAGTCTGACCTCTTAAATGAAGAAACTGAGGCCCAAAGAGGTAAATGACTTGCACAAATTGGCATACGAATGGAAGTTGCCAAATGTCTTGCTCAAACCAGGATTTAAACCCAGGGCCTTTGACCCCAAGTCCAAATTCCTTCCAGCTGTACCACATTGTCTAAGATGTCTACGTTGCTGAGTCACTGATAACAATGGCTAGTCTAGCATAGTTTAGTATTTATTGGGGCATGAGAGAGGTTAGCCATGACCAGAGTGATTAGAATGCAAGATTTTCTGTCCAAATCCTGATTTAACACTTACAATCAAGTTATAACTTCCCTGAAACTCAGTTTTTTAATCTGTAAGTAGAGTCAGTAATCCTATGGTACCTACTTCACTTGTTTGCTGTAAGGATCATATCAATATTTTGCAAACTTTAAAGTGGTATTCAAATGTTTTTTTGAGGGGGAAGGGCAGGGTCTTGGGGTTCAATGATTTGCTCAAGGTCACACAGCTAGTAAGTGTGTCAAGTATCTGAGGCCGGATTTGAACTCAGGTCCTCCAGACTCCAGGGCCGGTGCTCTACTCACTGCACCACCTAGCTGCTTCCTAAATATTTATTATTAATATAGCAGTTCCATTATTGGCAGCCCAAGTAACTTTCCACATGCCTTCTCACCAATAAGCTAGACTTATGGCTTCAAAAAGTATTTCCAGCAAGCTCAATCATTCAGAAAATAACCATGAACCAAGTAAACAAAGAATTTTCTGAGTAGCAAGGAAAATAACTAACATGAAATCAGTTCATTTTGTAGAAGAGTACTGCCTCTTTTACTTAGTCCATGTATGTAAATGTATGTAGCTATGTATATAAATGTATGTATGCAAAATGTATATATGTATGTAAGAAGTAAATGTATGCAAAATTAAGCTTACTGAATTGATAAATTAGTTATGTTTTCCCCTGGAAGCTTTCAGTTCTTTGTTAGAATGGATAGCAGATTAGAAGTCTCCACAAGGCAGAGGTGAGGTTACTGGGAGCTATTACAGTGCTCCCAGTAAACAATACAGTCTGGGGCCATTTAGTGTAGGGACAAATAGTCCTACAAAGCTTAATATTCCCTGAATGTATCATTGTAATATAGCAGAGAAGAATTAATCTTCATAGTATTGATCCTGAGTTGTGAATATCTCTTCAGGGATAACAGAGAAGAATGTGAGACCTTGGGTAAATCACCATTTTTATCTCTCCACTGCTCAACATTCACATACAAGAGTTATATGACCAAAATGAACATCAAAGGAAATCTTGAAGGGGAAAAAATAATAATAAAATATATAGCCCAAGGAGACTTTTGTGGCACTATAATAAGGCAATTCCATTCATTTTGCTATAAAACCCAGGGAAAGGTGAGTTTAGGGTGTGATTTCTTGTTATGTGTATTTATATATGAGGTGTTTTTTTTTTTAATTACCGACGGCTGGAGACACCTCCTCTTCCTCCACTCTACTTGCCTTCGATAAACTGGTTGGTACAATTCCGCTGATCCCTACCAAAATACACCACATTTACCCCAGTTTTCAGTTCCCAAAAGACTGTTATTCCCTGAGAAATCCATAAAAGTTTAAATTCTGTTTTGTAAATTCAGTTCAATAGACAGGAAATTGTGCACAAGGCTTTTTTAAAAATTTATTACTTTTTATTCTAAACTTAAACACCAAATAAAATGAGTGTTATCACATGCATGGTAGAAGGGGGGAAAGGACTGTGAATTTTTAATATATTCTCAATTCAACATAAAATTTTTAAAGCTGATTTTGATTCTTTCTGGTCTTCCTTCTGTATTATACATTATTAAAAACAAACTTCAGTGACTCTACTTTTTCTTTTCTTTTTTCTTTCTTTTTTTTGGCTACTCTGTCTCTATCCTTTCTCCCCTCCACCTTTTCCCTCTCATCTATCTCTAAAGAGTAAACAAAAAAATAAAATAAAATTCTTGCAAGAAAAATGCATACTTAAGCAAAACAAATCCCCATAGTGTCTATATCCAAAAATTTATGTCTCTACATTCTGCATATCGAATTTATCACCTCTCTGTCAGATGATGAGGAGCATGCTTCTTCACTGATCCTCTGGGAATATGATGGTTACCATAGTCTATAGAAGGATTTTCTTAAAAAAAAAAATTATGATAAAAAGAACATTTGATGCTTAACTGGCCCAGGAAGTAAAAGACCTGGATTTGAGATCCAGGTCTGTAACCTTGGGCAAGTAATTTAATCTCTCTGAGTTGCTCTTCTTTAAAATAGAAGTGACATCTGTCCTGCCTACCTCTGAGGATTCTTTTGAGGATCCAAAGAGAAGATCTATATGAAACATCCCGCTTCTCAGGGCAGAGATGGTAAACTTTTGGTACAGAACATTGTGGTCTTGGACACAGTTGTTTCCAGTTTTTTTCTTTATCATGAAAGAAATTTCCAAATGATGTGGATTATATTGGGAAGTGACAACGGTATGAAAAAAGGCACCAATAAAACTTTAGAAATACTGGTGAAAGAGGTTTGTAAACTGCTAATCATGGAACAAATTTAAGATGCTGGGTTTCCATGGCCTTAATCTTCTCTCCTCAACAAAACGAAGTTACTCTATTACAGAACAGAAGGGGATCTTACTCTCTAAGCCAAATACAATTTAGGACCTTAAGCAGAAAGGCGCTCTCAAAATACCTTGATGCATAGAGGAACACAAATGGCATGAGTCTCTCAGAATGTTTGTGCTACTCCAGAGTCTTGACGCAGCTCACACTGATAAAGGAGTGGACCAATTGTAATTTGTGACCTAGATTCAGTCTAGAGCTGCATATCTGATTGTATTGCTTGGGTTTATTCAGACATCTCAAAGTTGCACGTCCCAATGGAGGCAATGGGGTGCAATACTACCTCTATGTCAGCACTGACCTAGGCAGACCCACTTTCCTTTATCTTGATGCTTACAAAGTGTCTTTATCATCCCATGGAAAGCACTGTTTCCCTGGATGTCATCTCATTCCCCTCTCTTCCCTTCCTACTTATAAGAGTTTTACAGATTTTGACTAAAAATGGAAGCTTAGCTTTTGGACCAAGGCCCTGACATTTTCCTACCTGTCTGTAGAAGTAGATTCCTGGCGCACTCCTTCACCCTCACCTTTGATAATGACATGGTGAGTATTCAACTCTTGCCAGCCTCTAATGACTTCTCTGGCCTATAGACTATGCTTTTACTCTACTCTTTCTCTGACTCTCATGTTCATAGATCCTACCTGTTTACAAAAGCCTGTTTGCTCTGACCTCCATTGGGTATTGTCTATGACTACAGCTTGTTGTCCAGTTGTTAAACAATAGTGATTTGGTTTCCTGGGCCCTAGCATCCCAACTTGTGCCCATTTTCTGCCATCACCGACATGGATGACATGATGGCTAAAGCCTAGTGTCCTCTCATATATTTTCATGTCTTACCACCCACTAAGCTTCTGAAGAGCAATCAAATCTTTCTACTTCCTCCAAAACTCTCCACGATGCCCCACACTATAAGAAATGAACATACCAGTGCTATTATCTTCACATTAAAGAGTACAGTAAACTGAGGCAGAAAGCTGGTAGTCAGGTGAATGAGCAGGAAGAAAGTGGTCAGCTCTAATGTCCCATCTTTGTTTTTCATCTAGGCCCAACACAATGTGATGCTTTGGTTGGAGGTGTGTTGATCTGATCCAGTTGAAGAAGCATGTTCCTGAACCACTCCCAGCTTAATTTTCTTTGTTTGCCTATAATAATACGCCCACACCCCTTACTGTCCTAACAGGCCAATAACACCTTCACCTTGATTCTAGAGGAAATCAGTGGCTTTGCTAGCTAAAAACAAGCTAAGAATAGAAAAGGAATCTCTGAATGGAGGAGTGCCAGGGACTGTGGATATGGGGCAGTTGGGTGGCAGTGTGGGTAGAGAGTTGGGCCTGGAGTCAGGAAGACCCCAGTTCATTGTTTCCTGCCACCCTCTTCATCACCTTCCCTACCCCACCCTGCCCCCCACATACACATACCCTGACCAACTAGTCTACTTTTTTCCTGCTCAATCCTTGAGAGGAAAAAAAAATTCTGGATAATTATTCAAGTGTAATTGCTAGATTAGGGGTGAAATTGCTCTCCCAAGCAATTTTCCAGAACTCCAACCCTGTTACCAATTTATTTGTTCTATATCCTGTCAGTCCTCAACCCAGAAAACTCTTAAACTAGTCTTTTTTCTAGGCATTTAGGGTCCCAAGATTTTCTTGCTAGCTCTTCCTCTTCAATATAATTCCTTCCCCATTAGTTACTCGGTTGTTCATACTTTTATTTAGACTCCAAAATGTTTTTTTAGTCATGCTAGTAAACTTCTGATTCTTCCCCAAATGAGCATTCACCCACAAAGGGAAACATATTTGCATTACATATACATGTCTTAGCAAATTTCTATATTATAATGTATATGTCACATATACATATATACTATATATATATAACATATAGTTCAACTATAATTTACAAAAATTTGGGGAGGAGCCTATTCATATCACCTTAGTTCTCCCCTAGAGCTCCCCTTTCCCTTGGAGATCCCAGTAAACTTTCTGTTCTATTCACTCAGAATAAATTATAATTTACCCTGAGCCAGCCATTAAATGAACATTTCTAAAGGTAACTAAGTTCACTGTGGAAGTTATATTTGAGATTAGTATTAGAACCCGAGCAACATCTTGGAGAGACAGGAAAGTTATTTTCTTTTTCGGGCTTTTCAATCTAACAGAGTTAGAGACAAATCCATTTTTACAAGAGAAGTACTATCTACCATCTGCACATCATGAATGTCTGATTCAGGGAAAAATCTGTCGTTCACACCAATCTGCAGAAAAGTTGGCAGCCTGGCAGATTTCATTCCTCTGGAAGGCTTCATCAGTAGTGATGGAGACAAAAACATCCTGCTGAGAACCTATTCATGGATGGTGCCATTTGGTTAACATGCTCTCTAAATCCAGAACTCAGCTTCCATTTTGGGCTGAAATTTCCATGACTAGTATAGGTGGGAGGGAAGGGGAATAGGAAGGCATCCACTAAAGGAGTGGTTTTCATAAGATGCTTGGTAGTGCTTTGTAATCTTCAAGAGATACTATAACTTAAATACTCAAGAATGATCATCAGATAGCCAGTCATACTAATATACAGTTGAACAAGAAATTGTAGCACAGAAAAGGCAGGGAGGAAACACAGGCTATCCAAACCTAGGCAAGTATTAGTCAAAGTTACTGCCTACAGAGTACATATTAAATCAACCTAAAAGGAATTATCAGTGGAGGCGGGGGCAATTCTTCCATGTATAATTTTAGGCTTCAGTTACAGACCACAAAATCTCATTCTTCAGAATTTGTCAGCTAGGCATTTAATACCTTGAATAAGCCTGTCTTCCCCTAGGGGCCTTTATCAGTAATTGAATTTATTAGAGCTAGCTATAATTGAGTGTGTGTGTGTGTGTGTGTGTGTGTGTGTAATTATATGCATGTGAATGCACATGCACACACAATGTGTATATATGTATATGCATATATATTTCAATAACCTTCAATAAACATATATACATACGTGTGTATGTATATATATATATGCATATATATACACATATATTTCAGTAAGCTTTAAGTTCATTAATTAACTGGCATTCATTCTATCTCTATATTGTGATAAACATCAAGGAGATTTCAAAATCCTCCCCCTGTTCAGATAAGGAAACTGAGAAGCTCTAGAGTATATGACTGGCTGTGAATCAAATGCAAATTCAGAGACAGATAAGCTACTTTTTGAGAAAACTCATCTTCCCCAAGGCCTAGCCAAATTCAGAGGGTTAGAGGCAAAATTGCAATTATTCCATACTTAGTTCCGTATGCTTCTATAGTGAGTATTTTAAAAAATAAACTCATGAGTATGTCCGTATAGATATATGTATTCATTCACTGACTTATTTGTCTATTCACGTAATAAACATTTATTGAGCACCTGCTATATATGTACAAAGTACTGTGTCAAATGTCAGAAGAGATATAAAGATGAATAAGACATGGTCCCTGCCTCAAAAAGTTTGCACTTTATTTTCAATGCTTATGAGATAATATCCAAGTTACTGGGTTTGGCATTCAAGGCTTCACAACCCAATGCTAGAGAAGACAATAAAACAGAATGGAAAAAAAAAGAATAGACTTGGAATCAAAAGAACTGGGTTCAGATCCTATATCTGCCACTTACTATCTCTGTGTATATGTGTGTCTGTGTGTCTGTGTGTAAATCACGGGCCTCAGTTTGCTTAGTTATAAAATGAACAGATTAGACTAAATGATAGGGTTCCTTCTAGCTCTAATATAAAAATATATGTTATATATACAATCTTATATCTTTCCAGTTTCTAGTACACTACTCCTTTACATGAACTCTCCATCTTATTCAATTCACTATCTCCCAAATGTTGCACGGTTAATCACCTCTATGCCAGTCCTCTGCCTAGAATGGTATCCCCATTGTTCTATATCTAACTCCAAACCCCACCTATTCTTCAAGGCTCAGCCTAAATTCCACCTCACTGGTGAAGCTCTCCCAGACCACCCCAACACATGAAGATCTGTCCTTAGTATTCTTATGTATTGTGTTTACCGTTCGTTTGGCATTTATTGGCTTAGATTGTTCATTAGAGTTTATGTGTATATATCTTTTACTATAAATTATTGAAAGGTATGGTCAATATTTCATTCTTCATTATCTAGCATAATTTCTTGCATGTAGAAATCACGGGGTGGGCATGGTGATTATTACTCATCAGTCAGTGAATGTTTAATCCATACAGGGGCTAAAGAAACTCTATGCTGTGATGGACTCAAGAGTTGTGGGTAGATGAAAGTATGAGGAGACAGAATACTTTGGGGCCTTGGATTTTATCAGTAGCAGCAACCAGGGTCATTATTCCTAACCCTTTTGGAGTTAGGACACCCTATTGTTTGTTTCCTTTTGAGATGTTTCCTCACCAATTTCCTGAGCTTAAATCCACTTCAGTGTTTGCCCCTAATCCTTCTGTTACTGGGAAGAGAAAACTACCTTTCAAATGAACCACATCACATCCAGGCCAAAGTACTGGGGGAGTTACTATTTATATAAGCTAATAAAATCAAAATTGGGTAAGTAGTATCACAAAATTATACTCTCCAGGAATTCTTTTCAGTGCTTAGTTTAAGAATTAAGTCTCAGATCTCAATATTTGTCAGGTTTTTATCCTGGCTCCTTCTGGTGGTGTCGATTCGGCTCCACCTCTACCTCTGAGATAGGGATCAGATGGAACCACAGTTGGCACAATACTATGTGGTGAAATGACTTGTCTGATTATTGAGGCAGGAAGTACATGCTAATAATTCCATATATCTGTGAAATTTATGTTGTGGTAAATATTGCAATAATAAACAGATTTCAGGACGGACACAAGTAGGGCCAGGGATTAAGGACCCTGAGTCAAGGGAAGAGAAGCAAAGGCATCATTTGTGTCTATTAGATTAGCTCAGCCACAGCAGGGGAGGTAGGGATAGGCTGCCTAGGAGTTTAAGTCCTGAAGAGCAAGTGTGACGAGGCAGGGTATGAAGCCATGGAAGAAAGATGCAGAGATCCAGTCTCAGATGGTCCTGGGGTGAGCCTGGGCCATGCAATCATGTTCTCAAAGGAACAAGCAGAAATAGGGACTAGATGTGGGATGTCATTGGCACAGGGAGCTCTTAGATGAGGAAATTCCCTCTATCAATGCAGTTTGGCAACTTCTCTGCCACTGAAGAGTCTTGGATAATTGACTAGAGCATGACAGGTTATGTGGCTTGCTCGTGGTCAGCCAGACAGTACATGGCAGATGTAGGATTTGAAATCCAGTTCTCCCTTGCCATCAAGGCCCAAAAATCCTGCTAGTAGAATTTGCTATGGGGACGAATCAGAAGATGAAGAAATGAAACAAGGTATGATAGGGAGTAGCTCCTGAGGATTAGGGAATGTAGCATTCCAGATAAGGGCTGAAGGAGGTGTTAACAACAAGCATTTATTAAGCGCCTACTATGTGCCAGGCACTGTTTTGTTTAGAATACAAATGCAATTCAATAAACATTAAGTACCTACTACGTGCCAGGTACTGTGCTGTTTGGAATACAAATTCAATTCAGTAAATATTAAGTGCCTACCATGTGTTGGGCACTGTGCTATGCCATTTTACAAATGAGGAAACTGAGGTGGAGAAAGGTTAAGTGACTTAGGGTCATGTAGCTACTAAGTGTCTGAGGTAAGATTCAAACTCAGGTCTCAGGTACAGCGTTCTATCCACTACACAATCTAGCTGTCTCTAGATTCTTTTATAGTATTTAGTAGCAAATTCCTTTAAAAAATACTTAACAAGTGTGTGTACTGATATCAGAGTAAGACTAAGGGAGTGAAGATGATGGAAAATGCTATCTACATCCAGAGAAGGAACTATGGGGTCTGAATGCAGATCGAAGCAGACTATTTTCTTTTTTTTCTTTCTTGTGGTTTTTCTCTTTCGTTCTGATTCTTCTTTCACAGCATGACTAATGTGGAAATATGTTTAATATGATCATACATGGGTAGCCTTTATCAGATTGCACGCAGTCTGGGAGGGAGGAAAAAATTTAGAATTTAAATCTTATAAAGGTGAATGTTGAAAATGAAAAATTAAATTAATTAATTTTTTTTAAGTTAAAAAAAGATTATGGGAGTAGAGTAAGGGGTAGGTGCCTAGTCCACCAGGCCTTTAGGTGGCACAATGGATAGAATGCCAGATCTGGAGTCAGGTAGACTTGAGTTCAAATCCAGCCTCAGATACTAGATATGTGACCTTGGGCAAGTCACTTAACCGCTGCCTGCCTCAGTTTCCCCAACTGTAAAATGGAATAGTAATAGCACCTACCTCCCAGGGCTGTTATAAAAATCAAATGAGATAATATTTCTAAAGCTACTGACATATGGTAGGCACTTAATAAACGCTTATTCCCTTCACCTTTGTACCCAACCCATCTAGCAAAGAACAGCTCTGTGATTTTACCCTTACAAGCAGGGATAGGGTAGAAAATTAAGAGGAAACCAAAGGAAGAAGAAAGAATGAAAGTCAGAAGTCCATTGCACGCTGTGGTACCATATATCAACCCCGGAGTAATATAAAACCTTGAGCAGAGCTAAGACACTTAGGGAGGATAGGAGAAGGGATGGTATGTAAATCTAGGAATACCAATTTTCGCACAGCTTGGGCCAGGTGACAGTAAGCATATCATGCTCCTGCCATCATTGTCAGGGTATCTTTGTGTCTACTCATTAAATCTCTCAGCTCATGCTGTCACCTACTTAGCCACTCCCTTCATTTTGCAGTCATCAAATGTCTATGCCAGTGCCATTATCTAAGTAAGCTGTTTAATTGGAATGGATAAAAGGTAATTTAAAAAAAAAACAGAATCATTGTTTGCTATGGCACAGACTTCACTTTCCATTCACTCCCCAGATCCAGCCTTTTCTTCCTCAGCCCCCTTCTTTTCTCATTTCTATCTCTCTCTATCTCTGTGTGTGTGTCTCTTTCTCACACACACACACACACACACACACACACACACACACACACACACACCCCTCTCAATCTAGAGATGAGAGCTAGCCTAGATATTCAGTGGCTCATTTTTAAGATTTGCTGTCTGCCTGTGAAAAGGAGGCAGATACACACAGTTAACTCACAACTAGTTTAGAAAGGGACAAAAACATCAGTGATTCTTCTAGTCACTAACTGCACTGATAAATAGGACGCCAGAGTCCGAGAATGCTGCTCCTGCATATTTGGAAATTTTCTGCTCTTCAGTCTAGGTCCTTAAAACCCTCGCACTGAATCAGGACACGGATAAAATGTCCCAGAGGCTAATGCCCAAATGACACTCTTGACTATGGTAAATCTAACGCCCGCAGCAGCAGGTGGACAGGTATGAAACTCGGTGCTGTTGTGTCCCCGCCTCAAGTCTCTTCTCTTTGATCTTTAAAAAAAAATGTGTAAGAACCAACATCCTGCAATCTTGTCACCCCATGAGTCTGTCAATCAAATCCGACATCATGTTAAAGAGTTTTCTTGAACATAATTGTTTTGCCCCTCTGCCTTGCCTTCTAGCTGGAGATATCATCCCGTGCTATGTGACAAATATTTGAGCAGAGACTGAATGACCACCTGTTGGGGACGGGATTGTAAATTGAAGTCCAGAGCCATTCATGACACACTCAAGGCCATACAGGTTCTAAGTAGCAGAACTAGGATTTGAACCCAGATCAGCCTACTCTAACTCCTGTATTCTTGCTTCTGGCACAGCCAGTTCCATGGCTATGCTTTTCGATCTTCTGACTTGGCCGTTTCAGCACAGCCAGTTCTATTCCTGGCTTGAAGCATTCCATAAGGGAGTAGCTGATTAAAATCCCCCTGGTTGATCACATGATGGCCAGACTTCTGGTCATGAGCCTCTCCAAACATAGCTAGAATGATTTTTTTTTTTTTTGGATAACAGGCATCAGGCCTGTGATTGAAGTTTTTCCAGGATAGAAAGACCTGCCAGGGCTTTTACTCACTCTGCTGCCTTGGCTTTTGAGGACTGAGATCTACCTCCCTGCCGGGATTTGTCACTGAAGTAGGACTTCAGTAGAGGAACCCAAGAGAACTCCAGTGAATTTAATGTTTAATCTTGTCCATTTGAAGTTTCTGGCCTACCTAGTTTTGCACTGCCCTTCTCTGAGGTATTCCAAGTGCCACGTCTTATAGGGCTTTTGTAGTTACCTCTTCTATTCCCTTCCCCAACGCTGATCTACAGCCCAAATTTCCTTCCCAGATCAGCATAGTAACACTACCTTAGAGAGAAGGGTCTGTTTCAACAATCTGGCTAGCAGCCTCTGTGGGGGTATAAGATCCACCCACAGCCAGCACCCAGAAAGCTGCCAGCAGTACAGGTTCTTTTGATCTGCTTAACTAAGGAAAGCAAGGTGAAGGGGTGACAGGCTTACTTTAATTCAGTATATGAATATTATCCACTTAGCTCAGGTGAAAAAGACCAGCACACTGAACTTCAGAACAAAATACAAACAAATTACAAACAACAACAGACAGACCTTGTCTGATTCAAATCCCAATACATAGTTACCAGAGTTCAACAAAGTCTCAGCATCTGGGTTTACAAGCTAAAAGGCTCCTTAGCTACAGCTGCCCAGAGTCTCCTCATCAACACCGTTTTGAGAGCCCTGCACAGATGGCTCTGTCCTCCCTTCTTATAGGGCTTCAGACGTCATCAAACATCATCTGAATGACCAGAATTTAGGCTGCTATGATTGGTTCTTGAGTTAGCCCTTCTCCTTAGGACCCTGGGAGGTTCACATCCACATAGGTTAGGTTAACACCTAATAGGGCATGGCTCTGGAATTAACACCTCCCCTTAGCCAGCCCCACCTTGGGCCCCACCCCAGTCACCAATCCACATCCACATAGGTTCCACACCTAATAGGGGTTTGGGCCTGGGGCTTAGCACCTAGTAAGGCTCAATGAAATACACTGAATTTCTCAAAGCAAACAAAAGCCAAACTCTTCAATGGCACTAAGTACTCAGGAGCCCATTTTGCTTACCAACACAGGGTCAACACTGCATCTGGTGGAAATGATCCCTTCTCTATTACCCCCTTTCCTTGCACCCGGTTCTCTCCTTCTTCCAGCAAAAAGCTCCATCCTAGAAAGTATTTTAATCAGCTCCTTCACTCAATTAGGACAGGAAGGAAAAGGTCATAAACATCATAGATTTAGAGCTGGAAAGAACCTGTCAGGCAGGCCTGACGCTGGTACCTCATAAGTTGCAATTTGATGTTTTAGGTCCTTAGGTAATCAGTCATCTAGGTGGCCCAGGGCATAGAGCAGTGGGCCTGAAGTCAGAAAGACCTGAGTTCAAATTCTGTTCACAGACTCTCATTTCTTGTATGACTGAGCAAGTCATTTAAACTCTGTCTGCCTCAGTTTTCCAGACTATAGAAAGGTGATAGTAATAGCCTACTTCCCAGGGTTGTTATAAGGACTAAATGAGGTAACATTTGTAAAGAATACAGTGCCTGGTTTTCAGATGAAGAAATTAAAGCTATCTATAGTCACATGAAAAAAAAAATGCTCTAAATCACTATTGATTAGAGGAATGCAAATTAAAACAACTGTAAGGTACCACATCACACCTATCAGATTGGCTAATATGACAGAAAAGGAAAATGACAAATATTAGAGAAGATGTGGGAAAATTGGAACATTCTGTGCATTGTTGGTGGAGTTGTAAATTGTTCCAACCATCCTGGAGAGTAATTTGGAACTATGCCCAAAGGGCTATCATACTATGCATACCCTTTGATCCAGCAATACCACTACTAGGTCTGTATCCCAAAGAATTCATTAAAAAGGAAAAAGGACTCACATTTACAAAAAATATTTATAATGGATCTTTTTGTGTGGCAAAGAATTGGAAATTGAGGTAATGCCCATCAATTGGGGAATGGCTGAACAAGTTGTGGTCTGTGAATGCAATGGAATACTATTGTTCCATAAGAAATGATGAGCAGGCAGATTTCAGAAAAACCTGGAAAGACTTACATGAACTGATGCTGAGTGGAGTGAGGAGAACATTGTACACAGTAACAGCAACATTGTGCAACAATCTAGACTTAGCTCTTCTCAGAAAAACGATGATCAAAGGCAATTCCAAAAGACTCATGATGGAAAATGCCATCCACATCCAGAGAAAGAACGATGGAGTCCGAATGAAGATCGAAGCATATGATTTTCACATTTTTTTTTTTTGGTTTTTGTTTTCTCTTTCTTGTAGTTTTTCCCTTCTGTTCTGATTCTTCTTTCACAACATGACTAATGTGGACATACGTTTAACATGATTGTACAAGTATACCCTAAAAAAATAGTGCCTGGCAAATAGGGGTGCTTAAAAAATATTTATTCCCTTCCTTCCTGTTTTTAGTACCCTTCCAGAGATTCTTGAAAAATTAACTTCTTTCCTTTCTGTTAGTGCCTGTGGTGTCAAAAACAACATACATCTATAAAGTTTTTTTTTTTAAAGTAATAGTAAAAAGTGAACGGCCCCAGCTTATCAGGTAGATCCCTATGGAGAAGTAATGGGAGGACATCAATCAATCAGTCAACATTTATTAAGTGCCTACTATGTGCCAGGCATTGTGCTAAGCATTGGAGATGCAAAAGTAGTGAAAAGACAGTCCCTGCTTTCAAGAACCTCACAATCTAATGGGGGAGACAACATGCAAACTACACACCCACACCCACACCCAGGAGCGCACGGGCACACACACAGATAAAGAGGATGTAATTAACAAAAGAAAGGCTTTAATAGAGGTTGGGAAAGACTTCTGGTAGAAAATAGGTTTTAGTCAAGGCATGAACAATAGTCCTTCAGGATGACAAGGTATATATAGGTCTTATTTATGAAGTGAGTACGGCCCTTGAAATCTCTTCAGTTGCTAAAATATGTGGGAATTTTAAGAATTATATCCACTATACAGGTTGTCTCAAAAATCTTGGTTATTGGCTATTAAAGCTTGTGGGACCCCCTGTATACATATGCACATATGAAAAGACATGTCCCTTTAAACTTTGTAGAGCTGGAGGTCAGAAGGGACAAAAACAGAGACTTTGAAATATCAAACGGAAATTCTTTCAGATGTAAAGGAAGCTCCACACACCTTTTAAAAAAGGTCTGGGGCTTAAATAACTCAAATGCATATGAAAAGACCAAAAAAGACCACAAAAGCCTAGAGCACGGGTAGGCAGACAAATGGGGAGAGGGGCACCAAAAATCCAGGCCACTCTTTTTGTACAGCCAGTGATCTGAGAAAAGTTTTTGTATTGTTAAATACAATAAAACTTTATTTAAAAATCTAAAAACCAGTTTTAGCTTGTCTGAGACATACAGTTTGGCCCACAGCTCATAGTTTGTCACCCCACCCCAAGCATAGATTGCCTTTGTCCCCAGCTAATCAAGTACATAAGACTCCAAAAGGAATTTACCTTTAGTAAAAGTAGAGTCTTTCACTAGTGGAACTTCCTTAATAAGGAAGAATTCTCTAATTAGAGGCTAGACCTCTCCCACTTCTGGTCTGACGGTGACAAACCTCAGAGTCAAAGCCCTGAGGGAAGAAGAGAGGGTTCTGCCAATTGTAGGGCTATTTGCTGTTGGGAAAGGAGCACTATAACACTGTAGCAGAAGAGAGTACAGTAACACCCAGCTGAGCCAAAATGAGCCCAGCTGTCTTGCAGATCAACCTTTCCCCATGGAGAACCCAGTAATGGAGCAGCTTGCCCAGCTCGTTCCCGAAGGGACCCAAGCCTGGTGAGGAGCCAGTTTAGCACTTTTCTTGTAGTAGAGGATTAATTCATGCAGATTACCAGTGTAGCAGAGACTTTGAGAAGCCAATTTAGGCAAGCAGAGTAGCAATTCAATGATAATTTGTCCTGCAGCAAACTTCATGACTACTTTCCAAAGAAAAAAAGGATGGACATGGAGGCCTTCCAACTCTGGAGTTGCAGGTTTCCCTACGACATTTGTTGGTTGTGAGGATGAACCCCAAAACCTGAAATAGTTTTAGAAAGAAATTGATTTGGTCATTTACTAAAGGAAAGAGCCAGGAAGAAAGTGCAGCTCGCTTATCTTTCTGAAGTTACATGATATTGAGTTTGGACAAGAGTGTTAAGGACATTTGCCTGGTAGTCTTCACAAGGGCAGTAGGTAGTCTCCAGAGAAGGGCGATTTGAGCTGTATATCAGCAGGTAAGTCAATCTAATTTGAGGAACCCAAAATACAAGTTTTAGGTGGCCCCAAAACAAGACCTGAGTGGACTCAAAAGAAACCCTGGGTGGGATCTAATCATTCCTTATAACCATCCGGCTTCCCTGAAGCTTCTCTGAGAACAGCTTGACTTCTACAGTAAACTTGGGTGAGACAATTTTCTAGCCATAAATCTAGGTTCAAACAATATTAGTAAGTGATATATAATAAAATACTTTTTCTATACATTTTCTCTTCAAGTATTCTCTCTAGGTATGTTCCCTATAAGTATGTCTTACTCCTATTAAATTTGTGCCTACTCTTTCCCCCATGGACTCTGTATGAGAGAATATGTTTCAGGTAATTTGGAGAGAATACTTTAAAAAATGTTTCTGTTTCAGCCAGAAACTCTGAGGGTCTTCCCCTCCCAGACTGATTCTTTTGTGAAAGCAAACTAGGCCATCTTTTGCTTCCATTCTCACCTAGTTTTTAATTACTAAAAAGGTGTTGCCTCAGACAAACTGAGACATGGGAAAGAGCTTAAAAAGGCCAAGGTCTCTCACTACATCTGGAACCATCTCCGGTTGCACTGACTATGTCTTGCCACCAGACTCCAATGACTCTGGAGGAGAGAGTGAGGCTGATGACTTTGCACAGCCCTGCTCACTTCAATCCAATTATCTTGAAAGTCAAGACATCACCCTCCTGATCATAATTACTGGTCCTCTTCAGGAATGAAAGAAGAATAACAATTTTGCTATGCCATTTGAGTCTTTTCTTAAAAGATAATTGATTGTTAAAGGGAAGCACACCCTAACAGGAAGGCTTATAAGCTATAGCATAGTAAGATGGCTACCTACAGGGTTATGCTTGGAAACTTAAGAGTAGTACCAGCTGACCCTTGGGGGACCCCATCTGCCAGGACCAATGCAGGTTTGGAAAATGACCCAAGATGGGATATCACAATACAGCATATTCCAAAAGTCTTAGTGTCATTTTAAGCTCTCCCTTATATATATGGGAGAAAGCCAGCATTGGTGTAATGGAAAGAATTATAGACCTGTAGTCAGGAGATGTGGGTTCTAGTCCTAGCTCTGATATATGCTATTTATGTGAAACTAAGACAAATCACTTCACCTCTCTGACATTCAGGGTCATTATCTGCAAAATAGGGCTAGGGATAGGGATAGAGATGGGGATGGACTTGTGGTTATATTGCTATGGGGAACTCGCCATTGAGAAAATTCCCTCTATCAGCACATTCTCTGCAACTTAGTCTTTGAGAGCTGTCCAGGATACTGAGAGCTTAAATAATTTGCCCGAGGTTACCAGCATATGTCAGAATCAAGACTTTGACCCAGTTTTCCTGACTTTGAGGCTGGTTCTCTATCTACTGGCCAAGCTACCATCTGCCAAATGAAGATGATGATATTTGTACTGGTGCACAAACATATGTGTGTGTGTGTGTGTGTGTGTGTGTGTGTGTGTTTATCCAGGACATTCCACATCTTTATTGCTCTAAGACGAGTGTGACCCAGAGCTTTTGAGAGGCAATGTTATGGGTCCAGGTCTATTTTTGGTTTTGTTCTGTGTGATCTTCCAACAAGTGAGTTTCATTTTCTTCTTAGTTTCATTTTCCCCAATTTAAAAGAGGAGGATAGGGAGCCAAGATGGCACTGTGAAGAGGGAACTACTGGAGCTCTCTCACAAATGCTATCAGATATGGCTAAAAAAGTGAATTGAGCAGATTTGAGAGAGTTAGAAGCCACTAGTAGACTGAGAGAGGTAGGAGCGCTAGACGCACAGAAAGGCACCAGACCACACCAACCAGGAATAGCAGAGGAATCCGGCCAGTGCACCAGTCTGGGAGAGCACTGAGCCAGTGAAATGCAGGAACAGCAGCAGACCCCGGGCAGAACTACCAGCTACAGCAGTGATCAAGCCCCAGGCCTCTAAGCCCAGGACCAGAGTCTGTGGGAGCTACAGGAGACACCAGCGCAGAGCCTGCAGTCATCAGGAGCAGCTACCCAGGAGGCCTACAGCCCACACAATCACCTTCTTGAACTTCCAGGAGACATGATGGCCAGGTAAATAGGCTCTCATCCCTTCCTGAAATAAACCCAGAGAACACTACCTCAGGAGAAACAGAGGAGCCAGAAGTGGGGTTTTAGTAGCCTTTTAGCAAGAGAAGTTGGGGAGAGGGGCCCCTCTTGTGGTGGTAGAAAGAGACTAGTGCAGGAAGAGAGGTGTCCCAGCAGGCCTCACCTCAGCAGAACAAGGAGAGTTACTGAGCCCCGGGGGGTGGGGAGGGGTGGAGCTAGCAAATGTCAACACCAGGACCCCAAGCATGCTTTTGCACAGCCAGGGGAAGTGGCAGACACCAGGACAGACAACAGCTGAGACCACCCATGCTATAGAGCAGTCACAGGGGAAGAGGAGACTTCCAGCAGCCAGACTACCCCTCCCCCATACCTCACAAAACCAGAGGCCATAACACACAAAGCCAGTGAGCAGGCTCACAGATCCCAAAGCAAGAAACTTGGGACAGAGCCCCCTGAGCCCCAGAAACAGAGATCCACTTTAGAAACCAGGAGGAAAAAAAAACACCATGAGAAAGCCCACTAAAAAGCCAAAGACTATTGATTCCTATTATGGAGACAGGGAAGATCAAAATACCAATTCAGAAGAGGACAGCATGGACACTATACTCACATCTTAAACCTCAAAAGGGAATGTGAACTGGTCTCCAGACCAAAAAGCATTCCTGGAAGAACACAAGGAGGACTTTTAAAACCAAATTAGAGAGGTAAAAGAAAAAATGGGGAAAAAATTCACTGATGAAAACAAATCTTTAAAAAATAAAATTGGCAAAATGGTTAAGGAGATTCAGAATATAAAATGGAGAAAATGTCTCACTGAAAAATAAAATAAACCTAATGGAAAAGGAGATAGAGAAGCTAAAGGAAGAAATACATTAAAAATTAGAATTGGGCAAGTAGAAGCTAATGACTCTATGAGACATCAAGAATCAGTCAAACAAAATCTAAAGAATGAAAAAAAAACAGAAGAAAACATGAAATATCTGATTGGAAAAACAACTGATCTGGAACATAGATCTAGGAAAGATAATCTAAGAATTATTAGTCTACTGGAAAGCCATGATGAAAAAAGAGCTTGCACAGTATCTTCCAACAAATCATCAAGGATAACTGCCCCGAGGTCCTAGAACCAAAAGGTAAAATATTCATCAAAAGAATCCACCGATCACAACCTGAAAGAGATTCCAAATTGAAAACTCCAAGAAATATTATAGCCACAGAATTATCAGGTCAAGGAGAAAATACTGCAAGCAGCCAAAAAAGAAACAATTCAAATATCATGGAACTACACTCAACATCACGTAGGATCTTTCAGTTTCTACATTAAATGACAGGGGAAATTGGAATATGATATTCCAAAAGGCAAAGGAGCTTGGATCACAACCAAGGATCAACTACCCAGCAAAGTTGAGCAAAATTTTTCAGGCAAGAAGAAGGACATTCAATGAAATAAGGGAATTCCAGACCTCCCTGATGAAAAGGCCAGAGGTCAATGTAAAATTTGATCTTCAAATACAAAACTCAACAGAGACATAAAACAGTAAAGAGGGAGGGGAAAAAACCTTGTTAATCAATAAGGCAAATTATTTACATCCTTATATAGGATTGTATTGTTTTATGTATATGTAAATCTTGAGAATAGTACAGTTATTATGATAATTGAAAGGGATATACATAGATTGTGGGTGTCAGAATAAAATAACTGATATAATGATAAAAAACATAATTAAGAGATGTAAAGGGATAGTTCTGGGAGAAGAGGTAAGGAGGTAGTAGAAAAGCATAAATTACATCACATGAAGAAGCACAAAAACACATCATAGTAGAGAGAAAGAAGGGAGGGAGAAGAGCAGTATTTGACCTTTACTCTCATCAGATTTGGTTCAAGAAAGGAATAACATACCCTGATAAATATAGAAATCAAACTTGTCCTACAGGCAGTAGGAGGGGAAAGGGGAAAGAAAAGGGAGGGGGTGATCAGAAGGGAGAGAAGAAGTAGTGAGGGGGAAAAAGGTAAGATAACGGATGGGAATCAAGGAGGAAGGTAAACTGAGGAAGGCGGTGGTCAAAAGCAAAACTCTTTTGAGGAGTGGAAGGGATAAGGGAGAAATAAAAGCATAAACAGGGGGAAATAGGATGGAGAAAAAGACCCAGATAGTAGTCATAACTGTGAATGTGAATGGGATGAACTCTAACATAAAACAGAAGTGGATAGTAAGTTGGATGAAAAACCGTAATGCTACAATATGTTGTCTACAAGAAACACATTTGAAACAGAGGGATACACACAGAGCAAAGGTAAAAGGCTGGAGCAGAATATATTGTGCTTTAGCTAAAGTAAAAAAAAGCAGGGGTAGCAATCCTAAGCTCAGACAAAGGAAAAGCAAAGATAGATCTAATTAAAAGTGATAAGGAAGGACACTATATCCTGCTAAAAGGCATCATAGACAATGAAGCAATATTATTTAACATATATGCACCAAGTGATATACCATGCAGATTCTTAGAGGAGAAGTTAACGGAGTTACAGGAAGAAATAGAAAAACTATACTAGTGGGGGACCTCAACATCACCCTCTCTGAACTTGATAAATCTAATGTCAAAATAAACAAGAAAGAAGTTAAGGAGGTGAATAGAATTTTAGAAAAGGCAGGTATGACAGAAAACTGAATGGGGATAAAAAGGAATATACTTTTTTCTCAGTAGTACATGGCACATACTCAAAAACCGACCATGTACTAGGGCATAAAAACCTCACAATCCAGTGCAGAAAGGCAGAAGTAGTCAACAAGTAGATCTTTTTCAGATCATGATGCAATAAAAATTATTTGTAATAAAGGATCATGGAAAAATAAACTAAAAATTAATTGGATTCCATATAATCTAATCCTAAAGAATGAATAGGGCAAAGAACAAATCATAGAAACAATTAATAACTTCATTCAAGAGAATGACAATAATGAGACAACATACCAAAACTTAAGGGATGCAGCAAAAGCAGTTCTTAGGGGAAATTTTATATCTCTAAATGCTTACATGAATAAAATAGGGAAAAAGGAGATCAATGAATTGGGTATCCAACTGAAAAAGCTAGAAAAAGAACAAATTGAAAATCCCCAATTAAATACCAAATTTGAAATACTGAAAATCAAAGGAGAGATTAATAAAATTGAAATCAAGAAAACTATTAAATTAATAAATAAAACTAAGAGCTGGTCTTATGAAAAAACCAATAAAATTGATAAACCTTTGGTTAATTTGATTAAAAAAAGAAGAAAACCAAATTATCAGTATCAAAAATGAAAAGAGTGAATTCACGTCTAGTGAAGAGGAAATCAAAACAATGATTAGGAATTATTTTGCCCAATTGTATGCCCATAAATTTGACAACCTTAGGGAAATGGGTGAATATTTAAAAAATATATATATAAATTGCCGTGGTTAACAGAAGAGGAAGTAAAACACCTAAATAACCCCATCTCAGAAAAAGAAATTGAGCAAGCCATCAATGAACTCCCTAGGAAAAACTCTCCAGGGCCAGATGGTTTTACATGTGAAGTCTATCAAACATTTAAAGAACAATTAATTCCTATACTTTGTAGACTATTTGGGAAAATAGGTGAAGAAGGAGTCCTACCAAATTCTTTTTATGACACAAATATGGTACTAATACCCAAACCAGGAAGAGTCGAACCAGAGAAAGAAAATTATAGACCAATTTCCCTAATGAATATTGATGCAAAAATTTTAAATAAAGTATTAGCAAAAAGATTGCAGCAAATTATCACAAAAATAATACACTATGACCAGGTAGGATTTATTCCAGGAATGCGAGACTGGTTCAATATTAGGAAAACTATCAGCATAATTGAGCTAGCAGAAACCACATGACATCTCAATAGATGCAGAAAAAGCCTTTGACAAAATACAACACTCATTCCTATTAAAAACACTAGAAAGCACAGGAATAAATGGAACCTTCCTTAAAATTATAAATAGTGTCTACCTAAAATCATCAGGAAGCATCATACGTAATGGGGATAAGCTAGATATGTTCCCAGTAAGATCAAGGGTGAAACAAGGATGTTCATTATTACCCCTATTATTCAATTTGGTACTAGAAATGTTAGCTGTAGCAATAAGAGAAGAAAAAGAAAGTGAAGGAATTAGAATAGGCAAAGAAGAAACTAAATTATCACTTTTTGCAGATGATATGATGATTTACTTAGAGAATCCTGGGGAATCAAGTAGAAAACTACTTGAAATAATAAACAACTTTAGCAAAGGTGCAGGACATAAAATAAAACCACATAAATCCCTGGCATTCCTATACATTACTAACAAAACCCAACAGCAAGAGATAGAAAGAAAAATTCCACTTAAAGTTACTGTAGACACTGTAAAATATTTGAGAATCTACCTGCCAAGACAAACTCAGGGCCTATATGAACATAATTATGAAACACTCTTCATATGAATAAAGTCAGATCTAAATTAATGAAAAAACGTCTGTTGCTCATGCTTAGGCTGAAATAATATAATAAAAATGACAATTTTACCTAAATTAATTTACTTATTCAGTGCCATACCAATCAAACTACCAAAAACTTGTTTTACAGAGCTGGATGAAATAATAACAAAATTCATCTGGAAGAAAAAGAGGTCTAGAATATCTAGGTAATTAATGAAAAGAAATACTAGGGAAGATGGCCTAGCCATACCACATATTAAACTGTACTATAGAGCAGCAGTCATCAAAACTACCTGGTACTGGCTGAGAAACAGAGTGATGGATCAGTGGAATAGGTTAGGTACACAAGATATAGTAGTCAACAACTATAGCAATCTACTCTTTGATAAACTGAAAGAATCCAGCTTCTAGGATAAATATTCACTATTTCGCAAAAACTGCTGGGCAAATTGGAAAATGGTAGGGCAGAAAATGGGCATAGACCAATATCTTACACCATATACCAAAATAAAGTCAAAATGGGTTCATGATTTAGGAATAAAGGCTGATACTACAAGCAATTTGGGAGAGCAAAGAATAGTTTACCTATCAGATTTATAGGAAAGGAAAGAATTCATGACACAACAAGAAATAGAGAGAATTACAAAATGCAAAATGGATAATTTTGATTGTGTTAAGCTGAAATGTTTTTGTATTTAAAAATCCAATGCAACAAAGATTAGATGGGAAGCAGAAAATTGGGAGAAAAACTTTACAACTATTTTCTCTGATAAAGGCCTCATCTCTAAAATATGCAGGGAACTGAGCCAAATTTATAAGAATACAAGCCACTCCCCAATTGAGAAATGGTCAAAAGATATGAACAGGCAGTTTTCAGAGAAAGAAATTAAAGATATCTATAGGCATATAAAAAAAAATGTTCGAAATCACTATTGGTTAGAGAAATGCAAATCAAAAAATCTCTTAGGTACTACATCTCTCCTGTCAGAGTGGCTAACATGACAAAACAGGAAAATGATAAATGCTGGAGAGGATGTGGGAAAATTGGAACACTGTTACATTGTTGGTGGAGTTGTCAATGGATCCAGCCATGCTGGAAAGCAATTTGGAACTATGCCCAAAGGGATATAAAAATGTGCATACCCTTGGACTTAGCAGTACCACTTCTAGGGCTGTATCCCAAAGAGACCACACAAGTGGGAAAGGGACCCATATGTACAAAAAATATTTATAGCAGCTCTTTTTGTGGTAGCAAAGAACTGGAAATCAAGGGGATGTCCATCAATTGGGGAATGGCTAAACAAGTTGTGGTATATGAATGTAATGGAATATTATTGTTCTATAAGAAATGGGGAAGATACAGACTTCATAATAACCTGGAAAGACCTACATGATATGATCCTGAGTGAGGGGAGCAGAACCAGTAGAACATTGTACACAACCACAGATATATTGATTCTGTGATGACTAACTTTGATAGACTTGGCTCTTCTTGGCAATACAAGGTTCAAAGACAACTCCAAAGGACTCTGATGGTAAGAGCTATCTACATCCTGAAAAAGAACTATGGAATCTGAATGACGATTGAGGGGAACTATCTGCTCTCTTTTTTTCTATATATATATTTTTTTTTGGTTTTGTCTTCTTTCTCATGATTCACTCCATTGATCATGGTTCTTCTTTACAACTTGACTATTGTGTAAATATGTTTAATTGGAAGGTATTTGTAGAATATATATCAGATTCCATGCTGTTTTGGGGGGGAAGGGGCAGAGGAAGGAGGGAAAGAAAATCTGGAACTCAAAAACATGCAGAACTGAGTGTTGTAAACTAAAAATAAAAAAAATCTTAATTTAAAAAAAGAGAAGGATAATATAAATGTTCTTTCTAAAGTGGGTTTAGGCTCAATTAACTCCTAAGAGAAAATGCAAAGTGGTCGTGCTATTTCTACGCCAAAGAATGCAAGGTTTGAAATCTTTTGTTCCCCAGAGCTTCCATAGAATTTAGCAGTACAGCCCCCCTTTTTCTTCCTTTCTACCTAGATTGTACAGGGATCAAAGACTATATTTTAATTACTTTAGGTAGCAAGGCTTTCTCCCGTTGACTCTCCTATAAAAAAAAATCTCAATTCTTCCTATAAATAGTATTACATTCACATACATACCACTTAATATGGAGGCAAAGGTAGATTCATCTTTGAACTAGAGTCTTAAATTTAAAGCTGGTTTTAATATTTTTTAATTAAAGAAAATAGAAGAATTTAATTGAAGTAACTTTATACTCACAAATGCTATCATGGAATAGAGATTATAACTAAAGCATATAGTGGCTGAGACAATACATTTATATAATATTCCATTTCAAATTTTATAAATGGGCCAAAACATATCATTAGTCATGTTAGGGGCCAAATTTTATAGAGCTTTGAAAGACTATTTAATGATTTTTTAAAACAGGGATTCTTAACCTTAGACCCAAAGACCTCCAAAGGGTCCATGAGTAGATTTCAGAGGGCTTGATGGGAAATTGTGATGGGAAAACAGTACATCTTTATTTTCACTAACCTTTAACTCAATGTGTATGTGTATGTGGGGAGGGGTGTATGTAATTCTGGGAAGGGGTCCATAGGTTTCAACAGACTGGCAAATCAGTGCATGGAATACAAAAAAATTTAAGAACCCTTCATTTAGAAAGAAAAAAGAAAACCTCTGACCCATTTAGAGTCAATGTTCAATCAGACTAGAATATCCCATTAAGCACCAAAAATGTTCTTTTTTAACTATTTTTTTTTACTGAATTTTCACTTTAAACTCTGCATTTTTCTCCAGAGAAAAGAGGTATATGGGAAATGAGAAATAAGAGATTTGGTAAGCCCTATTGCTTCTTTGGAAGTTGATAAATACAGGTTCTACATGAATTCTTAGTATTTCCACAAAAAAGAAAATGTTCACCATGTTCAAATCATAGCTTGGACTCACAACTAAGATTTGCTTATCTCTTAAAGGGAGGACAAAATATATACCTGAAGCACCCACAATTTGAAGGACACAAACTTGAATGGCAATGGCACAAAGACTCCTAATCGTGTAATTAACAGACTAACCATGATCCCAAAATACTGGTACGCTCCATCTAAGGAAACCTGACATCAGAAAATTCTAACTTATAAAATAGACAAATTGGAGGGTGCTTATGCTCATTATAAAAGGATTATTCTCCTTTTCAAAGAACTTACCACATTGTTTCTCTCAACACTCTCAGCTCTCCTACTGGATGTTATGGATTTACTCATTAACTATATGACAGAGGAGGAAAATGGGAGTGGGGGGTTGGGAAGGCAACCACCTAGGACCTAAAGCGTAAGAGTTTAGAGTAACAACTAATTTTTGATTAATCAAAACATAAAACTTCCCTGAAAGTATAATAAATGTCTATTAGAATCTATTTTAAAAGTACATTTACTAACAATTTTCTAAGAAATACCTCTATAACACATATAAGGTTTGACTCCTATAACACTTCTCCCCTTGGCAAATGGCCCAGGTTCAATCTTGGGAAACTTCTAATAACAACGTGTATGGTTCATGTTTGCTCCCAACCACAAGTCTAGCTCTCCCCTAGGGTTAATCAGTGCCCCCCACCCCAATTCCTATAAACAAAAAGCTCCTGATAAATGATTGAACATAAATCTTTTTATTACAAAATATATGATAAGAAGTGGGACCCATGTCTGAATCCAAATTGCAAGGGAACAATAGATCCCTCGTTCTTCTACATGAACAAAACTCATAGCATCAGTTGGAAATCACAGTAGCATGAATAGAGTTGAGAACTTTAGTAAAAACAGCTTCTGGGTCCTGTCTTGTAGCTTGATCTCCTTGGAATCTCAATTAACTCAATTAACTCCTTCACATGCCTCTAAGAATGTAGTAAGTTGTTAGTTTAGCTCCCACTCTTACAAAATCCACACTAGGGCACTGCCAAATCATCCTGCTTCTGAGGGTCTATAAGGCTCAGACACTCTTTGCCACTCAGTCAACAACTGCTTGCCTTGCCCAGAGTTCTACATTCTTAATTGGTGTCATGATCCCCACTTCTCTAAGTATGGATTCCCTTCTTCCTTGAAAACTCTGTCCCTTAGACCCATGGCATTACAGAAAAGTGAATCTTTTCCTGTAAGCATATGTGCCTTGGGTTCATAGCATTATAGAAAAGCAAATCCTTTCCTATTTGTCCATGTCTGCTAAATCAGTGGCATCAAACTGAAATAGAAGCAAGGGCCACTACATTATACAGAGATCCCTATGGCCACATATTGACTGAGAAAACCACATGTCAGCATTATCTATGCTTTGTTTTATTTTTTTTATTCTGTTAAATATTTCCCAATTGTATTTTAATCTCATTTGGCCACAATGGGCAATGTTGAGGCCCATGGGCCCCTCTGTTGCTTAAATGTAAATATAAGAGGCCCAATGTCCAATGGGTAAGGGGTTCAAGGGGTGGAAGGTACAAAGGGCAAATAAAATAGGATAATACTATTTAGACTTGAATAGGACCTCAGAGCTCACTTAATCTGTCTTTCTTATTTTACAGAAAAGGAAACTGAGACTGAAATGACTTGCCCGAGGTCACAAGTTAGTATTTGCTCCTAGGTCTTCTAACTCTAAATTGAGCATTCTTTTCACTACTGACCACACTGATCATGTTAACATTGTATTCCAGCAAATAATGCTCTAAGAGAAGGGAGCCTAATAGAATAGGGCAATTAATTAATGGAAATAACGGTAAAGAGAGGTTAACTTTGTTCTGTCTAATAAAAAGGGATACTGTACCACTTGGGAGTATGATGTTTAAAAAGTTCAAAAGGCAGTTCTGATTAATTAATCATTTTGTTAATAAAAGGGTCAATGACTCTCAAATGCCAAAGACCCCTCATGTGGTGGGCTCACAGTTTATATGCCCTTAAAAGAGCGGGTGTTCCTGAGATCGGCAATCACCGCTGAATACTTAACAATTAATGAGAGAATGAATGAGAAGTGGGTTCACTCCAATGAGGGGCTGGGAGAGTGGCATCATGTCACTTTCAGACAAAGAAACTATCTCTACATCCAGACCACCCCCAACCTTGGACAATATAGACAAAGAATCTACCTCTACTCAAACTTGGTTGAGTGGAACACAATGAGCAGGAATTTTCCTTAAGTTAGATTCTTCTAATGTTGGTTAGGATTTGATCATAATTAAGGAGAAAGTTAGTTCCACCTTCAGAGACTGAGACTTTAGAAAAAGGGGGAACTCTGAATCTCCCCAAATCATGGTTTATTAATAATCATTTCTCTCAGGAGAGAGGGTTCTCATAAGAAATTCTTCAAAATGTTTCAATGAGCACTCAGCAATAGTGTGGGTACTGATGTGTTGGAGCCAATTCAAACTAGCTCATGAGAGCAATTTTTAAATTTTCAGTGTGAGCATTCCCTCGTAGGAAATTGGCAAATGCTACAAACCAGGGCTTTATTTATTGTTTCATTGATTATCTGGACTTAAGAAAGTGATGGAGAAAATGTTAATAATCAAGATTAAACTTAAACAGGTGTCATTGGAATGGCAAGCGAAGTGGGACTTTTTCTTTTGCTCTTTTTTTTCTTTTAGAGTTCTAGTTCTTCTCAGAACTAAGATAATCAAGTGCCTTTGATTGAGACTTGCTTTTGTTTGAATCAAGTCTTTGATGATCTGCTTAAGTCACAAGAAAGCCTGAGTCACATGAGTTTGAGTCACATGGTCGTGACGCCCTCTATGGGCTGACTCTGAAGAAGTGTATACATACTCTAAAGTTAGCATTTTGCTTTGGGGGCTCACTCGCTGGAAGAGTATTCCTGTGATTTCTCCAGATGAGACTCTGGGTAGCTGTTAAAGACCTCCCTGCCCCCAGCTTTGAAAACCCCCTTTAGGCCCTGTGGCTGAATTAGCAGGGCATCTAGTTCCCTTCAGTGATAAAATCATTGTGTGACCTCCTACCATTACCCCCCACACTGCCCATCAACATAAACCTAGTCCCTTAGTCAACATTAAGAGCATACTATAAGGGAGACACTGAGCTAAGTACAATGGATACAAAGAAAAGTATAAATAGACTTTGCCCTTAGGGTGCTCGCAAATGTGTTTTGTCATCTACAACTTCCTGTATATTTTATGAATATATATCTGAATATATTACATGTATATATTATATGCATATATATGTATATATAGATGCAGATATATTAAATACCTATACATACACATGAGCAACTAGGTTGTACAATGGATGGAGTGCCAGGCCTGAAATCAGGAGAACCTGAGTTCAAATCTGACCTCAGACACTTCCTAGCTGTGTGACCCTGGACAAGTCACTTAATCCTATCTGCCTCATTTTCCATATCTGTAAAATGAGCTGGAGAAGGAAACAGCAAACCACTCCAATATCTCTGCCAAGAAAACCCCAAATGGGATCACAAAGAGTTAGACATTTCTAACTGACAAAATAACAACAAAAACAAATATATGTGTGTATATATATATATATATACATATATATGTATGTATATGTACATACATGTTTTTATTGCCTATTTCCTCCTGTAATTCAATTAACTAAAACTTCAAGAATTCAGATGCTATGCCACTTGGTGTATATATGTTCAGCACTGATAATTCATTGTTTATGGTACCTCTTAGCAAAATGTAGTTTTCCTATTTATCTCTTTCAACTAGGTCTATTTTTGCTTTTGTTTTATACTTTTGCTGAAGCATAACAGATTCTGTTCCAGTTCTTTATTTTAATTCTGTATGTGTCTTTCTGTTTTAAATCTGCATTGCGTAAATGATATATTGTTGGATTCTGGTTCCTAATCCATTCTGATCTTCCATTTTATGGGTAAGTTCATCCGGTTTATATTCACAATTATAGTTGCTAATGGTGTATTTCCATCTATCCTACTCTTTTCTTTTTCACTCTGTCCCATCCTCAAGAGTCTGTTTTGCATCTGACCACAGCCTCCCTTAATCTTCCCTCCCTCTCCCTTTTCCACCCCACCTCCCCACCCCAAGCTTTTTCTCTTAGCCCTTTCCTTCCTACTTCCTTGTTGGGTAAGATGAATTTCTCTACCCATCTATGTGCATGCATATTCTTCTTTCCTTGAATCAGTTCAGATAAGAGTGAGACTCAAGTGTTGCCTGTTTACACCCCGCCTCCATTACCCCCTTTATTATATAAACTCTTCCTTACAAGCTTCATTTATGTGATATAATTTCCCTCATTCTTCCCTACTTTCCTCCTTCTGGTGTATCCCTCTTTCTAACCTTTCCATTCTTCTTCTGAGATCATTCTAGCATAACAGACTTATACCTATGTCCTCTGTCTAAGTAGACTCTTTCTAAAGGCCCCAGTCATGATAAAGTTCTTAAGGATCAGATTTATCATCTTCCCATATAGGAATGTAAATAGGTCAACCTTGTTTAGTCCCTTATGATTTCTTACTCATTTCTCACCTTTTTATGCTTCCCTTGAATCTTATGTTTGAATGTCAGAATTTCTATTCAGTTCTGGTCTATTCATGAGGGATGCTTGAAAGTCCTCCATTTCATTAAATATCCATTTCACCCTATAGGATTAAAATCAGTTTTGGAGGGTCAGTTATTATTTATTGTAACCCTAGCACCTTTGCCTTCCAGAATATCACATTCCAATTTCTCTGCTTCTTTATAATGGAACTAAATCTTATGTGATTCTGACTATGGCTCTATGGCAATTGAATTCTTTCTTTCTGGCTGCTTTTAGTGTTTTCTACATTACCTGAGAGCTCTGGATTTTGGCTACAATATTCCTGGGAGTTGCCATTTTGGAATTTCTTTCAGGAGGTGATGAGTAAGTCTTTCAATTTCTACTTTGTCCTTTGGTTCTAAAATATCTGGGCAGTTTTGCTTTATAATTTTTTGAAATATGATGTCTTGGCTCTTTTTCTGTTCTTCATGGCTTTTAGGGAGTTCAAAGATTATTAAATTATCTCTGCTCAATATTTTTCCGGCCAGTTTTTTTCTGAGATATTTTACATTTTCCTCTATTTTTTAGTTCTTTGACTTTGTTTTATTGTTTTCTTGATGTCTCATGGAGTCATTAGCTTCCACTTGACCAATTATAATTTTTAAGGACTTCTTTTCTTAAGTGAAATTTTGTACTTCTTTTACCATTGGCTAATTTTGATCTTTAAGCTATTAATTATCTTTTCTATAATTTTCTTGCATAGCTCTCATTTTTTTCCCAACTTTTCCTCTACTGCTTTATTTGATTTCAAAAATCATTGTTTGGTTCTTTTTATCTTTCTCTTTAGCTCTTCTAGTAATTCTTGTTTGGCTGATGGACAATATGTATTTTTCTTTGAGGCAATTCTTGCAGGTATTTTCAAGTCATGATCTTGTTCTGAGTTTGTGTTTTGAGCTTCTTTGTCAAAATAGAAGCTTTTATGGTCAAGTTCATTTTTTGTTTGCTCATTTTTCTAGTTTCTTGACTTTGAACTTTATATTAAAGCTAAACTCTGCTCACTTGGGGTGGGGAGGGAGAATGATTAGCCTAAGCTCCTGTCTTTTATTTACTTCTGCTGCTGCAACAATTCAGTCTATTGACCTATAAATTTTCAGTGCTTCCAATGTGGTACGATCTGAGGATAGGTCTGTTCATTGTCCTTCTGCCTTGTGCTCTATTCCATCCACAAGTAAGTCCCTTGTGACTCTGACCACTTCTCTCTTCCCTGGAACTCTGAACTGGGTAATGGGAGACAGAGCTGCTAGATGGCACCCATTCTTGCTCTCAGTGCTAGTATAGAGGTCCCCTGGTATCTCTTTCTGCCCAAGTGCTCAGGCCCCTGTCCCAGGAACTAGGCTTCTCCCTACTGCTGCTTCCACTGCCATAAAACTTGGTGCCACTTCTGCTGCTGCACTGGGCTCCTGGCTAGTCCCAACTCTGGTGTCCATAGACCTCTCTATCTTCCTAAGATGTCCTGGGCTGGGAAATGACTCATTATGACATTTTCTTGGACTTATTTCTCAGAATTCATTTTTCTGAATTGAAAAAAAATGATGTGTTTCCTAAATTATTGTGGAAAATGTTTTGGGAGAGCTGAGGCAAAATTGCTAGCTCTCATTCCACCACCTTGACTCCATCCAGCAGCTGTTGTTTCAAGGTTGTAGAAAGTGTAATATTATTTCAATGCACTCTAAATTTCAGTTCCTGGGGCAAAGCCCTGTTGGCATGCCCCAATTGTAACTCTGTGTGATGCTAAAGCAAATGGATATCCAGGAAGAATTTTTCAAAGCTTTAAGGTGTTGCCTAGTGAATTGAACAATTTTGCAAGCTCTTTGACCATAGCTGTAGGATCATCACGTTCAATAAGCCAGATACCTTGCCCTTTTAGATTAAATCAAGTAGCAGTGTGGCTTAAATCAAGTCAGTACCCTGTCCTCTTTTGTACCAGAACTGTGAATTCAATAGTATAGAACCTTCTTTACCAATTCAACTCTGCTTGGTAATTTATAATCTTAGAAAATAGCCTGGAATACTAAGACCTTAAGTAACTTGGATAAAGATTGTTTAGTTAGTATGTGTCAGTCTGAATTTGAACACAGATCTTCCTTACCCAGAGGCTTATTCTCTATCTGCTATGTCACCCTGACTCTCTTAAAGCTCCTATGGAATGTAAATATTTAACTAAACAGAATCCTCTTGGGTGGAAGTTAAAGGCAGAAATCCTACTATTTATGTCTTTATCTCTCTGCATAACATTGTCTATGATAGAAAATGGGAGAGGCACTCTGATCTACTTTATGAGGCATAAAGTATTTTGAGGAATATTTAAAACTATCTGAAAAGTAATATATTTGACAGAATCTGAAGAGCAATAGTTTAATATTTCTTTTCTTTAGCTCTAAATTTCTTTTTTAGTCTTACCTTATTTTGATTAATACTTTTGTTTTTATAACACATCAATTTCTAAATCTATCCTTTCTACTTCCTTTCCTCAGAAAGCCTTTCTTTATTACAAAGAATAAAAAAGACAAAAAAGCAATTTTGAAAAATTACTACAACTACTATGTCTGACAGTATATTCCACATATTATACAAAGGGTTGAGTGTACACAGAAAAAGCAAAAATATAGTCTCTGTTCCCAAGGAACTTGCATCTAAATGAGTGAGAAAGCATAAAAATCAGAACATGAAAGATAAATACAGAATTGATAGATGATAACCTTAGAAGAGATGGCTCTACTAGCTTTTGTTCAGTACTTTTTCAGAACTTTCTGACTCCTTGTGACCCTTTTGGAGGTTTTCTTGGCAAAAATATTGGAATATTATCACTTCCTGCTCCAGCCCATTTTACAGATGAGGAAACTGAGGGTTAAATGATTTCTCCAGGGTCACACAGCTAGAAAGTATCTGATGCTAGATTTGAACTTGGGAAGGTGAGCTTTCCAGACTTTAGGCCAAATATTCTATCCACTGCACCACCTAGCTGTCCTGCTTGTGGCTAGGGGGACCAGAAAAGGAAGGGGTGATTGAGCTGAGTCTTAAAGAAAGGCAAAGATTTTTTTTCCTGACTCTGGTTAATTCATTCTGCATCCAGTCACATCTTTTCCCATGATTCTTTCAATTCTATAAAATTTTAATAAGCTTTAGTGGGCAAACAGTCCGGTTTCTCCGCAACTTTCAAGCACAAGTCCTAATTCCATCCTCCGGGATCAAACCACACCTATATTTATCCTTTTTCCTACATGACAATTTCTTGAGTACTTGAAGACAACTATCTCTTCTCCAGGCTAAAGATTCCTATTCCTTCAATTGATCTAGTTACCGGTTTCTAGATCCCTTAACATCCCAGTCACCTTCCTCTGTATGCAGTCTTGCTTGTCAGTATCCTTATAAAAATGTGGAATCATAGATTGGGTCTGACCAGGGCAAAATGTAATAGGACCACCACCTGTCTCATTCTGAACACTATGTAACCTAATCATATTTGCTTTTTTTGATAACTACACCATACTACATACATTACATACTTCATACTATATCATACTGAGTTTGCAAAACACTAAAACAGATTTTTAAAAATCTTCTTATGGGGTTTAAAGCCTTATAACCAGTTTAGAGTGGGTGGAGCCAAGATGGTGGCTGGAAAACAGGGACTCGCTTAAGCTCTCTCCCAAATCCCTCCAACTACCTGTAAAAAATGGCTCTGAACAAATTCTAGAGCTAAAGAACTCATGAAATAACAGAGGGAAACAGGTCTCCAGCCCAAAACAGCCTGAATGGTTGCTGGGAAGGGTCTATCGCACCCATGCTGGGAGCATGGGCTGTGCCAGGACAGACCAGGCTGGGAGTAGACCCAGTAGAGCAGACCTCAGAGACATGAATCAGTGAGCTGTGGCAGTTACCAGACTTCTCAACCCACAAAAGCCAAAGACAATGGAGCAGGTCAGTGGGAAAACTGCTGGATCAGGAGAAGAGAAGTGCGCAGGTACAGCCCTAGCCCCAGGGGTGGTAGAGGTGGCACGGCAGCAGCAGAAAGCTCCTGCGGCTTCTTCCACAGCTACAGCATCAGCTGCTTCCGGACTCCCTGGCCCACGTGGTAGGAGGAATCAAGCAGCAGATCAGAGCAGGAGTGCAGGGATTGCTTTGCTGCTGCAGAGACAATTGCCCTGCTTGGATCTGGGTCACAATCCAGGTTGGCAGCTCTTGGGGTAGGCAGAGCGCTGCTGTGGCAGAACTTGTGGTAACTGTGGAGTAGAGGTCTGAAAACAGTGGGGCAAGGCTCCTACAGCTTGGGACAAAGTACTCTCTGCTCTACAAGCAGTCATATCCTGACAAAAAACTCAAGGGTCAAATAGTTGGCTGGGAACATGAACAGGCAGCATAAAAAGACTATAGAATCTGTTTTTGGTGACAAAGAAGATCAAAACATACAGCCAGAAGAAGTCAACAAAGTCAAAGAGCCCACATCAAAAGCCTCCAAGAAAAATATGAATTGATCTCAGACCATGGAAGAGCTCAAAAAGGATTTGGAAAAGCAAGTAAGAGAAGTAGAGGAAAAAGTGGAAAGAGAAATGGCAGTGATGCAAGAAAATCATGAAAAACAAGTCAATGACTCCCTAAAGGAGACCCCCAAAAATACTGAAGAAAATAATACCTTAAAAAATAGACTAGAGGCAGGTAGGTGGTACAGTGAGTAGAGCACTGGCCCCGGCGTCAGGAGGACCTGAGTTCAAATCCGGCCTCAGACACTTAAAACACTGGCTGTGTGACCTTGGGCAAGTCACTTAACTCCAATTGCCCTGTCTTCCCCCTCCAAAAAAAAAAAAAAGAAGAGAAAAAAAAGAGAGACTAAGCCAAATGGCAAAAGAGCTCCAGAAAGCCAACGAGGAGAAAAACACCTTAAAAGGAAGAATTAGTCAAATGGAAAAGGAGGTCCAAAAGACCACTGAAGAAAATACCTTAAAAAATTAAGATTGGAGCAAACGGAAGCTAATGACTTTAAGGGAAATCAAGAAATTATAAAACAAAACCAAAAGAATTTAAAAATAGAAGACAAAGTGAAATATCTCATTGGAAAAACCACTGACCTGGAGAATAGATCCAGGAGAAACAATTTAAAAATTATTGGACTACCTGAAAGCCATGATCAAAAAAAGAGCCTAGACATCATCTTTCAAGAAATTATCAAGGAAAACAGCCCTGATATTCTAGAACCAGAGGGTAAAATAGAAATTGGAAGTATCTACTGATCACCTCTTGAAAAAGATCCCAAAAAGAAAACTAGGAATATTGTAACCAAATTCCAGAGCTCCCAGATCAAGGAGAAAATACTGCAAGCAGCCAGGAAGAAACAATTTGAGTGTTGTGGGAAAACAATCAGGATAACACAAGATCTAGCAGCTTCTACATTAAGGGATCAAAGGGCTTGGAATATGATATTCTGGAGATCAAAGGAACTAGGATTAAAACCAAGAATCACCTACCCAGAAAAACTGAATATAATACTCCTGTGCAAAATATGGATTTTCAATAAAATAGAGGACTTTCAAGCTTTCTTAGTGAAAACACCAGAGCTGAATAGAAAATTTGACTTTCAAATACGAGAATCAAAAGAAGCATGAAAAGGTAAACAAGAAAGAGAAATCATAAGGGACTTACTAAAGTTGAACTGTTTTGTCTACATTCCTACATGGAAAGATGATATTTGTAACTCATGAGACCTTTCTCAGTATTAGGGTAGTTGAAGAGTATACATACATATAGACAGAGGGCACAGGGTGAGTTAAATAAGAAGGGATGCTATCTAAAAAAAAAATTAAGGGGTGAAAGAAGAATATATTGGGAGAAAGAGAAAGGGAGAGATAGAATGGGATAAATTATCTCACATAGAAGTGGCAAGAAAAAACAGTTCTATTGGAAGGGAAGAGGGGGCAGGTGAAAGGGAGTGAGTGAATCTTGCTCTCATCGTATTTAACTTCAGGAGGGAATAACATACACACCCAGTTGTGCATCTTACCCCACAGGAAAGTAGTGGGAAGGGGATAAGAGAGTGAAGATGATAGAAGGGAGGGCAGATCAGAAGAAGAGGTAATCAAAAACAAACACTTTTGAAAAGAGACAGGGTCAAGGGAGAAAACTGAATAAAAGAAGACAGGATAGGATGGAGGAAAATACAGTTAGTCTTTCACAACATGACTATTATGGAAGTATTTTGCATAATGACACATGTGTGGCCTATGTTAAATTGCTTGCCTTCTCAAGGAGGGTGGGTGGGGAGGGAAGAAGGGAGAGAATCTGGAACTCAAAGTTCTAAAATCAACTGCTCAAAAAAAAAGTTGTTTTTCCATGCAACTGGGAAATAAGATATACAGGCAATGGTATATAGAAATCTATCTTGCCCTACCAGAAAGTAAGGAGAAAGAGGATGGGGGGGAGGGGGGTGAGAGAAGGGAGGGCAGACTGGGGAATGGGGCAATCAGAATATACGCCATCTTGGAGTGGGGGGGAAGGGTAGAAATGGGGAGAAAATTTGTAACACAGAATGTTGTGGAAATCAATGTTGAAAACTAAAAATATTAAATAATAAAAATATATAAAGCCTTATAACCAGGGTAAAAAAATAAATAAATTCAGACCCTTTCATCACAGGCCTGGGTCACATTTGCCAGGGCCCCTCCCTGTTCCTGTAAAGCCATTTGATAACTTTATTTTCATTCTTCTTGTTTGCTAGCTTAAGAAAATGAACATTTGGAGCGGCTAGATGGTACAGTGAGTAGAGCACCAGCCCTGGAGTCAGGAGAACCTGAGTTCAAATCTAGCCTCAGACATTTGACACACTTACTAGCTGTATGACCTTGAGCAAGTCACTTGGCCCCAGTTGCCCTGCCTTCCCCCTGAAAAAAAAAAGAAATGAACATTTGTCTTCAGTAGATACCCTAATTTCTCCATAAATCAAGTTTCCATAAAAGAGAATAAAAGAGAGAAGCATAATAAAATCAGGATCATTGTCTAATTTTGTTTTTTCCTCATTAGGCTTGGCACAGTGGCTAAGGCATTACCTTGGAGTCAAGAGAACCTGAGTTCAAATCCAATCTTACAGACTTACTAGCTATGTGACCCTATGCAAGTCACTTCACTGCCCCTGTTTCCTCATCTACAAAATGAGCTGGAGAAGGAAATGGCAAACCACTGCAGTAGCTCTACCAAGAAAACCCCAAATGGGGTCACAAAGTGATCAGCAGCACAGCTAGATCGAAGATGTCTTAGCCCATAAACATCAAGGAGATAAAGATTGTGATGATTGTGTTTTTAAAATATATTGTTTGATGTGATTGGCTACGTGACAAGACTCCAATACAGGTCACATAGACAACATGATCCTAATGACCGTACACATATAAGCCATGACAGATAGCCTGTACTCTTTTGCTGTCCTTATTTGTTCTGACTTGTGTCAAACACGTAAACGATTGCAGTACTTGTTTGGAGGAGGCTCCCAGCTACAGGCCAACACCCACTTCTGGGATCCTCGATTATAGATTCAGATCCTCACCAGATTTCTGGTGCTGATACTCCCCCACCCAAATCTAGTATGGATAAGTGGCCCAGCAAATTTCCCCACCATGTCAGAGTCTGATCAGGAATGTACTCAACAAAGCTCACCTTTAAGATATAGAACTTCCCTGCTCAGACTTTACTCTGAGCATGTGTTGCCACCAAAATCTTTGCCATGGAACCTGTCTACCTTGTATGAGTTACTCTGGCCCTGAGTGTAGCCAAATCTCTGCTTGTCTATGTTGCCATAGGGTGTGTGTGTGTGTGTGTGTGTGTGTGCGTGGGTGCACACACTCTTGTTTTTTGTCTGCTTGATATGCCACATGGTAATAAAAGCTTCCCAAGTACCAATTTTCAAATTCTGGTATTTGCTCTAACCCAAGCCATGAGGACAAATAAAGCAAAAGTATTTTCCAAAAAGGACATTAGCAATAACTAGATCCCTCCTAGTAACATGACAGTGAAGAAGATGATAATGAAGTAATCATCAGTGCTCCCTATGCAGCTGCTTCCCCCTTGCTCCCCACATATCTCTCCCATAGGGCCTGGTCTTTCCAGAATCACTGTTCTTTAATTCACAATGCAAACTTGTTAGCAGAGGGGTGTTGTGAGAAGTCCTAGATTTGGATTCAGAGGAATTTGGTTCCACCCCTTGTCCTGCCACTCATCAGTGTGAACTTGGGCAAGTCAATCTCTCTGGGCCTGTTTCCTCATGTATAAAATGAGTAGGTTAGACCTGATGGCCTTTAGGGTCACCTTCAGCTGTCTCTCTAGAATCCTATGACCCCTTCTAGCTCTAAATCAATGAACCTGTGAAATTAAACATATTAGCATAACTAATTATTAATTATTAATAAGGTAATTAAACACATAAACACATTAAACCATTATCATCTATTAACATCTTCATTAATTTAGTTTTGTTAGCCACAGCTTGGAAGGAACCTATAGGAATGAGGGCTCTATGTTAGTGTATTTTGAAGTAGGGTAGGATGAAGAAGAAAGGTCCAGAGGATGAGGCACTGTTTGATAAGCAGTTTGGCTATGAAAGGGTGGGAATGCTTGGAAAGGGAGATGAAAGGATTCTTAAGATGAATGTGTCTTACTTGACTATAGTACTTAGATTTCAAACACCCCTTCCCCACTGATAGAAACATGGTTGGAGCTTCAGTTGAAATAATATTGTAGTTTGCTATCTCAACTCTTAAATTGTGACAATCTTTAAAATATACAGATAACTGAGAATGCTACCATCATGGTGGTGGGGAGAAGGAAGGAGCTGGAGATATATCCCAAAGCTTCATCTGCATTACAAATAACTGTAAATTAGTGTCACTGGAGAAAACCCAAAGCCCCACCTTTTCTTTACCTGACCAGTTTCTATGAGGTTGTGTGCCTCTGGGGATGAGAGGCAGTATGGCTCCATAGTAGTTTTTAAAGTGACACTATATTAGACATTCAAAATATATATATATATATATATGGCTCCATAGTAGTTTTTAAAGTGACACTATATTAGACATTCAAAATATATATATATACACATGTATATTCCCAAAGGAACCACTGGGAAGTTAGCAAAGAACAGAGGAGGAGAATTTCAGCATGGTGGTGGTATCAGATAGGAGGGGTCAAATAGAATATTAGAGCTCAAAATGGTCTTAAAAATCATCTAATATAAACTTTTCAACTTCATTTTTTAAAAAAACATTTTATTCATGGGATACAGGTAGATGAAAAGCAGAGGAGCAGTTTGCTATAATGGATAGCATTGCCCTTGGAGTCAATAAGAACTGATTCAACTCTAGCTTTTTAAACTCACTGGATGTATGCTCCCAAAACAAAGCTCTAAGACTTTAAGTTGCAGAGCAAATTGAATTGGTAGAGGTATTTTCCTCACTGGGAGTTTCTAAAACGAACAAAATTATGTCTAGTCCACAAAATGTGCACAGCATTATAATAGGCTGGGAGAGGTAGAAGTTTAGTGAAAACAAAACTTCTTGCCCTCATGGACCTTATACTGTCTCAGGGAAATGTGACCAATACACAGATAACCATAACAAAGTAAATAAAATATAAGTACAAAACAGTGTGAAAGGAGTATGTATGTGCTATGCTTTGCTCGGTAGGTTATGGTTGTTCACATGGCTCTGTCTAGATGTGGTTCACAGGGAGGCAAGAATAGATATTTTTAGTGTCTTTCCTGATCTCTTCTCCAAGAGATACTTTAATTCCTCTCAGGAGGGAAGCAAAATGTTGAGTCCAGAGGCTAGCCACTCTGCTCTCCTCAGAAAGCGGGGTTACTAGGCCAGAATTATATCTATTTGCTCCCTTAAATATTATTTGTCTGGGGAAAATATTAGGTTCAAGCTGTGCCCCTGATCACTACCCTCCAAAATTATCAGGTACCCTTTGCTTCAAGAGCTCGACATCTTGAGGTAGCCCATTCCATTTTATATGACTCTAATGGTTAGGAAGGTTTTTCTTATATCAAGCCTGTATTTGCCTCTTTGCAGTTTCCATTTATTGCTATCTCAGTGGCCAAGCAGAATAAGCTAAAAACAAAAACAGAAACAGAAACAAAAATAAAAACTCCTTCATTTGACAATTCCTCAAATACTTTAGGACAATTGTCATGTCGCACACCTCCCCCAGTTTCTTTTTCCTTCTCCAAGCTAACTATTTTCAGTTCTTTCAACTGATTCGTATGGTATGAACATCTCATTCATACGGCATTAGCCTGATCCATATCTTGCCACTGGACCCAGTCGGCTCCAGGGGAGAAAGTGAGGCTGATGACATGGCACAGCCCTCCCTCCCTTAAATCCAATTCACTTGCAAGTCATGACATTACCTTCCTGATGGCATGGTCCTCTTTGAGACTGAAGGACAAACAGTGAACAAACGAACAGTGACACAAACACAGATCCCTTCTCCACCCATCCCAGTTGCTCTCTTTCAAACCCTCTCCAAATTTATCAACAAATTTTCTAAAATGTGGCCCAGGACAATTCCACAAATACAAGATATGACAGATAGTAGAGCTTAAAATGCTTAAACTCCAGATATTGACTGGAGTATCTTTTTGACCAGAGTAGTATGCATCATTTCTCTCATCCTGGACAGTATGCCTTTCCAAATGTATCTAAGATGACATTAGCTGGGGGTGGGAGGAAGCAGGGTGGGGGGGATGACAGGTGTCAAACTGTTGACGCATCCACTGAAACACAGAGATCTTTTTCTAGTTAAATGGCCAATAGTGTCATAGAGGATAGAATGCTGTACTTGGCCTCAAGAAGACCAGTTTAAATCCTGTCTCAGAGACTTTTTATCTCTGTGACTCTGGGCAAGTAACTTTTAACTCTCTTAGCCTTGGTTTCCTTATCCATAAAATGGATATAGTAATAGCACCTTCTTCAAGGATCGTTGAAAGAGAATCAATGAAAAGTGCTTTGAAAACCCTATTATGATGGTGGCAGCTAGCTGATGCAGTGGATAGAGCACTAGATTTGGAGTCAGGAAGACCTGAGTTTAAATCTGACCTCTGACACTTACTAACTGTGTGACCGTAGGGAAGTCATTTAACCTCTGCCTCAGTTTCTTCATCTGTAAAATGGAGATTATAATAGTACCTACCTCCCAGGGTTATTGTGAAGATAGAATGAAACAAGTGCCAAGATCTCTCCTACTAAAAAAAATTTTAAAATATTGTTATTACTATTAGATTACTTTCTGGCTACCATCTGTCCCATCTTGTATTCGTGGAATTGTTTTGTTTTTTAAACCATGTAAAAGATTATGTTTATCTTACTGAATTTTATTGCATAGTGTTTGGCCCCAGGATCTAGATTGTCAAGAATTTTGGGGAGTCTTACTTTGTTATCAAGCATTTTAGCTATCTCTCCCAGTTTTGTATCATCTGTAAATTTGATCAGTGTGCCTCTATCCAAATAATTTGTTAAAATGTTAAATTGCACAGAGATAAGCATGAATCCCTATAACCTTCCACTAGCGACCCTCCATTGTCACTGACCCATGAACAACTACTCTTTGGGTCTAGCCATTCAACTATTTTGAAATATCTGTTCATAACTGTATTAGCTTCAAATCCACCTTTCTCTCTCTGACTCTCCCTCTCTCTCTCTCTCTCTCTCTCTCTCTCTCTCTCTCTCTCTCTCTCTTTCCCTCCCTCCCATAAAGATAACATGAAAGATTATGTGAAATGTTCTAAAAAACCTAAGTAAAAGCAACTATCAATTCACTGGAGGATGGCAAAACACGGACATAGTAGAGTATTACTATACTCTGAAAAATAATGGATATAAAGAATTCAGATACATGTGAGAAGACTTATATGAACTGATACTGAGTGAAATAAGCAGAATACGGAAAACCGTATGTTATATCTACAACAGTGTAAACAGAAAGCACAACAAAATGCAACTAAATGTCAGGCAATTATAATGACCAAGCTTGGCTCTGGAGACGATACAGAAAAAATGAACCTCCCTTCTTTCACTGAAGGGGCAGGGAACTATAGGTGTGGAAGGTAGCATATGCTGCAAGATGTTATGTATTGTTTGGTTTGGTTGAGCTTTTTTAAAAAAAAAGTTTTTAACTTTTGTTTCAAAGGAATTGTTTGGCACAAAGGAGGGCAGTGAAATGCATACAATATAAAAACAAAAGCCATCCTTAAAAACAAATAAATGAAAATGAGATTAGTGGAGATTTCTTAAAACTTCAAAAATAAAATCTGGGCAAAATATATCTATTACATACCAGTCTACATTACATAGCCTACCAGCGAAGCGAACAGCAAAAAAGAGAGAAGGAAGTTAAACTGGCATGACTTGTTCTTGATGAAACCATGATCGCCGCCCTCTTTGAAAGCACAACTTCTTTTTATCCACCTTCACTAATGATCACTGTCACAATATGGCTTTTTAATTTAGCCAGGAGATCAAGCTCATGAGCCAGTAATTGGCAAATTTCACTCTCTTCCGTTTACTGGCTGGTAGACAGAATGCTGAGCTTATAGTTAGGAGACCTGAGATCAAATCCAGCCTCAGACTCTTCCTAGCTGCGTGACCATAGACAAGTCACTTAACTTCAGTCTGCCTCAGTTTCCCTGTAAAATAGGGACAATAATAGCACCTAACTCACAAGGTTGTTGTGAAGATTAAGTGAGATAACGTTTATAAAGTGTTTAGTAAAGCGGCTGGCGCATAGTAGGTGCTATAGAAATGTTTATTCCCTTCGCTTCCCCTTCCCCTCTTAAACAACTGCCCTTCTCCAGTTGAGCCCTCTGCTTTTCTCATCCTCTGTAACACGCTGAGCCGCTGAGATCAGGCCGGTTTTCACACCGCCTCGGGAGAAACAACGTAGGCCAGGTCATAGATGGAGCGGGTCGACACCTCCATGCCAATCACCATTGAGATCAAGCCTGTGAGTGGCTACTGTTCTTCCAGGGTAGGAAGGACGTGGAGGCCTGTAGCACCAAGGCAATACCCACGGCGGCTACGGCTGCCATGAATATGCCGGCGTAGTTCTGAATCGCAAAATATAACAGACTTTCTTCATGGAAGACGGAACCAAAACATTGATTCCAACACCAGAAAGCCAAATCCATCATGGCCCCAAAGAAGTCCATCATAGCGACCAAGAGGTCTACACACATTGCCAACGCAGGGGGCACCGCCGTCCCCCAGCCTTCTCTCCATTAGGCCTTCCCATAAATGAGCTCCCTCTCTCACTCACGCTAGTCCCTCTGCCTGCTCTCTCTTTCCCGGCTCTCACTCCTCTGTCTCGTTTCCTGCTCCACCTCTTCCTGCTGCGCCCATTCAGCAAGCTCCTCCCACCACAGGCTCCGTGTGACTCAGACTCATGTGACTCAGACAGGTCATGTGGGCCTATTAATAGATGGGAAAGATCTTCCCATTGCATTAACAATACAAGACAGAACAAAACAAACAGTTAATAATGAGTAGGTTTCTGTAGGATGAGAGAATCTTTAAACCCTCAGTGGTGCTAGTGCCAGTAAATGTACATTCATTTGGTCAAGCAACGGCAGCACAGCCCAAAGTCTTGAGTATTTCCATCCTCATTTTAAAGACGAGGAAAATGAAGCACAGACAGCAGATAACATAATGAATCAGGAGAGTGGAGCAGTAGATTCCAGAGCAGTGGAGATCTTTGTGGGGATGGAGGCCTTGAAACACCTATTCGCTCCAGTCATGTGATCATTTTATACTAATCCCCAAGAAGATATGAAAAGTACTTTGTATCCCTAAAAGTACCGTAGACATTTCAGCTGCGATTATGATCACAGATGAGGAAATTGATTCCAAAGAAGCTCTGAGGGATAAACTAATTTGCCTAAAGTCACAGAGCTGGGACTAGATAATGCATGGCTCTTCTATAACACAGCATTCTTTCTACGATACCATGGCTTCTGCACATAGCAAGGCTTTTTGATTACGGGGGAAATATTGGGAGATCACAGGGTGTTTTTGACTACCAGATGGAAACTTCATTCATGTATTTGATAATGTGCCCTTAATCATTTCCAAATACTTTACAGAAGAAAGAAAGGGAGGATGGGAAAGAAAGAGAGGAAAAAGGAAGGAAGGGAGAAAGGGGGGAAGCATATTTAATACAGTATTTTATTTTTCCCCAATAACATGTTAAAACGATTTTTTTTTAAGTTTTGAGTTCCAAATTTTATTTCACCATTCCTCCCTCTCTTTCCCCCTCCCTGAGATGGTAAGCAAGCAGATATAGGTTATGCATGTGTAATCGTGTAAAGCATTTTCATATTATTCATTTTGTACAAGACTCAAATAAAAAAAAGAATGAAAGAAAGAAAAGGGGAAATAGCATGCTTTAGTCTTTATTCAGACAGTATCAGTTCTTGCTCTGGAGGTGGATAGCATGCTTCATCAAGAGTCGTTGGGATTGTCTTGGAGCATTGTATTGCTGAAAATAGCTAAATCATTCACAGTTATTCAATGTACTGTGCTGCTGTTACTGTGTACAACATTCTCCTGGCTCTCCTCATTTCACTTTGCATCAGTTCATTGTGTTGTTAAGCAAAATGGGCTCCTTAGCACTTAGTTCAACAAGTCCCCTTGAAGAGTTTGGCTTTTGTTTGCTTTGAGTAATGCTAAGCCCCAGGCCCAAACCCCTATTAGGTGTGGAACCTATGTGTGTGTGGATTGATGACTGAGGTGGGGCCCAAGGTGGGGCTATCTCCAGGGAGGGCCTAGTTTACATGTCTGGGACAGCAGAGACTCTTAGACTACCTGGGTTTAAGATGCCTCTTTGTGACGATTTTAGGTCACGTGGGTGAGTCGCATGTGTGACTCACCCCTGACACTGACAAAGATATAAAAGCCAGTTGGCCTTTTCTTCCTGGGAGCTTTGCTGAAGCAGTGGTGGCGCGTGACTCTGGGCCAACCATTGTTCTGAGCTCCCAGGCTGAGCCTAGATGTTGGTAACTATGAATTGTATTGGGTCTGTCTGTTTGTAATTTGTTTAAGGGCTCTTGAGATGGCATTGATGTTGAGACTCCAGGCAGCTGTAGCTAAGGAGCCCTCCAGCTTGTAAACCCGGATGCTGAGACTTTGTTGAACTCTGGTAACTATGTATTGGGATTTGAATCAGACAAGGTCTATTTGTTGGTGTTTGTAGTTTGCTTGTATTTTGTTCTGAAGTTCAAGGTGCTGGCTTTTTCCCCTGAACTAAGTGAATGATATTTGTGTGCTGAATTAAAGTAAGTTTGCCAACCCCTTAACCTTGCTCTCCTTATTAAGGCAGATCAAAAGAACCTGGGCTTTCTGGCTGTCCGGCAGCTTTCTGGGTGCTGGCTGTGGGTGGATCTGGACCCCCCACAGAAGCTGCTAGCCAGATTGTGGAAACATTCATGTTAGTCTTTCCAGGTTTTTCTGAAATCATCCGGATTGTCATTTCTTACAGCACAATACTATTCCATCACAATCATATACCACAGCTTGTTTAGCCATTTCCCAATCGTTGGTCATCCTCTCGATTTGGAGGAAGCATTTATTAAGCATTTACTGAGCCAAGCGCTATACTAAGCACTGGGGTTACAATATAAATGCAAAAATAGTCACTGCCCTCAAGATGACATTCTAATTGGGCAAAATAATAAATATAGGGGAGTTGAAGGGAGGCAATTTTTGGTTTGGAGAGATATAAGAATGATAAGTGGAACTATATGAGTAGATTAACACATCCTTTTCATTACCAAGACTGTAAAGCTTTACTGGGCTGGGAGCAGGGTGGTAAACATAGTAGGCAATTAAAGCAACCACCATCAAGACAACAGGAGCCCTAGGGTGGGAATTCTAGACACGGCAGAATTAAGTTCTCTGGGATGAGGTATCTAAAACAGGAAGTGTAGTGACTGCAAGAAGTTGGGAGAGGGAAGTGAGGAATGACTGGAGCCCCAGCCTACATGTATCAGATAAACTTTCTGCTGAAGGATAATCTTTACTACCTGACCTCCTTCAGGAAGTACAAGACATCACCTGATGTACAATATGAGAAGGCATGAGCATGACAAGGTACAAGTATCACTCATTCTTCTCTTTGTGCTTTGGCCTGGCAAGTATCCCAAGAGCCTGGCATGGAGTCAGAGTATACCAAACAGAGCTAAGAAAGCCCAACCATTTTGCCTAGTAGCTGGGTGGGTGAGATTGCATATCTCACCTTAGGTAATCAAGCTGTTAGTGAATATGTTGACTTGTGACTGGCTTAGTCATTGCGAGGTAATTGTGCTGAGTAACTCGACATCGCATTTTCTAATCTCTGGGTACAGGGATTTCAACTCTATGTTATGAGCAATAAGGGTGAGATAGCCTGAAAAGACTCTATAGGGGAATCACACAATCACAGATCCCTTAAATATATGCGTGTATATGTACATATGTACATAGACACACACATACATATGTACATATGTATATTATGTATATAATGTGCATATAATTTTCAAAAACAGTGTAATGAGCATACAAAAGAAAGAGTTTGATCTTGGCCTCAAACTCTTGGTCTTTAACGTAGCATAAATAAATAAGGTAACAAACTGCAAATAAGCAAAGAGAATACCTTTTGTTCTGTGTCCCCCATCTGAAATTATGCCACTTTTGACTCTGTTTTCTTTCTTTCTTCTTCCTTCCTTCCTTTCTCCCTCCTTCCTTCCTGTTTGTTTTCAATATAATTGTTTTCAGTGTATATAGAGAGCTCAAGTTATACTTCTTCCACTCTGAATCATGCACATAGATTTTTCCATATTTGCTTGTATGATAATAGCTAGCATTTGTCTAATGCTTTTAGGTTGGCAAATCTCTTTCCCTAATTTGATCTTTACAACATTCTGTTATTATCCCTATTTTACAGATGAGGAAACAGGCTGAGCATGGTTAAGTGACTTGCCCAGGGTCATACTTTCTCTCTCTCTCTCTCTCTCTCTCTCTCTCTCTCTCTCTCTCTCTCTCTACTAGTCTACTATAATGGTCTGCAGGAGTCAAGTTTTTTTTAAGGCAACATTATGTTCTATTATTTACATTACATAGTATAACTCACTTAGTCATTTTCCAATTGTAGGAAATACAGAGGGTTTTCTCCTGGTTCCTAACTATTACAACTAGGGCATAGGGAGAGAGACAGAAAGAGACAGAGAGAGAGACAGACAGACAGAGACAGAGACAGGGACAGGCAGACAGAGACAGAGAGAGGCAGACAGAGACAGAGAGAGGCAGACAGAGACAGAGACAGACAGAGAGAGAGATCTTATCTCCCTTTTACACAATACTTTTAGAATAGAGGCCTAATAATGGAATGATTTGGTCAAGGATATGATTAATTTTCTGACCCTCACTACTGTAACTAAGACTATCCCTCCAACCTGTAGCATGGGGACATCATTGCTTGACTCAAAGGAAGGTGGTGGAATACACATCTCTAGTGTCCTCCCTCCCTACCCTTTTCCAAGGGAGACTTTAATTCCTGCCAGAAAGGGGAATAAAACGATAGAACCAAAAGAATGACTACTCTGTTCACCTCAGAGAGAGGGGCTTTCAGGTTAGAGTATCTATCTGCTCCCTTAAGTATTATTTGTCTAGTGGATGCAGTTTCCAGATTCAGGCTACTTCTTTCTGGTTGCTGTTGATTAATTGGGGAAAGGAGGACCCAAGCTTTATATCTAAAGCTATTCTGTTTCCTACCAAATATCTGTTCCACAATGAACATGCATAGTAAATAGCAAAGAAACCCATTTATCCAAGTTCATAGTAAAACAGAAATCAGAGAAAATATGCCTAGGATAATATATACCAGACAATAGAGAATAAATGATCTCTTTCATTGGGAGAGAACTAATTCAGCTCAACCAAGAGAGAGAGTCTCTGATCTTATCCAAGAGGAAGTTCTGTGTTGGTAAGCAAAATGGGCTCCTTAGCACTTAGTTCAACAAGTGCCCTTGAAGAGTTTGGCTTTTGTTTTTGTTGAGTAATTCAGTGTATTTCATTGAGTCTTACTAAGCGCTAAGCCCCAGGACCAAACCCCTATAAGATGTAAAACCTATGTGGGTGTGGATTGGCAACTAAGGTGGGGCCCAAAGTGGGGCTAACTCAGGGGAGGGCCTAGTTTACATATCTGGGACAGCAGAGGCTCTTAGACCACATGGGTTTAAGTTTGCCTCTTTGTGACGATTTTAGGTCACGTGAGTGAGTCTCATGTGTGACTCACCCCTGACACTGACGAAGATATAAAAGCCAGGGGTTGGCCTCCTCTTCCTTTGAGCTCTTTGCCACAGCAGTGGTGGCACATGACTCTGGGCCAGCCCTTGTTCTGAGCTCCTGGGCTGAACCCAGATGTTGGTAACTATGAATCTGTATTGGGTCTGTCTGTTGATGTTTGTAATTTGTTTGTAATTTTCTCTGAAGTTCAGGGTGCTGGCTTTTTCCCCTGAACTAATAAATGAATGATATTTGTGTGCTGAATTAAAGTAAGCTTGCCAACCCCTTAACCTTGCTTTTCTTATTAAGGCAGATCAAAAGAACCTGTGCTTTGGTGGGTGCTGGCAGCTTTCTAGGTGCTGGTTGTTGGTGGATCTTGCACCCCCACAGAAGCTGCTACCCGAATTGTTAAAACAAGTTCCCCTAAATCTCTAGTGTCTCTCATGTCAGCTTCCTAGAGTCTTTCCCCTTCATCAACTTAAAGTAGAATTAGCGTATTCCATCTTCTCTGTTCAACCTGGAAGCTAAAGGTCCCTGAAGCAACTAAAGAATCCTAAGAGATTGAAAAGACTCCAGGAGATGTGAAGAGGCTCTGAAGAGACTAAAGGGACTCCTCTCTCCTGCTCTTTCCAAATTCACCCCCACCTCGAGACATGGGGCATTGATCTCTACCAATGAGGAGAGGTCCAGATCAAAGGGCTTTGGGACTTGGGTTATACTACATTATTTCTATATTGTGCTCCAAAATGTTTACATGTAGTCCAAAATGTTTACTGTGGTCCCAATGACAATATATTAGGGGTCCCGTTTCCTCACAGTACCACTAACTTTGAATTTTTACTACTTTTTCACATTTTTTACCATTCTAGAGCAGAGATTCTTAATCTGGATTCTGTAAACTTAATTTTTAAAAATATGTTTTAACAACTGTGTTTCAATATAATCTGTATATTTTCTCTTCTGCATTTAAAACATTATTCTGAGAAGGGGTCCATAGGTTTCACCAGGCTGACAAAGGGATCTATGACACAAAAACAGTTAAGGATCCCCTCCTGTTCTAGAGAGTGTAAAGTCATCTCTTAAGGTAGTCTCAAAAATACTGACTTTTCCTGACTTCCCTTAAGTCTCAGGTAAAATCCTATCTTCCACAGGAATACTTTCCCACCCCCTCTTAATTCTAGTGCCTTCCTTCTGTTAATTATTTGCTACTTATCCTGCATATAGCTTGCTTTGTAAATATTTATTTGCATGTTGTCTCTCACATTAGACTGTAAGTTACTTGAGGTCAAGGACTGTATTTTGCTCCTTTTTGAATCCCCAGCACTTAGCACCGTGCCTGACACATAGCATGTGTAATAAATGTTCATTGAGTGATTGAAATACATATACATTCAGGGTGTCCCAAAAGTCTCAGTACAATTATAGGGTTAGTTTTAGGCTGTTTAAAACTATACTAAGATTTTAGGGATATATTTACTATTGTGTATGTATTTAAATTGCTGATATAATTAGAGTTTAATGTGGATCATGACCTAAGTCTACTTTTTTACCATGTAGTTTTAAAGATTACAGACTGAAAAAAAAAAAAGATTCCCCCTCATTTTACAAAGCCCAGAGGTTTTCAGTAGCCTGCCTAAGTAACTTCCTTTCTCACAGGGACAATTTTTAATGGGGGTTTCCGCTGTGGGGTTTTTCTGGGAAAGTCAAAAATAGTTGAGGACAGGCCACCATGTTCCCATTCCTCCCAACATTATTTTTTCCTTCATGCCCCTGTTCTGTAACACTACCTCCACCCCAGCCCCCACACACATACCTGAATAGTTTTTCTTAGTTACGTCATCTAACCACAACCACCAAGGAGAGAACATGCTCTGTGGCATAGGGAAGAGCCAGTTATTCTTTAGCCACTCACATTCTCAATGCAATCCATTGATAGCAGTCACTACCAGAAACATCTCCTCTGAATAACAGTGTCAACGACAACCAATGATTGTACGGATCATTTAAGTAGCGTCATCCTTCTCATGTCTATAATTAATCGGTCAGTCCTCTTTATCTATACTCAGCTCTGCACTGAGTACACTGGAGAGTACACTGGAGTACACAAGCAGCATCAGGTATGCTTTCTGAGCTTAAGGAGATGGGGTTCAGGTTCAAGATAGGAGACTTGAAGGCTGAAATGCAGTAATACTGAGGAAGTGTGTAATCGTGTGACACTGACTGTAAGAACCAGAGAGGATTCGGAAGAGGAAGTGGGATAAAAGGGAATTAGAGTCATACATCTCTAACACAGATCGTATGTGAATAGACCTCCAGCAGAAAGAGAGCCAATACAGATGAGGAAACTGAAGCTTGTGAAAGTCAAGTGACTTGCCCAACGTCACACAAGTAGAAAGCATCAGAAAACATGTGAAACCAAATCTTCAGATCCAGAGCTAGTGGTCTTTTTATTGCATGTACTGCCTGCCTCTCACAAGATGACATGCATGAAGCACTTTGAAGACCTCATAGTGCTCCATCAATGTTAGCCATCATTAAATTATTCTAAGAATGATTAAATTATTATTATACTATTCTAGGAAATCCATGCATTCAGAGGAAACACCTACTGTTTCTTTTGGAGGCAAAGAAATTCCCAAGATGTTCCAAATGTCTCTGCTCTTCTCAGTGTTTCTAGGGTTGCCTCCCAAGATGGTGACTGTGTTTTTCAGGCCCACGCCAGTACCCCAAGGCATGTCTGCTCTAGCTTTTGCCTATTAATGTGGGTTGCAGGGAAGTGGAGGCAGAGAGGGAGATTCAATGGGGTGATACAAAGCTCTCTTCTCCATTGAAAGTCATTTTACAGAAAATTTCCTTCCAGCCACATCAATGGACTGCTTTTGTTTTGTTTTGTTTTGTTTTGTTTTCTGTTGTTGTTTTAATGCATTTGCTCTGGGTCATCATCGGAGGCATCTCCTTGATTAGAACCTGACTCTCCCCACTTCAGTGTTTACTACGGCAGAGGCGTTTATCATCCTCACTGCCATTGTGATAGGTTCATTCAATGTTCTGACAGGCTTCAATACCTCCACGTTTGCTTTGTGATCAAATGTCTTCCTCAAGGAGCCAATACACGATGCATGCCAGGCAGTGCCTGTCTATGACTCCAACTTTCCAACTGATTCTCTAATGAAGAGGTAATATAGTGTAGTGCCTGTAAAGGTCAGGAGACCTGAGTTCTAATGCCAGCTTCTATGCCCAGCAGTTATTCTGAGTCATCAGACTTCTTTGTGTCTGTGTTTCTCATCTGTAAAATGGCAATGAATGTATTTGCCCAGCGTTGGTATAAGACAAGCTCTAACTTTAAAGTGTTATATAGGCATGTCAATTGAGTTGAAATAGATGTAGTCTAGAACTATAATCAGATGTATTTACTTTTCTCATATTTTTATCTTTTTTAGTGACACCATTTGTTTTTAGAGCACCATTTTAAAGTATATTTTAATAATAATAGCTAGAATTTACATTATGCCTTAATGTTTATAAAGCACTCTACAAATATATCTCGTTTGGTCCCCATAACAACCCTGATAGGTATATGCAGTTATTATTTTCATTTTACAGATAAGGAAACCAAGGCAGAGGTTAAGTGACCTGCAGTGTCGGAGATCAGATCTGAACTCAAGTCTTTCAACTGCAGGTCTATTATTCTGTCTACTGTGTCACTTAGCTATAGATTGTTCCCTTCCCTTCCCAAGGAACCATTCCTTGTAACAAAGACTTAAAAAGAGAGACAAAAAAAGCAGTTCTGCAAAGCCAACTTTCAAATCAGCCATTTCCGACAGCATATGCAATATTCCATAGCCATTATCTCCCACCTTTGCAAAAAAGGGAAAGAGGTACATTTTCTCAACTCTTCTCTAGGGTCAAGTGTGGCCTTTAAAATTACACAACATTCATGTTCTGGCTTTTTTCTTTCTATTTACATTGCTACAATCATTATGTTTATTGCTTTCCTGGCTCTGCTTACTTTCTGCCATATCAGTTCATATATCTTTCCACGCTTCTCTCATATTCAGAAATTCCTACGATGCAGTAATTAAGCCATTATAGTCCCATCCTTTAATTTGTTTAACCATTCCCCAATATTCAGCATTTACTTGTGTACAATTCTTTAGCACCACATAAAAATGCTGCTGTGAATATTGTGATATATATGGGTCCTTTCATTCTATCATTGACTTCCTTGGGGGAGGATCTCTGGGTGCAAGGAAACTAGGTATATTTTCACCAGGGGCAAGCAGAAGGTGCTCTCTTGAGCATACAGCCTCGGGGAAGGAAGTACGCTCTAGGACAACATTCCCAAATTTTCCACCCTACTAAAGAATAGATAGTGGCACAGGTAATGTTATCACTACCAGGGGCAGAATGATAGGGGAAGAAACACTCACCAAAGAAGAAGCTGTTGGTACCCTCTAAATTTTCTGCCCTGGACAAAAGCACTAGATGTCCCACCCTAATTACATCTCTGATATGATCACCATTCCAATCAACTGTAATCAATTCAAGTCTCCCTGGATGCAGTTTTGGTTTTTGAACTTGAGATGTCAGGATCAGTTCTTGGTGTCCTTCCCTTTTACAGAAGGAAATTTTCTTTAAGAGTGAATCCATCTACCCAAGAGTTGCTTCTTTAATCCTACCTCTCCAAATGGGTAAGAGATGACACCTCCCTTCTCAGCTTCAAATTTTTTTTTTCCTTTTCAGAACAGAGAGGCTCTGTAGTACAATGAAAAGGAGGAGGCATTTGGAATTAGAAGGCATGGGTTCAAATCAAGGCCTCAGTTCCCTCATCTGTAAAATGACAGAGTTGGACTCTAAGGTCCCCTCCAGCTTGAAATTGATGATTTTATGATACGATGATTCCATGTAGCTGAAGTAGGTTCAGATCCATGATTTCATCGGTGTGGAGAGGACTCTACATGGGGCAGCTCTTCTACTGATATTCAAGTAACTCCCCTATAATTTATGCTCTTGGGGATACTGAAGGGTTAAGCATTGTTGCCATGGTCACCCAGGTAGATCTGGGGCGGGCAGGTTTTGAATCCAGGGCTTACTGAATCTAAGATTAGCCCTTTATCAACTATTATCCCATTAGAATATAAGCTCATTTCAAGGAGGAATTGTTTTATTCTTTATACTTTGTATCCCTAGTACCTAACCCAGTACCCAGCACATAGTGGGTGCAAATACTTGTTAAATGATGTCATACTGCTTCTCATATCTAATCACTACATAACCTAGGTTTCTTTGTTAGGCAGACTGGGCGTGCTCAAAAGGCCTCTCTCAAGAGGGTCTCCACGTCAGAGCCGGACACACCCAGTGGAGCCTAGGTGACAATTAATTACTGTTATTATTAATGGCATCATTATTCCTCTCCTCGGGTCCTACTCTGAAGCTTCATGATGGGGTGGAGGTAACCATGAGTTCTCAGAGAGCAAGTTCTCTTGCTGGCAGAGGGCAAGGTGGAAGGGACCTTAAAGTTTAAAGGGTTCTTAACCTGAGGTCTTTGAACTTTAAAAAAAATAATGATTGCATTGTAATATAATTGATTTGCTTTATAATCTTAAGTATTTTATTTTATGCATTAAAAATATTGTTCTTAGAGTCCCTAGGCTTAGCAGAGATTCAAAGGGGTCCATGTTACAAATAATTTAATACAATCTGGTCACTTTACAGATGAGATAACTGAGTTTCAGAGAAGTTAATTGGCAAGTCCAAAGCCATACAGGTATTAATTTTAAGAACCAGAATTCAAGCCTATTCTTCTAACACCAAATCCAAGGCTCATTCCACTACAACATTATTTTACCAATATGGAAAGGCTCCAAGTACAAACCTAGTTATAAAACTCCATGTCTGACATTGGAGGACCAGAAAGGCTTAACACCAGAAGGTTGGCCATCAGGTAATGAATATTTTGGTCTCAGGAACTCATAAAGTCTGTCTACTAAAACATGGCAGAGGAGTGACAATCTGTCTTTTTGGAGGGAATGCCTATACCAACAAAATCATTTTGAATCATTATAACTGGTTACTGTGTTTTATCCTTCCTTGCCCTCATGGGGATTTTGAGGGGTAATTTAGATCATATCAGATCCTCATTCTAGACTCCTACAGAGAAAAGAGGGAGATTGAATATAAACTATTTGCACTTCATAAAGCAATAGGATCTTAAGCCTATTTGAAGCCTTGTCCTTTATGTGGAAATGGTCAAAGACCATATCATGTGCTATTGCGAAATCCAGCAGAAAAAAAGGCTTGTCAAATTAAGCAAACTAAACCCAATATAAAAAAAACAATTTGGATTTTAAATACCAATAATAGTGAGGACTTTCAGCAAGAAATGCAAATGAGGATCATATGAATTATGCTTGCTAGTACCTGAATGTGTGCACACCATACCAAGAATTGTAGTTGTCTAAATTATCTCCCATTTGAAAATGTAGCCATGGTTTTGTACTCATGGGGAGGTATCTGAAGTTCATTTATTTATTTAACATTCAGCAAATGCTTGCTATTTGCAAAGCACCATGTCAATCATAGAGGGAGATGCTAAGATACATAATATTGCAAATGAATAAAATTTTAATTCAGGTCCTAGGTTTGAGGTAAATGTCAATATTAATGGAAGGAAAGGAGTCATGTTTTAAATATAAAACATATAGGGAATGAAAGAATCAGGACAAAAGCTTGCTTGGATTCTCCAAAACCCAAAGTGGGAAGAATCAGGTAATTAGACTTACTAAGGGCTACCTAGAGTCCAGAATCAGGTAATTAGACCTACTAAGGGCTACCTAGAGTCCAATGAACGTCTTAGGATAGTGAGTGAACTTCGCGGATTTTTGAAAGTCAGCTCTGGGCTAAGGTGTACTGAAGTAAGCCTGTACTGGTTTTCAAAGCAGATTGTTAAGCTTTCAGTGTAAGCATTTATGTATGTTTCAGAAATCTGCAAATTTGGGCTAGTTTTATTATGTTGGTTGCTGAGACTTAGAAATTTAATGGGGGAAATAGTAACGAAGCAGATTAAACTTAAATGTGTACTGAGAAGAAAAATCTCCCTCCCCCCAGCCAATTGTTAAAAACTTCTGGCTCTGGGTTTCTTCACTTTGTCAGACCCTTGTTAGATCACTGTTGATATGCCTAACATTTTGAAGATCCTGCATTTAATTATGAGATGCTAAAGACCATAAATTTAGAGAGGGAAGGAATCTGAGACCAACTAAAGTCCTGCAAACCAGTAAGGTGAGGAAAAAGGGGCCTCAAGAAATTAAGTGATTTGCTTGCCAAAGTCATGCAGGTAGAACTTGTCAGTACTAGGATTTGAACCTAGGTCTTCTGAGAGCCAATACTCTCTCCACTATACCTGTTTCCAGGCTGCATTACTTATATCTCCTTTCATTGAAAAGCCAGATTTATCGAGGTCTCTTCTGATACTTCTTAAGACTTCTGGTACTAAGAAAAAAAAAGTACCTAGTACTTTTCCTAAATTAACATAGTAAATTCAGCAGGTTCATATTACCCTAGATTATTTTAATGATCAAGCTTAGGCCCAAAGAAGAGATCTGAAAATGTATCTACTTCTCTTCTTTACAAAAATGGCCAATAGTGGTTATGGAACATCGCATATAAGACCACTGAATATTATTAATTTTGCTGAACTGTCTTTTTCCTCTTTTTATTTGTTGTTATAAGGGATGCCTATGAGGAGGGAGAAAAGATATTGAGAAATAGAGGTGATATTAAAATAAAAGAGAGCAATAAAATTTTAAATGAAGAAAAATAAAAGAAGCACACTGGCCACTTCTGGAGTTGAGAATTAGCGGAAGAAGAACCCTGAAATACATGCCATCAGTACCCTCTTAAATTTTCTTCCTTGGGTCAAAACACTGACTGCCTCACCCTAGTTTTGGCTTAATGTGGATGCAATTAGTTATATGTTATTTGTGAGTAGCTTTTTTAAAAAAAGTTCCTCTTTTTTTTAATCTTGTATTTTGGGACTTCTGTCTTCCTTTAGATCATAGATTCCTTGAAATAAGAACCGTATCTATTATTTCTATAGGAAATTTTCCCGAGTGCATAGAATGGTGCTGTGCACACAGTAAAAGCCTAATCAATGTTGTTGGCAAATTCCATCTGTAATTGACAGAAAGTGCTAATTTGAATGGATTTATCCTTCCCTGACTCAAAATATTACTTGTCAAGTGACTCTGAGCAGTCCATACCCCTTCCCAAGATGAGTACAGACCCTGACTATAAAAAAGAATTTTACCATAACAGTGTCAATGGCAATCCAATGATTGTATGGATCATTCGAGTAGTGTCATACTTTATATTTATTCTATCTGACCTGGCCCCCTTAAGATTGGTACATTTAGAAGAGAGTCCAGTTCTCCTTGTCTACTTGAGTATACAAACACATAGCCTTTCCAGTTTGTAGATCACTTGATATTTAAGATATGGTCCTAACCCATGCCAGTGAAAGATGAGACCAACAGATGATGGTGAAGTAGACATGAATCTTTTTTATATGAGTATCTCAATCAATCCAACAGTTATTTATCAAGTATCCACTATGTTTGTCTGCGTCTGCTCTTTTAGCTTCCAATATAACAATGCCGGGCAATGATGGGTCTACCAAAAAGACGGTCTCAGCTCTAAAGGAGTTTACTGTCAAGGGGAGATGATATGCAAACATTCCGCATTCAATAAAACCCCATTGTGAGAATAAGGTAAATATGTATTTGTCTCTATCCCTTTAAATCCTGAACCTAACACATAAATGTTTCTCAGGTCTTTCCATCCATGAAATGTGTCCCTGGCTTCATCACCCTTAGTAGTATCATAGCAATGATATAATAGAATTATTGGAGACAAATCTTTTTTTGGCCTGACGCCATATTAACAAAGCCAGTGGAAGCCAATGAAGCTTGGCCTGAGTTATAAGCCGAACTACAGTAAATGATGGAGAAGAAGAAAATAAGAGGGAGAAAAGAAGAGGGAAAGACAAATGGAAGAAAAATACTGACCTATGACAAAGAACAGTTAGATGCCATTAATAATTGTCTCAGGGGGCCAAATGTACCCACAAGTTCACCCAGATCCACAAGGCTTGAGGCAAGGAAGAAAAGGAACAGAAGAAAACAACAAAAGAGTTGATTTAATTAGGCTTGACTAATTACTAAAAGTTAGCTCTGCCCAAATTTAAATAGAAAGTAGGCAGTGAGTTTTACTGAGTAGTTCTTAGAAGTGATACTACTTTAGAGGACCAGAGGCAAATTAGGAATCTGTGTTGCAGCCTGGGCATGGAGAGCAAAAACAAGGCAGATTTAACAGAAGAAGCAGAGATGAAACTGAGGTTGACAGGAGAAAGCTCCGACCACCAGGTGGGCAGATATTGATGAGGCCAAGTCTAAGCAATGACATCAAATACATTTTGGCTACCCTAGTGCTGTGAAAGACACTTTCCTATTCAGAAAGAAACACCAGCAAACCACCCAAAAGCAGCTGCCAGCTGGGCTGCTCCCAATGCCCAACATCACACATCTTAGCCCAGACAGGACTAGAATAGAGGTCTCAGAATTGGTGTTGTGGAAAGAGCACATCCTCATCTTCCTTATTCTCCTCACACTGGAACTGTGTGTGCTGCCCCTGGGATAGGGGACTCTTCTAAATGAGATTTCATCGAATCTTGTCCAGGTCTCTACATCACTTCCACACCCTCCTTTATGCTCCCCTCTTCATGTAACATTTTCTCCAATTCGAATGTAAGCTCTTTAAAACCAAGTGTTACTTTTCCTCAGTATCTAGCATAGTGCTCAGCGCAGTGCTTGCCTCATGGTCATCATCACAGGCCTGGAGGCAGAAGTCTACTTTTCAGGTCCTAGTTCTGCCACCAACTTGGCTTCTCAACTTAGGCAAGTCACTGTGACTATGTGCCTTGCTTCCCCCATCTCTAAAATAAGTATATTGCAGTGTTCAATAAACTCAATGGCCTCTGCCGCTCAGTAAGATTTCACTATTCTACAAATACTGCTGGGAAAACTGGAAAGCAGTTGGAGCAACACCTCATACGACATAGAAAGATTAACTTCATGTGACTACAAGACAAACATAAAAGGCATCAAAACAAATTAGAGGGACAAAGAAGATATTTCTTTTTGGACTTATGAGTAGGCAAAGAATTCATGACCAAAAAAAGGCAAGGGGATCACAAAACATAAAATGGGCCATTTTGATTGGATAAAATTAAAAGTTTTTGTACAAAGAAGACCAGTACGGCTCAAATTAGAAGACAATTAACTGCGGATGGGGAGGGGGATCTTTGTAGCAAGGTTGTTTGATAAAGATCTCATTTCCAAGACACATAAGAAATTGAGTTAGGTTTATAAAGGAGTCATTCCTTTACTAATAACTGATCAAAGGATGTGAATAAATAACTTTCAAAAGAAGAAATCCAAACTATCAACAGCCATATGAAAAATGCTTTAAATTACTAATAATTAGAGAAATGCAAATTAACATAATTCTGAAGTTATGTCTTTATACTCATTAGATTGGCACAAATGACGAAAAGCAAAAATCATCATTGCTGCCCAGGCAATAACAGGTGCACTCATGAACTATTGGTAGAGCTATAAATTTGTTCAGCCATTCTGGAAAGCAATATGGAACTCTGCCCAAAACATTCACTAAATTATGCATGCCCTTTGACCCTGTGATATAACTTACTAGGCGTTTCTCCCAAAGACATTAAAGGAAGAAAAAGACCCAGATGTGCAAAAATATTTATAGGAGCTCCTTGGTAATGGCAAAGAACTAAAAACTAAAGGGAGAACTCAGCAATTAGGAAATGGCTGAACAAATTATGGAAGGTGAATATAGTGGAACACTATTAAGCTTTAAGAAATGATGAAAGGAACAAATTCACCTAGGAACTTCTGCATAGTGAAATGAGAAGAACTAGAAGAAAAATGAATATAACAGCAATATCTTAAAGACAAACAACTTTGAAAGGCTTAAGAACTCTAATAAATACTATAACCAGTCAGCATCAATAAACATTTAAGTGCCTACTGTGTGCCAGGCGCTGTATATAATAACAAGATTGTAAAGACAAACAATTTTGAAAGACTTAAGAATTCTGATCAAGGCGATAGATAACCAACCAGAGTCAGAGTCAATAAACATTTATTAGGTGCCTTCAGTGTGTCAGGCACTTTGCTAAGCAAAAGGATACAAAGAAATGCATAAAACAATCCCTGCCCTCAAGGATTTCACAATCTAATAGGGGAAGACCACACAAAGAGCAGCTAAAGTTTGGGGGCAGGGAATGGTGAGGCATGATGGAGTCCTGCAGCTAGAGTGTGAGATGATCTAAGGAGGAGTGAGTTGCAGAGTTGAATTCAAATTGCAGAACTATTAGTTTCTGGAGATGATGAAATCCAGATCAGACAGGTGGTAAAATGATGAAGTAAATTCCCTGAGTGTCCTCCTTAAATGGTAGCAGATCAAAAAGAGCTCTCCAATGCTCAATCTCTACTCTATCCAATCAATGAGAGAGAAGGGTCCCAGGGGCAGAGGATGCTGAGGAAAACCACAATTCCAAAAGACCAATGATGAAGCATACTACATACTTCCTGACAGAGAAGTAATACGTTCAAGAAGAACAAGACATACATTGGGCAAGGTGGAGCCAAGATGGCAGCTGGAAAGCAGGTACTTGCATGATCTCCCACCCAGATCCCTCCAAATGCCTATAAAAAATGGCTCTGAACAAATTCTAGAACCACAGAACCCACAAAATAGCAGAGGGAAGCAGGGCTCCATCCCAGGACAGCCTGGATGGTCACTGGGTAAGGTCTATCCTATGGAGCTCCCATGGAGGTGGGAGCAGAGAGGAGCAGAGCCCAGCATGGAAAACAGGAACCAGTCAGAACAGGCCCTAGTGCCCTGAATCAGTGAGCTGTGGCAGTTACCAGACTTCACAACCCACAAACACCAAAGACAACAGGGAAGGTTAGTGGGAAAAAATGTGGGGGACAGTTCGGCCACCACCCTAGGGGCAGCAGGGGTGGTGCAGCTACAGAACTACAGTTGCAGTTGCTTCTGGCCCCAGGCCCACCTGGTGGGAGGAATTAAGCTTTGGATCTGAGCGGGAGTGCAGAGCCAGCTTAGATCTGAATCCACTCTAGGTTGGTGGTTCTTGGGGGAGGAGTAGCACTGGTGTGGCAGAGATTGCTGTGTAGCTCTGAAAACAACAGCACAGCCCCTCAAGCTTGCAACAAAGTACTCTATACTCTACAAGCAGTCATACCCCCCAAAAAATTCAAGAGTCAAGTAAGTTGGCCAGGAACATGGCCAGGCAGCAAAAACGCACTCAGATTCAGACTCCAACTTTCAAATCTTTCTTTGGTGACAAAGACCAAAACATACAGCCAGAAGAAGTCAACAAAGTCAAAGAGCCTACATCAAAAACGTCCAAGAAAAACATGAACTGGTCTCAGGCCACAGAAGAACTCAAAAAGGATTTGGAAAAGCAAGTTAGAGAAGTAGAGGAAAACTTGGGAAGAGAAATGAGAGTGATGTGAGAAAACCATGAAAAACAAGTCAAGGACTTGCTAAAGGGGACCCAAAAAAAAATATTGAAGAAAATAACACTTTAAAAATAGACTAACCCAAATGGCAAAAGAACTCCAAAAAGCCTTGAAAGGCAGAATTAGCCAAATGGAAAAGGAGATCCAAAAGACCACTGAAGAAAATACTACCTTAAAAATTAGATTAGAGCAAGTGAGAGCTAGTGACTTCATGAGAAATCAAGATATTATCAAACAGAACCAAAGGAATGAAAAAATGGAAGACAATGTGAAATATCTCATTGGAAAAAAACCACTGACCTGGAGAATAGATCCAGGAGAGATAATTTAAAAATTATTGGGACTACCTGAAAGCCATGATCAAAAGAAGAGCCTAGATATCATCTTTCAAGAAACTATGAAGGAAAACTGCCCTGATATTCTAGAGCCAGAGGGTAAAATAGAAATTGAAAGAATCCACTGATTGCCTCCTGAAAAAGATGCCAAAAAGAAATCTCCTAGGAATATTGTCACCAAATTCCAGAGCTTCCAAGTCAAGTAGAAAATACTGCAAACAGCCAGAAGGAAATAATTTGAGTATTGTAGAAACACAATCAGGATAACACAGGATCTAGCAGCTTCTACATTAAGGGATTGAAGGGCTTGGAATATGACATTCCAGAGGTCAATGGAGCTAGGACTAAAACCAAGAATCACCTACCCAGCAAAACTGAGTATCATGCTCCAAGGCAAAATATAGATTTTCAATAAAACAGAGGACTTTCAAGCTTTCTCAGTGAAAAGACCAGAGCTGAATAGAAAATTTGACTTTCAAACACAAGAATCAAGAGAAGCATGAAAAAGTAAACAAGAAAGAAAAATCATAAGAGACTTACTAAAGTTGAACTGTTTTGTTTACATTCCTACATGGAAAGATGATGTGTATAATTCATGAGACTTCAATATTAGGGTAGCTGAAGGGAATATACATATGTGTGTGTGTGTATGTGTGTACATATGTGTGTATATATGTATGTATGTATATAATATACATACATATATACAGAGAGAGAGAGAGAGCACAGAGTGAGTTGAATATGAAGGGATAATATCTAAAAAAAATAAAATTAAGGGAAGAGAGAGGAATACATTGAGAGAGAGAGAGAAAGGGAGAGATAGAATGGGGTAAATTATTTCACCTAAAAGTGGCAAGAAAAAGCAGTTCTGTTGGGAGGGAAGAGGGGGCAGGTGAGGGGAAATGAGTGAATCTTGCTCTCATTGGAATTGACTTTAGGAGGGAATAACATACACACTCAATTAGGTATCTTACATCACAGGAAAGAAGGAGGAAGGAGATAAAAAAGGGGCTATGATAGAAGGGAGGGCAGATAGAGGATGAGGTAATCAAAAACAAACACTTTCAAAAAGAGACAAGGTCAAGGGAGAAAACTGAATAAAGGGGGACACGATAGGATGGAAGAAAATATAGTTAGTCTTTCACAACATGAGTATTGTGGAAGGGTTTTACATAACGATACACATGAGGTCTATGTTGAATTGCTTGCCTTCTTAGGGAGGGTGAGTGGGGAGGGAAGAAGGGAGAGAATTTGGAACTCAAAGTTCTAAAAACAGATGTTCAAAAGAAAATTTTGTATGCAAATAGGAAATAAGATATACAGGCAATGGGGCATAAAAATATATCTTGCCCTACGAGGAAGTAATGGAAAAGGGAATGGGGGGGAGTGGGGTGACAGAAGGGAGGGCTGACTGGGGAATGAGACAACCAGAATGTATGCCATCTTGGAGTGGGGGGAGGGTAGAAATGGGGAGAAAATTTGTAATTCAAACTCTTGTGAAAATCAATGCTGAAAACTAAAAATATTAAATAAACAAACAAACAAATAAATAAATAAAGACATTATTAGACATGACCGTGTGAATTTATTTTGCCTGATTATGAATCTTTTTAATAAGGGTTTTATTTTTCTTTTGTTTTTCCAATGCTTGGGAGAGAGAAGATAAATGCTTACTGATTGAAAAAAAGTTAAGTGGAATAAATTCTTTTAAATAAATAAAATGAACAGAGGGAACTGGATAATATTTAGATCTAAAGTCCTAGGCCTAACAGCCTTACCCCAGTATAGTTTTCTTTCCCCTGTGCCACATTCCCATGACTTAGAAGTACCAAACGGTAGTTATTTAAATAACATGCAGTGAATGAAATTAAAATTATTCAAACACTTCATGTTTCTCAGGGGCTAGCACAAGTGATAAGTTCCCTCATATTTTTTTAAAGCTATCTGTGCCTTGAAAGATAAAAAAATCAATAAAAAAAAAGATTTCAGGTAGGGGCAACCTGATGGTATAGTTCAGATGAGTAGAAATACTCATAATTATAAATTCCAAACTTAATTTTATCATTAGTTTCCCAATCTTTTTTCATTCAAACTCATGAAATGTCCCAGAACAAAATTAACTGAGTTTCATTTCCTTTCCTCTACTTCCCACTATCTGGCCTCTCCAGTTGAGGCGCTAATGAGAAGCAAAATAGCCAAAAGGAAGCTAACTTGGAAAAGCAGGAGTGATACAAAAAGCCTGAACAATCTACCCTAGAACTAAGTTTAGTTTGATTTTAGTTATTTTCCTCCACTCTGAACCACAAAGTAAATTATTTCTATACATAGGGGAGGGAGGAAGTAAGTGCCTCAATGACCCTAGTGCCACAATTGATCTAGTGAACAAGGTACATCTGACAATTTATGCAGACCTATCTGCAGTCTAGAGAAAAGTGCCAACTTTCTATATTACAAAAACAGAGAAACAGAATGCCAGAGCTAAAAGAGACCTTGGAGATTATTTAAACCAAGTCCCTCAGTTTATAAAAGCCAAAACTGGGACCAGCAGAGATAAAGCTGCCCAGGGTCAAACATCTAGTCAGGGCTCAGACTAGAACCTAATGCTGTTTCCACTAGCTGACATCTGTAGTTCCCTGTAACTTGACCCTTTCAGGCTCAAGGCCAGCTCAAGGCAAAATAGTAAAGTAGGCAATGATAGACTGGCACCAGCTGCTCTTTCTCTCTCTTTTTTTGCTTTCTTCCCCACTTCACTCACCACCTTCTTTTGAGGCTTTTCCCTTCCTCTTGTGCTCCTCTATTCCCTTTCCCCCTCCCCACTCTTTTCCCAGGGTAGCCAAATATTGTCCCAGATTCTCTTGTCCTTGGAAGAAAACATCCAAGAACTAAATCACCGTAAGGGGTGAATTACTTGACCCAATGAAAAGCCAGACTTCAGGCTCTATGGTATCTGAGATAAGGAAGAGCAGACATTTCTAGTGATACTTAAGTCCAACCCTCCTCAGACTAATTTACACAAATGACTTCTTGTTTCTTATTTGGGGGCCTTCTTTGGGTCTGATGCCTGAATTATTACAATGCTATGTTTTCAGGCTCAAACGGAGAAGACTGAAAAAGAGAAAAGAGCCCTGAAATCAAGGGCCTAGGTTTATATTCCACCTCTGATGCTTACTACCTGTGTGACTTTGGATAAGTCATTGTGGGTCTCACTTTACTCATCTTACATTCCGTAATTTTATCATCTGTGATGGACACATCTGTATCGGTAAGGCAAGTGCCACAATATTGTTAGTGACCATGAATATACCTGTATAGTTGTGTATTGCAGAATATAAAAGACTCTCCATATAGAAGGCATAGCAAGTAAAACATTTATTCAGACACCAGAGGATCGAATCCCAAAACCAGTAACTCCAATATGACATAGCAGCAATTGTATCCTAAAACCAGTAAGTCCACTTCATTATAACAGCAAGAAAATTAAAACAAAATATTTCCTCAGGGAGCCAAGCCATCCCATAACCTTCCCCCCTGCTGGTGCCTACCTGTAAACATTCATAAATCCTAGTTGTCTGCTTACCTACTTCCGCTCTTCCCAAAGTCCTGAGAGCTTGAAGTTCAGAGAGTCTTTGCAGTTCTGGGAGCCCTTACAGTTCTGAGAGCTTAACGGCTATACTCAGGGTATATATACCCTTTTTAGCGCCCATGGGCTTCATACCTCTCCTGACCTAATTAGCAAAAGGGTGTGGGCCTTCCTACAAACAAGCCTCCCCTAATCAAGCTTCCTTTAACTAGTTCTAATTGAGGCCTATTAAGCGGATTAATGGGTGCAGAAGATCTTTAATCACATTAACAGCACAGCATTGAAACTTGACTGTAGCATAGCGTTGTCATTTTTGGTCATCTTAGAGAATGAAGGACAACAACCAACCATCTGTGATGGGAAGAAATCATTGGGGTTATCCTGATTGTAGTGATCCTGATCAACTCATCCCCCACTACGTTAGAAACATACTACAGCCAGAACCAGGAAAACAGTTTGTATGAGGACCACAACAGAATTTAAAACAACAATCAAGTTGAACAGACCACCATCATGACCTCTGATGAAGCATATTACCCATCTGCTGACAGAGAGCAGACACCTGACAAGGGGCAGAAAAATATTTATTTTTGGACATGGTCTCTGTATGAATTCATTTTGATTTACTATGCTTATTTGTTATGAGTTTTTTAAATATTTATTTCTCTAGGTTTTTAATGGGGAACATTGGGAGAGGAAGGCTTAGCAACAGTGATGCCATAAAAAGAGGACCATTTTAACATTTTTAAATGCACAGAATAGAAAGAGTTGCAGAAGGAAGTGCAGAGACAAGCAGGATAGCTTTCACAGTAACAACAGACATTTATTAAGTCCATACTACATGTCATGCATGGTGCTCAGGTGCTAGGAATACAAAAAGAGACAAAACACAGCCTCTGTCCCCAAGGAGCTTACAATCTAATGGAATTTATTATAATTTTTTAAAGGCAAACAATATGAAATGGAGATTCCTGGCTTCATCCAGAATCCTCTTTCTGAGTTCTGTTTTATGCATGAAAATGCTCTTTTGGGGGGCATTTAAGCTCATTGATGAATGAATAAACAAATAAACGAATGAAATATAGATAAACGGAAAAACAAGAGCAGCAAAAAGTAATATGCCACAGCCTACTGAACACATTTGGCATCTGTCTAACTCCCCTTGGGTTCCCAGCACCCATGATTCACAGCTATGTAAAAGCTTTGGAATAATACTAATTTTTTGATGGGCTTCGCCAAAAGGGATAAATTAAAAGCAAGGTCAAGCTGTACATGAAAGAAATTCATAGTTCCATGTTTAATCTTCTTTTTCTGTTCTTAATAAATGGTGGTTTGATCGACTAATTGATAAACTAAGTGAATTTGAGATGCTAAATGTTTATTTGGTACCTTGTAGGTTGTAATTATAAAAGTCAAATACTTAATTTGAACAGTAGGAGGATACAATTAAGGCATTTTCTCCCTCTTTCCCCCTTACTCAGTAAACTCCATTGGTTCCCTATTTATTACCTCTGGATCAAATATAAATACTTCTATTTCTAGAATATTTAAAGTTCTCTACAACTTGACTCCTTTCTTTGTTTTCCATCTTTTTGGACATTATTCCCTTCACATTCTATGGTCCAGCCCTCCTGACCTACATGCTTTTATTCATACACAATGCTCCATCTCCCATCTCCATGTCTTTGCCAGTGCAAATGGTTATCCCTAATGCCTGGATCCTCTCCTTCCAAGTCTATGACTCTTCATTTCCTGATTTCTCTTACAACTCTACTCAAGTGCCTTTGAAGAAGTCTTTCCTGGTATCCACAGCTGCTAGTGTCTTTCCCTTTAAGGATTCCTTCCATCTAATCTATACTGATCTTGTATGTACTTTTTGAGAGAGAAATGAACCCCAGGGATGTAGGAATCCCAAACCAAAGTTCCCAGGTCACCTGGAATGAATTCTCAGACCCAAGCATTCTTTAAGTCAAGCAGGCAAAGATTTATTACACTTTACATAAATAAAGCGGGCACGAGTTCTTAGGGAAACTGCAACCATACAGGGCTACAGGGCAAGTTTAAGTACAAGATTTAGGGATGAAACCTGTCAATTGGGTGTTTTGGGGTGGGATTAGGGAGTGGTTAGGGAGTGGTTAAGGGTGGTCAGTTCTTAAAGGAACATGCACTTTTTGTATCTACTGTGCAGGTATCTTAACCAGAGTTCACTGGGAAATAGCCCAAGGAGGCGGGCTAGGAGGAGGTGTGGTTTTTGCTGTGAAATGTCACTAAGTCACCAAAACTTCACGGCTGACTGGGAATATCCAGGTGTATTCCATCACATGTCTTGTTAGTCAAGATTAATGTAGGGGAGAATATATTTTACCATGTCTAGGATGTGTGTTAGACTCAGTATATCATCTGGAATCAATCTATAATTGGGCATAGCTGCTTACTGAGGAAGAAACAGAGATAAGTTAGTTGGAGCACACTGCCCTTTAGCTAGAGAGAGACTGCTACGGCCAACGCTTTGAAGCTAGGGAGAGATGTGATTTTAGAACTGGAGTTCAGGCACCCAAGAAGAGGCTAAGGGAAACGTGATGTTAGAATTAGGGTCCAAGCACAAGCACCCCATCATACTGATCTACACTATATCAATTATTCATTGATCAATCGATCAATCAATCTATGTTGTCTCTTCCATTAGAATGTGAGCTCCTTAAGGTAATGGACTGGTTTTGCTTTTTCTTTGTATTCCCAGAACTTAACACAGTGCCAGGAACATAGTAATAAATGTTGGTTATCTGGGTCGGTTAAGTAATTGACAATCCAGGGCCTAACGCCTAAAATTCACTCAGCTTAAAGCTATTGTTTCACAAGGATGGCATCAACATTGTCAACAAATACATCAAGTACACTTGAAAGAACCAATATGTTGTTGCCCCACCCTCCACAAAGACCACATGAACTCAGCTCCTCAGTGGCCTAGCAAAGCTTTCCAGACACAAGTCATTCCCAAAGCCAAGCCAATTTGGAAGTATAATGTACATCCAGAGACAGGCAGGCTGTGGAGTCTGGGTTAGTTTCACAGTAATCTCACCTGAGGATTATCTGATAAACCATCAGCTTAGATTTAAGGATTCCCATTGTACAATGCCCACTGAGAGGTAATCTTTCAATAACGCCATGTGATATTTTCAATACCACCTAAAAGTTTCATGGGTTTTTCCAATAATATGTGAGCAGTATACTTGTTTTATCCTTCTTGCATTGACAGCTTTTTGATAAAATATCAGTGATATCAACATGTGAGTGGTCAGCGCTCTATACGACAAACCCTCATACAGTTACAATCTATGAGTCCAGGCCCAGTCAGATTAAAATATAATTGGGAAATATTTAACAAAAAAAATGGAAAAGATATAAATAATAATGTTAATGTGTGGTTTTCTAAGTCAATATACGACCTCTAGGGATCCATTTCTGTTTGAGTTTGACATCTACATCTATCTTTCTATCTCTCAAGAGTATCTAGCTAGCTAGGTATCACTTTATCTTTGAGCCACTAATAAGTTATTTGAGGATTTATAAGTGTCAATATCAGAATAGAGTATTAATGCATTGAGGCAAACTGGCACCAGAAATGAGATGTCTAAAACAGAAAATAACAAGGATTAAGTGAGATGGGTAGAGGCTTCTAGCCTATCAGTCTCCTTGCCTTTCTCTTCATTGTAATTCTATGAGATCCAGAAGACAGTTTCATGATCAGTAGGCAAGGCACTGGAATGCTATCCTAATGTAAGAGCCCAGGGATCATGGCAGAGATTGGCTTTTGCTTAGAAACTCTAAGGAGAAAGAAGGACGATGAAAGAAGAGGGAATAAAAGTGCACTAAGCAGGAATGACTAGAGATGCAGAAATTAATTTTGCAAAAATCTCTGAAAGGGTACTAAAAATAGGAAAGAAAGAAAGAAAAATTTGTTACATGCCTACTATCTGCCAGGCACTGTGATGCATGGTTTACAAATATTTCATTTATTCTTCACAACCACCCTGAGAGGTTGGCACTGTACCTATCCCCATTTTACAATGGAAGAAGCTGAAGGAGGCAGAGGTTATCCAGGGTCACAGAGCTACTAAGTGTCTAACACAAAAATTTTAACTCAAATCCTCCTGACTCCAGGCCCAGCATTCTATCCACTGTACTACTTAGCTGCATCCAGCTAAAAATGAATGGAGGCAAGCAGAAAAAGAGGATAACGCTCTGTTTATAATTATGTCATATTCAGTTAATATAACTACATTATATTATAGAAATATGTATAACTAAATGGTATATATGACTATATAACTGTATTATATATCAATTTACCAATCAAATAAAAGTAAACTTGCAATGACGTCAAGTTTCTAAGCTCAAAGTCTGGTCCATATTAGGATCTTGACTCTGAGAGGTGGAATAGGAAATCTGTGAAAATTTTGAGCAACAGGACAGTTGTTGTTGTCCAGTCATGTCTGACTCTTTACTACCCTGTTTGGGGTTTTCTTGGCAAAGATACTAGAGTGGTTTGCTGTTTCCTTCTCTAGCTCATTTTACAGATGAGGAAACTGAGGCAAACAGGGTCAAGTGGCTTGCCCTGGATCATACAGATAGTAAGTATCTGAAAATGGATTTGACCTCAGGAAGACTCGTCTTCCTGATTCCAAGCCCAGTGCTCTATCTACTAGGCCATCTTGCTATTGCTGTTGTTGTTGTTGGTCCTTTATTCTTGAGGAGGACCATGACATCAGGAAGATGATGCCATGACTTGCAAGTGAATTGGATTTGAGGGAGGGAGGGAGGGCTAGTTATGCAAGGTCACCAGCCTTGCTTTCTCCTCTGGTACCATCTGGGTCCAGTGGCAAGATATAGGTCAGGTTGACTGGACTAGGCCACCTAGCTGCCCCAACAAGGCAGGTAGAGCCATTCTTTTGATCTGTTTCTACTGGCCTCCATGACTATTTCTGAACAAACACTAGATGTGGCAATGGCCAACTAGTATAAATATGGAATGAAAGAAATCATGAGTCATTAGTAACAAGAACTGCCCTCGGAGAAAAGACCCACACATATAAAAACATTTATCATGGAACGCTTTGTTGTAGTGAAGGACTGGAAACGTCAATTGAATGGTCAGATAAATCATGGAATATGAATGAAATGGAATACATATCCATTGACACAGAGACTGCATGTGAAACCTTTCCAGCTCAGCTTCAGGCTAGTACCTGGTAGAGCTTGAGTTACGGAAGCATAACAGTCAGAACCCAGGATTATGTCCATACCACATTGAGGCATCGGAGTAGGATTTTTCAGGAAGAGTCCTATAAAATGCCCAATTAGTACATGTTGGTTAATTGATTAAAGTTCTGGTTCTTTTAAGAAATGGCTACATGGAGGTATAAGACCCTGGAACCACAAACAGGGCATCTATTACCAATAGCCAATTTTTTATAAATTTAGTTCTTAATTTTCCCCAAAAAAAGACTCTTGTGATACCTAAAAATTTTGAAAAAAGCATCATGATATCATAAAGAGTGCTGGATTTTGAGTTAAAAAGATGTGAGAATCTAGCTCTGTAGCTAACTGTGTGTGGTTTTGGAAGAAAGCAAACTTTAAGATTGTAATATCTAAGTGAACATTTTGCTCTCTCTCATTTTTCCTGCTATAAGCTCACAGCAACAGAGATTTAGAGTTGAGAGTGCCTTGGGGGTCTTTTAGTAAAAGCTCCTCATTGTCCAGAGTAGGAAACTGAATCCCAAAAAGGTTAAATGATTTGCCCAAAGTCACGAGTAATTCAGGTCCTCTGACTCCCCAAGTTCAAGGTTCTTTCCACTGCCCCATATTGCCTTTAAAATGTCAATAATCTGTCTCAGACAAACTCAAAGATGGAATGGGGAAGTCCTAGGGAAGGCAATATAAACCTTGTTAGTCTCTATCCTTTGCAAAGATTAGATCACATTTCCAAAGAACGTTTAAGTCAATTCTAATTTTATCCAAGCTGAGGGGTAGATGCCCTCTTTTAAATACTGTCTTCTTTCTTTGGGCAGGTATGGGAATGAGTTTTCTATCCTTCAAGAATCCTTTCCTTAAACCCATGGAAATAAACTCTTGTAAAGTAACCTAAATTAGTACCCTTGACTCAGGAGCTTGTAATTTCATCCATCCCCTCTTTTCTCAGGCAATGCCAGGAATTGTGCAATTCCGACAAATTAATTTCACTCAAATAGAGAAAGATCAACTGAACAATCCAAGCCTTGGATTGAATAACTACAGCAAGGGACCCATCCCAGGCCCAAAGCCAGTTTCAACTATTTAAGCACAGGGGCAAAGAAAGAAAATAAAGCAGGAATATATTCTGCCTAATTGATAAGATCATTCCCACCTAGACACAGCACACAGAAAGATTAAACCATGCATGATTACATGAAATGAATGTGAGAGGTGAAGGTCTTGCCCAAACCTAATCCTTTGCTTTTATTTTGCATTAGCTCTTAGCCAAAGAGTTTTGTTGACTGATTTTTTTTATCCAATTGCTTATTTATGTATTCATTTGTTTGTTTTGTTCTTGAAAGCCAACTCTAGCAAAGCCTACCAAGAAGAAAAGGTTCTGAGAATGAGCCCAGTGATTTACCATATGTCTGTTGTGTGACAGCGAATCTAAAACTGGAGAGGCTCAGAACCACATCAGTCAAGGAGTTAATTTTTTAACTATAGTCATGCCCAAGGACCACAACCTAAGTTATAGAGGACTTGCAACTGGGATTGATAGAGGGAATACCATACCTACACACCAATGGAATTATAAATGCTTGAAATACTGAAAAATGGAAAGCCACAGCAGATTTGTATCTTTCCTGGCTATGTACTATCCCAATTGATGGATTAGCCTCTTCTTCCAGGAAAGTGAAGGCCGTGGAGTTATACAAGCTACATATGTGGGTAAAAAGTCCCATGAGTACAATTTCTCTCAGGATGGTGCATCGTGAAATACTTCTGAGTTGTAGTATTTCTCCCAGCCTAGCCATGGGCTCATGCTGAGGTCTCCCATGGGATACGCTAGTTTTCAAAGGATCTTGAATTGAGAGAGACATTAGAAACATCTAATCCAAACCTTTCATTTGGTAGACAAAGAGAGGACTAGTGAGAATAGCAGTCATATATCTAGAGCTTGAAGGAATCTCAGAGACCAGCTATTTCCAAACTCCTCTTTTTATAGCTGAGAAAACTCAAATCCAGGAAAAGTTAAGTGATTTGCTTAAAGTGAAATGATTTATCCAAGGTCACATAGGTGGTAAAGAAGGAAATACAGGATTTGAACTCAGGTCTTCTAACCCCAAATCCAATATTCTCTGCCCTATATCTCTCTGTTTCCTGGCTATTCCATACTATTCATGGCTAAGGCTTTTGGAAACAAGGAACAGGGAGGAAGAAGCTGGCCAGAAGATCCTTATGTGGGGAATATCCAGGAGCACCCAATTGGTTGTGGAACATCTGGGGCCAATTACCAGGATTTTGAGGTGCTAATCAGAAAAGGCTGAGGCAGGATTCACATCCCAGTTCCAGAAAATAAGTCAATATGAGTGGATTAATGGAGCTCAAGGAGCAATCAAAGAGATATAATATAGAAACAGGAATATGCAATAATAATATAGAATAATATAGAAATGGTTCGAGATACCAAAAGAAGAAGAGAGGTCCAAATTTAATAAACCATATGGGGAGCAGCTAGGTGGCATAGTGAGTAGAGCACTGGCCCTAGAGTCAGGAGGACCTGAGTTCACATCTAACCTCAGACACTTGACACACTTACTAGCTGTGTGACCTTGGTCAAGTCACTTAACCCTAATTGCCCTGCCTTCCTCCCTTAAAAAAAAAAAAAGACTAAAAAAAATAAATAAACCATATGAGACAATTTGTACACCCAGTATCTTATAAGCACGTATTTTTTTACGCTGGATATGTGAAGCTATTCCCATCAGTCAGCCTGCCTTGAATGAGATTCTACTTACTTCATCTTCCTATATTCAGCAACATTCTTCTGGAAAGCGATAGATATTTCTAAGTAGTGATGGACACTAAGAAAGTATTGTGTCTGATGGAAGTGGAGATGGAGATTAATTCTTCTCAAACAATCATGATACCTAAAGTTCACATTGGCTCTGGGGTAATCAATAGGGGTTAGAATCACACCTATGCCACTTATTTTTTGTGTGACTTTACTTAACTGACTCTGGGCAAGTTGCTCTACCTCTCTAAGCCTCAGTTTCCCCATCTGTAGAATAAGGGGGTTGGACCGCATCACCTACAAGGTCCTTTCCAGCTCTAAATCTCTGATGCTATGAATCCAGTTTTGTATAAGTGTGTCTGGCATACCCTGGTCAAGGTACCCCATTTACTTCCCTGGGCATGACCTGGAATACTGCTGATCCTAGAAGAATCATTGGAATATCTCCAGAGTACTATAGATTGGGAATAATCCAGAGTTACCATAGACCAAAACAGAAACCAACCACCAAGTCTCCTCAGCCAGGAATAGTTTCATGCACCTGAACAAGGATCAGAATTGGTTTCTCTGTCCTTCTTGACTTATTCTATGTGGGTTCAAACTATTCTATAACCACTAAGACACTGAGAAAACTGCTATGGGTAATACAAACATTCTGGCCCTAGGTGAAGATGCCAAAGTTCTCATTACATAAAGAACCTGTTGGACCAGCTTATGTCAGAAGGGAATTTTAATAATTGCTGCGTCATTCCCCTGGTCTAAGTGGCTTGTGATATGGCAGTTTTTAAGAGAGAGGAATCAGGTTCTCAAAAAATTGCCAAGTATTGCAATTACATAAAATGATGTTGCAAATAACAAGTAATAAGACAAAAGAAAATAAAAAAACTCTGAGTTTTCACCTCGACACCCACCAAACTAGCAAATATGATAAGGAATAAAAATAGTCAATACCATAAACAATCCATAACATAGTCTATATGGGAAGTTAAACACACTGATCTCCCAGTAAAGCTAAAAATTGGCCAAACTATTAGAGAAAGCAATTTGGAATGGATATTCTTTTTTCAAAGTGACTAAAATGCCTATATCCCTTCAACAGGAATCCCGCTGCTGGGCATAGTCAGTTAATTAACATTTATTAAGTACTTTATTAATTAGGATCAATTTATTGTTTATTATTTTTAAATTGTATTTATTACTATTCCAGGCACTGTGCTAAGCACTGGGGATACAAAGAAAGATAAAAGACAGTTTCTGCTCTTGAGAAGTTCACAAGATAGAAAGATCTCAAGCACTTTCCACGGTAGCAATGAACTGGAAACAAAGTAGATCCCCATTGAATGGGGGAATAACCAAATAAATTACGGTGCATGCATATAAAAAATATCACTGGCAAAGCCAAGGTGGCAGAGAAAAAGGCAGCAGCTCAGCTGAGCTTTCTGAAAACCCCTCTGAACAACTTTAAATGATGCCATAAAACAATTGCTGGAACAGCAGAACCCACAAAAGGACAGGGTGAAATAATTTTCCAGCCAGAGACAACTTAGGTCAGCAGGAAAAGTCTGCCACACCTGGGTGAAAGTGGAGTACAAACCAGGGCAGGCTACACCAGCATAGCCCCAACCCTAACAAACCAGGAACTAGGCCTTGGGAGTGACTGAATCAGCAGTGGCACCAGCAGCTGCTGCTTCTAGAGCCCTCAGCCTATAGACAGTAAGGGGGTAGAACAATGGGTCAGAAAGAGATTATAGTGGTCTCTTTGCTAGCACTGAGGCAGGATTGTTGCTTTGCCCATACTTGGATCCAGGTTGCAGTCCTGGGCGACAGTTCAAGGGCAAGGAGGAGCACTAGCACACCAGAGCTTGCAGCTTTGAGCCTTAAAAAGCGGAACTAGCCAAATGGAAAAGAAGCACAAAAATTCATTGAAGAAAAAAACTCCTTAAAAAGTAGAACTGGCCAAATGGAAAAAGAGGTACAAAAGCTCATTGGAGAAAATAATTCCTTAAAAATTAGAATTGAGCAAATGGATGCTAATGATTGTGAGAAATCAAGAAACAATCAAACAAATCAAAAGAATGAAAAAAATAGAAGACAATGTGAAATCTCTCACTGGGAAAACAACTGACCTGGAAAATAGATCCAGGAAAGAGAATTTAAAAATTATTGGACTACTTTAAAACCATGATCAAAAAAAGAGCCTGGACAACATCTTTCAAGAGATTATCAAGGAAAACTGCCCTGATATTCTAGAACTAGAGGATAAAATAGAAATTCAAAGAATCCACTGATCACCTCCTGAAAGAGATCCCCAAGTGAAAACTCCCAGGAATATTATAGCCAAATTCCGGTGCTCCCAGGTCAAGGAGAGAATATTGCAAGCAGCCAGAAAGAAATGATTCAGGTGTCATGGAGCCACAGTCAAGATACACAAGATTTAGCAGCTTCTACCTTAAAGGATCAGAAACCTTAGAATATGATATTCCAGAGGCAAAGGAGCTAGAATTACAACCAAGAATCACCTATCCAGCAAAACTGAGGTTAAAAATGGACATTCAATGAAATAGAGGACTTTTGAGCATTCTTGATGAAAAGAACTGAATAGAAATTTTGACTTTCAAATACAAGATTTAAGAGAACTATAAAAAGGTAAATAGGAAAGGGAAATCATGAGGGACTTAATCAGGTTAAACTGTTTACATTCCTACCTGGGAAGATGATACTAGTAACTCATAATAACTTTCTCATTATTAGGGCAGGTAGAAGGAGTAAATACAGACAGGGAGCACAGGTGTAGTTGAATGTGAACAGATAATATTTTTAAAAATAAAATTAAGGAGTAAGAGAGGAATGTACTGGGAGAAAGGGAGAGGTAGAATGGGGTAAATTATCTTACATAAAAGAGGCAAGAAAAAACTTTTACTGTTGGGGGGGAAGAGCAGGTAGGTGAGGGGGAGTGAGTGAACCTTACTCTCATCAGAATTGGCTCAAAAAAGGAATAACATACATACTCAACTGGGTATAGAAATGTATCTTACTGTACAGGAAAGTAGGAAGGGAAAAGGATAACAGAAGTGGGGGAGGTGATAGAAAAGAGAACAGATTAGGGGAGGGGATAGTCAGAAGCAAAACACTTTTGAGGAAGGACAGGGTAGAATAAGAGAGAGAATAGAATAAATAGGGGGTAGAGAAATAGTATGGAGGGAAACATAGAAATATTAACCGTAAAAAAAAAAAAAAATTGAAGCAACTTTCTCCGATAAAGGCCTCATTTCTCAAATATATAGATAATTGAGTCAAATTTTTAAAAATAAGAACCATTCTCCAGTTGATAAATGATCAAAAAACATGAACAGTTTTCAGATGAAGTAATCAAAGCTATTTATAGCCATATGAGAAAAATGCTCTAACTCACTATTGATTGGAGAAATGCAAATTAAAAGAATTCCGAGGCACTACTTCATACTATTAGATTGGCTAACAGGACAGAAAAGGAAAACGACAAATGATAGAGGGGATGTGGGGGAAAAAATGAGACATTATTGCACTGTTGGTAGAGTTGAGAACTGGTTCAACCATTCTATAGAGCAATTTGAAACTATGCCCAAAGGACTATAAAACCATGCATACCCCTTGACTTAGTAATACCGCTACTGAGTCTGTATCTCATTTGATCAAAATTTGATCATTTGATAAAAAACAAAAAGGTGGCAAAGAATTGGAAATTGAGGTGATGGTCATCAACTGGGGAATGGCTAAACAAATTGTAACATATGACAACGGAATACTATTGTGCCATAGAAAGAACTAATGGTGACTGAATATAGATTGAAGCATAGTTGTTTTTTTTTTTTTTACTTTATCTTTCTTGAGGTTTTTTCTTTTGGTCTGTGTTTCCTTTCATAACAGGACTAATATGGAAATGTTTTACATGACTACACAAATATAATTTATATAGAGTTGCTTGCTTTCTCAATGAGGGGGCATAGGGAAAGAAGGAGGGAGAGAATTTGGAGTTCAAAGTTTTAAAAATGAATATTAAAAATTGGTTTTACATTTAACTAGGGAAAAACAAGATAGTAAATAAATTTTTAAAAAGAAATGTCACTCCGAGGTATAAGAAATGAGAAATATGAAGAATTCTGAGAAGCATGGGAAAATGCATATGAACTCAAACACAGTAAAGCAGGAAAAGATACTCAATGATTATAACAATGTAGACAGAAAGAACAAGAAAATAAAAATGTATTCTGTACAATACAGTGACCAAGCTATAATTAATTCAACTCAATTCAACATTTTAAAAATACAAACTATGTCAATCTGTTAACAAGCATTTATCAAGCAATTATTAGGTTCCAGGGACTCAAAGAAAGGCAAGTCCATATCTTCTATCGAGGAACTCATTTTCTAATGGGAGAGACAATCTGCAAATAACTATGTATATAGATTATATATCTATATCCATATATATATGTATATATATATATGCATATATGGGAAATGGAAGGCAATTTCAAAGGGAAGCCATTTAAGGAATAGTAATATATAAAGCATTCTGTTAGGTGCTAGAATAGAAAGATGAAAACTGTACTATATCTAGCCTTAAGGAATTTATAACCAAATGGGGCAGAGGGGATGGTTCTACATGTGATGCAAGAAAGGTAAACAAGAAATCCTGAAAAAGTTCTATGAAAAAATCTGAAAAAGGAGAGATAATTTTCAGCTATGGGAAATCAAGGAAGGCTTTGTTCTGGAGGCAGCTTCATCTGAGCTGGGCATTACAAAAAAGAAATATTTTAATTGCTTTATTAATTTTTTAATCAAATTAACCAATAGTTTATCTATTTTATTGGGTTTTTTTCATAAAGCTAGCTCTTAGTTTTATTTATTAGTTTAATGGTTTTCTTACTTTAAAATTTTATTCATCTCTCCTTTGATTTCCAAGATTTCCAGTTTGTTAAGATTTCTAATTAGTTCTCTTTCTAGCTTTTTTACTTGCATGCCTAATTCATTGATGTGCTCTTTCTGTATTTGATTGATATAAGTATTTAAAGATGTAAAATTTCCCCAAAGTACTGCTTTGGCTGCATCCAATAAATTTTGGTATATTGTCTCATTGTTGTCGTTCTCTTTGATGAAATTATTGATTGCTTCTGTGATTTGTTGCTTGACCCACTCATTCTTTAAAATTAGATTATTTACTCCACTCCTTATCTGCCACATCCTGGGCTGGCTCTAATGATAGTGAGTTCGAGGGCCCCAGGAAAGGCATCTGTGCCAATCATGGCCTTCATGAGGGCAGTTAGGGACTCGGTGCCAGGAGCTATGTGGTAGGTATGACAGCCACAGCAGGGGCCTGCATTCCTGGAGATCAGGAGAAAACACTAGGAAAGGAAGAATGCAGAAATCTGAGAGTTGTGGAAGCCTATAAATGAGCAGAGTGACAGGTACATTCTTTGTATCACACTGAAGAGGGACCTATGAACAAATAAAACATAGATCTGAGGCACACTAAAACAAATCATCACCTTCCAACAGTTCTCCAGATTTTGTAAAGAAACCTCATCCTCAGCCAAGTGATAAACTTAATCCTAAAACTATTGATCAGCCACACACCCCTTCTGCTTTTGCTGCTATTTACTCCAAAGGAGGTATTCCTTGCAGGTTGGTACATGGTTCAGTAAAGCACAAATCACAGTGGGACTGTCTTCCTGAAACTCTTCCATTTGATTCTCTTCTCATTACTTTAGCAGAGGGTCTAAGAGAGACTAAACATCCATACACATTTGTAGCAAAAGAAGGTTTTAAAGAATTACTCTTGTTTGAAGGTGCTACTGAAAAAACTGTGCCCTTGCTACCCAGACTGACTCCTGAATTGAAGGCAGCTCTGACTCATTCAGATGATGAAGTGTTTGGAAGAGGTTTGAATGCTTTAGTACAGTTGAGCGATGTTGTTGGGCCTTCTCTAAATGATCATCTGAAGCATTTGCTTACAAGTCTTTCCGATAGTCTAATAATTTTTAAATTATCTCTCCTGGATCTATTTTCCAGGTCAGTGGTTTTTCCAATGAGATATTTCACATTGTCTTCCATTTTTTCATTCCTTTGGTTCTGTTTGATAATATCTTGATTTCTCATCA